>OY720151.1:39768005-40431110 GCA_963082725.1 Pedicia rivosa
TTAAATAACTAAAAAGAAAAAAGAATAAAAAATTCATTTGTCTATTCTAATTCCTTCCCCTTCGTTTCCTTACAAATCAAATTGATTATTCATTCAAATTCACTTTCCCCCTAAACAAGAAAAAAAGAAAAATCAAAAAATAAACGCAAATTTTTTTGATATATAAAAAGAAAATGAAGAGCAAAAAAATTTGTAGTAGAAAATTTCCATAAGATGAAACCAAATAGTAAAGAATCCATCAGGAAATTAAAAAATTCTGTTAACACACGAGAAAGTAAAATCAAATATTTTTACTTTACAGAATTTTCTTATATAAATATAGATTTTATTTAAGAAAAAAACAAAAAAAAAAGGAATAAGTTTTATGACCCATATTTAAACTTTAAACGAAGACAACTCATTTTACATTAATAAAAAACGAACACACACCCATACACACACACACACGCTGATCTAAAAATAATCATTTCCAATTATAAAAATAAAAAAAAAATAAAAAAACACGCAAGGCCAAATATCTTGTATTTTTTTGTTTTTTGTTTTTGTTTTTTAGTTTCACAACATGGAATTGGAAGCCAGTTGAAGAGTTCAACAATTTTTGTTTTTATTTTATATTTTTGGAAGTGAATTCTGTTTCTATGAGAAGTTATAAATACATTGCATGTTGGATGTTACTCATTTGTCTATTTGTCTAACACTAGAGAGTATCTTAGCCAGTGAAATTTGTCTCAGTTTGTATGTCAGACGTTTTTCAGTGAACTAAAATTCATCCCCTATTTTTCGGATTTTTTGTTCTCAAAAAAAAAAGCATACATTAAATCGAATAACTTTAATTGCACAAGTAAAAATGGAGAAATATAATAAAAGAGAGAGAGAGAAAAAATAAACAATAAAATTCAATATGAAATTGTTTTTGATGATAAACATAAAAAAAAACCACTTAATAACTGGACTCACGTCATTTACTGGTTGGTTACTAAAGTAATGTCACATCATAAAAAAATCCACACCCTTCAATTTCTACCTATCCTTCTCTTTCTTTTCTTTATACTTTCTGATCTCTTTCTTCTTTTATTATTTTTATGCAACGGAACAACGGACGCCTTCACAATATAATTTTCATTATAAATTATTACTTACAATATTCCGATTATTTTATGAGCTTCCAAAAAAAAACCTCTTTCCTCTAACTTTTTCTTCTTCTATAAAAAAAAATCTAACTGTTTATAAGCTGACGATGACGTCATCGATTTATTACAAAATCAATATATAGAATGCTAAAGAGGAAGAAACGTTGTAGTACTACCACCAACAAAAACAATTACAACAACAATTGAACAACCGACAATCGGAAGAAAAAAGGAGAAGAAAATAACAAAAATAACAAAAACAACAAATAAAAGGGTCATCCAAAAATAGACATTATAAAAATTGAAAAAAAAGATGGCGGAAGGGTTGTTGACTTGGATGTATAGATGTGTATATTTAAGTCTACAATGACGTCAGTGGGTAGTTTGGGAAAAAGTTATTCGTTTATATTTTTTGCTCTCTTTTTTTTCTACTAAAAATGTCAAAAAAAAACATAAAAGGCAAATTATTTGACTCATTTCTTTTTTTGCAGAAACTTTTTTTTTCTGAACAACAAAACTAAAAATAGTAATAATAATAATAATAAAGTTTTAGGGTTGAATTACATTTGTGTTAGTATTTGCACAAGAGAAGAGATCACCACTAGACTCTCTAGTGGCTACGGAATAAAAGAGAATCTAAAAAAAAAAATCAACTTAATTAACATAATACCGATAATATACATTTTAGCACGTTGTCAGTTCTTTCATTACATCAGATCTATCTCTGCGTTTATATTTTTTGTTTGTCTTTTTCTCACATTATCAGTAAAATTCACAAAAAAAAAAAAAATCACGATTCAAAGTAATGAAAAACAAAAATATATCTCCTGTCTCGTTTATCTTATTTCACCCACCATAATATATGGCACTTATCACCGTACAAGTTCAAAAAGAAAAATGCTGATAACCCTTGAATTATACATGAGAATCAGAGAAATATATGGAACAGTGGTTATCAAACTTTTGTATACCTTTTTTGTTCTGATATTTTTGGTGACCTATATTTACTATTTTCTACTTTTCAAATTGTGACAATAAAATATTTCCTCATCCAATTATTTGAAAATATTTTGAAGAGTCGTAAAATTCAACTTAACAAACGAAAATACGACAACTTAAAAATATGAACAATTCAAATTTTGCATTATAAAAGTAAAACCGCACTGCCATGATTTCTACGACCCTCTTTATGAATTCTATAAACCACAGTTTGAGAATGTAGACACTAAAAAGTACATTCATTTTTAGTAAGCATATCATTTTCATTTTAATTCTTCCAATAAGACTCACTTTAACTCCACTTCACTTCTACTCATTCATTTTTTCTTTATACAATTTTTTTGTTCACAATATTTATTATTCTAATTCCAAATCTAATAATAGACAAAGAAAATGTAAATATCAAAAGTTAGAAAGAGAAAAAAAAATTTATATTGAAGTTTCAAAATTAAATCAAAATTCCACCCCTTTTTTCTACTTCTTTTTTGGCCTAATTAATTAAAGGTTTTTTTTTCTCTCCTTTCTTTTTTTTTTTTCTTTCTCAACAAAGAAACATAAAATGAAAACCCACAAAAAAATAAAGTAAATACATGAAGACATTTAGAAACAAGAAGAACAACGATGACGACAAACACCAAACAATTTCTAGTACAGAAAAATGAATTGTCTTCCAGCTGAGTTTACGGCGACACAAATATTACCCATTGGTGAATGTTGAATAATATTAGGGGTTGATTACAACCCTTAACAATTGGAAGTTCAGCTCGTACATATTTATTCCAATTTCAAATTTCGTTCTCTAAACTAAAGTGTATGAGGTTAGTGCGTGTGTGTGTGTTCAGCGTAGAGGGGGATTTATTTTCATATATTTTATATTTTTTCATTTTTTTTTTTTTAATACGTCGCTTATGTTTGAGGTAAAAATTAGAGTGAAATGGAAGGGGAGGGAATTTATTTTTGAATAAAATTATGAGAAAAAAAAAAAAGATAAGATAAGAAAATGAATTTTTAGCAGCGTAAGTATTTTATTTTTATAAAAAAAAAACCATATTCTTCGATAGAAGAATATTCTAATTAAAAAATATTATTAATCTATCCCTCTCTCTCACTCACTCTGTAAGAATAAATCAAAAAAATAGAAAAATATGAAGAAAAGTAAAAAAGGAAAACTTGAGTGAAATAGAAAAAAAAGCCAACCAATAAAATACAGAAAAAAATGAATCATTTTCATTGTGTTATTTGTTGTTGTATTATTATTGGGAAAAAAAATTAGACATCAGTCAATGTTTAAAAAAATTGATTCGACAGAACGACATGAGCATACATTGAAATTCTATTCCATCATTTATATTTTGTTTTATAATTTTTTGTTGTTTTGGTTGATTGTAATTTAATACATTTAAAAATGGAAGTTATTTAATAACATTAATATAGACTACACTGCCTGAATATATAAATAGTATTGGTGTGTATTGTATTTGTAGATTAAATAATACACCAAATAAAATAAACGAAAAATTTTTTATGTTTTAAATAATCAATAATTTTCTTTATTTTTCTCCAATTCTGATTTTATTTTGATGAATTGAATTGTATTTATGTTTTCAAATTAATAATAAACATGTAAATAATTATAATGCATACAATCCGCGACTTTATATCGCTTTACTAGAACTTGTTGTTTGTTTCCCATCTATTGTTGTTGTTTGTACCCAAATAAAAAATGAATAAATAAATTTATAATCGAATTTCAAATGCACAGCCAATATCAGTTGAATATCACGTAATACTTAATTTTATTTACATTCCAAATATTTCATATTCAGTTACACCTTCGTAAAGAGACCATATCAGAATACATAGAGGTGGCTTCTTTTTTTTTTTTGAATATTCTCAACGGATGTCAGAACGATTCTTTTAGAATCTAATATCTAATCGGATTCAATGTTGGTATAAACGTTACGAAGCAGTGTAGTCGGTTGGATTAAAAATTCTAATATTATACGAGAAAAACCTAAAACTACACATTTGCAAATGTCATCATAATACTCCAACCCATATTTTCTATTAGCATTCAATTATTTAATCTGCTAAATACAATTTTGTTGCTGCTGGAATTATCTATATGTATACGGATAATTATCTTTGTCGAAAAGCTCCTAAAAAAAAAATCACTAAAATATTTTAAATGAAATTAGTAGGTATAAATGTTTGTCATTAGAATGTATGATGTCACCATTAAAACTAATTTTCTCATTAAGACAATTTTTGACAGCGATCTTTTTTTGATGAATTTAATTTTCTTTTATTCTTCACGGTTTTATTTACTTTACTTTATTTTTAATACATTACAATATTTTTCATTTAAAATTTTCAATCGTAATATTATTGCATCATCGTTCATTTTGTTAAATAAAATAAAATATTTTTACGTTGTTGTTTTTTTATTTATTTTTTTTTATCTTTCAACTAAATTCAAAAACAAATGTTGGAAGAAAAAAAATAGTCTAAAAATACATTTTTCTAAGAGTAAAAAAACACAAAAAATATTTTTGTAATTTTGTATGAAAGAAAAAACAACAACCAAAGGAAGGAAAAAACAGAATATTGTTTCGAGTGAGCTTTGAGTAAGATAAACAAATTAAAAAAGAAACTATTTTTTTTTTGTTTTGGGAGTCCAGAGTTTTTTCCATTTGAATTAGATTTTTCTTATTTCTGATTTAAATTTTTTTTCTGAGAGAATTTTTTTTTAAAATCACAAAAATTACAGAAAATAGAAGTTAAATTGAACACACTAATACACACACAATCTTTAAATTAAATTGTTTATTTTATGAAGAAGAAAAAAAAATAATAAAAACGAAGTTAATTATAAGATGCAGAATAAGAAGAAGAAGAAGATAAATAAATGGGAATTTTGTAATACAAAAGTAATTTCAAATAAATTACAAATACACAATCATTAATGTATGTATTTACACTAAACACATACAGGAAACACATAAAAACCAACACTCAATACATTTACACTAAAAAAGAATAATATCGAATATGACGTCATACTAATATCGCCGCTATTCTAAATACATATAAATAAGCACGCACAAAAATTTCAAGTGTATGTGTAATAAAACAAAAACAAAAACATTAGAATTCACTGGATACATACACTGGTATCAATTCCATTCCACACAGAATAGATATACTACAATTAAATTATATTCAAAAAATTTCAATAAAAAAAAATATCATTGAAAATAAAATATTTTAATTTTGGTATGTTGTTTTTTTTTTTCACTTTTTTAACTATATATCTCTCTCTCTCTCTCTCTAACATTTATTACTCTTCCTCAATCTGTGTAGTATTTCGTAATACATTCGATTTGACTTTGGTAGATATATTTATTTTTAATAATCAAGAAGAAAAAAAAAAACTTTTTTTGTACTTCACACAGTGAGAAATATTTTCATTTATTTATTTTTTCTTTAATTTTATTATTTACTTAAGTACAATGTACTTAAATATTATTTAAATTTTATCTAGAAAAAATGTAGAAAGAAATTATATAGAATTTTTACCTGAAACAATAAGCGCTTCATTTGGACCCGACGTAAATATATTTCCCATTTTTCCTTGTTTTCCTTGTTTTTCCTTGTTTAATTTTTTTTTTTTTTTTAGAAAAAAAAACAAAAACACTTCTTACAATAAAATATAAGAAATATTAACTATTTTTAGAACTAATTTTAATTCTAGTAAAAAAAATGTTCTTTTTTTGATTTCTTCGTTTAATTGTCGATTGTTGAACACACTTTCTGGTTGTTTTTTTGTTTGTTTGTTTGTATGAAAAATAAAATAAAATAAACAAAAATAAAATAAATTAATTTTTCCCAAAATAATAATCAATAAAAAAAAAACACTGAAAAATCACATGAATAATTTTCTATGAACACGTTTTTATATATTTTTTTGTAATTAAATAATTTGCCGATTGTTATTTAACCTAAACCTATTATATTATATTAATTTTTTAAAACAATAATTAACTATTATTATTTTTTATTTATTAACAAATATTACGAAATTACTTTTCTATAGTTAAAGCGTACTGTCAGAAAACAATTTGGCGTCATCAAAAATTTTTTAAAAGAAAGAACAGGAAAGAACTCTGTTAAAAATGAAATAAAACATAAAAGTAGTGTTTTTTTTTTCTGATTAATTTTGATTATCAAAAAAACATGCGCACAAATAAAAAAAAAGTATTACTATAAACAAATACAATCAGAAAAAAGTTCTATTTTTTCTATTTCTTTTAATCAAAATTTTTTTGTAATTCAATAGTAATAATGTCACACTTTTTATTTATATTACCACAAACAGAAATTTGATCCTGAACTTTACTGATTTTATTAAATAACTTCTTGTTTTTATTTGTATTATTATTTTTTCTGATAAGAAAAAGATAGGAAAAAAAATGTATTTTTTAGTTCAGTGTTTTTTATTTTTATGCTTCTTTGTTACCAACTTCACGTTCAAATAAATTGGTCCGAATCTGTTTTTTCCCCGCAAAATTTTGAATGGCTGTAGCATTTATTTGTTATTTTTATACAATAGATGTCGCAATTTATAAAACAAAATCATTATCCGTGTTTTCTTTTATTACCCCGGAGTTAACTCCTGACACCTAGCGTCAAAAAAGACTGTTCTTTTATAACTCGTGACTCCAAAACTTGACTCCATGTTGTTCTTTTATCACCCTAGGGTTAACTCCTTTGACTCTAGCTTTTCTTGGGAGCATTTGACTCTAGCTTTGACAATTGAAAACATCAGCAATAAACAAAACAAATAAACAATATAAAAAAATTTAAAATAGTTTTTTTTTATTAAATATTAAAAAGTTAGAAATATTAAAAGTTATGGTGAGTTACAATATATTATTATTAATTATATTATATTATAATAAATGTAATATTCTATATTTTGAATAATTTTGAGGTTATGTTTTTGTTTATGTTTTTTCTTTTTTCAGGAACGCCAACTAACATGCCCTACTTGTAAGGAAATTATGATATTTTCAGAAACTGTGTCTCATCCTTGTTTTACCAACTGCACTTTAACAATGGACAATGAAACTGGAGTTGTGACCATTTCAAAATCCATTGTTGATCCACCGGTAGCAGAAATGAATAATCTATTACAATCTATTACAAAATTTAATAGACAAATTATAGTTTAAATTTAAAACCTTTATTTTAAGATAATTTTAAGTAAATGTACAAATGAAATATTAAATACAATTTGAATTAATTACAATTTTATTATTGAATATGATTTATAACTAAAGTGTTACTAAATAGTTCATTATTTCCTCTCGTTTTTCTCGTCCTGTACTGAAATCTTCACCATCATTAATCAGGTCTACAGTAAGGTCTGCTGTGTTAAGGTCATCATCAACTTCAATTGTATCATTATTATCAATACAAATATTATGTAATATTCAACATGCTAAAGCGAGTAGCGGAACAAGTTCTGTTCGTCTCATATACATATATTTAAGACGTCTAAATCTTGATTTTAATAAACCAAACGCTTGTTCAATAATTATCCTAGATGAAGATAATTTTTGGTTGAAATATTTCTGAGCTACGCTTAGTTCACCATATTTTTTAAATGGGACTAACAAATAATGCTCCAATGGATAGGCAGAGTCTCCTATCATATGAGTGTTGTTAGGAAATATTTGCTGGACATTCTCTTGGATCATGCTGAATAAATCCGACCATGGTTTTTAAGATATTTTGGTGATTTAAATTCTAAAATTTGTGATTAATTCAATAATATCGGAACAAGTGCATGTATTTCAATATAAAACTCACCATAGTTTGAATATGAACTAACAATTTCCTCGTTATAACCCACAATAGTAGTTCTTTTTTGTCGATTTAATGCATTGATCATCAACATTTCATCATCGAACTCATTTTCTAAGTTACTAATATTATTTATATTTGATAAATAATTATTAATAATAACAACACTGGCGACAATAACTTTTTTACGTTCAGCCATTTTATTGTATTTTGAGTTTTGACAGATGTTGACTCCGGGTCATAAAAGAACAAAAGTTATGACGCCGTAGCGTTATTTGCTTCTGACAGAAAATTTGATTAGAGTCAAGTAACCCTAGAGTCAAATGCGAGAGTTAAAAAAGAAAACACGGTATATATCAATAATAATTTCTTATAAAATTTTGCTCTAGTTTAGTTATTTAGCTTGCAAGAAAAACAAAAATTAAGAGGAATAATTTTGAACGATAAATTGTTTGGAAAACAGAAGTTTTAGTGAGGTATCAAATAAATTTTCCAATTGATGTTTGAACCTTATATATTATTAATATAAATATTATATTATTATTATAAATATTATTATTATAAAATATGAAAATTCTTGAGTTTTTTTGTTAATTCACAAACTGTCGCGTTTTTTTAACGATTTAATTTTATAATATGAGTTCAGTGTATTCAGTGTACTAATAAAATTTTATAACATTAAAATTCACGACTGCCAACATCAGAGAAGGTGAAATAAATGAAATTTGTACGCCATTAAATTTAATATTTTATTTACGTCAATGTTCATTTTATATAGATAATAAAGTCGTGTATCTTAAAGTAAGATTATTTATTTGTTTAGTTAAAGTATCAGTAAATTCTATTCGATTAAAAAATATAATAATTTTTTTATGAAAATAATTTACACGTGAATAATTTTATGAATTTTATTTCAATCAGACATTGTTTTAACTCAAATAATTAGAAATTATTCAATCGATTACAGATTTTTCATACAACAACTAAAAAAAAAACATTATTTGTGAATCAAAAGAAAAAAAATGACTGATTACAGTGATTTAGATCGGCAAATAGAACAATTAAAAAGATGCGAAATAATAAAAGAGAACGAAGTGAAAGCATTATGTGCAAAAGCCAGAGAAATTTTAGTTGAAGAAGGGAATGTACAAAGAGTCGATTCTCCGGTAAACTTTAATTCTTTTATTTATTTTGCTAAAATTGTGTTAATTCTATTTGCGTTTTATTAGGTAACTGTATGTGGAGATATTCATGGACAATTTTATGATTTAAAAGAATTATTTAAAGTAGGAGGTGATGTTCCTGAAACAAATTATCTTTTTATGGGTGATTTTGTAGATCGAGGTTATTATAGTGTTGAAACATTTCTATTACTTTTAGCATTAAAAGTAAGTACCGTAAACTTTTGGGTTTATTTTTTTGAAAAAAAAAATTCTTTCATTGTTTTTGTTTTTTAAGGTTCGTTATCCAGATAGAATAACATTAATTCGTGGTAATCATGAATCACGACAAATAACACAAGTTTATGGTTTTTATGATGAATGTATTAGAAAATATGGTTCTGTTATTGTTTGGCGTCATTGTACAGAAATATTTGATTACCTTAGTTTGTCTGCAATTATTGATGGTAAAATATTTTGTGTACATGGTGGTTTAAGTCCATCAATACAGTATTTAGATCAAATACGATCAATTGATAGAAAACAGGAAGTACCACATGATGGACCAATGTGTGATTTATTATGGAGTGATCCAGAGGATACACAAGGTTGGGGTGTATCACCACGTGGTGCTGGTTATTTATTTGGTTCTGATGTTGTATTACAATTTAATAATTCAAATGATATTGATATGATTTGTCGTGCACATCAATTGGTTATGGAAGGTTATAAATGGCATTTTAATGAGACTGTATTAACCGTTTGGTCAGCACCTAATTATTGTTACAGGTTTGTTTATTTCCTTAATGTATTTTTAAACAAATCTCAATGTCATTAATAAAATCGCGATCAATATTCATCATTTGTTAATGCAATTTAATTTGAATAATTTTATGACAAATTGATTATTTTTTGTCGAAAAATTAATTTCATTTCTGTAAAGTAAATATGAACAAATGTTGGTGCAAAACAATGATGTTGTTTAATCAAATGGGATCATTAACATTAGTTCACTCGTTTTTTTTTCGGTAGAATATTTTGTATTATGAAGTTCACGAAGTTTTAAAAAAAAACAATTTAGATTTAATACAAATATTTGTGATTATTATTTGTTTGTTTTAAATTGTAGATGTGGAAATGTTGCTGCTATACTGGAATTAAATGAACACCTACAAAGGGATTTTACAATATTTGAGGCAGCACCACAAGAAAGTCGCGGAATTCCATCAAAAAAACCACAAGCTGATTATTTCTTATAATAAATATAAAATTAAATAAATTTAATAACATAAAAAAAAAAAGAAAAGAAGAAGAAAATTAATTAAATTTAATAATAATAAAAAAAAAATGAAAAGAAAAAGAAAAAAAAAAATTAAAAATAATAAAAAATAATTAAAAAAAAAAATAGTGTTTAAAAATTTAAATTGTAAAAAAAAAAAAGAGAAAAAAAGAATTCAAAAACCAATTTTTAATCAATTCATCCAAAATATTGGGGGAGGGTGGGGGAAATTACACACCCACCCACATATTATATTGAATGATTTTGGATTTGAAATAAAAAAACAAAAACAAACAAACAAACGTAAGAAATAAGAAAGAAATAAACTAAAATTTGTGTTCTCAACAAAACAATAATGAAAAAAGAAACAATTATTATTTAAATTTTTTTTTTATATAAAAAAAAAAAAAAAAAAGTAAAATTAAAAAAAAATAAACGTAAAAGTTTTAAGGAACAAATAAAAATAAAAACAAAGGAAAAGAAAAAAAAATGCTAAAACAAAAACAAATACAACAAAAAAAAAAGTATTTTCAAAATGGTAAAAACATTTTTCTTTTTAGTAAAAAAACAAAAAAAAAAAATTAAAATCTTAATTATGAAAATAAAAAAAAAGAAATTAAACAAAAAAAAAAAAACCCCTGTAGACTGCAAAAAAAAAAAAAAATAAGAAAAAAAATAATAAGAAATTAAAAATAAAAATAATAAAAAAAAAATAAATTAAACGGAAATTATGATTAATAATTTTGAATAAGTTAAGATAAGGAAGAAGAAACAAATAAATAAATAAATACAAAAATAAAAAAAAAAGAAGAAGAAGAAGACGATAAAGATGAAACGTAAAATTAGAATTATTTTTATTAATTTAATTTAAAATTTGATTATTATTTTGATAAATGAAATTCACTAAGAATTCTTTATTTATTTGTTTATAAGTTTTAACAAAAAATAAAAAAAAACCTTTTTTTTTTTTTTTTTAATTTTTAGTGACTAATTGTAACTTTTTGATTAATTACTTAAAAGGCAAAACAAAGCAAACAAACAAAAAAAAAGAAACATAAAAAAAAAAAGAAATCTTCTCATTTTATAAAAAAAAAAAGAAATATTGAATTTTTATTTAAACGAAACTAAAAATTATTTTATAATCTTTATAAATTAATTATCCTTGGTATGTAACGGCTAGTCAGAATAATACCGTTTATTCCATGCTTGAAAAATTACCAATGGTAAACATTTTGATGACGAGAACCTCTCTACTCTTAAATTCGATGCTCAAGCAAATCGCCGCTAAAATTACGATGATGGTCCACTTAAACAGGTTCTACTCACCTTACCATTTTAAAGGAAACTGCTGTTAGTTTGACACATTTTTGCAAATCAAACACGTTGTTAAGTCCATACTATCTAGTCAAAAGCAAGGTCAAAATGAATTGGTCTTGTTAGTTACGAATCAAACAAGGAATAATTAAGGTAAGTAATTTTGGTTGTTATTTTCCACAAGTCGTTGCAACTGTAGATTTTTAAAGAAAACACAAATGATAAATACTTGGCGCCTCCACATCAGATTATTTGTGTCTCCGTCAATTATGACTCGATTGAATGACTCATAAATGATTCATAAAAGTCTCTGATAATTAATTCAGTAAATATAATTTAAATTTCGTAGATAAATGAATTTAAATTAATGTTTTTTATTTTTTTATTAATATTCGGTACTTTATTGTTCTTTGTGTAATAAAATGAATAAATTATCTAACTTTAATTTTGTACAAAATAGATAATTTACATTTTGTTGGCCGATTTGAATTAAGAATTCAATACCGTTGATTAATTAACAATTGGTGGGGGATCGATTGATGTAACTAAAAAGAAATCCAAAAACAAATTTTGGCTAATTGGGACTTTATGCAGGAAGGTGATAAACTTTAATCCTGAAATGAATTTTTTTGTTTACGACGCTTCAAATGTGATTTCCAATCAATCTAAGATTTCTTTGTGAAAGAAACGAAACCAAATGGGTCGATGGGAATTTTGAATTTTAAATAAATTATAAATAAAAAAAAATTCGTCTTTAATTTTTTATCTTTTGTTTTCTTTTCTCTTTATTTTAATATTTAATGACAATTTTCTTATTTATATTTTGTTTATTTGTTTTGTATTTTTTTTTTTAATTAATTTTGTTTTTTTATATAAATTTAGGTAGTTTTATTTTTTTAATCACAATAATGTTTTTTTTTTCTCTCTTTTTATTTCCTTTTTGTTATTTTTACATAAAATATAACATAAAAATGTTTTTGTGTTTCTTCTTCTTCTTCTTCTTTTTGTTTTTTTATTTCGTAAAATTAATTAAATTTTTAATTTGTATTTTTTTATTTTTGTTTTTCACATTTTCCTTCTTTTTTTTTTTTTTTTTGGTTGGAATAAATTTTCTCTCATTTTAATTTCCATAAATTAAAAATAGAACAAAAAGCAAAACTAAAAACACAAAAATCAAGGTTTCCTCTCCACACCGCACCTGTAAAAACTAATCAACATTTTTTGTGTTTATGTCAGTTTGAACGACAGGTGTGTGTGTGTGTGTGTGAAACCTTGAACTATTTTTCCACCATTTTTATTTTTTGTCTAAAAAAAAAAAAATGGGGGATTTTTTTTCTTCTTTATAAAATTAATTTTACCAATAATTTCTCGCTTAAAAATAAAAAATAATTAATAAAAAATTAATATTAAAAATTAAAACAACATTAATTTTTTTTTTAAATATAAAAGGATGAGAGAAAATATGATGAGAAAACTTATGTAAACTAATTATGATGAGAGAGTATGAGGGGTGGGGTGGAATATGATGTGTGTGTGTGTGTGTGTGTGTGCTTTTATTTTTATTTAATTAACAAACAAAAAAAAAAAAAAAGAAGACAACGAAATTAATTTATTAGTGTTGGATTTAATGGATTTAATGACGACAAAAAGTGATTCACTTTTAAAAAATCACAGCGATCAACGACGTTATTTGAAAAAACAAAAACTTAAATTAATTGATCGTTTTTTTAGAGCAAAAAAAAAAAAAAATGGGCTCAATCACAAAGTGAACAACTTTTATTTTGTTTGTCACTTTCCTTTCACCAAAGAAAAACTTTCTAATAAATTTATTCGTTTCTTAAACTAAAAAAGAAAAACAATAATAATAAAAGGACAACAATTTTCCCTTTTTTTGATAAATAAAAAAAAAAAAATAAAGCCAAAAAAAAAAAAATGTGAATTAATTAAATTAAAATAAATGAAAGAAGGTTCCACACATTAAAATAAGAAGAAGAAACAAATAAACACAACATTAAAATTTATTAAAATTTGAAAAAGTTTTCCTTTTTTGTTGTTTCTAAAACTTTTCTCTTCTTTCTTCTTCTTCTTCTTTTGTGTTGTTGTTTCTTTTGTAATTGAAACAAAAACCTTTTTTTTTTTTCACAAATCTTTTCCCTTTTCAATATTTTCAATTAAATATAAAACAAAACAAATGAAAAACAAAAGAAAATCCTAAAAAATTTTCTTGTTTTCTGGTTCATTGATTTTCTTTTTTTTTTTCTACTTTTATTTTATAAATTTTCTTTTTGTTTTGTTTTCTTTTTCATTTCTGATTTTAAAATTTTTAATTTAATTTTCACAATATAGAATGAGTTCGGGTTGGTGAATGAGTGAGTGGGTAGGGTGGGTGGGGGGGGGATGTGGATAACAATAATGAAATAATGATAGAGGGACACGACAATTGAATGATTCTTGAATGTAGTAAAGGAGGGAAGGGAGGTAGCGAGGGGGTTTTAGGTGACTGAAGGTGATTTTGATTACACAATATAAATTTTTTTTTATTTTTAAATTTTTTTTTTAATTTATTTATTTATTGATTAGACACAAAAAACAATTAAAGCATGATGCTGGGATCAATTTACCATTATTTATTTTTTTTTTTTTCTACTGGATTTCTTCATTTTTTTTTCTTTTTCTTTTCTTCAAATTTTTTTTTTTTTTCAAAACTAAACAAAAAAATTCTTCTTCTTCAATTTTACATTTGTTATTTTTATGCTTTTGTGTTATTTTTACGCTTCTAAAAACAACAACAACAAACAATAACAACAACAAAATATGTTCCGGCTGATTGAATTGATTCAATTGATTCGCATTTTGTATTTTTTTTTTTTATTTTTGAGAAAAAAAAACAACAATTAAAAAATGCATTCAGCAATTGTAAGGTGATTCATCACCCAAACCTATTAAAAATACTAGTAAGTCGTCTAGTACTAATAACTTTAAGTTAGTTGACGTAACTAAAAAAAAAAACAATTGTCTAAATTTACTTTTAACGTTTTTGTATCAAATCAATCATTCTACAAAATGAATTCAATCGTAACGATTTACCAAAGATTTACACAAGTCAATGAATTTAAGTTGAAAGTTCATTAACCTTACGTTTTCACACATGTTGAACATACATGTAAAAATTTATGCCACGCTAAAATATAAGTTGACGATTATTCTCAATTGAACAAATCACCTGAAACTTTAGATAACTTTTTAATTAAATGTAAATTTATGTTTTTTTTTTTTGCTTTTCTCGTCCTTAAATTGTTTACGTTAAATTTCACTCATAAACCGGTTCGTTACCGTTAAATATTTTCCAGTGAATAGAAAATAATTGAGAAACAAGACAAAAGAATTATTTGTCTTATTTTTGTTTTGTTCCTTTTTTTTTCTTTTCAAAAGTAAAAAAATTTGTCTATTGTCAGTTCAGTTTGCGAATCAATTTGCGAATCAATTCAAAATTATTTTCTTTCCATTTTTTTATTTAATTAATTTGCGCGCAATAACGAAAAAAAAAAAAAAATATGGGAAAGGAGAATTTAACAATAATTCTTGAACATTAATTATTTGATATTCTCCTCTCTCCCTTACAACTCCTCCACGGCTTTTATATTTTTATTTTATTTTAAATTTTTCTTCTTCTTCTTTTTTTTTTTTTTTTTGCTTTTTATTACAATAATTTATTGGCACCTATTTTTTTTTTTTATTTACGATTAAATGCTAAAAACATCATCAACATCATTATCATCATTCAGATGATGATGATGATCATCATCATTCAGATGATGATGATGATCATCATCATCATCATTCTAAATCTTTGATTAAATAATTACATTTAATTTCTTCTTCTTCTTCTTCTTTTAATTACAATAAATTTTTTGAACTTCAATTTTTTTTCTACAATTTTATTACACATTTGACTGGATTATTGACGTTTTAATTTCTTTTTTATTTTAACTTGAAATTTTTGTATTTTTTTTTTGTTTTTGTTTTTATTTTCATTCTGATTAAAAAAATGTGTTTGTCCGTTATTTTGTTTTCCGCTTCCTGTCAAATGTTTTTCTCCATTTTTTCATTTTATTTTTTTTTTTTCTCCATTTTTTTATTTTTATAAATTCACAAAATTTACATAAATTTTGTTTCATCTTCTTCTTCTTCCTAATTTTTTCCTATCTTTAATTTTTTATTTCTTGTCAACAACAAAAAAAAACAAAAAAATTTAACTTTTTTCTCTCATTTGTTTTTTTTTTTTTTTGTTTGTTTATTTTTATTTTACGTTTAATTTTTTTGTTTAGTTTATTTTTATTTTAAAACTAAAACATTTAATTTAATTTAAATTTAAATTTTTAAAATTTACAATAAAAATAATAATTCTTTTTTTTTGATTCATTAAATTTAATTTTTTTTTATCAACTATCAATTTTTTTTTCTCTCCATTTTCCATTTATCAATTTCGTCATTACTTCAACTTCTTCTTCTTCTTCAACTTTTTTTTTTTTCTGTTTTCCATTTTCTTTTCTTTTAAGCTAAAAAATAATTCTTTTTTCTTTCATTTTATTTTATTTTGTTTTTATATAAAATCACAATAATTTATTTACAAAATACAAAATGTTTCTTTTGTTTTTTGTTTTTCACAAGTTTTTTTTTTTCTTCTGTTTTTCTTCTTCCTCATTTTCTTCTTTTTTTCCTCTTCTTCTTTTTTATATATTTTCATTTTTCTTTGTATAATTTCTTCTTTTTTTTTTTTTTATTTATTGAGAATTTTTTAATTTAAGGATCGAGATTTTTTTTTGTTTTGTTTCTTCTCCTACTTTTTTCTCCCCTACTCCTAATTTTTCTTCTTGTTCTTCTTCTTCCTTTTTTTGTTTTTTTTTTTTGTTTTAAATCCCACACAAAATAATTTATTCTCAATAATAATTAAGGTAATTTTAGTATCGTCAAGATAAGAATTAAAATAAAATAATAAAAAAAATTTAAATTAAAAATTATAAAAAAAAATAAAAAAACAACAACAACAGCAACACAAAAAATAATAAAAAAAATAATATCAGGGTTAATAATTTAAAACAAAAACAACATAAATGATAGAGACAGAAATAGATAGATAGATAGAGAGAGAGACAGATAGATTAAGTGAAAGCAAAAAATAAATTGAAAAAGAAAAATCAAATTCAATTGTATTAGAATTAGAAAGAGACAGAAGATAGAATAGAAAAATTAATAATAATAATAATAATAATAAACAGTAAAGAGTAAGAGAGGAATAGATAGAAAGAGGGAGAAAGAAGAAAATAAAGATTTAAAAGGTTTTTTTTCCTTAATTTCATCCGTTTTTCTTTTTTTTTTTGTTTAAAAAGTTTTCAATTAGAAATCAATTTGTCATGATTTCCTGGATGTTGACGGGGTATGTTGTGATCGCATATCTTTGGGAATGTTTTCATAAACTAGAAAGAAAGAAAGAGAAAGAGACAATTAGTAAAAATACTTTAAAATTCAAAATATAGTAAAACCTGTTTAATAGGACCATATCTAATTAGAACACGACTCAAATGACGCAACATTTATTTTGTTTTACTTTGCATGCTTGGTTAATTTTGAAAATAATTGTGGTCCCATTAGACAGGTTGTCTTGATTTACTTTAATAACTTATTTAACTAAAAAGTTTTATGCTGGATTTAAAAATTAGCGTTAAATGACTTTTAATTCAGAACAAAACAGAATCGAGAATGTAGAAAAATGTTTTAATTGAAATAACAAATGAATCGACAAAATAAACGATTGAAATCAATTATTTGATTAAATCTTTTAGAATTTAAATAAAGGCAATTAAACTTAAGAATTTTTTAAATTAAAAAAAAAAAAACTTTGTACCTGTTTGCGATGAATTTATATCACTTGATGGTGGTATATCTGGTATTGATCTGTAAATAGAAGACAATAAAATATAATTAAATTCTAATTTGTAAACATAAAAATAAAACAGATTTTAAAGATGAAGAATAACAAAACAATTAACAAAAAATTAAAGATTTGATTTCAATTCCAGAATTACATCAATTCATTTATAATTCCAACAAACATTTTAAATGTCTTAAAATGAATATTCAAAAAGAATTTATTTTAATTTTCATTTAATCCTTTCATTGTTGTCTTTATTCTTCTTCTAAAAATTTAATTTAATAATTTATTTTTTATTCATACCGAGTCTTAACATGTGTTCTATTGTTCAATGTATCTTTATTACAATTCAAACTAAGATTTGATAATGATGATGGTAGTAGTGGACGTTGTAATTCACTTAAATCACCAGAATATCTGTAAAGCAAGAAAAACAAACATGAAATCATTAATAATAAATTGAAGACATAAAATAAAATAAATATATAAATGTTTATGTATATGTGTGTGTGTGTATAGATAGCTGTCTTTTATAAATAATAATTACGAGACAATCTATTTAGGTTGTTCTGTCCATTTTTAAACGATAAAGTTATTTAGTACAAGGTTTTCAATTTTTCTTTATTAAAATTCAAAAATTGTTTACTCGTCATTGCTATATTTTAACAGTGTAAATTACAAACGATAGAAAGAGACAGCGAGTGTCTGAGAGAGAGAGACAGTTAGTGAAAAATAATAATTTCAACAATTTAATATTGACAAAAAAAAAAAAAAACAATTAGAAAAAGTGTGAAATCGTAATCACAACAAAAAAAAAAGAAGACAAATTAACTTTTTTTTCAACAAATATTTACAATTATCTTTGAATAAATTAAATATGGAATCACTTTATGGTGAATTTTTTTTTTTTTTACATCGGTTTTTTTTCAATCAATTCATTATGATATTTTGTCGTGTCATATTCGGTTATTTAAGTTCGTTGACCAATCAACGATGCGCAAGCACTTTTTAAAATTCTCATAAAAAAAAAATGTCAATTTTTTTTTTACTTTTAATTTGGATTACAAAAAAGTTGCCACCTTTGGAAATAATGTATTAGGTTCATGGATGAGTCAACTCAAAATGGTTTGAATTCTTGAGAGAAATAAAAAGTGAATGTTGTCTCATTCATCACACTAATACATTAACAATGATTGCGTCTTTAGTTTGCCCTTTTCGTTTTTTTTTTTTTTTGTTCGCATTCTTTAATCCAACTTTTTTTTTATTAAGTCACCTTTTTTTTCTTCTTGTTTTGAACAATAATTAACTTTAATTTTTAAGCCGGCTTTAAAATATGAGTCACTGACATCGTGAATATTTATTTTAAATGAAAAAAAAAAAAAACAAACAAGAAAAAGGAAAAAAATTCACGGCTTAATAATACAAAAAAAATTGATTTATGTGCAAAATTTCATAAAGCTTTTTTTTTTGTTCGTTCAGTTGTTTATTACATTTGAATGCGATTGGTTTACTCTGCTCAATCAATCCCTAATATTAAATTCAAAACACAATTATAAAGTTTTTTTTTATTAAGTTTTCTTTTTCTTTTCTTAAAAGTTCATAGGAATAGGGATTTTCAAATGTTTGAATTTTAGGTCAACCATTTTTCTTTTTTCTTTTCACAAAAATTCATATTTTATATTTTACTGCTTTTGTTATTTTACATTTGATTATTTTGGGATGAAGTAAAGTAACAAAGAATATAAAATACAAATTCTGTATAAGAAACTCTAAAATATTTTACAATACATTCCCAAAAGTTAAATTTAACTTTATAAGCTGAGATCGCATCCTGATAACAGCAAAAACCAAATAACAAAAACAATGTATAATTTCTTTTTTTTTTAATAAGCGTTTCCATATTTTTTTCTTCTTCTATATTTCTTAATTTATTCAAAGATAGGAGAATTATTTATTATATATATTTTTTTTTGTTTTCATTTCAGATTTACAAAATCAACACAGAATAAAAAATCTAATCATCCATATTCAAATGAATTTTAATAATTTCTTATACATAAAATTTTTGCAAAAAACACAAAAAAAAAATGAGGAACTTAAGAATAAATAAAACATTTGAAGTTTTTTAGATAATTATATTTTTTTTTTTTTTTTGGTTGTTCTTTTGCAGATCTTCTCCATTTTATTGCATTATTTATTTTCTTTTTTTTTGTTTAAAGTTTTTTCATCTTCGTCGTCACATTAATTTATTTGAAGGATTTTTGGGGATTTAGTTTGTTTTTTTTTTATCGTTTAATTATTTTAAAATTAAAATTATAAAAAAATTGTTCTTTTTTTTTATACATAAAATTTATAAATAATATTTAATTTGCTTAATTTTATTCATAACTTAAAACTATAAAATAATAAAGTAATTTTCTTAATTTTATTTTTAATTAATTTTTTTAAAGGAAAAGAAAAGAAAAAAAAAATTTTCTTTCAATTTTTAATTATTTTTTTCTTCTTCTTCTTCAAAGTTTTGTTACACATAAATTTCATCAACATACTTAATATTAGAATATTCTCTTCCAACTTGTAAACTTTGTTGTTCAGCACGCATACGTTGAAATAATGTATCAATATGATGTTGTACAGCAAAATAAACAAATTTATATTGTGCTTCTGTTTGTACCATACCAGAACGTTGTGATCTAACCATTTGTATTGTACGTTGTATATCAATTTCTGTATCTAAACCTTCACGATCTATTTGATCTAATATCATATCAATAACAATAAATGTTCCAGTACGTCCGATACCAGCTGAACAATGTACACATATTGGACCCTAAATAAAAAATAAACAATAAATAAATATTAGAATTTTGTTTAATAAATTAACTGGAAAAATGAAAATATGAAGTCATCTGAGTCTATTAAGTTCTTAAAATATTAAGCTTTAGATTTAAGATCGTACGCAAATAAATATTAACGACTCGTAATAATTATTATCAATTAAAAGTAAATTGTAATCCAACGTGAATGCCATTAAATAATTAATTCATATTTAGATTTTTAGATTGCATTAAAAATGATTCAGAATTTAAAAAACAAAATAAAAAATGTAGATCTTTTAAGTTAAATTTTAAAGTTACAAATTTAATATTCAACTCAATTAAAAATTTTGAATTAAAATTATAAAATAATTAAATTAGAAAGATTGTAAATCTGAGTTTCGTCAGTAGAATTAGAGGATACATTTGAAGGGCTTAAAAATTTGATGATTTTGAATATTAAATTAAACTGAGTCAGTTTAATGAAAATGAATGTCAAACATCATTGAATCATTTAAAATTTGAATATTCATAATTTATTGTATTTTTTTAATTTTTTAGATTACAAATTTTTACATTTATTTGATTAATTATTGTTGTTATTATTTAAGAATAATAATATTATACATACCGGATTAACACCTTCTAACATAATTTGTTCTTGTCTTGCATTAACATCATGTAAAAAATTTAATACACAACCAGGATCAGATGGTACACCATGATCTGGCCATACAAGAAAATGATATTGAAATATACGACGTTCTTCTTTACTACGCCATGAAAATAAAAATTCTCTAAGTGTATAATCATTTGTTGAACTTTCCATTAAACATGTTACTTTTGCTAAGCCCCATTCTTTTGTTTGACCTTGATCTGGCCAATATTTTGCACATTTATTCTAATTAAAGATAAAAAAAAAAATTGTTTAGTAATGAAAATTTAATTTTCTTTGTTTTTTATTTTATTATTTACTTTTCCTCTTTCAATTTCTTTGGTTGTCATCACAATAACACGTGTATTCTCTTGCCAAATCATATTCCAAAAATCGGTAATTGTATTTGGTAAACATCCTTGTGTTGCTATATAAGTTTTAAATAAATCTTTATCATCTTTTTTTGTTAATGTATTTTGTTGTTGTTGATTTTGATTTTGTATTGAAAAATTGCTACGTGATGATGATATAGATTCACTACGTTTATGTTTATTATTTGTTATTGTTGTTTGTTGTTGTTGTTGTTGATCACATTTTTTATTACACATAAGACAAATATTATTACTAAGATCAATTAAACCAACTGATGGTAATTGTGGTAATTTCAATGAACATTGTACACACATTTTATTTAACATTTGACAATTAAGACAATTTTGTTGTTGTATTTGTTGTTGTTGCTGTTGTAATGATAAACAAGATGAACATAATAATAATTGATGATTTATTGATGATGATGATAAATTTTCTAATGATATATTTATATCTTGTTGATCTTGTTCATTTGGTTGACGTATATAATTTGCATTTATATATTCTGAACCAGTTATATTTTGATCAATATCTCTTAATTTAACACGTGTATGATCAACTAAAATAAACGTAAAAAGAAAATAGTTAATAATTAATAATATAATTGATAAAAATAAAAAAAGAAAGAAGAAACAAAATAAAAAAAAGAGGAAGTAAATTAGAAGAAGAAGAAGAAGAAGAAGAAAATTGCTATTTTTTTTTTTGTTTTTGTTTTTGTAAAATAAAAAAAAACTTACAAGGTAAAATATTTTTATAACGATTTTTACTACGATTCTCTAATTTTTGACCTTCACGACGTGAAAATGAATGACGACATTCTTGTTGTTGTAATGATTCAAATTCTTCCCAGAATCCACCCTGAAAATAAAAAGAAAAAAGAAGAGGATAAATTAATTTGCCTTCTTTTTTTTTTGTAAAATCAAAATAAAAATAAAAAAATCTCCATAATTTTTTGCCATTCAAAAATTGTACAAAATTAAAATCAAGGGAATAAAAATCGTCGAATTAACAATTAATATTTTTTTTATGGAATTAAAAAAAGCTTAGCAAAAAAAGACAACTAAAAAAAAAAAAACACAAAATGATTACAAATACAACATCTCATAAATAAATTTTGTAAGCAAACCGCAACTTAAATTAATCCACTAATTTTTGTTTTTGTTGTTGTACAAAAAAAAAAAGATAAAAAAAATACGGTTTTGTTAAAAAAAAAACTCAATTTCCCAATTGAAAATACTTTAAATTATTAACTTTATAAATGTCTCGTCTATAAAAAAGTATATTTTCGTTAGATTAAGAAATAAACACAGAAAACGAAGAATAAATTGTTTAGGCAACTTTACTTATAAAACAAAAAAATTGTTCATAAATACAACAACAACAATTAACGTTGAAGAAAAAAAAAAACACAACCAACAAAGCAATAAAAATAAATAAATAAATAAATAATTTACCTTCACTCTACAATAACAATGTCCATCATTTTCTTTTTGTAATTGTTCAACTCTAGCATTAATACTAGCAGCTGTTATACGTGTTGCATTAAATGGTTGTCTTAAATGTACAACAGTACCACATGTTTCAACCATTGGATTCCTTTTATAATGTTCAATTAATTCACATAATGTTGAAAATTGTTCACCACCACCAACATCATATTTATTATCTTGCCATCTAATCATAACATGTGTAACACGATCATCTGTACGTACAGATAAACCAAAATCACCTGGTTTACTTTGAGATTCACGTACTAAAAATGAACCATTTTTACCACGATTTAATAATAAATGTTCAGCTTCTTTTCCCGATAAACTACCATGAAACCATCTGGAAATAGATTAAAAAGAAAAAAAGAAACAAAATTAATAAAAATGAATTAAAAATGAATTAAAAATGAATTAAAAAATCAACTTCCAACTCCCACCCCAACCCATTTTTTTCCACATTTATTTATTGAGATTCTATTAGAAATTAAAATTTATATATTAATTATTTATTAAGTTCATTAGTCCTTGATAATGAGAATGTTTTAATACACACACACACGGGAAGTACAGTTTATAATCAATTCATTCCTGTTAAATTATTTCTCTCTCATTCATTGTAAAAATTTTTTTTTTATTTATAGAAATTCAAAATTAAAAAAGAAAATGAAAATGAAAAAAAGTAGCATTGTTGTTGTTATTATTCCCATTAAATTAATTTGTCAGAAACTTTTTCTTAATTTAATTTAATTAAAAAGAAATCCACGGAAAAAAATTGTCAATTTTTCTTTCAAATTTTTTTTTTGAAAAAAAAAGAATTTCTTAAAATTTATTCAACAGAAAAACAAAAAAAAACAAAACGATTTATTCAGAAGAACGAAAATGAAGAAAAATATTTCAAGTTTTAATTTTTAAATTACGAAGAATCAAAAAAAAAAACAGACACACTAAATGGACTAAACACAATAAAAATTAAATAATTTTGACTCAAATCAAACAAATTGACGTTAAAAAAAAATTATCACAAATTTACTTTAAAATTTAATTAAATTAATTGAAAAAACAAAAGAAGCACGTTAAAAAAATGAATAACAACAACAACAAACATGTAACAATTAATTAGGTTAGAATAGAAATTAACACACACACACATTTATAATTTTGTTCATTTGGAAAATTCTGTATAATTTTTCTTTAATTGACATTAATTTCTTGAAAAAATTAATTTAAAACAAAAAAAAAACGAAACCAAAATTTTTTCCTTAAAAAAAAACAAAAATCTTTAAAATTTTGAAATTTAAGAAAATAATTTTTATTTTTTTTTTTTTTTTTTCGTGTAAATTTACTTATTGTAATAATTGTCATTATTTATATTATTTAAGAGCACCATCTTAATTTCACAAGAAACAGTAAGTAACTATATATTTTTAATTGAAATGAAAAAGAAAAAAAAAAAAAAAAAAAGAATCGAACAACGACAACAACAAATAACAGAAATCAAAGAAAACAAAAACAAAATGAAAAAAAAAAACATAATAAATAAATAAAAATTAATTATTTTGTCTCTCTTCCTCTTTCACTTATTCTCTTTTATTTTTTTTTAATTGTTTCTCTCTCTCTCGCTTTGTCATTTCTCATTCCATTAAAATTTCTGTCGTCTGTACCTTGTGTCTTATTCTTCTGTTGTTGTTGTTGTTGCTGTTATTATTATTATTATTGTCGTTGTTGTAATTTAATGTCGTTGTTGTTGTTGTCTTTTCTTTTAATTTTAACTTTCAACGTTAAAAATAGTAATAATCATAATAATTATTATGTATTTCTTTTACTTTTTATTTTATTCATTTTTTTTTTATTATTAAAAAAAAAAAGAAGTAAAAACAACAAAAAAGTTGAATAAAAAAAAAGAAAAAAGGAAAAAAATAAACGAATTGCATTAAATGAATAAGAAAAAAAAAAAGAGAGAGAGAGAAGAAAAAAAAAAGTGTATTTATATAAAAAATTGAGATGAGGGTCATATAAATCTGTATGTACCTATTTTTTTTTTTATATCATATTCATTTATCATTTTATAAAATAAATACATGAATCTTAGCTTTAGTCATAAATTCTAATAAGAAAAAAATTAACATTTTTATTTTTTCAATTGCATTTGTTATTAATTGTTGTTGTTAATTGTTTTTATTATTATTTGTTCATAAAAAGACATTTTGTATCTGATTTTCTCTTGTTACCAACTTTTGTTGTTTCTTGTTTTTTTTTCTGTTCTCATATAAAATTTTCATCATTTTAAACTTAAAATTTTTTTTTTTTGGAAAATTGATTTCATTCTTTATGTGATCACCTTAAAAAACTTTCCTTAATTTTACAAATTAAAGTAAAAACGTGAACAGACAAACAATAAATAATCAATTAATTTATTTCTTCAGTGATTTCATTTCACAATCAGTTCAAAAATTGTGAGTAAATTGTGACAAAATTCTGTTACGTTGATAATTATAAGTGAATGTTTTTCAGTTTTTCTGAAATAATTTAATTGAAATTTAATTTTTAAATTTACTTCATCGTCACATAATTCAAAATATTCTAAACAAATGAAGAAGAAGAAAAATGTTACATCTAAGAATAAGAAAATGATTTCAATCAACTAACTTTTGTTAATTAAATTAAACGTAAATCAATTTCAAAGAATCAAAAACAGAATATCACAACAATTTCAATTCTTATTTTTTAATGATGAAATTCTTCAACGACAGAGACAACAATATAAGTGAATATTATGTAAAGAAAAAAGAGAGAAAAATAAAATTTTAAGTTTAAAATTTAAAAATTGTTTGTGAAACTAAATAATCTAGAGGTGACAATGACAAACGTGTATCAAAGGGTCTTAAGTTTTTCTTCAAGCAAATATTACAATTATGTACGATCCGATATTCTTAGTCGAATCAATTTTGTATTTTGTATGAATTGATATGCCTTGGTGCTTGTACTTGTACTTGTACTTGTACTCAGAGTTGGATAAAGTTACTTTTGGATGTAACTAGTTACAAGTTACAATTAACTGTAAGTAATTTACTTTTTTAGTTACTTGTAACTAACTATACTTCGCTTGATCATCATATAATATTTTATATGATTATTGTCACTATTTATTAATTTGTTATTTCATGTTTTGTCGATGTTTTGAATTTTAACGTAACACGAAAACAACAAAAAAAAAATAAAACCACACAAAAATTATAAAAATTTATAAAATATGGATAATTTGTGATTTGACCTTCTGGTATTAAAAATTTTTTTGTTTTCAAATTATGTACAATTAAAGGTTTTGTTGGTCGCGACAGGACAGAGAGAAAAAATAACATTAATAAAAACTAAAATTTTAACTGAATCGATTTACAGGTGAAAATAAATATATAATTCATACAAATGCAGACAAATAAAAATAAAACTTAATTAACCAGAAAAATATTACAATTTAAAGAAAAAATATATAGAAAATAACAACAAATACTGAAGGTAGTTATAATTTGTCATAAATTGTATCGATTATGTATTTATGATTAACAGAAAATATTTAAAAATAAAATTAACTTTTATAATATTGATTATGTAAAATTGGTAATGGTTGCTGTCAACCTGTCGTATTATATTTTACATAATTTAAGGAAATTTAAAATGAATCATTTAAATGTACGTTAAGAATTAGGGAGACTTTTAATCTTTTGTCTTAACTAAATCAAAAAAAAAATCTAAATCCTCATGAGAATCAAAAATATGACTCAACCAATGTCACAGATTTTAGTACAATTAATCGCTTAGGAAATTCTTTTGGAATCATTTTGTCATTAGAATGAACGAAAAAAAAAAATAAAGTTTAATTAATTAGAAAATTTAGAAAATTATTTAATCCTTTTATTAAGAGAAATATTTTAAGAATTTAATCGTTAAATAAATATTTAAGGTTTTGGGCCCGTCGTCGTGCCGTTTCAAAATTGCGCAATAAAACTAAAATGTCTATAAACAAAAAAATTTGTTTGTTATCCACACAATATTTAATTACCGGAACAAACGTACAAGATTAACGCCCACTTAGTCAATTATACAAATAAAGACAACAACAATATTAACAACAACAACAACAACAACAACAACAAATAACTACTCTCATTTCTTGTTTGCCTTTCATTTAACTCTTTCTAACACTGTTTTTTTCTTCTTTCTTCTCTTCTTGTTATTTGTCTCGTTTCTCTGTTTTTTTTTTTACTTTGATTAAATTTTGTACTTAACAAAAAAAAAAGTGACATTCATAAGGAAAATAAACAAAAGGCTAAAAGAAACTAACAAGAAGAAAAAACCAAACATGAAGAGGCGAATTTATTTCTTTTTGTTGTTGTTGTTTCCTTTCATTAAATTTGTCTGGCAACAAGAAGAAAAAAAATTATATATGACTTTTAGTTCACCCCGACAATTTAAATTTTTTTTTTATATTTTTGAAGTCCTCTCCTCTGCCCAGTACCCAGTTGTACCCGTCAAAAGTGCAATTATTTTAAATTTTTCTTTTGCTATTTACAAACCCATTATTAAAATTATAAAATTATGCCTTTTTTTTGTATTTTCCCGCCCAAAACAAAAAAAAACAAAAATAGGCAAAATACAAATTATCAGATTAACTTCCGAATTAAAGTGGACACAGAATAAAAAAAAAACATATTAAATCGGTTCACAAAAAAAAAAAGATACAAAATATGTTCAATTCTAATTTTATGACGCTCTCTCTCTTTCTCTCTTCACCCCTCCACAACCCTCTTAATTCCAAATCATTAATTTTTTTTTAGTTGTTGTTTATATAATTCTAATTTTATACAAAAAAAAAAAAGGTAAAATAATAAAAAAGAAGAAGACGAAGAAGAAAAAGAGAAGAGAGAAGAGACAATAAACAAAACAACAACAAAAAAAAAAACAACAACAACCATTAAAATAACAATAATTTGAATAAAAGTAGAATAATATAATAATAAAAATTGTGAATGAGTTAGAACTGGTTTAAAATAAATCCTATTAGAGCACTTCGGGTGTAAACAATAATAACAACAACACATCTACATAAATTGCGTCTGAATTCAAAATAACAACAACACATCAACATCATAAAAAAACATAAAAAAAAAAAAAAAAGACTCCAGAATGTAAGCGAAACGAGTAAACAGAAAAGTAAAAAAAAAAATTAAACAACGTGGTTCCCTTTTTTTTATATTTATAATCACAGTAAAGAATTCCAACAATTCCAGCAACAACAATAATAATATGTGAATGTGTGTAAGAAAGGGAAGAGGGCAGTCTAAGTGAATAAAGACACAAAAATAAAAAGCGAATGAACTTTTACAACTTGAATTCACGTTAAGAACTTCCCTCCAAAATCTGTTTGTTTGATTTAACCTCAATTGACTTTCATCATCATTCAATTTTTTGTTGTAAAAATAATGAAGATTGAACAACAAAAATTTAAATCAAATTAAAAAAAAATCCGGAAAAATTAGGTAAAAACTCAATTCAACACAACCAAAAAAAAAATCCTTTACATCTTCACTTCATCATAATCTTCGCAGTTGCTTTGTTTTTTTTTTTTTTGTTAAAATTTCACGAAACCATTGAAAACAAGATTAATTAAAACATTAATTTTAAAAAATAATTTGAATATTTTTATTCCTTAATAACGAGAAAAAAAAAAAAACAAATGAAACGAAATTCCAATTGGAAAAAAAAAAAACAAACTAAAAAACAAAGATATTTCTGTAAGATGTAATTTACCACGCACCAATACAAACATTCTCTAAGGTCATACACACATATACACACACATATGCACACATGCACACTTGGAGAAAAAAAAAAGAATTCATGATACATAAACGTATTCACGTTTATTTTTAAGTGACATCGCGAGATGAATAATAAATAATTCTTTTTGCATTATTAAAATATAAAAAGTATTCAGAGGTTTTTCTTCTTCTTCTTATTGTATTCTGTCTTTTTTGCTTACTCTTTATCTTCTCATTCGTATTCTCATTCTTCTTCTTCTTCTTCATGATTTTCAGCGAAATAAAATCGCGTAATTTTTTTTTTTACATTAAAAATTCCTTAATTTTTTTTTTCTTTTCATTTTTATAAATCAATTTGTCATGTCTCCAGGAATTTCTATCTGTCTATCTCTTTCTTACATTCCTTTTTTTTATGTATTTTTGGAGACATTTTGTTGTTGTTGTTGTTGTTTTTTATTTTATTTTATATTTCAAAAATTTTTCATCTGTTGAAATTTATTTATTTTTGTTTGTTATGACAACGATATTGATGTAAAAGGGTACGAACATAAGAAGGAGTAAGTGAGAAAGTATAACGAGTTCATTATATTTTTTCTTTCTCATTCTTTCATTATTATTTTTTTAATCGCACATTCATCTCTTTACATTGTTTTTGGTTTTTGTTTGTTGATTTGTTGTTGTTGTTGTAGTGGTGTGGTGTGCGATTTTTATTTTGTCTTTACGGTCTAATTAATTGTGTGATTTAAAAAAAAAAAACAACAACAGAATCATTGTTTTAAGATGAGAATAAATAGATAGAATTAAATGCACAAAAACAAAAAAACACGAAAAACAAAAACAAACAAAAAATAGGCGCCAATTTAAAGCGAAATCAAATTGAATTGAATTTAAATAGTGAAGACTTTTTTTTTTATTGTTGTTATTCCAACACGTTACATTAACCAAAAAAAAAAAAAACATTAACATAAATATTACGACATTCGACATAATTGATTTAAATGAAATGATAAAAATTCCCAAGGTTTCAGATATAATCAAATCTATTGAAAATCCCGGAACCCCACACAAATTATGTGAAGTTGCAATATTTTTATTATCACAAAAAAATTATTTCATTAAATTGGTTCTTTTTCTGTTTTTTGTTGATTTCCAGGGAAGAGAAAAAATAAAAGTAGGGGAAAAACCAAGAGGTTTAATTTGAATCAATCTTTATGTAACACAATCAATCAATCATTGAAGAAGAAGAAGAAAAGAAAGAAGAAATAAGTGAAACTCGTTAAAATTCATAAAAAGCACACTTTTTTTTCTTCTTCTTATAAATAATTATTATTTTTTTCTTTTTTTATGAAAACAACACGAAAAAAGTACATTAATTACCGGGGGATTTTCACAACAAACATTATTTACAATCACGTTCTATTTAGAAGATAACGATTAAGAAAGTGATTTAATAAGAATTAAGAAACAATTATTGCTGAATCATTTTTGTTGTTTCATTGCTTCATTGATTTAATCTTGAATAAAATTTTTATATAAACTTTGTTCCCGAAAATGAAGTGCAAACGATAATCTCCTTATTGAAAGGATTAATTTTATTTTTCTATTTATAGTCTTCTTATAAAATTCTTAACAACAAACTAACAAACAGAGGATTTCATTTAGAGCTAATTTCTCAGAATTAAATATTAAAAATTCGTTATATCGAGGTTAAAGTTTAAACAATGTTCGTTATAACGAGGTCATTCGTATAAACGAATAAACTTATGAAATTATTGAATTTTAAAAATTATTTCGTTTTTCTTAAAAAGTTTGCCGAATTTATTTAATTCTCAAGAAAAAGAAAAAGACAAAAAAAAAAAAGAGGATCCTTTTAAATTGAATATTCTGGATGAAAAAATGCAATATTTGAACACTTTGTGATTTATTGAATATTTATTACGTTTATGAATAAATTATAAGAATGACTAACCGAATATTTCTTAAATCAATTACAATAAATTTTTCTCGAAACATAACTTTACCCATTCAAAATTCTTCTAAAACTTAAAATCATCAAACTAATGCCGGATTTCATAAAAAACTTAAGTAAGAAGATGACAGTCACTCTAAAATGTTGTAAGATGAATAAAAATTATTTAAAGCGATATTTAATTTTTTTTTCCTCTATGGAAACACGAAGAAAAAATTAAACTTCTTAAACTTTAAAGAAAACACAACACAAAATAGAAGATTACGCATATAATTAAAATAAAGTAAAAAAATTATTGAAAATAAATGATAAATAAGACACTAACGGATAATATTCTAATGTATCCCTTAAATCGGATATTGCTGTTGATATTATAATCACATCATCATCAGTCTTTGTTGTTGTTTTATTAGTTGTTGTTGTTGTTGTTGATGTCGTTGTTTTATTTGTTGTCTTTGGTTGTTGTTGTTGGTATTGTTGATGTTGTTGATTATATTGATGTTGTTGTTGTTGTTGTTGTACAACAATATCCAATAAAAATTCATCATCATTTAAATTTTGATTATTAACATTTTTTAATTCTTTTGTTTTTTTAGTTAAATAATTAACTGTACCAATTGTATTTGTGATTTTTGCAACGTATTTTTTGAACATCATATTTTTTTTTTATATTTATTTTTTTTTTGGTTATAATTTGTTCGTTATTGGCTGTTATTGTTTGTTATTGTTAAACTTAAAGTGTCATTTAAAGAAAGACACCAAAAAAAAAAAAAAGAAAAAGAAATTCTAATTAAAAATTAGTCGCTTTAAATTTTACTTTAAAAAAATTAAATTAAAATATTTTTTTTTGTTCACTTTTTAACATAATTTTTATGATGTATTTTTGTATTCTCCTTCTTCTTATCGTTACTATCTTTTATAACAATTACACAAATATTTTTATATAAAAATTCACAAGACATTTTTCTCAAGTCCTTTTTTTCTTAAAACTTTTTCTTAAAAACTTTTTTACTTTTTTTTTTTTATAAAAAAAAATTATTTTCACTTTTTGACTTTTTCCTTTGTTTTTTTTCTTTAAAAAAAAAGAAAAAAAAACTCGTTTGTTTTTTATTTTTTTTATAATCCAATTAAGGGACTGTGACACCTCTTCCTTTTTATTTTTTTTTTCCTTTCTTTTCTTTGAACTTTACTTTTACTTTTGTTGTAATTTTGTTTCTTTTAATTTTTTAATTGAAAAAAAATTGCAATAAACAAAAAAACCAAAGAAAATTGTTTTAATTTTTTTTGTTTTGTTGAAAAAAATAAAAATAAAAAATTTATTATCCTTTTTTTGTTGTTGTTGTTGTATTTATTTATTTGCTGAATTTAATAAAGATAAATTAAGACAAGTGTCACCTTCTTATTTTGTTTGTACTTCTTCTACTGTTCGACTATCAGATAAAACTGAATTGAATTTTAGATTTTACCTTTTTATTTAATAAAAAATTTATAAAAAGAAACTAATAATTTTTTTTTTTAAAACACCAAAATGTTATGAATTGATGTAAAAAAAAAATACAACTGAGAGAGAGAGAGAAAGACTACAGTGAAACGCAGAGAGAATAAAAGAATAAAAATTGTGTAGCCGTTGTGTGTATTGGTGAGATTATTCTATATAAAAGTGACTCTTTATGGACAGAAATAAAATTCAGTCTCATTTTCACCTGACTCTCACGTACACACCAACACACACACACACACACACACACACAGAGAACATTCACATACAGGTGTACAAATCCAAATAGAAAAACGGATAAAACGCGCGATATGACGTTTTAAATTGTTTATTACAAAACGTGTTAAAAATATGATAAAACTTTAAATCTACGGCAAAAGAACAAAAAATGATAATTTAAAGAGAAATAAAGCGAGAAAGAGAGAGAAAGAGATAGAATATTATTAAATTATGGCAACAGAATAAAGTCAAGTAAGTAAGGTAACTTAGTCATTTCCTTTATACTTAATTATTGTCATCATCAACATCAATGTAATAATACATCATCACTCTATTTAACACGCGCCAATCATTCATAAATTAAATTTAATAAATAATAATAAGAAGAAGAAGAAGAAAAAGAAGAAAATTCCAAAACAATACTAAAAATTACTTTCGTTATTATCCATTGTGAATACATTATTGTGTTTAAGATTATAAAATATTCATTAAACGTTTCCACACACACACAATCCCCATAGGACACATGCAATTCAATAATTTACACAATTTCTGCAGTTTTTGCAGAATTTTAAGTTTTCAAATTTAACCGGTAGATTAAGCTACTAAGCGATCTATACAACCCTATAAACAGACCAATTAAACATTTGGACAAATGTGGTTTATATTGTGACAATTATTACAAATAATCCATTTCCTTAATTTAAAAGTTTTATTTTACCGAGAATTTATGAATAAAAAAAAAGTGGTCACTTGAAGAGGTTCACCTCGTAAATTACGCACGTTTCAATTTGATACGAAACAATACAATGATTGCATAATATAAATAACTAAACCATTAAATAAAATAAATATAAACACTTAACAATTAACTTACTTTGCAAATAAATAAATAAATAATTTTAATCAATTAATTAATTAATTCTTAGAAGAAAAGAAAAGAAAAAGTGAAATGATTATTTATTTGTTTTGTTGTTATTACTGATTGTTACTTATTTTACCATAAGTAGATATAAAATATTCAGTTTGTTTTCATTTGTGTGAAATTTAAAAAACAACAACAACAAACAACAACAAACAACAACAAAAATGAATAAATGGAATAAAAAGGTGTGTGTGTGGGGGTCGGATTGGATCGGATGTGTATATTAAATTTCCTATTAAAAATGTTCACTCATTACATTTTTCTAAAGAAATTATGACTGTGTCTTAAATTAGTTTTAAATAAACAAAAAAAAAAATGATTAAATAAAAAAAAACAACAACAAAAGAAAATGACTAAAAATAGAAATGTGAGACTATTTTTTATTGATTTATTTTATAAGAAATTAAAACGTAGATTATTGTATTTTTTTTTAAACAAGTAAAAAAATGCGTAGAAAAAAAAAATAATTGTTATGAATTGTATGACAATTTTGCGCCCACCAAATAGCACACATAAATATATACAAAGTCTTACACACACACAAATATAAGTACAAATAGATTTAGTGAATTTTGTCCTTCTTCTTCTTCTTTCTATTGAAATTGATTTTTTTTTCTCGCTTTTATTTCTTGAAGAACTTGAAAACCTTGACTTTGGAACATCTAAAAATTTACTTAATATTAAAATAAATCTCTTCTCTTTGGCATGTCGTCTCATTTATTTTGTGTTTGTTCCCTATTATTTATTTATTACTATTTTTCTACTTCATTATTAATTCATTCTTTCTTTTCTCCTTCTTCTTCTATCACATTTGGAAATAACTTCTTTACTTTGATAATTATATTATTAGTGGTTGTTGTTGTTGTTATAAATCTTTTCTTCGTCTGCTTCGTCTTCATTTTCTTCTTATTATTTTTAATAAATTAAGAAAGAAAAAGGTAAGCATTTTGTTTGTTTAAAATCAATTTATAAAATATACACAATAAAGTAATAATATTAACTTTACACTATGAAATAATCAGGCAGTAGGAGGAGGGGAGGGAAGAAATAAAGTTTACAAATTTTTTTTTTTCTCTCTTAAGAGTGAAACTTTTTTTTTTCTTTGTTTTGTTTATAAATTTTTAATTATAGATTTTTTTGATTGATTTCTTTTGAATTTTTATTTATTCAATCGGTTTGAATTTATAAACATTAAATTTTATTAAGAGAGAACAACAACAAATAAGTGAAGATAACGATGAAGAGGAAAGACAGCTGATAAAAAATTTACATATCAATTTGATTAACTTTTTCTTCTTCTTCTTTTGTTGTTGTTGTTTTTTTGCTTCAAGCGCAGTTTTTGTTTTTGTTTGTTTTTTCTTATGAAATATAAATAAAAATATAAAAATTTAATGAAAGTTGATGACAGTTCAAAAAACAGAGACAAAACAGAAACAAAAAGAAGAAGAAGAAATAGTGAGGAGGGGGAGAAAAAAGATAAATATTTAACTCCTACATAATTTTCAGATTATTATTTTTTTGTTATTGATTAACAGGAAAGGATTAAATTAATGATTTCTGTTCTCACCAATTTCCTGTCTTCACATTAATTTGTCTTGTTTTATACGTCTTCTGGTAGATGACGCGTCTTGTGTTATTTTGTTTTAATAAAAAAAAATCTTTTCTAGTATAAACAGGGAAACACTTTTAAGAAATATTTATAAAATCCAGAAACGGATTAAACGGTTGAACTTTATTACATCGTTAATTTCCTTTTTTAAACAAAATAAATTATTTTTAATTTTGGTTTAGTCACAGTGCCAGTTTTGAAATGAGGTAGCGGAAACAGACGAACAGAGAGAGAGAGAGAGAGAGAGAGAGAGAGAGAGAGAGAGAAAGAGAGAGAGAATTAAAAAAAGAATGTTGAATTAATTTAATTAAGAAATTAAGAAAGTAAAGACCAAATTAGGTTACATTAGAATTTTGATGTTAATTAAAAATAAATACAAATGACAGCATAACGAATGTAAATATGTGCACCCACAATCAGTTATAAATTGTTTGTTTCTATGAGCTAATCATTCGTAAATGACGATCCTCCTCCAACAACAAACAGAACAGACTAATAAAGAATACAAAAGAAAATAAAAGGAAATTGACGAAATTTTTTAAAAAATTATTCATTTTGTTAAAAGAAAAAACTCAACTCATCAACTCAAATTCGTAGATTTTCATTAAAGTCTGTACAGTGGAGTTCGTTGTAATCTCAATAATAATGATTGTTGAATTTTAAACTCTACTAAAAATTGTAATGGAATTTATTCCTTTCAATCCGTCAAAACATAAGAATGTTCTTTCGATTTTTCCATCTTAGAAATTATGACTACCAAATACAATTCGTACACGTTAATAAATTCTATCATAAAACTAACAAGCTAATATTGACATGAAACTTGTGATTGTGCTGGATACAAAATAAACAAAAATAAATTAAAATAATGATTTTTTCTGTTCATTTAATAAAATTAAAAATAAAGTCCAGAGGTCCAGGGGACAGAAACGTCATTTTATTTAGAATCATGAAACGTGTTATTTATTTTTTTTGCTCATAAACAAACAAATGAAAAATTTTTAAACCACAAGCAATAACAGAGAGAAATAAAAATAATAAACTTGTTAATTTTACAACAAACGTCGTTTTCAGTTTTATTATCTAAATAACAAACTAAAATAAAAACTCAGGTGATTTGGCTGTTATATGAATTTATTATATGATCAAAAGTTATGGTCGTCATCTGACTGTCATCCATCATTTAAGATCCATATAAAGTCATCTTTTCGTTTAAATGAACCGGAGAAGTTTATCATAAATTTTAGAAAGGACTTCAAATAATTCTTCCGTAAAATATTTCCAACTTCAACTCTTTCAATCAATATCATTCTTTATGCAGTTATATTATTATTATTACATGATTTATGTTAACCCATTTAAACCTGAATAAACTACAATTGACCATATTGCTTTATAAAAAATACAACAGAAGATGACAATTACGAAAAAAGTATACGTTGTAAGTTGTGTACGTAACCAGGTATGGTAGGAGAGTCAGGGTTAACGTTAAGTACTTGAATACAATGGAATTCTTGTGGTGAAATAAAAACAATTTATTTTGACATGAGACAATCAGAAAAATCTGTTAAAGTGACCACATTGCTTTGTTTTTTAAAACCCCTCAAAAGGAGAGCTTCTGTTATAATTATAAACTTAAACAAATGATTTGAATTTTCCTCTTTATAATGACCACTGAATGAAAGAATAAAGTGGTCAATGTATAGAGGTTCCTCTGATTTTGGTTTAAACTAATCCATAAATATAAATAAATTATTTGTTTTGCTGACAGAATTCCCATATTAAATTTGATTTGTCTGAAATCTTTTCACTTTAAAAAATATCAAAACTCGTGAGAGACAATTCGGTAACTAAATAAAATACAAAAATGTTTGATAAAATATCTGATGACACAATGACATAGAATTGATTCAATTTTTATGACTTTTGTCATATGACATTGTCGTTACTGTAAACTTTTACGTGATTAGAAAAAAATCTTTAAGATCTTTAAGTTTTAATAAATTAAATATTTCGTTAAAATAGAATTTATTCACATTAAATAAAGTTAGAAGAAGAAGAAAAAAAAATACAGAAGTTAATGAACCGTTAATTTAACCTTAAAAAAAAACAGAAACCAAAAATAATCTAATTCTATTTAACCTTCCTTCCTTATTTCAAGTCGTTTATTAATCATTTTTTTTTTTCTTCTTCTTGAGTTAATTTTCATTTTATAAATTCAAATCAACGAATATTCCGTACAATTTTTTTTTCATTTCTTTCTCTCTTCTATCGTTACAACCGGAACGATTAACGGAATATTGCGTTATTTCAATAACAAATGAATTTTAGTGGTTGAATATTTTTCTTCAACTGAAATTAAATTAATTAAATTAAAGTAACATAAGAAAAAATTGATAAAGATTGGGTGGAGGCAAAAATACAAAAATACAAAAATTCCCATCAAAATTTTTCCCAGTTTCATTGTTTTATGATTTCTCTTTCTTCAGTTTCCATTCTCGGTTTGTTTTTTTTTTTTCTTTCTTTCTTTCTTTAATTATTAATATTCAATAAAGCGTTAAAATTTTATAAACCGTTCAGGGATGAAACCTTAAAACGCTTCTCGTGTTTTTTTATTGTTTATTTTTTATTATTTATCAAGATTCTAAAAACAAGGTTACTTAATTCAATCAAATCAAAAAAATTGTTGGTATTATTTGAATTTGGTTGACTCACATACACACACACAACAGACGCAAACAAATGAATGAATTTTAATTATTTCAGATTTATTTATTTTTAATTTTTGGTTTTTTAATTTCACAAAAAAAAAAAAAATTATACAAAATCTTACAACAATTTTTTGCCGCCTTTTGTTTTTATTTATATAAAATTTTAATTAAATTTTTCACACAAAACATAAATTTGAATAGAATAAATTAAATAAATTGACTTTGATAACCGGTTCACGAAATACACTCTTTTTTTTTTGCGTTTTACGTGAAAAATAATCATCAGAGGAGATCCCCCCCCAATTTTATATTTACCGTATTTTGTCTTAAGCCAATTAAAGTGTAATTAAAAATTTGTCAAAATCATTTTAAAAGGAAAGAAAGGGATAAAAAAAATTTTTAATTGAATTTATTTGAAGACGATCATAATCCTTACTAAATACCCAAACCAACTCTTAGAAAGGGACTAACTTTTTCAAGAATTATATAAAAGAGACAAACTGATATTTGAGATTAGTAGAATTATAATTGGAAGCTGTAAAAGAATGCTATCCTAATTTAAAAACTCTCTCTGTGACTTATAGCAATGCACCGTGATATTAGATCCAACCTTCAAATCATCAAATCATAAGTTCAAATTACAGATAATAAATCTAATGTCTACAAATCTCTGTAATCACTTAAAATTGAATGAAAACAAACAAAAAAAAAGGCATCCACAAAATATTTACCGTCCAATCATTTTAAATTTTTAATTTCAACTGCATATAGAAAATTTGAACTCATAACAACCTTTGAAGAGAAAGACAATTTTTTTAATGTTTTTTTTTTTCAACATACATTTCTTGTCAATTACATAAAAAGCAAAAAAAAAAAAAAAAGATGAAATATTTGTGAGTGTGTGTGTGTGTGTTGTGCTTTATCACAAGTCATATCACAGATTATATGACACAATTAACAATTCATTTTATTATTTTATTTTTTATTTCTCATTTTCTGCGTTAATTTATTTTCTGTTTTGTTTGCTTTTATTTTCTGTTTATTTAATTTTATGCAACTTTTTTATTTTTTCAACTAACTTGTGACTTCTTTTTGTTTTTGTTTTTTTGTTGTTTTTGTATCTCCCCCATTTTTTTTTCTGTTCGTTAATGCAAACCAAACCAAGCAAAAAAAAAACGTATAAAGTACAATAATTATCCCTCACTCTCACTATGTCTGTCTGTTTATCTGTTTTGTCATCGTTTCTCTGTCTGTTTTTCATTTAGTACATTCAAATTATATACAAAAAAAAAAAAATACAGAAAGAAGAAAAAGAAAAAGAAGAAGTAAAATTGTTTCTCACAACGACACCATTTATTAAAATTTTCGTTTTTGCAAAATAATTATAAAGACAAAAAAAATGTCTCAAGTTAATCATAATAACAACAATAATAATAATAATAAGAATAACAAATGAATGGAAGAGAAAAAAGAAGAAGAAGAATTATTTCAAAGGTGTTGAGAGAAGTGAAGTAAAAAACAAAAAAAATTCAAGAAGGTGAAGAAATGAAGTTTTCTGTATTTGCACAAAAAAAAAGTAAAGTAAAGAAGAGGAAAAAAATACAGAAAGGTAAAAATAAACAAGGAAAAAGTTAAAAGAATGGCAAAAAAAAAACAACAACAAAAATAAAAATTAACAATCATCCAACTTGAATCTGATTGGAACGAGGAATAAACGAAAAGCGAAAAAAACAGCCAACTTGAATCTGGTTGGAATGAATAATAATGAAAGAAAAAAAAACATGCTAATTGAATTTTGGTTAAACAAACTTAAGAAAAAAAGCAGAACTTAACGTTACTTGTTCATTTTTTAAGTACCCAAAATTCGTTTTTTTTTTCTTTTTCTGTTTAAATTAAAATTTTTTTTTCACTTTTGTAAAATGAAAGAATTTGACGCTTGACTTTTTAGTTATCTGCTTTTGTTCACCTTTTTTTATGTATTTATTTATTTTTGAGTTGATTCTTTTTCATTTTTTTTTTCTTTGCAACAATTTTCAAAACCAAAATAAATATTTTCGCTTAATTTTGTTCTTCAAGTTTTTCTTCCAAACTATTTTTTTTTATTCATGAAACAAAAAAAAAACCCAACTAACCCCACCCTGATTTTAGCAGAGATATTTCTTATTTTAAAAGTGTTACTTAAATAATTACTTATTGTTAAAAATTTACAATAATAAACAATAACAATAACAATGAACAACATCAACAAAGATCCAACGTGAACAAAACAATAATAATTGGAATGAACCTTAAATCGACCAAGAACAAACAAAGTCAAATACAATTAATTTATTGTTATTCTTGTTTTATTTTATTGATTCCATAAAAACCATTTTCTTTTTTTTTTTGTGTTTTGTTACAAAATTGACATATTTTTGTTGTTGTTGTTGTTGTTTTTGTTGTTGAAAAGAAATAAAAAGTGAATAAATAGAGTTCATTGTTCATTTAAAGAAGAAGAATAATGAACAATTGTAAAATATGGGAGAAAAAAAATTGAATTCATAATCGTAAATCATAAAAATCAATAATCTTAAAATAATACTGATAATAGAGAAATTCTCAATCCATACAAATCTCTCCTCATTCTTATTTTATTCTAATTTATGATCACTATTTTTGTTATTGTTGTTTTGTTCTTTTATTTTTACAAGGAAAATAAAAACAAATGATAGTAAAAGTTGATAAGAGTGAATTATTAAAAGATAAGCGAGACTACAATATTACAATATTGAGGACAAAAAAAAATCGTATAATTAAAAGAGATTAAAACCCCCCACGGTACAAACATTTTACGGTAAAAACTTGTCGACAATTACAAATGGCAAAAATACAATGACTGAATGTTATTAAACAACCTTTATAACCAAACATTACTAACTACAATAAGTTAAATCTGAAGTGATGGAATGATTTAATTGGGTCACCTTTACTTTAGTTCATAGATTCTATTGAAAATTTGATCAATTGTTGGAGGACGCCGAATATGACGTGCTGATATGATAAGTTGAAATTGATGGTCAGATTACACAGGTTTTATTGTACTAACAAAAAGCTACGAATGACGTAAATTATTGAAAACGTGTAAATGCGCGGGATGTCAGAGGAGGTCGGAAATCTTGTGATTTGATTTTTTTATAAAAATAAAAAAATTGTAATTTTGAAATTTGTAAAATTTTGAGAAAACAAAAACAGTCACTATTTATGTTGAAGGCATAATTTTTAATTTGTTTCATTTACCTTACATGTGATGCTGCTGATGACGACAATTGACGTTAACAGAAAAAACGCAACCAAAAACATTTTGAAACAACGAGAAAAAAATTTGTTTAAATTTGTCACAAATTCACAATAAAAAGAAAAAAAAAGTCAATAATCATTTATTGACTTTCCCGTTTATTTTCTTCAGAAAAATAAAAAACAGAAATACCTAAAATGAAATTTTATGTGGAAAACTTTCAATATTTTCATGTCACAGGACTAAGAAGACGACTAAACTTAAAGACAGAATAAAAAATCTCAATAAACGCAACAAAAAAAATTTATAATGAAAAATTTCATCAAGTGACAAAAGTAAAGAACAGAAAAAAACATACACACACACACACAACAATAAAAGACAAAAAAAAAATCATCTGTTTTAACTGAAAATTTGAAACTAAAAGAAAAATTACATTAAAATTTTGTTCCATCAAAAACAACAACAAAAATACCAACAACAACAACACCAAAAGACTCAAATTAAGAACAACAACATTTTTTATTGTAGTTGTTATTATTGTGTTTGTCGCTAATTAAATAACAGCAAAAAAAAAAATAGTCAATAATTAACTGCATTATATTTTATTTATTCTAAACTAAAAAACTTCATGAATTTTAGTCACGTAAAATAATAATTTTCCATTTGTCTTCAAATTCAAGAGTTTATTATTATTTTTTTCTATTTCTTTTAAAACATTTTTTTTGATTATCACATTTTTAAAAGACGCAACAACGAAAAAGAAGATTTTTATTTTGTTATTGTTGTTGTTTTTGGTTTGTGTCCTTGGAATTGATAATATGTAATAAAAAAAAAAACCCAATCTACCCACTTAATATAATTTTATAATAATTAAAAATAAAATGACAATCTCCCCACCCCCCTGGTCCAACCACTTTCAAACTCTTTTTATCTCGATATCCAACAACTAACAGCTTATAAATTTTTCTAGTTTTATTCATTTACATCACTTTACACCTCTCCAGATTCTTTCATCTATATTCACTCGTAATCATTAGAGACAAATATCAGCTCAGGTGATTAAAGAAAAAAAAAAAATTAATGTATTCTAACAAAATTAACGTAAAATCTTGAACTATTTTTTCGAACAACGAACAACAACAACAGCAACAAAATAATCAACATAAAATTATGACGATTAAAAAGAAGAAGAAAATATTGATATCAGCTGCCTCTTTTACCAAATCTGGTTAAATAAATACGACATCAACTAGTCTACTAGTTCAACTTGTCCTTGTCACACTATAAATATTTCAATAATTTAATTATTTCTTTCTTTTTTTTTTTTGATTTATAAAAACTAAGAGACGAAAATGTAGAAGAAGAAGAAGAAGAAGATGAAAAAGAAGAAGAATAAAATTGAATAGATTTAATAAAGTCATTTTTTTCGTTTACCAATCACTAAACAAAATTAATAATTCAAAGTCCAAATTTTATACGTATAATTCTCAATAGAACAATCAGCATCATCACGTACATAAATTATGTGAAAAATCATCTTACTGACGCAATAGAAAAAAATGAAGAAGAAACGACAAGAAATCATTCATTAAAAAAAAAATGTATTTTGCATCACAAAAAAAAATCAAACACACACACATCGTGCGTTTTATTTTCATATTTTCACGTTTTATTAATAAAAAGTTTTTTTTTTGTTTGTTTCTTTTTTTTAAAAAAAAAATAGAAAATCACATTTTGCATTTTTAATCAATTTATTTTTTCGCCTAAGTAACAAAAAAAAAATAATAAAAACTTTTATACTAAATAGAAGAGTCTAAGTCATTTTTACTTTATTAAAATTAATTGAATTAATTATTGAATAAGGAAGAGAATTGATGACGACATATAGAGAAGAAGACCTCACTTTGTCTTTTTTTTCTTCTTTTTATTTTGTATTTCTTTCTGTAAGTTTCTTTCTTTAAAGTAAAAATTTGTTGCTGTTGTTGTTGTTGTTGTTTTAAAAGGATAATTAATATGATAAAAGTGTCGTCATTTTAATGGGAAACTTTTTTTTTATATTTTAAATATTAAGCTGCAATGTCATGACAATTGGCGTACAAGAATATTTTTATTAAAATTAAAATATATTTAACAAAATTATGGTCATTGTTATAGATTATTATTAAAGGGGTATTGTTAGGTAGGAGGTAGAATGATTACTTATTACGTTCTAACAAATGAATAAATGGAGATGCGTATTGTATTGCGAACGTTCTAATCATTCTATACAAAGGAAGGAAAGAAGGAAAGAAGAAAGAAATTTATTTTGATTAAATAATTTAATAGAAAAGTATCTTAGATTAACATGAACCAGACCCATTGCACGTCCACCATTATTCATAATAGCGAATAAACATTTTATTAAATAATTCCCTAGAATAAAAAATTAAACGTTATAACAAAGTAAATTCGTTTAAACCAGGATGTTCGACATAACGAGGTTCAATTTATGTTTCTCAGAAAATAAAATTAAAATATGATAATATTCGTTACAACAAATGTTCTATAAAACGAGGTTGGTTGGTTATGTACGTTGTTTTTTTTTCCACCAAAATAAAAAAATCATTTATTGCAGGCAGGAAACATTGTGGTTTCTGATAAACCAGTCAAAAAATTATCATTTTTTTAAAACAAAACAATGAGAATATTTTGTTGTTGTTGTTGTCATCCATTCTTCCAAATAATTTTTTTTTTCCTTATAAACTGGTTGGCCTTAACCTAACTTTGGATTTTTCGTTATGGTTTTTATTTGTTGTTGTTTTTGTTCGTTTTAAAAGAAAAGATTAAAGAGCATGAAGGATTATTAGAATCTCCTTTTAAAAAAAAGAAACAATGTCAGATCGATAATTAAAAAGTATTGGTTGAATCGGTTCAGTTGGAAATTGTGTAAGGTACGTTTTAACGAGGTTGTAACAAAAGTAAAAAAGAAGTAAAAAATACAACAACATACAACAAATACAAAATTCATAAATAGCCTCGATTTTTTTATGACATTTTTTACGACAAATAAACGAAAAAAAAAAAAAAAACAACCAACATGAGAAAAATAAATAAATAAATAAAATTGTGATCATTTTGTAAATTGTCTTTTGAAACTACGACATAATAATTCATATTCTTTAACTCGTCTCAAATTTAAATAAATAAAAAAAATAATTTAATAATAATAAACGCAGCGTAAAAAGACAACAAACGAAGATGTTTCTTTTTTTCTTCTTGTTGCCCCCAAAATCCAATTTAGAAAAGGGAAACAAACAAAACAAAAAAATAATCCCAATTTTAATATTTTACGTTGTTTTTAAATAAAAACAAAAACAAAACATAATTTTAGTGTGTAGGTTTGGGAAGTGAATCTATACTCTAAACTAAAGTCTCAAGAAAAAAAAAATAAATAACCAATTCCTAAAAAGTTACAAAAAACAAAAAAAAAAAAGGAAACACCAACACAGAAAAAAAAAAAGAAATACAAAAAATTAATTGTTTCACTGGGTAAAAAAAAATTAAAATTAACATTCTTCCTCTTCCCAATATTATTATTATGCTGTTTCTCTCTCACTCTGACTCATTCAACATTCGCAATATTATTATTGTTGTTGTTTTTGTTGTTGTTCTTCATAATATTTTAATTCTTTTACTGATGTTTATTCTTTATTATTCTATTCTAAATAGAGATGAAAGAACAAAAACAAAAAATTAACACTACATATTTAATTTTTTTTATGTTGTTGATTTTTCACTACAATTTGTTTCTTTATTTATTTATTATTATTGTTGTTGTTGTGCTTCTTCTTATAAATCAAATAGAAAATTTTCAAGGATATTCCTCTTTTACAGAAACAAACAAAATGTGAATAATTAAATGTGTAAAATATCCAAAAAAAAAAATACAATAGAATAAAAAAATTCCATATTTTTAATTTTTATTAAATTAAATTAAATTTTAACTGGATTTAAGAAGATTCTTGTTTATTTGTTTTTTCAAACAAGAAAATAAAAAAAATGTAAAATTTTTATTTTGATAGTTCAATTCTGTGATTCAAATTCTGTAATTAATTCGTTTTACGTTTTATTCCTTATGACGTTCTGTATACACGAGTAGAAGCTGTAATAGTCATAAATGTGTTTCGTTTATAATTTTTCAAATGTACAAAGTGAGTATACAACATTTACTCGATAATCGTGTTCAGTTAAATTGTTTAATCATTTATCACGTCCATAAAATTGACATTTAAATTAAGTGCAAAATTTTTTCATAAACGATTAATTTAAGATGTGATTTTTGGTTATATTGTAACACGAGCAGGATAATGTTTGTCTGATGAGAAATAGACCACCCAATGTAAATAAAATGAGGTAATAATTAAAGAAGGTGTTACAGGGAAAACCATTTAATATTTAAATGATTGTGCATGGGTGCGGTGTATAAATCTACTGACATTCAATCTTTAAGAATAAATGGACATCAGACATAAACAACATTAAACAACATTTCCTCTTTTTCTCGTATTTAGTCGTAGAATTATTTAAATCTAACAAATTCTGAAAAGAATATTATGAATATAATGTTACAATGATAAAAGCTCCGTCATCAAAAGTAAATCATTTATGTAAACATTTAAAAATACAAAAGAAATACAGAAATAGAGTCAAGAAATAAGCCAACCAAAAACATAAACAAACAAACGAAACAAACAAAAAAAAAATCACGAGTCTATTGATACGAATAATTAAATCTTATTTTCTTGTATCTCGACACGATTGTCGACACAAGCATATTTCTTTATTACTTTTTATTTTCCTTTATCGAGAGACAAATAAATAAAAGAATTATTTTGAAGAAACAAAATCTTACGTACCGATTGGACACTTTTGAACATTTTTGAATATAAAAAATGAACATTTTATTGTTCCAACTTTTTTAAGGAACACAAAAAAAGGAACAAACGTTTTTTATTTATTAATTTTTCAATGACTTGAAATAAATAAACCAAAAAAAAAAAAATGAAGAACAAAAAAAAAAAAGGAAACAGAAACAAACAAAGGATCATTCACTTTTTTTTTTTCAAAATAAAAAATTCAGGACATTCGCACTAAAAAAAAAAAAATTCCAATAAAATAAGAAAACAGCAAAAAAATAAACAATTTAAAATTTGTAAATTAAACAACAAAAAAGAGCGAAAAATTAGCAAAGCCGCAAAAACAAATAACCTGACGTATATGTTTGAAAAAAAAAATCCCCTTTGTCTCTCTCACACTCTTTGTAATTTACGACAGATAAAAAGAGAATGAGACAAAGAGAGAGAGAGAGAGAGAGAAACAGAATCTTTTAACCTTGAATATAATTCTTTCAATTATTATAAATTATTACTTTATTTTTGTTTGTATTCCATAATGATCAAACGTATTTAGGTTTCAGTTTGTTTCGATCTTAATTTAAACAAAATAAAAAAAAAAAACAAAAATAAAAATAATAATTTTGTATGCAACAATCGAGGCGACATCTTCTTCTAATTATGGGTTCAAAATCACGTATTTAATTTGTATACTTTTTGTTGTGTTTGTTGTTGTTGTCTATATTTTTATTTATTTTTTGTTGTTGTAATATAAACGTTTTTTTTAATTTTTTCCCCCAGTTTTTTTCTATACGATTAATTGTTTTTTTTTTGTCTCTCTTTTTAAGTTTTTATAAATTTCTATTTTTAAAGACAAATGAAAAAAAAAAGGTAATTTATATTTACATTAATTAATAAAAAATGATAATTCATTTTTATTTGTTAAGTTAGTTGTTATTTTTTTTTTTTTTTTTTTGTTCTCCCAGATGATTTATTTATATTGTCTTATGTTACGTCTTCTGATCATTATTTAAGAATTATACAACAATAGTGATTAAGAGACTTAGAATAATTAAATATTGAAGCAGAATGATTACTTTGAATAATTTACAAACAATAGAGAATAGTCCAATAGTGTATTCGAGTATTTGATGGGGAGTAAGTAAATATTTTAGTAGCAGCTTAATTAATGGGAAATGACGAAAAATCGTCATTTTGAAAATTTCTACAGCAAATTCTTCTACTTAGTTGAAAATTAGAACACAACTTCATTATTAGGATTCTCAATCAGTAACAACCTTTTTGTTTATTAATTTTGTACAGAGCTGTGACAGTATAGAAGATGTCTCTTGTGATTCTGTCTAATCCACCGAATATTCGGTACAACAAACAAACACACAAAAACTTTTGGTTTTATCTCATCTTAACTGAAAAACACCAAAAACAACAAAACACATTTATAGATTTACATTTATAATAAATGTATTGATGTGATGGAATATACAAAGTAACACTTTTTATGTAACCATTCAGCTAATAAGTTTTCTATGATCTTACTGTCAACAATTTTTAGACGATTTTTATATTTTTATTTTTGAATTAAAAAAAAAACAAAAACTTAAGTGGGTGAAATTTATAAAACACCCACTATTTATTGAATTGTCAATTCGATAGAGTTATTATAAAGAACAAAAAAACGAAGTAATGTGAGATGAATAAATTGATTTGTTGACAAAACCAAAAACCAAAAACCACAAAAACCACAAAAACCACAAAAAACAAAATTTCTATTTATCGTTACGCGACTGAATTAAGGATGGTTCAAATTCTTAAGTTAAAACCATATAATAAAAAATATAATATAATAAACTGATGAAGATAACTTCACATACAATAAAAATATCGTTTCTTTCTCTTTTTAATTCAAGATAAAAAAAAAGATCAGCTGTGCACCAAAATATGACCAACAGACAAAATACAAGAATAGATTAGAATAAATTTAAATGAATGTTTTTATTTTGTTTATATCTTGTTATCATCATCATCATCATTGTCATCATCCTCATCGTCATTGTCATCTTTATTATAAAGATGAGATCAATGATTCTATATTTTAATTATCATTAATATTTATTGTTATTTCCTACTTATGTATATTTGAACAATAAATTAAACGAACAGAATAAAACTTACATTAAAATAATCACAAGAGAACAAAACAACAAAAAAAAGGAATCAATCTTTTCATCAATTTTTTTTTATCTCAAAACAACAAAAAAAAAAATTGTAACTTACAAAAAACCATACATCGTCCTTGTAAAAGTACAAACAATAAAGTTCAAGAGAATTTTTAGACAACAAAATACGTATGACGAGAGAAAAAGAAAAGAAGAAGAAACAAAAAAAAAAATTACAAATTCAACTCAAGTGAAAGACGAATTTTATTATTCAAAAAAAAAAATCAGAAAATTTTGTAAAGAAAAAAAGAAGAAAAGAAAGAAAAAAAAATAACGTAAGAGACTAATTTCCATAAAGTAAAACAAATCCAAGTAATAATTTATAGTTAATCAATTATTAATAACAATTAACAATCAATCATAATAAACAGAAAATATAAAGACAAATAAATAGAAATAGAAATAACGCCACTTGAATAGATTGAAAGGACTTTCCATAAATAATAATTCCTTTCACTTTTTTTTTTCAAACTACAATATTGATAAGATTTATTCTATGATTCTGTCAATAATAAAGTTGAAAGACAACAAATAAACTTTCACTTTTTCTTTTAGCTTCTCTTTATTTTCTTTGTAATTTTTCTTTACACAATCTTTTCTTAAAAAATCACCACTATTTTTTTTTTCCTCTTGTTTACAAATAAACCGCTTTTATTGTCTTTTATTTTGTATTTTTTTATTATTTTTTCTTTAATTCATTTTATTCGCATTGCGTCTTAAAATTTATTAAAAACAAAATAAAAAATAAAAACATGAATTGGTCGATTTTAAAATATGAAGTAAAAAAAAAACAAACAAACAAATAAACAAATAAAACGACAAACAAACAAACACAAAAAATAATCTGAATAAATTAACCTACACATTATTTTTCATCTACATTATTTTGTAATAATTAATCTTCTTCTGCTTCTTCATATTCGTTTTTTTTTTTCTTACTTTAGAAAAATGCTTCAAAAACAATTCCTAAATCAATGAAGATTTTTACAAAATATAAAGATTCGGATTAAACGATCGAGGCTACGAATCACATTAATAAAAATACAAATCTTTAAATGAATTCAAATTGAGTCATTCAGAAAAATGTGATTATAATATGCTGATGATAATCCATCAGATGGTCATATCAAATGATGATGTATTAGAAGATTATTGGGAAACTTTCGTCTTAACGTAGAAGAAAAATAAATTGGAAAATACAGAAAAATAAATTCTTATAAAAAACAGTTTTCTGAATACAATAAAAAAAACCCCATTACTGTTATCATAATTCACTATAGTGATATGGAAAGACTTTATAAAGTATAATGAGTTTTCATCAAGCAAAAATAGGTTTTTTTAAAACAATTCTTACAAAATAAACATTTTCAAATTAAAACTGATTTATCGTTAATTTCTTCCAATTCGAAAAGACAAATTAATAAAAATAACAATAGAACTTTTTTTTTCTTAATGACTAGCAATTACATTGATTACTGTTTTAATTAACTGAAATAATAAGTTTATTCATTTTTTTTTTACTTTTTGGACAGATTGTGTAAGATAAAAATCATGTAATAGAAATTTGGCAACATTGAAAAATGAAGAATTTGAATAAAAAAAAAACAACAACAAATTATCCAAGACTCAAACCAATGATAAAATTAAATTAAAGAATTCAAAGAAAAAATTAATTCTTTTTTATTTATTTTTGTTTGTTCGGGTTTGATGTTCAAAATTTAAATTTCAAACAGAAGTTAAATTTCACATATATGAAAGTGTAATTTTTTATTTCTTTCATGATCTTTAGTAATTAGTAAAAGTCTCTAATAAGACATGACAATAAATAATTTATTTAAACGAGAAAAAAAAACATATTTACATCTGTTACTCTCCCGTTAACCAATTCTGTTAATAAATAAATCAAATATTGTCAACGTACAATTCAGAAAATATATATAATAAGAATAATAATAATAACCTCGTCAAGGACATTCATTATTCATTATACCCATCCCATATAAAATTATTATAAATTAGAAATAATTTAAAGAACAATTAATGATAAATTTCAACATTTATTTGTTGAATAGTTCTTTTGAATGGACTCGTCTCATAATATAAATGTTTAACCTTTAATCTTTAATTATAACCGTAACAATATTATTTATTACGATGATTTAAAAAAAATTTTAAAAGAAACAAATTTTTATTATTATTTTTTTTTAACTTACCGTTCTGTTGTGGGTTCTGCACATATTAATGGTTGTCTTAATTCAATCACTTGACCATTACGTTCCTTTAATTGTCCACAATTTTCCATGTAGAATTGTACTAATTCTGATAATGTTGCAAATTTTTCACCTGAAACTTTCACTCCATTAATTAAAAGAATTCTAAAATACAACATTTTTTATTAATTAAAACAACCTCCAAATAAATCAAAAAAATCGCCATTATTTTGTATTTTTATATGTGTCACTTCTTGTGCACGTCTGACCGATAATGTAAAAGCACCTGGATTAGAAACAGATAAACGTGCTAAAAATGACCCATCAAATCCACGATCTAATAATAGAGCTTCAGCATCAACACCATTGATTGACGGATGAAACCATCTAAAAAAAAAATATAATAATAATTAAATAATTAATTATAATTAATTTTATTATTTTAATTAGCAACAAATAAAAATTGAACTACGTGCGAATAATTTTAATTAATAAATTTTTGTATTTATTGTCACTGAGATTAACTATCTCTTTCTAGATCTGATTGAATAATCATTTCTTCCACTCTCTCTCTCTCTTACCCTCTCTCACTCTCTATCATATCATGCACACACACACACAACTTATATAAAATATAAATTTATTACCAATATTGATTTAAATTCTATTTTTTTTTTTTTTTAAATCGATTTGCAAAATAAAATTTCTAATGATAAAACTGATTAAAAATTATTATTATATAATTGTAGAAAAATTGTCAATCTATTTGAGCAATAACAAGAAAATAACCTTGAGATTATGCATTGTAAAATGTAAAAAAAAACACAAATTATGTAAACAAAGAGAAAAGTGCATAGATTTATTAAAACTGAAAGAAAATCAAGGTCGTTTTGTTATAAAATTATAATAATTAATTTATTATGAAGACTTTTTTTTTTTTGATTTTTAATTATAGTTAATTAAATGTATGGGATAATTGTTTATTTTAAGATTTTACATATTTTTTTTTATAGATTGTCATTTAATGTGATATCATTTTTTAGATAAATGTATGAATTTAACAAGAAATATTACAAACAGCTCTCTTCGGCATATATATATTTTTTTTGTTTCTTTTTTTGTGACTGTCAAATTTTAACTAGTAAAAAATTATCAAAGGATTTTCCTTTTTTATTTTATAAATAAATCTGACTTATTTAGATTCTGTATGACTAAGAAAATTTTTGTAATAAAAAAAGAAAAGTAAAGAATTAAATCTAAATGATTGGATAGTAGAATTAATTATGACAAGAAAAACTGACAAAAAAAATGAAAAATCTGTTACCGAAATGATTTTACTATTTAACGAATAATGCTAAATATAATTAACTAGTTGTTTATAAAAACTATTAGTAAAATATAATCTATTTTTACCTTCTAGATGTCATTTTATCACAATAAAACACGTTTTTTATCACTAAATATCACTAAAATTATTTATATCTGTGTATGTCTGTCATTATTGGATGTGAAGTTGCATTTAATATTTTTGACAAACTAAATTATTTTGTAGCGTTTGAGTGCATGCAAAGTTCTTTTACCGGTTACTTCAAAAATTTTGCGTATAATTTTTTTTTTGCGTTTTCGTGAAAAGTTGTTGTCGCGTTTTTTCCATTTTGCGGCTCAGCTGTCACTGTCATTTTATTTGAAAAAGTTTCAATATTGTTAGCGTTTTGAAAATAAATAAATATGAATACGAAGAAAAGAACATCAGGACATTTACTTGATAAAATGCATCGTGGTGTTGTCTATACTTGCATTGGTAATAATAACATTTTTATTCTTATGAAATTCTTAATTTTAATGGTTATTTTTCATACTCAATTTTCATTTTTTAGCAATGACTGGATATGGATTGTATTTACTTGGATGGCGAGTACATAGATATATTACTGTTATTAGGCCTGCCAAACAAGCTAGTGAATTAAAAATGATACAAGAAGGATCTTCCTTAACTACAACAACAGAAAAAGATCATGCACCTACATTAAGAACATAGAAATTCTGTAAATTTTAGTTAATTATTAGTTTAAGATTTAAAAAATGTATTGTAAATTAATTTTTTATTAATATAATGAACTTACGTTATTATCGATAAATTTAAGAATTTTTACTCATTTCTAAAGTAATGTCCACCTTAACATTTATGAAAACTTAAAATTTCAAAATTCAATCAACTTTTCAGGTGACTTTGAGTTGAGTTAGTTCAATTCGGATTCCAGAAATTTTTTTAATTCCAATACAGAACACAGACATCAAACGCCAACTTACGATTAAAATTCCAATAAGAAAGAATAAAAGGAGAAAAATGAAACAACTTATAAAAGTACTTTGGAAATATAAATAATTATGTTTATTATAAAAAATTGTTACTTCATAATTTTTTTTTCTCATATTTTTGTGTTTTTCTTTTTCTTTTTTTTTTATATAATATAATTTTGTTTAATGCTTGTTTACAAAAAATGCCATTTATTTTAATTTTTATTTTACTTATTTCTTCTTTTTTTTCTCACAAAAAAAAAAAAACAAATTTCCATTAGAAATAAATTTTCTTATTATTATTTTTTTTTTCTTTTTATTCTAAAAAAAATGAAAACATTTTTCCTTTAATTCATTTTCTTTTTTTATATTAATTAAATATATAGTTTTGCTTTATTTAATAATTGAATGTTTTTTTTTTTTTTTTGGATTAATTTTATAATTCGCATTTAAAATTAAGCAATTATTATCATAAACAAAAAATTAGTCTTTCAAATAAAAAAGAAAAAAATAACAAAATAATAATAATAAAAAGCCACAAATATAATTCCAACAAAAAAAAAAAAAAATAGAATACTTTGGGTGAAAAAAATAGATAAATTTTCTCATTTTTTTGTTTTTAGTTTTTCAAATGCAAATTATAATTTATATTTCTATTTCCTTGTTTATTTAAATTCTTTCTTCTTCTTTTGTAATTTTAATTTATAAAAGAAAAAAAAAAGTAGAAAGAAAATTTATTAGTTTTAAAACTAAGAGCTAATCAATTAAAACAAAATTAATAAATTTATATAATTTTTTTTTTTTGCTATGCAAATTGAAACCAATTTACAATTTTTTTTTTTTGTTTTTTGTTAAAATAATGATCAATCCAACCGCGTTCTTTAAATAATTAAATTAATTTTAAATTATTTTTTTTCCTTTTTTTGTTTAAACTCAAATAATATAACTAAAGGCTGAAGAAACGTTAGTCGACAAACGATGCAGTAACACGAATGTAAGAAAGAAAAAAAAACACGTAAATTTATTGTGAAGAAATTCTAAACACAAAAACCTTTGTAATTTTTGTAATTAGATTTAATACGCATATAAGATTATTAAAAAAAATTATGTTTCATAAATAGATCGTATTTAAATATTATTGATCAAGAAAATAATTTAACATTATTTCTCTGCTTCATTATTTATTCGGCATTTTATTTTGGCCCATGCCTTATATATTCAACTGACCATATTAAAAGATAGGGTCAATGTACTAAACATAAAAATAAAATCCAATCGAATTATTATGTTCAGATTTCTGATAAAATAATCATTATAAACGTATAAGCAAATGAAATTAATTTTTTAAATGCACATTTTAATAGTATTAAAAATGAATGCTGCTGGTAAGTTTTAAAGTAAAGAAAGACTCCCAAGATAAAAAAAATTTGAATTAAATTTTTATTTTTACGTCGTATATAATTCGTTTAGAGTCGTGTTACTGCAACGTTATCGACAGCCTTATATATATAAAAAAAAAGAAGATAATTGTTGGTTATTTATGAAAGACTAATATTGAATATTTTTTTGCACTTGTATTTTTTATATTTCATGAAATTATGTTTCTCTTATTCTCCCTATTAATTTTTATTTCAATAATAATAATAAACTCCTTTTAGCAGCAACAAATTTCAATCTTATTATTTTTTTTTTTTTTATCAATTTTTCTTCTTTAAATCTTTTTATTTATTTATTTAACTCTTCTTTTTTTTTGTTCCTAGTCCTAAAAAAATAATACAAAATGTATACTTTTCATATATAAATGAACATTAGTGCGAAAATTTTCATGCTATTATTTAGTTAATGGCAGAAAATTTAATTTTTTTTTATTATTTATTTATGATTTTTTTTTTTCTCGTCTTCTTTGAATGTTTCTCTTTCTTTTGTTTTGTTTTTTTTAAATGGTTTGTTGTTTTTCTTTTTTCTTTAAAAAATTTTGCACTTCCTCTTTTTGGTTGGTTCTGGTGGTTCCAGAGCAGCTAAAATCGCTTCATCAAATACATTCTTAAGTCCTTTCTGTAAAAACAAAAATTATATAAATAGTAAATTGTGTGTTGTGAATAAATAAATAAAAAAAAACAAACCTGTGTCAATGCTGAACACTCAACATATTTGACAGCTTTTAATTCCTTGGCTAATTTTTCACCTTGTTCAATTGTTATTGGTTTTTGTTTATTTTTTGCCAATTTTTCTAATGTACTATTTTCATCACGTAAATCAATTTGTGTACCAACAAGAAGAAATGGTGTTTTTTGACAATGATGTGTTATTTCTGGTACCCACTAAAAAAATATATAATTAAAAGAAAAAACAAACAATTAATGATAATTAATTAAGAAAATGGGAAAATGGTAGGGTGTAAAATATAAATAGATAATTAGTATTTAATATTAATATGAATATTTTCTTTTTTTTTTGTAATTAATATTTAGGGTGTGGTATTGTCTACTGTGAGACTCATACAAAAATTTTATTTACCCGGATTTATATCCGGCTACGAAGTAAAAATTATTATTCATTTTTATTTCCAAGAAAAATATAGGGACAATTTATTGCGATTTTTTATAAAAATCTAAAATATTCTAGACTTTTAACTTAAACGTATTTTGTCTTAAAAATTAAGAACCGAAACAATGAAACTAATTAAATTTTATAACAAAACAGGATAAAGTAGACAAAAAGACAAATAATTTACCTTTTCTTTGACATTTTCAAATGAACTAGGACTGACAACGGAAAAACAAACAAGAAATACATCAGTTTGTGGATAGGACAAAGGTCTAAGACGATCATAATCTTCCTGACCTAAAATCAAAATTAAACACACACACACACAACATATTACTTCATTTAATGAAAACATTAATTAATTTTTATGTAATTAAATCTTATGAAAAAATTACAGAAATTATATAATTTAATTTTTGTTTTATTACTTACCAGCAGTATCAAATAAACCTAATGTATACGGTTCTCCGCCGATCATAACAGTTACTGCATAATTATCAAAAACAGTTGGTACATATTCTGATGGAAATTTATTTGTAGTGTAGGAGATCAATAGGCATGTTTTACCAACAGCTCCGTCACCAACCACCACACACTTGATTGTTTGCATTTTTTTTCCTTCTTTCTTTCTTTTTTTTTTTTACTTTGAATTTGATTTTTTTTTATTACTTATTTATTGCTCTTTGTTTAATTGTTTCTCTCTCTCTCTATCTCTCTTCTAATCTTTTCTTTCTAAAAACTTTAAAATAAGAACCAAAAAAAAAATACTTGTTAATAAATTAGAAATAACAAATGAATGAGTAAAATGTAACCTTGAAACACTACAATACTACAAGATTAATTATTATAAAATGGAAAATAATTTTAATCAGAAAAAAAAGAAGATAAGAAAAAAAAATTGTGTGCTATAATTTAATTTCTATTTTTGACATTTTTTTTTTTCAAATTGAAAATTATTTTGATTTTTTACAAGAACAAAAACAAAATAATTTAATTTTGAAAATGTGAAATTTGGTTAAAATTTTAAATTGATAATAATTCAATAAAAAGCATGAATCATTGGAAATGCGCGAATTGATTAGATTTACATACATGCAATATATAAAAATTGTTAACTTTTTTTTATCAATAAAAAATTATAAATTATTAAATTGGAAACTTTTATGTTCTTTTTTTTTTTCAATTTTTCTTTATCTTTTTATTTAATCCTGCTGTGTGTGTGGTGTACGTTATTTTATTTTTTGTGTTAATTAAATCGTTCATAACGCTAATATTGACAGAAGGACAGACAGACGTAATAATTACCCGATAATTTTTTGTTATAAGAGTTTTTTCTTTCGTTTTTAAACTTTTTAATTTATTAAATATTTTTTTTTTAAACAAAAAAAAAACTGTGAAAAATATTATTATAATTTTCTTATTAAGTTTAATTTGATTCTGAAAGTTTTATAAAAAACAATAAAAAAAAAAACTCAAAGACCTCAATCACGACGAACGACGAGACAGACAAAATAATATATATAAAAAAAAAACAACAAAATTAAAATCTAATTTGTATTCATGCTACATAAAATATATTTTATACATTATATATGTATTTATACATATTCAAGAATATATATATATATATATACAAATGAAATGCATATGTGGTTATTCATATGTATAAAATGAGTTTAAAATCAACATTCTTAATAATAAATTTTAATCATTTTTTTCCTCTTGTTCCTCTTTTTTTTTCTTTTTCAATTTTATAATATTTGAAAATATTTTATTCGCAAATTATTAGAAATACAACAATTATTCTTTTCCTCCTACATATTTTTATTATTAATGATCAATAAGGAAAAAAAAAACTAGTAAAAAATTCCATAATAATTAATGCCGAAATCTGGATTCTTTTTTAAATTTAATATTTTTTACGCCATTTTGAAACGCGACAGAAAAAAAAAAATTACGAAAAAGATAGGAATCAAAATAGGTATTAATATAGGTTCACATAAATTTCTCACTTTAATCACATCAATTAATGTTTAATTATAATTAAAGTCTTTAGTTAACACTTTTATATTATTTAAATAAACACAATACCTTTAAACAATTAAAACAATATTTAAAGTATATTTTTTAAGTCAAAAAATTAAAAAAGAGACAATGAACAAAAAAAAAGGAAACATTGAACTAACAATGAGTATTCTCTCGTATGAATTTTAAACGCCTAAAGAATGTTTAAACATAGATGTCGCAAAACATTGAACGAATAAAATTTAGCCATTTTTGAAAACGAAACAAATAACGTTAAACATTAATGCCAGTTTTTTAAATAGAAATATAAAAATATACCTATATCCGAATTTTATATAATAATATTTATTTAATTAAAATAATTCGAGAACTTATATATCGATATTAATTAAATGAAGCATGACACGCCGATTTTAAATAGTACTCGAAATATGGCAACAATTATGTACAAATTTTAATAGTTTTGTGAATTCACATTAATTATGATTTTAAAATCAAAAAAATCTTGCTCTATTTAATTTTTGACAGTTTTTAACAATCGACCTAAAAAATCGATTTAAATTAAATTCATATACAATAAAAATGAAATATATGCAGATGAAAATGTAGAAAAAAGTAAACAAATTAACAAAAAAAAAAATATTTTATAAAAATCTAAAGTATTTATTTTTTAAATTGTTGTTTTCTTGTATTTTATATTACATTTTCTTATAGATTACGATTTAAAAAAATTTCCCTTATAAATTACGAAAAGAATAAAGTACATTTTTTATTTGCTTTTTTATTTTAGAGATTAGCGTATTCACTATTCTTTTTTTTTCTCACAATAAGACCGTTTCTTAAAGTCTCTAAGTTGTTTGTTTAAAGATTTAAAGAGTTTGTCCAAATTTATACAGAAAATAAAAATTTTATTTCTTCGCAAGAAATGCTATTTAAATTTAACATTTTGTTTTTCAAAATTAACGTATTTTTGTTTTACAAAGCCATTTATCAATTAAATTTAACTTATATTAATATATATTAATAATTTATAAATAAAATAACAGTAAAACTTTAATAACTTCTCTTTTGAGTGTTATTATTATTGTACTTTTCAATTACTTTTGATCATTTAATAACTGTATTTGTACTGGAAGTGTTTGATTATTACTTGTTGGTACCTAAAATAATAATAACATAAATAAATAAATAAAATATAACTGTTTAAAAATAAAAATTAATATTCCTTACATGAATTGTTACTTCCGGTAAACAAATAGTAGTAGTGTTTTGTGTTTGAATAATTTTATCATTTTGATTCGTACTCTCTTGGCTTGAACTTTGATTTGATGAATTTGTTCCAGATACATATGCATTCGCTGAAGCATTTGACATTTCTTCTTTCAGTCGTTTTGTTGCATGAGATTTTGCATGTTTCCGTAAATGATCTTTACGATAAAAACCTTTACCGCATTCACCACAAATCTAAAATAAAAGCAAAATAATTAAAATTTGTTTATTCACTAATTTATAATAAAATAAAAATCTTACTTCTGTTTTAGCCCCGCTATGTATAACAAAATGTAAGTTCAAATGTTCTTTCCTTTTAAAACCTTTCATACAAACACTACATGTATATGGTCTGTCTGGATTATGTCCAGATTTATGTCTTTCTAAATGCTCTTTACGTTTTAGGCCAGCACCACATATATCGCAAATAAAACGTCTTTCAATTTTATGTACAGATAAATGTTGTTCTAAATTCTCTTTTTCAGGATAAGCCATATGACATTCTGGGCAACAATATAATGCTGTACCATCTAATGCTAAAGCTATATGCACTTGTCCTGGTTTTGGTTTTTTTGGTTTTGGTGGTTTCTTTTTATATTTGCGTTTCTTTTTTATTTTGCCATTACCACCAATAACAGCACTTTCAATTATAACTCCATCACCTTCTGCATTTTCTGTTATCTCAATATTTGTATCATTCTGTGCATCATCTGTTATTGAACCGTTTGCAGCGGGTGAATCTTCTGAATGCGTAGTTTCCTTCTAAACGAAAAAATGCTCTAAATTAAAATGATTTTAAATTTAAAATATTTAATACGAATTACTTTTATATCAGTATTAAATTTTAAAAAATGATGTAAATTCAAAGGCAACGCTTGTGGTAAACGTGAAAAATATTCTGATAAATCAGCCGTGGTTGTGGGTACAGTATTTTGCCATACTGGTTCTGTCTTTATATTTATAATTCTATTATTATCTTCACTATTGCTGTCTTCATTTTTATCATTTGATTCTTGATTATGGTGATGATGTGTTTGTGTTTGTTGTTGTTGTACTTGTGCTAATAAAGGAAGATCTTGCGGTTGTATTGCTGCAACAATTGTCATGGCTAAAATAAAATAAGCATTATTAATAAATTAAAAATAATATAATGTTTATAAAATGCCAAAATCTACAAAGTGGATAAAGCAGTTTTTAAATGGATTCTTTGATTTGAAATGATAAAATCTGCTTTACCGACATATACATCCTACAAAATAATACAATTTCTACAAAAATTACATTACGTACATTACATATACAATAAACAAATAAATCAAAATCATAATCAAATATCCGTTAAAAAACTAACCTTCTCCTAAACTGTGATTCTGTAATATTTCACCTGATGATGATAGAAAAGAAAATAATGTTAATAATGCATTTAAATTCTGAATTATGATTAAATTATTATTGTGATACAAGATTTATTTGTTTAATAAAGAAAACGAATTTACCTTCTTGTGGACTATATGCAACTGTTAATACGGTTGTATCTTGATGAAAATTTTGTATTGGTATTTGCATTTGTCCCATTTGAAATTTTGGTGCAGATTGTTGTATTAAATTTGGGTTTAATATCTTTTTGTTATTTTTATAAAAAGAAATAATTTTTTATTAGTTTCTTTATTTTAAATTAAAACATTGTAATAATTACCTGTATTTGTATATTTTGTTGTGCATCACCAGGTTTATCACCAGGCATTGATAATGGTAACGTTATATACCCTTGTTGTGCTAATGTATTTGTATTTCCTTGTTGTGTAAATTGTGTATTACTATCCATTGGACGTAAATAGTGTACACCTTCTCCACCGGATACAAGCCCAACAACCTAATTTAGTTTTGAAAAAAAAATAATTATTAAATAATTAATAATAATAAATTAATAAAAGAAGGAAGAAGAGTATAAATATAAATTAACATTATAAAATTTATGAGGAATAAAAACAAATAAATAAAACAACAAAAGAAATCAAATGAAATAAACTTAATAGTTCATGTCCGTGACATTTAAAAGGTTTTTTTCAATTTAATATTTTATTTTTTTTTTGTTTTTAGTGAAAGTAAGTAAAACTCAATTGATACAAGATTCTAATAAATTTTGTTGCATGTATATTTCTTATGTTATTTTTTTTCATTTTATATTTATTTTTTTTTTTTTGCATTTTATATACTTTTTTTGTATCTACAAAATCAATCAAAGTACCTTGACCTGTTTCATTTATAAATAATTATTGTTTTGCCTGAATACGTATTTTGTTTTTTTATATAAAAATTATATGAATCTATCTAAACTAAAATTTATTCATTTTCTCTAGTTCTTATGAATTTAATGATGATTCATAATAGTATGAAAACATAAAAACTGTTATGAAATTTTGTTTATAGAAAAAAAAAATAAATAAAAACTTACAACATTTGAATGGTTCCCATATAAAAATTAATTTTAAAATTTAAAAAAAAAAAAAAATCATTACAATTCCTTTAAAATGGCAAACGTAATTTAGGACGGATTATTATTTTCACTTTATTCTTTTTTATTATATTTTGTATAAAATAATTAAATAACATTGTATATTTTATTTCAATTGAATGTATTATATTTAATAACACAGAGCAATACATACACACACACCACACACACATACACCCATTCTCATATGTATATTAAAAAATTATCAAGATTTTCACGTTTTAACACAAAAATGAGGTCTAAGAAACTTTTATATAAATTTTTTTTTTATAAAAGAAAAAAAAAAAACAAAATAAATCGGGTGAAAACGAATTAAATAAATTGATGAAGATTTTTAAAATTATAAACTAAAAAACAAAAAATTTATTCTATTCATTTATAAATTTTATAATTCATACATAATCCATCTGTCTGTTTCTCTTTCTCTCTCTCTGTTTTATATTATTTATTTATATTTATTTGTATAAGAAAAAGGAAGAAAAAAAATATATTAAATTTGTACTTTTAATAACGTAAGGTAGGAACATACATAATTACTTACTTGTCCATTTGCTGTTGTTATATTTTGTACTAATTTAGCAGCAGCAAATTGATTAACTGTATTTGCTGATATTGTACCAAATTGTGTTGTAAATGGTGAAAAATTCATTTTTTGAAACTGCAATTAAAGAAGAAGAATAAAAATTTAAACGATGATGAGAAAATAAATAAGAATACACAAAATTTAAAACAGAATTATTATTTTATATTTTTATTTGATTTAAATTTTTGTATTTTGTAGACAAAAAAAAAAACAAAAAAAAAAATGAAGTGAAATAAAAAAAACTTTCACTTTTTTCACTCGTTTTTTTTTTCTTTCTTTTCTTTCTTTCTTTATTGTTATTTTATTCTCTAAACATTTTAATAAGTGCTTTTTTCTTCTGTATTTCAACCTTTTTTTGTTTAATGCAAAACCCAACTTACGTCTAAAATATTGTCATTGTCATCCATTTTTACTGATATTTTATTTTTATAATTTTTCTAACTAAAATTAGAGATTATGCCACATAAAACTAACAGCACTTTTCTAAGATCTTAGTGATCTTAAGAGATATTTTCTATTTGTCCAATGGAAAACTTTTACATTAAAAATTGTAATTAATGAATTGAAGTTTTAATTTGTTAAAAATTCAAAGAAAACTTTAATGAAATGAAATTAACGGATTTTTCTTTAAAGTGAACCAAAATAACGAACCAAAAATTAAAAGAAAAATCACACACACACACACAGACGCATACACAACTTTAAAAGCAACAACTAAAACACAATTGCAAAGAGTAACCACCAGAGCAAAATTTGTGTAAACTTTTTTGTAACAAGAATAAAATAAATGAATAAAAAATGAAAAGAAGAAGAAAAAGAAGAAGAAGAACAATAAATCAATTAACTTAGTTATTCTTTCTTTCTTATTTCTTTATTTAAAAAAAAACAAAACTAAACTTAAAACAGTTAACTTAATACAAGAAAAATTGTGTTAAAAGTCAAAAAAAAAAAAAAAACAAAAACAACAAATTTGTGTAAGAAAGAAACAAAAAAAAACCGTATTTTTGAATGAAAAAAAAAAATAAATACAAAAAATTGTTTTTCATTCGTTTTCTTCAATTTTATTCGAGCATCACAAAATCACGTTAAAAAATGTTTCATTTTTTATTTGAACAGGAAAAAAAAACTTTTTTTTCATTATTTTTTTTTCAAAAGAAAAACTTTCACCCCACTTATTTTATGTTTTCTTCTTTGTCTTCGTCTTTTTTTGATTTTTATATTTACTTCTTCTTCTTCTTCTTTATTTTCTTTTTTCACTTTTTTTTTAAATTTTCATTTTCAAAGAATGAAGACCAAAAAACATTCACCATCAACAAATAAAAAAAAAACAAGAAAAAAGGTAAAAAAAAAAAAAATTCATAAATTTCACTTCATTTGAAGAATTCAAGAAGAATCAAAAAAAAATAAAAATATTAATAAGAAAAATTCCAATCAAATTTTACTTTTAAAATGTTCACAACCTTTTTTTTTTTTACTTCAAAACAAACCCCCACACACAGTCAAAATTGTTATTTTATTTTTTAATTACAAAAAAAAAAAAAAAAGAGAATAAAAAAAAAATTCCCCCAGAAAAAATTTAGAAACAAAAAAAACCAAATTTTAGTTAATTTAATTTTAAACATTTCTGTCTGATCAGAATCACTCCACTTTACATCACTTCTCTTTAAAAGTCACAAAAAACAAAATACCAATAGAAGAATAAAAAAAACTATCCCAACTCCTTCACATAACAAACACTTCCAATTTTTTTATTCCACATCCAACATCCAACATCCAACATAAAGAAGAAAATAATAATTTTAGTTATCGTTTTATAAAAAGCAAAAAAAAAAAATTGTTAGTTGGAAGCAAAAAAAATGCAGAAAAAAAATCCACACACAAATTTAAACCACTGAATTTATTTTACTTTGTGTCTTGTGTCGAGCACGAGAAGACTTTAAAATTTCAATTCGTTTGAAAAGAAAGAAAATATTAAATAAATAACAAAAAAAAAAATTTCTCTTAATTCAAGTAAAGAAAAAAATAATAATAATAACAACAACAACAACTCAACTACAACAACAATAAAAAAATACAACCACAACACAACAATAACAACTACGAAGTATAGAAAGAAGAAGGAAGAAGAAGAAGAAGAAACTAAATAATATTGAATTATAATTTATTATTTTATTGTAAGTATTTTTTTTTTTTTACAACAAAATCCGCGTGTACAACCGAGATTCTCTCTCTCTCTCACTTACATTCGTTGTCTCCCGTCTCTTTATAGTATAATTATTTTTTTTCTAAAAAAATTTCTGTTTAACTTTTTGGTTGTTGTGTCTTTTTTTTTTTATGTTTTTTGTTTTTAAATTCAAAACTTACAAAAAAAAAAAAAAAAAAAAATGCAACAACAAACAAAACGTTTCAAATCCATTCAATTTTCAAAATTTTTACTTGTTTTAATCTTTTTGCTAAAAAATATTATAATTGTTGTTGTTGTTATTTTTACCGTCTTTTATTTCTTCTTCTTCTTCTTCCATACTTTTAACTTTGATTTTTTCTTTTTTTCAAAAAAAAAAAAAAAATTTAAAGAAAGAAACAAAAGAGAAAAAGACAAAATGAAAGAAAGAAACAAAAAAAAAAAGTACAACAATATTTAACAACAACAACAACAATTTAAAAAAAAAAAGAAAATTGTTGATTAAAAGAAGAAATTTAGAAAGTGGTGGAGAGAGTAGAGTATGTGAATATTTTTCTGTGTGTAGTGTGCAATTCATTTCGAATTTTATATTTGGTTGTTGTTATTATTATTGTTGTTGTTGCTATATTTTTTTTTCTTTTATTCATTTTGATTTTCATTCCAACAAAAAGAGAAAAACAAAAAATATTAAAGAGACGTACACACAAAGTACAAACACAACAAACACACACACCAGAGACACAATACAATAAAATTAAAACAAAAAATTTTCCAATTTTTTAATAATTTTTTTTCGTTTTTTTTTTTTAGTTTTAGATTGACGAAACACGCGGAACTGACTTCTTTTAAGAGAATAAGATGAAAAAAAAAAACAGCATACAGAAGATAAAAAAAAAACAAGTTTTTTTAGAATTGAATGAATGATTATTAAAATGTTTGTCGTCAGTTCTTAAAAACTCAGCGAAAAAAGAGAGAAAAAAAAAAGAAGAAATGATTTTTTGTTTTATGTTTTCGAAAATCTTTTCCAAAAAGGAATGACATTCACACTTTTAGTCAAAGTAATTATTTTAAAGTTTTATTTCACTTACCTATAATACGGTTATGTTCCTTATGTTCTACTTGCTCAAAAATATTCCTACAATTTTTCATCCGGCATCAATTTATTGACCTTGAAAGATAAAAAAAAAACACACACACACAAGATTAAAATAACAATAAAAATAAAAAGATGTTTGTTAAATATTACAAGTGTGTGTTGCCTGGACAAGAATACTAAACTAAAGGACAAGAATTATTTATTTGTAAAGATGAGGATCACATAAAATGATCATCGCATATAATAAATAATTTTTAATGAAACAAAAATGGATTATTTTAGTCAAGTGATGGGACTAAGAACCACTTCTAACAGATTTCGTCATTGTAAGCATCCCAAAATTGATTTTTGACACTTCTAACACGTTGATCATTTTAAGTATCCTAAATTTGATTTCTATTCTAATATAAATCCCCTTCCTGTTCCTGGTAATAAATCCAAAAAAAAACAACACTGCTTAATAACTTGTAATCACTGTTATAGTTTAAGAACGTCAGAGACACTAAACACAAAAATCAAAATATTACAAAAGCAGGAAAATAATATAAAAAAAAATTAAAGACAAATTTTTTTAAAGATTTTTGTTTTTTTGTGAAATTCTAATATTAGAATTTCTAGTAAGAAGAAATTATGGTCAAATGAAGAAGAAGAAGAAGAAGATAAAAACGTAAGAAGAAAAAAAAGAGAAGAAGAAGAAACAAAAATGTTAAAATTCTTTCTTAATAATCATTTTTTCTTCTTCTTCTGTTAAATAAATAATAAAAACCCGTAATAATATTTCTTATGAATATTATTATTAATGCTAATTTAACACTGAGTTTGTATCAATATTCGTTTTCTTTCAAAATTTGTTGTTGTTCTTCTTATTTTTGAATTGTTGTTGTTGTGTTTTTTTTTTTTGGGAAGTTTTTATTTTAGTTCGTCTAACTGTTTAAAATTTAAATCAAATATTATAATAATCTACAACTATTTAACAGCAATGGTAACAACAACAACAATAACAAAACTACACAACAGCAATAATAACAAGATACAACATACAACAACAGTAAGAAATTAAACAACAAAAAAACAGCAACAACAACAACAACAATTGTAAAAAGAATTTTAAATAGAAAATCACGTCGTTTTCAACTCTTTAAAAAAAAAAGTAAGTAACAAAAATATAAGATAAGATAAATTCTTATTCACGTTAGTCCACGTCAGTTTGAATATTATTTTGTTAAATGTGTAATTTTTTTATTTATTTATTTTTTCCCCTCTTCGGTAGAAAACAATGGACATTCTTTATTTTTGTAAGAACAAAAAAAAAAGAACTTTAAAATTAGTAAACACATTCTGACTTTATAATTTGAATTAAATTATTTGTTGTTTTTATTTTTTATTTTCTGTTGTCAATTTTAACCGATTATTTGCAGTAGAAAAATAAAAGTTATAAACAAAAAAATTTGTTGTTATTATTATTCTTGATTTTAAAGTTTAATTAGAATTTTGTTTTAATTGATAAAATGTGTGTTTATTCGTTAAAAGTAGCTACTACCCTCAATATATTTTATACACAACTTATATTATTTGCTTAATACTTGGATAAATACTTTAAAAAAACAATCACATCTTCAGACACATATGACGTAGTCCTGTTGTATCCACATATACATGAGATTATGTAAAGACAATAACTGTTGGTCTCATATTGTGACTAGACTTTTCAACTCACAAAAGTATAATGAAAACATTTCCCACGACAATTTTTTTATGATTTCAATGAAATCATTTGGTTGATGGTGAATTTTCTTTAGAGAAGTCTATTCAGAAAGAATCGACATAATACGAGTGAAAATTTAAGAAAAATATAGAAATTGTCGCAACATTTAATTTGGGTATAAAAAAACAAGAAACGTTTAACTTCTAAAATAAAAAAATAGAAAGATCTTGTCAATGGAATTTAATAAATGAGAGACAATAATTAAAAGTGTCAGAATTACTTTTAATACAAATGAAATCTCAATAAGGTTTAGTAACGATTAGGAACAATTCTAATCGTCCTTCAAAAACGGGAACAAATAACAAAAAAAACCTACACACTTTTTATTAATAAATATTTTAGTACAAACTGTAAACACAAACACAAAACAAAAAGTGTAATTAAATTATGTAGTCGGTCATGAATGACTAATGAACAATCAGTAAACATTTTTGCAATCGTCTGCATAAATTGAATAAATATTGTAAAATATATTCAACAACAACAATAATATCCCTCGCTTAACGGACGGCTCTCTATATACGGAATTTCGGTATAACGGAATTAACAACAACCAAAAAAATGAACCAAGGTCTTTGGTGTAAATGAACAAACAAACAAAAATATGCGAAAAAATGTTCAAATGGACCAAATATATTTTAAATGATAAAAAAATTGCATCGAGTAATTCAAACAAAAATGAAAATTACAAATTACGATATTTAGGGTAAGAGGGGAATCACCATCAACCATCCGTTTTACGAGAAATGTTTTATTCAAAAATTTACAAAGCGTCAAAGTAAAAAACAAAACAAAAACTAAAATTGATAAAAAAAAACACAAAATAGAAATCTTCCGTGTAGTCAACACACAAGACAATTTACATTGAACAGGATACAATAATCTATTCAATTTTTTTTTTTTATTCTTTCGATTTTTATTTCACTCTTATTCTTCTTCTTCTTCTTCTAAATTTGATATAAAATTTCGCATACAAACAAATAAATAAATAAAAAATTGATATAAAATCGATATTAAGTCAAACAAACAATAAAAAAAAAATATATAGTATATAATAAACAAGAAATAATAACTAATTCTGTTAATCAATTGAAATAGAAAATATTGAATTATTATTTTTCTATGGTAAAAAAATATAAAAAAATGTGAAAAAATATGAAAAAATTATAATTGAAAGTAGGTTAAACCAAAAACCAGCAAAATAATTATATTTATGATGAAAAATAAAATAAAAGTAAAAATAATAATAAAATTTATAAAGACAAAATGTAGAATATTTCTTTTTTTTTATTTTTAAGAAGAAGAAGAAGAAAAAGAAGAAATAATATATTTTTAATTCAATTATAATTTTTGATAATCTTATTAATTTTTTTACTATTTTTACCTTAGAAATTTATTTACATTGTTATGTCTTGTCTATTTTGAAACATTTATTGTTACAGAGGTGGTTAACCACTCGAAAATCTTGCGCCCCACTGATTGCACACTGCACAAAGATTGCACAAAAATTCCCCACGAGTTCTCCCAAGATTGCACACAGTGGTTGCCCCCACGATTTTTTCCTACTAGAAGATTATTTTTTTTGTCAAATGAGACAATTTAGTTTGTATGGAAAAAATAAGAATTTGTACTGATGGTCTAATTTTAACAATTCTTTTGTTTAATTATAAATTATTTTCATTTCATTCCGATTCAAATAAATAAAATTTCAAATGTATCGAAAAAGTACAGTTCTAAATGAAATGAAAAATAATATTTTATTTCCTGTTTTTTAATTACAAAACTGTAGACAAATTAAATCACTTAATTACCAGTTACTGTCTTAAGTATAATGCCTTGTCTAGTGGTGATTTAGTAATTTTTTATTTCATTTTATTATACAGTACAGTCAAATATAATTTAAAATTCTAAGAAATTTTCTCTTTTAAACGAATAAAATATTTTTGGTATTGCCATGAATAACTATTCGTTATTTATTTATTTATAAATCAGTTTGGGTTGCGGACTCGTACACAAAAACAAAAGAAATAAATGTAAGGAAAAATGTACTTAAGAGTTAGAATTCAATTGTGATAATCTGATAAGGGAACATAAATAGTGCAACTGCTATGTCAGATTTTACAATCATTTTAACTGACTTTAATAAGCAGAAAAAAAGAGAGAACAAGATAAGAAGAATATAAGGGAATAATAATAATTTAAGGGCAACTAAAACTTGTTCTAAGACACGACCTTTAACGAAATGAAACGTCAATGCATCAAAAGTATTTACGTTTACCAGAAATTCCCGAATAAAAAAAAATTTTGTTCAACATTTTCTAAAACCTACAAATTAATATTCCCCTTTCTATTTTTTTTTTAATTACCTTAATTACAATTTATAATAATTACCAAACAACTTCATTAACAATAATCTCATTTTATATACCGTGTGAATTGATATTACAAAATTTTGCCATTTTTTGTTTGTTTTTTTTTTTTTTTCTTTTTCTTAATTTTTCTTTCAACGTTTTGTTGTTTTTTTTTTTTCGTATTTTTCTTATTTATGGGTTTCTATGGAAACGATTTTGTAACAAGAAAAAAGAAACAAAACATAAATAAAATAATAATTAGATAATAATTTATTTATAAAAAAAAAATTTTTCTCTTTCTCGTTAAAAATTTTTTGTGTACATTTAAAAAATAAAAATTGAAAAAAAAAATGGAATTTTAAAATTATTAAAGAAGAAAAAATAAAAACAAAACATTTCATAAGAAATTTTATTTTATTCTGATTCTCATCGGTTTTATTATTTGAATAAAAAATTAATAACAAAAAGACAAAAGAAAAGAGTCCGTTCTTCATTTCTTTCCAATCAAAATCCTTTTCTCTTTGCCCATCAAAGAATCATAAATATAAAAATATAAATATAAAAAAGGCACGTGTCTCAATGTCAAAAGTTAAAAAGAAATATTTAAGGTGGGGGGCTTTACAAAAGGGGTTTTATTTTTTTTTTCGCAAAAGAAAGAAAGGAAAAAAATGAATGACAACAAAACAAAAAATAAAGGAAAGAAAAAAAAACCCCTTTAAAAAATCACACTGCGTTTTCTCATCTTCTCCAACAACCGAGACACCAAACTTAATAAATGAAAAGAAAACAGAAAACAGAAGAAAAAAAATCAACAGAAACAGCGTGGTTGAATCGAGTGGAGGAGGAAAAAAATGTGTATAACACGATTTACAGAAAATTAATCCTCTTCCTCCCGCCACTTTCAATTTTTTTTTTCATTACGTTCTTTCCAAACTAAATGAAAAAAAAAAAACTAAAAAAGAATGAGAAATGGGGGAATCTAAAAGTATAGGAAAAAAAAGAGTAGTGGTTTATTTCCCACTTTTCATCCCTTCTTTTAAAAATTATATCAATTTTATTTTCGTTCTGCTTGTGAGAAAAGGGGGCTATTCGTGATGACCACGTTTATGTTAAAGCAAGAAAAAACAATGAAAAGTTATCATCATTCATCAGTAAATTTTAGTTTGGTTGTTTGACTTGGACAAAAACACAAAAAACACAAAAAACAAAAAAAAAAAGAAGTCAAAGCCCAAGAGTTTTGATATTTTGGTCAAGTTTTATAATAATGGACAAAAAGGAAGACTTTTATTAAGTGCAAAACTGTGTACGTGTGTGTGTGTGTGTGGCAAATCGATTTTTTTCTGTCATTATTTTACTGATAAATAATTGATTTGACTTTTATTAAATTGCAATTAATTATATTTTTTTTTTTCTATTTCGATTTTCTGTCAATTTAATTAATTTTTCATTTTATGTTAATTCCAACTTCCAATAGAAATAATTACGTGAATCCGTCTCTAACAAATTCATAGTTTTGATCCGCCATATTTTTTTTTCAATTCAATTCATTATAAATAAAAATTGTTTGTTAGTAAAATAATTACAAGAAAATAATCCGAAACTGAATTAGAGAGGTTTTTAATGGAATGCTGATGTTGTGGATTTTTGTTTGAATTATTTATATACATTTTTTCTTGTTTATAAATATCAAAACGTAGATAAACTATATTTGACCATGAATGACAGATTCATATCGAATTCATTTTTTTTTTGTTACTTTTACAATAAAATTAAAACTTTTAAAATGAAAAGAGAGTATTAATTCTAAGGTTCTAGAGAAAAAGAATGAATCCAAAGAGGAACAAACACACATCAGAAAAAAAACCCCTCCATTCCACAATTTTTTCCCTTCTCTAATAATATAAAGCATCCCCCACCTTTACCCCCACCAAACTACTTCGCACAATTTTATTATATTATTTCGATTGGGAGTTTTTTTTACTTGCTTGTTAAAAAAAACCACAGATTGTTTAGTAGAAATCCTGTAAGAAGGAACAGTACATTCTTTGTTTTTGAAACACACTTATTATTATGAAAAAAAAACTTACCAAATTTTATAAAAGAAAATAATTTAACACCACGTATTTATTTCATAACGGTACATAAATACAACAAAATGAAATATTTCATATAAAAAAAAAGGTCAGATTTAAAATCAGATTTAGACTTTTTTAGGTCATTGCTTTTATTCTATTATTCAATGCTATTATTATCAAACTTTATTTAAACTACAATATACCACTATTAATAATTAATTATTTTTTTAAACACTATTTTATTTGACAATAATTAAAAAGAAAAACAAGCATATTATGAAGCAAGCAAATCACAATTGTCATTTTAGAATTAGGGTTAGTGTAAATTCACAGTTCGTTGTTTTGACAATTGTATTATTGATCACATGATGAAATTAAACCAATCACACCAAGTATTTTATATTTATTGTAGCGTTCTGTAAAACTGATCACTGAACTGAAAGAAAACTTTTATGAACGAATTTCATCGGTACAACAGATTCTGTGTATTTTTGTTGTCATTTGTTTTATTGACTGTCAAAAAATTGAAAAAAAATTTATAATTATGTTTAAAAAATTTATTGATGTCCTGGAAAATAGAAAATTAGTCAATAAATACACATTTTAGAATTTCAAATTAATTTTATTTAAGGAGAAATAAATAAATTTATTATAATATAATTCAAATAATTTAAAATCATTTTTTTTAAATAAATATTAGGACAGCAGACAGATCAAGAAAATTCAAGTTACAACTAATATTCAAGTTACAACTAAAATTTAAGTTTGACATTTTCGCGATATTTTCGTTCAATAAATAAATTATATAAAACCTTATTTTTATCAAAATAGTAAGGATTTTGTTCTATTGTCATTTCAGGATTATACTCATTTATAGTTTTTTCTATATGTGATTCATGGTGAAGAGCCAAACTCTCTGATGACTCGATCAAATTATTAATATTATTATTAATAGTAACATTATTATTATTACTATTTGGAAAATTCGAATAAATACTGTTGTCAATATGTAAATTGTTTATTCTTTTTGATAAAGGCATACACTCATTTTCCGTCTCTTCGCGACTTCGTTTTCTAAAAAAAATCCTTTTGTTAAAAACTTTTTCTTTATTTTTTTACAAATAAAAATACTACCTTCTGTTATCCACTATTGCTGTCATTTTAATTTAGTTTTGTGTTTTCATAATCTCAAGATTTGTCGAATTGAATTAATTAAATTACTTGTCCCTTCCAAAACTTTTGTTTTACTCTTTTAGTTTTAATAATTTTTTTTACTTTTAAATTTGACAACTACAGAACGCTACAAACAGAATCAATATAAATTGTGTATGAGAATGTATTAGTATAGTGCAAAAGCACTGCTTCTAAATATGAACTCTACCAAAACGCTACAAGATGATGATAACGCAGATTTAACTCAAAAGAAAAGAACAAAAAGTACAACAAAAACCAGTAGATTTTTTCCAATATTATTTATTTTATGATATATTTTAATTATTATTAACGATACACATACTCGAATAGTACATAATATTATCTGTCTCTGACAGGACACTAATTTAATATTATTATGCTTTAACTTAACAGATAATAAATTTGAAATACATAAATTGTAAAATATTGTTTTAATTAGATCGTACAATTGCTTCATAAGCAGCGAATATAATGTATGCAACCTCAATAGATCTTGTTTTTAGACTAAGGGTTGCATCTGGATTACCAGGCTGCAGTTTCAATTCCAATAGAACCCAAATATTATTGGTCAATTTAAGACTTTGATAAAGCATATCTTGTCCTTCAACGTTACGTTTCGCTATTGTAAATATATGGTTTGCTGTCATTTTTGCAGCTAATCCATCTGCATTCGCTTGAATACCATTGAGTGTATATTGTACTTCATTAGCAGCCGGAATTTCTTTCCATGTTGTTAAAAACACACGTTTGTCAAGTTGACCATCCTCAGTGAACAATACATTGGCATGAATTAGACAAGCAAAATAAAATATATCTACGTTATTCTTGATTGCAACCTGTAAATTATTAAGGGGTTCCATTCTTTGCACAGGTCCTGTTGTACCCAATGTCACTGAACAATCAACTGTTTGAGATGGTTGTAATGTACCAATTGCTATTGGTGCGCCTGGTACTAAACCAAAACTGTTTTTATTCAATTGAATTGCAAATGCACTCATTGCTTGCATTGCTTTATTTGTGAATGTCATATCCATTTGAATTATTCCATTACGTCTTGAAAAAGTTCCTAAAATTTCCAAACCTTTGCCTTTTTCAGCAGGAAGCCAAACTATTTTCGGCATTTGAATCATAGTTGAAGTTCCGGCCCCGATACCAAAGATATCGCCCAAAAGTCCTGTTCCCGTGCTAATGTCAGCAGGTCCACCCAATAAAATATCAAGTCCTCCACCCAAAAGATCCACATTAGTTGGTGCTGGCACTGCAGCTACAGCAGGTGTTGGGCCTAAATCCATTGATAAAAGATCGCCAATTAATGATTCAGGATTTGGAATGATTGTTGATTCAGAATTTGTCGCTTGAGTTTCTTCTCCAGATGCTTGACGGTTTGGTAATGATTTTCTAACACCAGCACCACGACCTTCAACAAATGCGGTTGGTGGTTTATGATAAACACTAGCCAGTGAACTAATATGACAAATTAATTCATCCAATAGTGTTGGCTCCAACAAATCAGTTTCTTCTGATATTAACGGTTTATCAGCCAACACAACTTCTTTAGCCGCAGCTGGATCAGTTGATAAAAGACGCCAATAAATAAAACCACGATCTCTCAAATCAGGATTATCAGAATCTTGAGTAGCAAGTGATAGAACATGTTGGACAAGTTCTTGAGTATCAGCTGGACGTTTCAAAAATAGTTTAACAACTGCAGTTAATAATTGTAACTGAACTTGAGCATTTTCATCTTGGAATCCTTCCAAGAAACTATCAAGTAACTCGTCAGCATTATCAATACGTTCTGCATATTCACCAATAATCCAAACCTGAAAATAATTGACATAATTGATTTTAAACTTTTTTCTAATAATCAATAATAGAATATACTTACCATTGAAGCTCTGGCCTCTGGTTCATCTAACGTATCCAAATTTTCACAGAGTGTACTAATAATACTCTCATATTTATTAGGATACTTTCTAAAGATATCCTTAATAACAACAATTGCTTCTTGTACAACATAATTTACTTTTGTTTGAATTAAATCAAGTAATGTTGATACACAACGTTCTGCTGATGGTTCAACTTTAATTGCACAACGTCCAATAGCACGTACTGCTTTACGTACAAAATCAACATCAACTTCTGTTGCATATTCTTTTAATTCACTTAATACTTGTGCAATATTACTTTGATTTGCTAAACGTATCATAATATCAAGTTTCTCAAGTTTTACATAAATTGGATCATTGTATTTAACAAAAAATACTTTCATTTCATGTTTTAATATATCTGGACGTTTTTGTACAATTAAATTGATATTTCTTAATGCAACATATTGTACTTCTGGTTCAGATGATAATAATGTTACCAATGGTGGTGCTAATTTTTTTGTTAATGTTGCACAAAAATCACTATCACTTGATAGCATTTCTAATAATTTCATTAAAACTTTAACAGCTGATAAAACAACAGCAGCATTTGCATGTGCAAGACGTGGTGTTATTCTTTCACATATTGATTGTGCTTCACGTTCATCTTTTGGTTGATAATTAGCCAATGAATCTAATATAAATACTTGACCCCATTCCGTACATTCATTTAATGCAGTTAGTAGTTTATTAATTGTTGCTGAATTCATTTCTAAAAAAAGGAATAAATAAATGAAAAAATAATTTCTATCCTAACATTATAATTATAAAATACAAACCAACAAGCGGTTGTCCAGATTGACTTGCTTCATTAATTTCACTTAATGCTGCAACAGCATTCGCAACAACCATGGGATTTGAATCTGATAATAAATCTTTTAATTGATCCAAAAATCCTTGATCTTCAACCATTGATGGTGATATATCATATAATTTTGCTACACAAACAGCAGCTGTTTTACGTACATACGGATCTTCATCTTTTAAACATTTGCGTAATGGTTCACATAAATATTCTGTTATTTTATCAACACGAATACATCCCATTGTACGTACAGCTAATGCACGTATTAGTGGATTTGAATCTTCACAATCCTGTAAATATTTAGGAATAGTTTTTTTTTCTATGTTATTATTTTAATTAACTATTTAATTATTAAAACATAATTTTTTTTACTAAAATAATCAATCCAGAAGCAAGCATAATGATATGATGTTTAATATTTTTTTTTATATATACTTAATTTAATACATTAAAGGTTCAAACGGAGGAGGAGGATTGTTTTATCTCTCAATCTCTCTTATTTTTTTTTTATTTTAATTTATTTACATAATAAAATTCAGATTAAAAGGTAATTTTCATATCTTAAACGACCAAAAAAAAAAAAAAAACCCCCCATTTGTAAATAAAACAAAATAAAAAAGAAAACGAATGAAAAATAACAAGAAAAAAAACCTTTAATTTATTTGAATACAGGATCTTAATGAATATTTTATTTAAATTTTGTCGTATGATAATTTGAATTAAAAATCGAAATGTTATGTGCTTTTTTTTTTTTTTGTTAACAAACGAAAAAACATAAATAAAAAAATGTATTAAAATAATAATTAAAAATATTTATAAATTTGTAAATAAAAATAAGCGTTATTTTTTGTTGTTTTGTTGTTTCATGAGTGATAATTTAGATAAATAAGAATTAATGAAGTAGAAAAAGGAAATAATGTACATAAATATTATATAAATTTAGTTTCCTTCTTCTTTTTTTTTGTATTAAAAAATATGTGTGTATGTTTGTGTGTGTGTGTAAATGTCAATGTGAATAAACCAATTTTCTTTCTTCTTTTTTTTTTCGATCGAAAAATTCTTTATAAATTTTTATAAAAAGAAAAATCAAAAAAAAAAAGAAAAAATTAAAATTAATAAATAATAATAGAATGAAGAGCTAAAAAACAAAGAAGTTTTATATTTAAAAAAAAAAAAAAGAAAAGAAAAAAAGTACTACATATAAAGAACAACATTAATATCGATAATGTTACCTTTAACAGTTGAGTGGATGGCAAATCCTGTTTAATTGAGCATGGGATAAAAGCAAAAACAAACAACACATAGGTGCTAGCAATTTTTCTTTCTTTTGTTTTTTTTTTGTACATTATTTTATAATTATAATTTTTTCTTTTTTATATTTTATAATTTTTGAGTGGTAATTTAAGAATTTTTTTGTTTTCCTTTTGATTTTTATTAAAACATTTTTTTAAATAAATTTTAATAAAATATAATTAATAATTAATACTCTCTTTATATGTGATTACAAAAACACATAACATATCAAAATTTAGTTATTTAATTATCCAATAAATTATAAATTTTTTAATAATAATAATTTTAGGAGGAAAAAAAAAGACTAAATTAATATTACAAGAATAATTAAAAATTAAATAGTTAAAAGAACGTACCTTAACAAATGTATTAACAGCCATAATAGCCATATCTGGTTGTGATTTAGCATAATTCATCAAATAAAGATAAACCAATTTTTTTAATTCCAGATTATCAGTTTGCATACAATTTACAACATCCGGAAAAAGTGCTGAAACATCTTTGCCAACAGTCATACTAGCGATAACCTAAAATAACAAAATAATTTAATTTCTATTTAGTTAAATTCGTTCTTTGTTATTTTTTTTTTTTTTCATCATTGTTTGGAGGGATTTTTTACCTTCTTCACCGCCTCCTTCTTCTTTTCTTTTTTATCATTATTGAGCTCCGATTTTAATTCAAATATTTCGCCCTTTTTAGTTGTTGTGAAATATTTTGAATCGGTCATTTTATTGCTCTTAATTTTGACGGCTTTTATATTAATCGAGTTAAAGTTGAAAACTGATGAGAAATAAAAATTAAATTTTAATAATAAAAATATATTTTTCTTCTTCTTGAGAAAATTTGATGAATGATTTTAAAAGTGGGTGGAAAACGCCCCTCTTAAATATACTACTTATGTAAACGAAATTTCGTTCTAGATTTTCCGAAATATTGATTAAATGAATTTTTAGTATGTTAAATTTAAATACATTTTATTTAACTCAAGAAAGTTTCGTTTAATTCTAAATTTTTTTTTGAATACGTCATGAAACCGCCATTGTAAAAAAAATATTGAAAAACTTTTTATCTGTCAAAATATTTGTTTTCACGAATATATGTAAAAAATAACAATTCCTGAGTTTCAAACAAAAGAGAAAACACTTCAGACATTATCAAGTAACACTTTTGTAACAATTTTAATGAGAATTTTATTATATTATTTCCATTAAACTTACATTTTATTTAGCGGAAAATTTTCCTGTTCGTTTTTTAACTAATATTTATATGCATTAGTATAAGTTTCCAGTGTTGCCATTAATAAACGTCACATCTAAACTGATCCAGAAAAACTGACAGCAAAATCATTGAACTTGTACGGGGATCAGTTTTTTTCCGGGAAAAATGTTATTTTTGAAATTTAACTAACAAGACATTTTATTATTGTTAATTAAAAATATGTCATACATTTCTTTCAATAATATTATAGGTGAATGAATATTATAGGGGAATGAAAAAAAAAATAATACAAATAAATACGGAATAAAAATGCGCATGTTCAATATTACTTGCAATTTATTAATTTCTATTCAAATACATAAAAAATATTTTGATTTTGATTCATGTTTTTTGATTAACTTTTTTAGTAAAATCAACCTTATAACTTTATGATTTTATGTCTCATACCTGCGCTTATAATTTTTTATTATTTAAATTTTGAATAAAAAATCTTTAAAAATACAACAACAGAAAAAAAAACCAAAAAAAAAATTCAGATTTTTTTTACTGAAAATCCTTTTATCATGGATCCTGAGAAGAAAATATATAAAGCGAATAAAACAAATATGTAACATCGTTGTTCTGAATCGTTCGATACATACAATATAATTCCACCCCCACATTATTTTTTGAAGAAACAGGGTGATCATTTTTTCTTAAAAAAAAAAATTAAAATATTCGTTATATTGATTATAATAAAAAATTCTTGTGATTTAATGAAAGGAGGGAAAAAGTTTATTGTTAAAAATATATATAAAAAAAATTATAATTTGATATTTATTTATCACCCTATTTGAATTAAAATCTACCCCTAAACTTTTTCGTTCATTTACTTTTTTTAGTATTATAAAATGGCGCCGGTCGAACACAGTAGTCATTCATTCTTACTCATTAAGTTTTTATTTTTCATTATACAAAAATAATTAAAAATAATAAAATAAAAAAATATATAAAAGAAAATAAATCAAATTCTAAACAATTTTAAAATTGTCCTATTAATAAAAAAAAAAAAGAAAAAAATTTACAAATAAAAAAAAAACTTAAAATAAAAAAAAAACTTAAAAAACAAACAAAACAAGAACAAAAAAAAAACAGTTCAATAAATTATTTCAGTGTTATTTTTTTTTATATATTTTTTCCCAATTTTTGTTTTCACCAAAAAAAAAAAAAATAAAAATTAAAAAATAGGAGAAAACAAAAGAAAGTTTAATAACTTTTTTTTGGTGTGTGACAAAAGGGAAAAGGAAATAAAATAAAGAAACATTTTTACGTAAAAGTTGAGTGTTTAATTTTTTTTGTTAATTTATTATTTTTAAATAAACATATAGAGAAGAGAAAAGGGTGAAAGGGGGGGGGAATATATAATAAAGTATAAAAACCAAACCAGAAGTGATTATTAATCGATGTGATTAAAATTATGTGAACAAAAAAAAAAAAATACTAATTAGAATTATTTATAATAAAATTACAATACAAGAGGACAGAGAAAGAGAGAGAATTAAGGATCATAAATAATTACGAAGAATTTATTGTTGATAGGAAAAAAAAATATTTTAGTTTAGTTTTCTTCTTCTTCTTCTTCTATTTTTTACAGAAAAAAAAAGATACATTTTTTTTTCTGTTATTCTTTTTTATTTTGTGTAAATGTGTGTGTGTGTGTGTGTGTACGTGTGTGTATACATATTTCAATCAATACAGAAAGAAAAAAAAAATATATAATATAAATTATTTGGAAATTGTGTTAAAAAGTGAAAAATAAAAGAAAGAAAATATTTGAAAAAGAAAAAAGTCAGAGAAGGTTGACATAATAGTATATATTAGAGAGAGAGAGAGAGCAAGAAGGGTTGAAGAATAAAAATAACGGGGGGGAGTTGGTTTTTTTTCTTTTTTTTTTTGGGAAGGAAGTAATTTTTCAACAATTTTAAGCATCAGGTGAATTATTCATTTTCACTTTTTTTTTCTTCTTCTTTCATTTCTCTCATTTTCTTTCTATTTCCCATTTTCTTTCTTTCTCTTTTATTTTTTCTTCTGTTTTTTGTTTTTTTTTGGTTCATTCATTAAAGTCAAATTTCTAATTATTCATCCATCATAATCATCATCATCACCATTCTAATTATTATCGAATAATACCAAAATTCTAATACAACTCTGGAGAATTATTTCATTTGACTTTGTACTTGACCTGTGTAATAATGGAAAACCAAAAAAGAAAAGAACAAAAAAAAAAAAGGACACACACACACAACATAAAATAAAGAAGAGAGAAAATAATGTGACAGGAAAACGGTGAAATTATGTGGGAAAAAAAAAATTTGTCACAACCTAATTATCCTTAAAATCTTTAAAAAAAAACATTCAACAAATCAATCTAAAAATATTTCTGCCTATTCTATTTTTGTATTATTATTATTTTACATCAAACTAATTTATTTTCTCATTCTTAAAAAATGAGAATCAATTCAAATGGAAATAAAAAAAAAAAAAATGAAATCGAATGAAAAGAAACACCCAACACATTTTTATCCATTGATTTTGTAATGATTTTGATATGAAAAAGAAAGAGAAAGAGAGTGAGAGAGAAGAGAAGGGAAAAAATTATTATTATTTTCTTTATATATAAAAATAATATGATAATAATAATTAATTGAAAAACCTCTTCAACTTTCCCAATAACAAAAAGTGTGGAAGTAAGAAAAGGAAAAAAGGAAAAGGAAAACGGAAAAAAATGAAACCCTTATTTTCCATTCATAAAAATAAAAAAGAAGAAGAATATAAAAATAAGAAAAGAAAAGAGATGATTGATTCAACTATTATTATAAGAAATCTCATCCCCCACCACCCTCCTTCATTTCAAAGATCTCCCCCCTTCTTAATTTTCCTCTTTCTTCTGTACCATATTCTATATTTATATATAAATAAAAACTGAATTCAAATCAACCCAATTTTCTCATTTTCCTATTTAAAAAGAAAAAAATCATGTCTTTTATCACTCCTTATTATATACCCTAACAATTACATTTGAAAGAAGAGAGAAGATTGGCATAACATACACACACACACACACACATACAGAAAAAAAACAGCATCATTTCTATGTCATCTTTCCTTTTCTAATATTAAAATGCTTGTCTTGTGTCTAGTTTTTTTTTCTTCCTTTTCCTTTTCCTTTTTTTTTCCTTTTTATTTTATTATATAGATATACGGTTCTAACATTACATCACAAACACACTTTACACACACACACACACACATACATATACACGCATATTATTAACACAAAAAATATATAATTTTTATTTTCCCTTTTATATTTTTTATTCAATTATGAATGAATAATACTTTACTTAATAATAATACATAATAATCCCTTTTAACAGATCAATTATTAAGAATATATTTTTATTATATAGAAAACAAAAAAAAGGGAAAATTGGACAGATCAGAACAAAAAGAAAAGAAAAATTACGAAGAGAAATGAGAAAGAAAAGAAAAAAAAAATGATGTGAGAAAATTAGTGTGAAGAAGAAAAAAGAAATATTAATCTTAAAATCAACAACTAGAATATTTTTATATTAAAGGAGGAAAAAAAAAAAAAATAAAAAGAAGAAAAAGGATAAAAATAATATTCATCATTTTTGGTTGACATTATATAAGTTGGCCTCCTGTTTTATTCTTATAACCCCTTACTTATTTTTTCTTCATTTTCTTCATCTTTTTCTTCATCCTTTTCTTTTGCGTCTTTCCCTTCTTGACAGATCAACTTCATACCCATTCCGTCATCTTTAAATATCATATTTATTATTTTATTAAGTTAACTCTTCAGCTGAGCAAAAAATAAAAATTTTTAAGTAAGGAAAAAAAAAGAAGAAGAAGAAGAAATAAAAACAGAAAAAAAGGGATGAATAACAAGAAGAAGAAGAAGGAGAGAGCATAACAAAAAATGGATAAAGGGAAGAGGAAATAAAAAAAAATATATATACTGAAAATCAAATCAAATTTTTCCGATACTCTCTGTTTTCTTCTTCTTCTTCTTCTTCATTTTTTTCTCCCACTTCCTTTCTTTCTTTCTGTTTTTTTTTTGTTTTTCCCTTTTTTTCCTTATGATAAAATATTTTTTTTCTTTTCTCAAGATTTTGTTATTCTTGAATTCATTGCTGGAAGAAATGAAAAGAAAAGAACGTAAAAATTATTTAAATATTTGCTTACAAAAAGAGTTCGGAACAAGTAAAAATAATGAATGAGAAATTTTCACTGCTTCAATTTCTACTTTTACCCCTTCTTCCTCTTCTTGTTCTTGTACTCCTCATTCTTCTTCTTCTTCTTCTTGTTCTCCTCATTCTTCTTCTTCTTCTTGTTCTTCTTCTTCTTCTTCTTGTTCTCCTCATTCTTCTTCTTGCACTTTCATTTAATGTTTTTTTTTGTGTGTTTTATTTTCCATAGCGTATCCTCATCTTGATCAAAATAGATTTCAATTCTTATAAATGAAATCTTCTATTAGATAGAAAATGTTAAAGAATATTAAAATTCAATTCCTAAGAGACTAAAGAGAAGTATAGAGTTTAGAGGTAGTACTCTTAACAAATTTACTACTTTCTTCTCATTTTCTATGTACCCTTTTTTTTCTTCTTATTTTCTTACAATTTTCTTATAAGAGAAAAAAAAAACTTAACTCAATTTAAAATTTTCCATTTTCTAATTATTTTAAGTTTATCTTTTTTTACTTATATACAAAAAAAAAAACAATTCCTCCTCCTCCTTTTTTTTTTTTTCATTTCCTCATTTTTACTTAACAGCAACAGTAACAATAATAAACAACAACAAATAACAACAAACAACAACAAACAACAACAACAACAATAATTCATATATGAACAAAAATACAACAACATTAATAATAAATAAAGGATACAACAACAAAAAACATCACTCAAAAATTATTCAACATATTCTTTTGTTTTTGTGTGTTGTTTGTTGTTTGTTGTGTGTGTAGGTTGTGTGTGTGTGTGTATAAATACTTAACTTAAAACAATTGAATTAAAAAATATAATATTTTTTTTCTTGTTCATCCTTTTCATTATGACTATCTGGAAGCCCTTCACTATTACTTTTTATATTTTATTCTTCCTTCTGTTTTCTTCACACTAAATAAACGAATAATTTAATTTTTAAGTGGATCAAAAAAAAAATTTTCTTTCTTCGTTTTCTGTTTCATTAAAAAAAAGAAAAAAAAAGGAAGATGGAAAAAAAGACGAACACCATTAAAGATTATATAATCTGTCAGAAATTGGAATAAAACGATAATTTTACATTGAAAATTTAAAGTGTGAGATGATGTGTGAGTGAGGGTGTCCAAATATAAAATAACAAAATATTTATGATTTCTCTCCTGTTGCATTTTACAATGTTTTCCTTTTGTATTTTACTTTTGTGGGTGTGTGTGTGTGTCTGTTTTATTTTTCTTGCCTTTTCTTCATCCTTTTTCTGTTAAACTTGGTCAAAGGCCAACCCCGAAAAAAAAAAGAAGACAAAGAAGAAGAAAAAACGAAAAAAAATGAAAGAAAAATAAAATAAAAGCAAGCTCGATTACATAGATTTTTTTTTTCTCCCTTCTTCCTTCTTCGTTCTTCTATGTATTATTTTATTATTAAAAACGTGACTTGAATTTAACACAAAAAACAAAAAGAAAACACAAAAACCACAAAAAAAAAAACAAAAAGTTGTATTTTAAAGTAACACAAATAAAATAAAAGAACTATAGGCAAAAGGGGATCAGCTGGAAAAAGGATAAAATAAATAAATAAGACGAAAAGAAACAAAAAAAAAATAAAATATAGAAATTTATGAGAATGCAAATTATTATTGTATTGTTGTTGTTGTGTTTTTTTTTCTCTTCTTCTTCTCGATTGTTTTAAAATTAATAGATAATTTTATAAAGAGAAAAAAGATAAGGATAAGGATAAGGAAAATATAAAAAAAAAAAAAAAATGAATAAAAGAAAAAAAATCTTTCTTTATACAAAATATGAAATCGTAGAGATGATTTTTTTTTTTTTGTTTCTTTTGTCATAAAAAATTTATAGCACAGAAAAGATTTAAAATAAAAAAAAAAATAGAAGTTTTCAAGTTTTGCCCGATTTTAATTATATTTTGAATTTAAGAAAAAAAAAAAGGAAAAAAGGAAAAAAGAAAGAAAAAGAAAATTCACATTTCGTAATGAATCCGGTTGTTGAATCATCAAAAATGAAAAGAAATTATTTTCTGGTTTTTCCCTTTTGTTTTTCCCTCTTACTTAACAATACTTTTAGTGTGCGGTATAAATAAATGTATATGTGTGTGTGTGTATGTGTATGCGATAATATTGTGTGGGTGTAAATAAATTTTTAGTATGAGCTTTAGGTAGTTGATTTAATGAAGGTACATGTATAATCTCGGCCCACATTATATCTTTTTATATTAGAAAGAGATAGATAGATAAAATTTGTAAGATAGAGAAAAAAAAGAAGCAAAGCAAAAATATAAGTTAAAGACGAAAAACTAGTATACAAAGTTTCTTCTGTTGTTTTTTTTTTGTATATAAAACCCAAACATCTTTTTAGAAGATTTAATATTAACATATTCATATCACACACACACAATAAGTAACATATAGATCCATTCTTTAGCCACATTATATGACATATATGACATAATTTAATAGTTGTATCATCATCATTATATAAAATTTACTTCAAAGTATAAATAATAAAAACAAAAGAAGAATGAAAGAAAGAAAAAAAAAATATGTGGAGGCGCCAGGTTTTTTTTTCTCTTTTTTTTTTATACAAAATCAATTTGATTGTTGAGGCTTCTAGTTTTTTGATTTTCTCTCTTTTTTTTTTTTGTAGTTTAAATCAAATAGTTAATTTGCCTTCTAATTTATATAATTTCTCTTCTTTTTTATTCTTTTCTGTTTTTAGTAAAAAAATACAAAAATTCTAAAGCAATAAAAGCAACAAAATATAAATATTAACGAAAAAGAAACAAAAAAAAAATCTATATACAAGAACAACAACAACAACATAAGCAACAATCAACAATAAACAATCAACAAATAATAAATTATTCAAAAATAATTAACAAGAGAAAACGAATAAAAACAAAAACAACAAAATGAAGTTTCCATTTCAAATGTCTGGCGGAAGTGAAAGTCAAGGAAATCAAAGATTTTTAACATTATTCTCAAAATTAATAAGAACAAAAGACTTGCGTAAACTTCAGGGTGATGATCCAAGAAGTAACAAACCAAAATTAAAAGTTAGTTGTCCATTTTTTTCTTTTTGTTTTATGTTTTCTAAAAACAATTTTAAATTATTTTTAATTCTTTTATTTAAATTTTTATTTTTGGTTCATTTTATTATTTGAAATTTTTTTGTTTCTTATCAATTTAACAAAACATAATTTTTTTTTAATACAATAAAAATAAAACATATTTACAACAACAAACAAACCAAAAAAAAAAAAAAAAAACAAAAAAAAAAAATCAAAAAAATAAAAAAAAAACAAAAAAAAAAAAAATTAAAAAAAATCAAAAAATAATTAATTTGTAGAAATGTTTAACAACATTAGATCTAACATCATTAGGGGTTGGTTCATGTTGTGGTACTGGAATGTATTTAGTAGCTGGACTTGTTGCAAGGAATATTGCCGGACCTGGTGTGATACTTAGTTTTTTTATTGCAGCTATTGCAAGTATATTTTCAGGTAAAATTAATTTTCATTAATCGTTTTTTATTTCATTCGTTTTAATTTTTTTTTTGTTTTTCTTTAAAAAACAAATAAATTTTCTTAATTTATTTTTTTTTTTTTAAAAAAAATTTTAATGCTCGTTACGAGAAAAATTCAATCAAATAAAATTAAAATTCATTTTCATTTTTTGTTAAATTTTTTTATTTTCAACAAATTTTAACTTTTGTTTTTTTTTGGGTTTTTTGTTTTTAGTTGTTTTTTTTGTTTGTTTTTAGTTTTATTAACAAAAAAAATAATTAATTAGTGATTTATTTTAGGCGCTTGTTATGCTGAATTTGGTGTAAGAGTCCCACATACATCCGGTTCCGCTTATATGTATTCGTATGTGTCAGTTGGTGAATTTGTTGCATTTGTCATTGGATGGAATATGATATTAGAATATTTAATAGGTTCGGCATTTAAATAAAAATTTGTTCATTTCAGTTTTTAAACCGTTTTATTTTTTTATTTTTCTCTTAATTTTAATTTAATTATTTTTTTTTTAAAGAAAAAATTAAACTTCTTTAAGTTGAACAATTTCCAATTCTAAGTAAATTAACATAAATGAAAATATTGTTTATCTTTATTGATTTAATTTCAATTATTTGTCACTACTATAATTCTTCCGTTACTTTAAGAATTTGTTTAAAAGTTCGACTCAGAAAAGTTGCGATATTATTGGTCGAAAACTATTGAAGCGATATTTTAATTTGTTTCAATTAAAAACAAAAATTAAAATTCTCTTAGGGTTGCTAGATTGAAAAGTTTCTAATTGGTCGAAAGTATGGGTAATTTTTTTTTACACCAATTACAAAATCTGTCAAATTGCTTGATGTAATTTTTTTTTCTCTTGTTTGTTTTTTTTTCTTTATAAAAAAAAAACGCCAACTCAATTTTTCAATTTTTACGTAAAGCAGCTGAATTGAATAATAACTTTTTTCTTTGTTGTTGTTGCCTTAAAATTATATCTTCGGCTTATAAATGACGATTAAATGACAAAATAATTTAAAAAAAAAGAAATTAAATTCAATTTATTTAATTCTCAGAACAATTTGCAAAATTCTGACAGAAAAAAAAATAAAAGATTTTTTTGATTGAATTTAAATAAAGAATAAAAACAAATCATTTTAATTCGTTTCAATTTCTTAGAAAAATATGATCTACTTTCTTTTTTGTTCGTATGACGAAAGTAGAAAATTGTTGGAATTTGTTTGCCAAGCGTAAAACTTAAAAAAGGAAAAAAAAATATTTCAACATAGCATAAAATGTCATCCGAAGAATTTCATTAAAGGACAAAATTCGTTTTGTTTAAAAAAAGAGAAAAAAAAACAGAAAGACGTCAGTGATGTCGCCAAAATATTTTGCTACTTGTAGGAATTTTCCATTTTTACAGAACAAATAAAAAACAAAAACAAAAAATATAAAATATTATTTCTACATTTTCATTATTATTTAAAGTGTGTGAGCGAGAGAGAGAGAGAGAGAGGGATGTAGAAAAAAAACCCATTTATTTCAATGTTGGGTTTGTATTATTTTTTTTTTCTGTCGTAATGGAAAAGTCACCGGTGAATTAAATAACATAAAACAAGATCATAATAATGTTACCGGGGTCAAATTATTTAAAAAATTTTGATTTGTTGAAAGAATAAAATTTTCTTCCTTTTTTTTTTAATTCAATTATAATAGAAACTCCCTGTTGATTATAATATTGTACTTAATTAAATAACCTTAATTCAATTAAATCTCTAAAGGAAATCATAAATCTTAGACACAACAAAAAAAAAAAAAAGAATAAATATAAAATTTGTCTCAAAACTTACCTGGCGTCTACATATTTTTAGAAAATTACAAATTACAAATTAACACGGCAATTAAATAGTCTTCAACCAATTAAATCGTAATTTCTGTTAAATTATAATAAATTAAATTAATACAAAAATATTTATTTATTTTTCTTTTTCTTTTTTACATTTCTGATTTTCCATTTTTTTTTTTTGGAATAAAAATACAAAAAAAAAAAAACAAAAAATAAAGGAACAAGTGCATGTGCATGTGCAATAAGTGCAAGTTTCGATTCATTATCGGGTGGCTCAATTGGTAGAAGTATAGCTGAATCAGTTGGAACAATATTTGGTTTGTTAATTTTTAATTATTCTTTTTTCCTTTATCTTTTAATAATTTAAATTTTTTTAACAATTAAAATAAAAGAAAAAACAGTTCAGTGTGGTAATAAATTGAATTTCAATAAACATTTAATCATTCAACACAAAATTAATAATTAAAATTTTATTGTAAATATTCGTAATCCATAAAATAATAATTCAAATTCATCATGAGTAAAATTAATTGATAAATTTTCTCAAAAATTATTTCTATTCAATGAGAAGAAAAATAAAGAAAAAAAAATGAAAAACAGAAAATATAACACGATTAATTATGTCATGATGAATTATTGTTGGTAAAGCTTTGACATATTTAGTCATTTATTATAATTTTATAATTTTAATCGTTTATTAAATTAAACATATTTTGTTTACTCACGAATAATTTCAACTTTAAACTTTAAAGTAAAATTAATGATTTTCTACTTTTCTTTTATTTTTGGTTGTTGTTGCTGTTTTTTTTGTTGTTATTGTTAAAAATCAAAGATAAAATATTTTCTAATTGTCACCTTTAAAAATTTATTATTCTAATAAATATTTTATAATTATTGATTTTTGAATTAAAATCTAATCGTTTGTCTATTGGTGATTATGTTAAATCTTATATACAAAACTTTCTTCTTTTTTTTTACCCATTTCTTCTGTCAATTGATCAAAGTTTGAAATTAAATTTTATTACGATAGAATTTAATTAGTACAATTTATATTCTACCATCTGAACTGTTTTAATTATTTTTTCTTTTTTTCTTTCAATAAATAAATTCATTAGATAAATAATCTTATTAATTTATATTCTTTTAAATACAATAAACAAAAACAAAAACAATAAATAGGACGTCCACCAGATTTTATTGCATTTGGTATTATAATGTTAATGACAATTGTAATGGCAATGGGTGCTAGTAAATCAGTTATATTCAATAATACACTTAATGCAATTAATTTAGCCTGTTGGGTATTTATAATGACAGCCGGTTTATTTTATGCTGATACAAGTACATGGGCTGAACATCAAGGATTTTTACCATTTGGTTGGAGTGGGGTAAATATTTATTTATTTAAATTAATTTACTTATAAAATTAAAACTCAAAAATTTAATTAATTAATTAATGAGTTAATGTTCATCCTTTATATAATTGAACTATGTTCTCGTTAATACTCTGAGATTTTTCCTTGATACAACAATTAACGAGAGACAAAATTATATTAATGAAGATTTATATTTATTAATAATTAAATTCCTATTCCATTATCAATTTTTTTTGTCATGTATCTAATTAAAAAAATTACATCAGTCTATTATTAATAATTGACTTTTGTCTTTTATACAAATAATTCAAAATGATTCAAAATGAATAAATTTCAATTAATTTATTTGAATGAAACAAGTTTAATTAAAAAATCAAAAAAAATTTGTGTGTAGGTATTTACAGGTGCTGCAACATGTTTTTATGCATTTATTGGTTTTGATATAATTGCAACAACTGGTGAAGAAGCAAATAATCCACAAAAAAGTATACCAAAAGCAATTGTTGGTTCACTTATCATTGTATTGATTGCGTATGTTACAAGCAGTTTAATATTAACACTTGTAGGTCAGTTACAAAAATTCAATTCTTTTTCTTTTTTTCTATTCCTATTTTTATTTTTTCTTTTTATATTGTTAGACAAATATTTTTATTCAATTATTATTTTTTTTGTTCTATTAATGGGAATATAGAATTTTCTATTCCTATTTTTATATTATTTACATTGCATTTTCCATTTTTTCTATAACTCTCGTTCTCATTCCTGTCTCCGATATTATAATTAGATAAATTCTTCTTTTTTTGTTTTGCTTCTTTTTTTTTCCAATTAAAAAATTCTAATGAAAAAAAAAAGAAGGAAAACCCAATTTTTTTTTTGTGTTTTTATTTAGATTTAGTTTTTGTATTGTTGATGACCATTTAATATGAAATGTATAATAAATGGAAAATTATATGGGTTTGAATCAGTCAACACAAGGGTAATATAAAAATAAATAAAATCAACAACAACAACAACAACAACACCAAAGATAAATTAGTTTTTTAAATATAAAAAAATATATTTTTGGTTTTTATTTTGTTTAGATTTAAAATCTGATTTTTAAATCAAAATCCTCAACATCCGTAACACAGAGGATAAACACTTGTAATTCTATTTTTGGTTGATTTTTTTTTTTACTTTTTAATCCCTTTTGACCAATTCATCCCACTTATATATTTGTTTATTTGTGTTACATTTGTGTATAAATTTAAAATGTTTTATTCTATTTTTATAGTACCATTTGATCATATTGATCCTGGTTCAGCATTAGTACAAATGTGGACATATGTTGGTGCAACAAAATGTAGAGCAGTTGTTGCAATTGGTGCTACAGCTGGTTTAACTGTTGCAATGTTTGGTTCAATGTTTCCAATGCCACGTGTTATATATGCAATGGCACAAGATGGTTTAATATTTCGTCGTTTATCACAGATATGGACAAAAACAGGTGTACCTGGTATTGCAACACTTGGTAGTGGTTTTGCGGCTGGTATTGTTGCACTTATGGTACGTTTAGAAGTACTTGTTGAAATGATGTCAATTGGTACATTATTAGCTTATACACTTGTATCAACATGTGTATTAATATTACGTTATCAACCACATAGTACATCTTTAATTGATTTATTACCAGCACAATTAAGAACACCACAACCACCAAGTACACCAGATCCAGCACATCGTACTCCAGGTATAGAAAAATATTCATAAATTCATTTTAATCTCATATTCCCTTCAAATTTTAAAGCTCAAATGTCTATAAATTATTATTTAAGAATTTATTATGTAGAATCATCAAAAAGTTCTGTATTTACAAAATTTAATTTATATTTAATTAATTTTGATCATACTTGTTTAATATTTAATTCAGCTTTATTATAATTATAAAGAATCAGAAAAGAAACAAATCGATATGCGACAAAATAAAATATAAAAATTCAAAAACGAATCATTTTTATCCGTTCAAATATTTACAAAACAAAGAAAGATTTTTCATTTAATAGTGTTTTGTCATTTACCTTCATAAAAATAAACAAGAAACTTCACATCTGAATATTTTATCATATTATTTCTTTGCAAAAAATAAGAATTTAATTATTTTTAGAAAATATTGAATATAAGTGAAAAATTTATACAATTTATTCATGTTTTATATTTTTTCTCTAATTATTAATACAGAAATAATAAAATCAAAGAATGTTATTGTAAGAAAAGTAACAAGAGGATCACCACCAGATTCAGATGATTCATTTGGTGAAGATAGTCCTGAAGGTTATTTAGGTGGACGTGATGATCAATTTCTTGTTTCTGATCGTTCTGAAAATAAATTTTATGGTAAGAGAAACAACAACAACAAAAAAAGAATATTATAAATAATTCATCTCATAAATTTTAATAACAAAAAAAAAAAAAATCATCATAAATAATTTGTAGGAAGTGTTCATGGTGCACCACAAGGAAATACAACAACATTTGATACACTTGGCCTGGGTGTTATTGGTAGAAAATTACAAGAATATTCATATTTATGTCCTGGTTTATTTCCATGGATAAATCCAGGACCAGCAACAAATGAAAGTGGAATGTATGTTACAAAATTAGTTGGAATTATGTATGTCCTGATATTTTTCTTGGATTTATTTGCGGCAATTGGTATAACTGGAACATTTGCTGGTTTATTTCTTTCATCTTTGGTTATAGGAATTTTAACAATATTATTGATAATTTCAAGACAACCACAGAATAGGTAAATAAACTAATTTACATAAATTTATATATTTGTTTATTTAAAGAAAAAAGGAAAAGAAAAAAATAAGAAAGTCATGGACAAACTTTTTGTATATTTTTTTCTTATTTTATTTTTGTTTTGATAGAATTTTAACTTCTAAAATTTAAATTTTGTTCTTTCTATTTTTTTGATCGTTTTATTTAATTTGATTTTGTTTTTTTATTTTTGGTTGTCACTTTTTATTTGACTCAGCGTCATTTTTTAATCAAATAATAAATGCATAAATTTTAATAGAAGAATTTTGTCCTTTTAACTTTTTTCCATTACAATAAAAATTATAATAATTTGATTTATTTAATAATTTATAGATACGCCTTAGCATTTCTAACACCAGGACTTCCATTTATACCAACAATTGCGATCACTGTTAATGTTTATCTTATTTTTAAACTCAGTATATTAACATTAGTTAGATTTACTGTGTGGATGTCATTAGGTAATTTTTACTAATTTATTATTTATGACTTTCTTTTATTTATTTAAGTCTTCTGTTGTTGTTTTTGGCTTTTTGTTAATGTTAAAGTAACAATACATAATAAAAAATAAAATGAGTTGACTCGAAACGATCAAAAAGTCAAACGATTTTTAAAGAAATTCTTTTTGCTTTTTTTTGTCATTAATTTTTACTAAAAAGAAAAAAGAAAAAAAAAGAAAAACAAAAATAATAAATTCTACAATTATTCAAAAGAAAATTACTGTATATTATGTGTGTATTTTTGTTTAATCAATATTTATAATAATATTAATATAAAATCGCTTGTGTAATGCAAATAATACCGACTCCATTTTTACTCATCATTTTTATTTCTCTTTCCTACGCGCCATTTTTTTTTTGTTTCATTTAAATTAATTTTTAATAATGAAAAACCCAATTAAAAATTTATTTTAAATTTAATTACAGGTTTAATTATGTATTTCTATTATGGTATTACAAACAGTACATTAGAAAATCCTTCCGAAGAAATTGAATTAACGATAGACCAGACATTCGTTACACCACAGGTAAGAATTAAATTGTAACAATTTCGTTTTCTATATTTCCTTTTTTATTATTTTATTCCAATCTACATTTTTTAATTAAGTCTTTTTGGACATTATTATTAAAAATTAAAGTTTACAATTGAGACTTAAAATAATGGAAGACATTTTTGTTCATCAGAAAAATATTTTGTAGCAAAATTTAAACGAAAAATTTTCATTTTCTGTTTTTTCATTTTAAATAAAAATGGTAGAAAAAATATTATCAGAAATTTTGATAAATTATATAAAATTTAAATTTCATTGTCAATTTGTTTGTATATTTTTGATGGCTATTTAACGTGTCGGTAACAATTTATTCTGATAATATAAACACGACATTTAAGTTTTTTACTAAAAACAAGATAAGATTTGAACTTAGGAACCTTTCTGTTTGAAACTCAGACATATTATTACCATCAATGAAATTATTTTTAAGCTGCGTATTTATTAGCGATATAAAAATGTTGGTACACTCCTTCACCTTTACTGTTTTCTTTTATGTGCGGTGTGTGTAGCACAGTGTTTGAAGAAATAAATTTTATATAAAAGAATTAGTTAAAAAAATGTTGTTCCCTTTATTTTTTGTTTTACGTAAATAAAAATTGACTTAATTAAACCTTCGTAGAACTGGAGAGCAATAACAACTCATAATGAAGACCTTTTTTTTAATTTAAATTCTTTTCTTTATCCTCTCTTCTTTTTTTTTTTTCATTTTCATTTAAAAACAAACAATTTTATATAAATTTTTAATTTATTCTTTAGATAATTGAACATCATCAAACAGCTGTTTGGGATCGTCACGGTTATGAAAATAAAATGGCTGAAGATACTTGGTCACAACAAAATTATACAACAGCATCAAGTTGGCAAACAAATCCAGATACAAATCATGGTGCATGGGGTGAACCAGATAATAATTATCCAACAACAACACAAAAACAACAACCAGCACAACAACAACAACCACCAGTACAACAGCAACAACGTAAAGATGGTTTTGGAATGTTTATAGATGAAACACAATTTCCAAAATGGGATGATTAATTTGATTAAAATTTTTCCTTATAATTAATTAATTTCATTAAACATTTTTAATTTAATTTAATTTTTTTAATTGATTTTATAATAATTCGTTAATTATGGCCTATACGTTAATTAATATTTTTTCATTATTAATTTTATAAATTATTATCAACAATTTCCCATTTCTTCCATAATCAAAGAAATATATAAAGATAGAAATAGTATACAAAAAAACAAATGTTAACAGTTGTCTTCAAAAGTATTCAGGAAATATATGAAACTTAAAAAGTTTTCAGTAACCAAAATATTATTAGTTTGTTAGTGGCGCGCATAGCGATCCATTTCATAAAACTTTAGTTTTTTTTTTACTAATAATTATTATTTCCAATTAAATTCCATTTTAATTATTGAATATTATTACTAGTTAGTGTACAGAATAACAACGGATGATTTCCGATGTTAAGTATCTTCCTTAATTTACTGCAAAACAAAAAAAAATAATTAAATTTGATATTATCAGAATATAAATATAATTTTAAACATATCGAGAAAATGATTGTTAACTGTTGAATATTTACAAATTTTCACACAAAATTAGAATTATTGACGTGTTGACAAGCGGAAAAGTTTCTTTTTTTTTTTGGATACAATCCAGAAAAAAAGTTTAAATAGATAAAATGAGCTTATCGTGAATGAACTAAAAAATCTTTGATCAGTAAAATTGTAATAATTGTTGATGATTATTTGATTAAACAAAATATTTCGGGGTATCTAACCATATTCAATTTATATAGGATGAAATCGGATTAAATCGGTATACTATTTCTATAAACAAAAAATTATATTAAAATAAAATATATTTTCGTTATTAATTAATAAAAGAGAAAAAAACAAAAAAAAACACAAAAACAAATAAACAAATAAAACATAAACAGGATTGACTATCAACAAAAAAAAAATTATATATATACAAATATTGATTCATTTAATTAAAACATATCAAATATAATTAGCTAATTTTAATAATTTATTTATTTAATTATAAAAATTAAATCATGTGAATATATTTACCATTTAACTTTTTTCATTAATTTCTTCTTCATTATTTTTTTGATGTAGTTAGATAGATATGGAAAAATTGCATTACAAAGACAAAAAGAAAAAAAATGCCAAAAAGATAACTAGAAAAAAGAAAGAAGAAAACACAAATACAAATGAAATTAATAAGAAAACAAAATTATGCAATACAAAAAAAAAATTATTTAAATTTACAAAGAAATGAAAAGAAAAGAAAAGTAAAAAGTATATTAAACTCAAATGATATTTATTCATATTTTTAATTCATTTTTAATTACATTCATTTTGATCATTAAAAAAAAAAAATTTCCAAGAATTTATTTAAAAACAAAATAAAAAAAAAATATATAAAGAAGAAAACGTTATTAATTATTTAATTAATTAATTACTCAAAGTCAAAGACAAAGACAACATAAAAAAAATATGAAGGACAAAAAAAGACGAAAGAAGAGTAAAAAAAAAATGTTATTTAGCTTTTTAATAAAAAAAAAAAAACACAAAACCAAAAAAAAAATCCAATATGAAAAAATTAAATTGTTCATTTGAGCAAAAAGGAAAGAAAAAAAAAAGAAAAAGACAAAGAGATAATCAGAATAGAATGAAACATTCTACAAAATAAAAAATATACAAAAATAAAAAATATAAAAAAAATATATAAGACAAAAAAAAAGAACAAAAAGTAAGAAAGAGAAAGTTGAACAAAAAACAAAAAAAAAAAAAGGATATTAAAATAGGCAATAAGTGATAATTCTTGTTGATATTTAAACATTATAAATATATACATAATTTATTAATATTAAAACAAAAAAATATATTTATTAATTAAAAATTTATAATTAAATTAAATTAAATTATTTACACTATGATGATGTAAATATTTTATTTAATTATATTTTATTTAAGGAAAAATAAAATTAATGATCAAAAGAAAGAAACAGAATGATAAAAATATAGAAAATGGTAAAGTCATCAATTTGTTTATTTGCAAAAAAACAGAAAAAAAAATCGAAAGTTTTATTTGGACAATTAGATAAATACAGAGAGAGCTATAAGAAATTCATTTATAAGAAAAGAAAGAATGGATATTAAATTATTTATGAAGACAAAAGTCAGAAAAGTCTATTAAAAGAAAAAAGATGTTCTATAATTTCATAAAATAATAATAAAATCGTTATATTTATTATTATTTTTATTATTATAATGAAATCAGTAATGCCAGATGAACATAAATAATGAAATCTATTTATAATAATTATAGAGATACCAGATGATTATAATAATTATAGAGATACCAGATGAACATAAAATAATGTCACCATTAAATATTAATATAAAATTTATATAATTAAGATATTTTCATCATCATAGTTAATTAAATTACAAGAAAGTCATTTTAGTTCTTATAAATAAAATATTACAAATACTTACATAAGATTATAAGTAAAAAAAAAAACATTTTTATTATATTAATTAATTTAATTATATATTTACTGTGAATGTTTAAATTATGATTAATAATTACTATTTAAATTAATTAATTAATAGAAAGAAAAGAAAGAGATAATATTATTGTATATATTGATGCTGTTCAATGATATAATTTTGTATTGTGTTTATACATTTAATTTATTCTTACTTTATTCATTTATTTAATTTTCTGTTTCTATTTTCTTATATATATTTGTATGTAGGTTTATATACTTTTTTCTTTGTGTTTTTATATTATTCCCTCTTGAATAATTAAAAAATGAAAAATGTATCTTTAGAATAGCCATCAATTTTATATAATATATAAATATATATTTACTTATAAATTAAATTAAATTAAATTAAATTAAATTAAATTATATATATTAATACTATAATTAAATTATATTAATATTGTATCTTAACCTGAAAAAAAGAAAAAGAAAAAAAAAAACAAAATGGTGTCCAAAAAAAAAAAAAATTAAATAAAAAATCTGTTGTAATTAAAATATAAAATAAAAGAAGAAAAAAAATCTATATAAATATTATTATTAATTATTAATTATTAATTATTAATTAAATGTATTTAAAAAATAAAAAAAAAAACTAAACATAATTTCTATTAATATACATTTTACGATTATATAAATTATATATATTTATGCATGATATATTTGCATCTTTAAACATTTTATTTTAACATTAATTTTAAACTAATTCTAAATAATGAGTCCTAAATTACATTATATAATTACATTAAAATGAAAAAATAAAGACAAAAAAAAAAAAAAAATGAGAGAAGACAAAACAAAAAAAAAAAAGTTAACAAAAATAAAAGACACAAATGTATAATTATTGTACATTTATATAAAAAAATGAATGTTAAGGACAACAAAAATAAAAGTGATTAACCAATTTAAAATGTTATTAAAAAAAAAAATTGTTCAAAAAAGTAAAAAAAAAAAATTAAAAAAATAAAATAAATTAATATCGTTCGAGCCTCCATTTTTCTATCCCTTCTCTAATCTCACTCTCTGTCTCTCTCTCTCTCTCTCTCACTTAAAAACACTGTCTCTGTCTCCCTTTAAAATTTTTGGCTGTGCGTTTGTGTGAGTGAGTGTGTGTATGTAGATGCATGTCCATTTCAAATGCGTGTTTCATTCGTTAATAATTATTTAATTTAAATAAATTATTAGAAGAAGTAGAAGAAGAAAAAAAGAAAGAAAGAAAAAATTAAAATTAAAACTCTAAAGAAGAAGAAAAAAGGACAAAAGAAAAAAGAAAACTAAAACAATTGACATATCAAAATTTATTAATTAGTTTTTTAAAATTAGTCAAAAAGTAAACAAAAAAAAAATAAAGATTTAAACAAAAAATAAATGTAGCAAAACATAAAAAGAAGAAAGAAAGAAAAAATAAATAGAATTTTTAATAATAAATAATTAATCTTCCATTTAAAAAAAGTAAAGATAAAAAAAAAAAAAAACTCTTTCTGTCGCATTTATTAATTGTAAAGAAAAATTTCAAGAAAAAATCCCGAAAAACAAATAAAAACAAAAAAATTGTTAAATTTTCCCTTAAAAAAAAAAATTCCCCATAAAAAAAAAAATTTCACGATTAAGAAAAAAAAGAAGAAAATAAAGTATAAATAGCAATAAATTGTAATTGTATAGTTATTATTTTATGTACAATTGTTTTAAGCGGAATTTATGTTTTTATTAGGTGACAAAAGTTATTGATCCACCCATCCAACCCATCCAACCCACAACTTCCAATCTATAAAATTCACCATCACATAATTTGTCATCTGAATGAAAAAATTTTTGTTTATGTGACAACATAAAAACATAAATCCGATTTTCGTTAATAATTTAATTTCTTCTTTCAAAATGTTTAAGAAAAACAAAAACAAACAACTTTTGCCCACCGATAATTTTTATTCGTTCATTTTTTCATCTCGATTTTCACACAAAATGTTCCTCTTTCAAAAAAAATTCCTTTCTTTACGCTAATCTGTATTTGATTCCTTAAAAAACATCCTTAAAAAAAATTCGCCTTCCAAATTATATAATTTAATATTTATTTCATTCATTTTTTAATTTTTCTCCTTCCCCTTTTCAATCTCTCTCTCTCTTTAAATCTTTATAAATCCATTTCTATATACAAATATTTAATTCCACCAAAAAATATGAAATTATAAATAAAAGGATTAATGAAAATAAAAATAGAAGAAGAAGAAGAAGAAAAAACAAACTAATCTAAACAAATACTTTAAGTATTCGCACACAGTTGTTTCAACAATAATATTTGTATAATACAAAAAGAAAAAATTATAAAATGTTGTTTGTTAGTTAAATAATTTAAAAGAAAAAAATTTACAAAATAAATAAAATTAATTAATTAATTCAAAACAAAAAAATTAATTATTTGCTATTAAAAATAAAAATATTTAATCATGATAAAAACAAAAACAAAAACAGAAAAATAAACAAGAGAAACATACAAAATAAAAACACAAAAATCAAATGAAAAAAGGGGTAAAAACTGGGGGGTGGGGGGGAATAAAATGACTACACCAGAAATTACAGATTTACAAATTTATTTTTTAATCAACTAAAATCTAAATTGTGAATGTCAAAACGCACGACAAAAGTTTTGTTGGTAAAGAAAAAAGCAAAAAAGAAAAAAAAAAAACAAACGAAAGAATTTAGATAAACAAGAAAATGTCTCGCCTACGAAATTATTAAACGGATTAAAAGTAAAAAGAAAAAAAGGGGTTAAAAAGGGAAAAAAACAGAACACAATCTATCGTCCCCAGTTGATTCTAATTAGTTATTATTTATTTATTTATTTGACTGGGGTTTATTTAAGACAAGAAAAAAACGACGAGTTGTCGCTTTAACTTTTTTCTTTTGTTTTAAAAAAGTTTTTTAATTAGTAAGGCAGAAGAAGAAGAAGAAGAAAACGATAAGTATAATTATTGTGGAAAAATGAAAAGATCGACCCAAAAACAGTAAAAAGAAAAAAAGAAAAAGAAAGAAAGAAAAAGAAAAAAAGAAAAAGAAAGAAAGAAAAAGAAATAAAGAAAATTTAATAAATAATCAAATACATTTTCTCTGTAATCCAAAACACTTTTTAAAAGGATAAAGTTTTGTAAATAAAACACGTTTAAATTTAATTAAACACAAAAGAAAAAAAAACCAGATACACACAAAGATAAATACAAAGATAAATACAAAGATAAATACAAAGAAAACAAAGAAATAAAAAAAAAAAAACTTTTTAAGGGGATAAAAAAAAAAAAAAGGTAAAAAAAGAAGAAAAAAATTTAAATATATTCGAAAGTTCAGTGCCTGTTGAAAATGTGAAATGATTAAAAAAGAATTTTTTCTTTTAATTTAAACGAAAATGAAAAAAAAAAAAATGGAAATATTTAACTTTTTGGCTGAATTTTTATGATTGATTTTTATTTTTTATTCCCATCCATTCCCATTTTTTGTTTGTTTTTTTTTTTTTTTTCTTATTTAGAATTAAAGATGATCAAATTTAAAATATTTAAAATTCCTTAGAAATTAATTTAACTGAATGAATTACAGTTATTTGAATTAATTTAAAAAATATAAAAAAAATTTTAATCCCGGAAAAAAATTCAAACTAAAAAAAGAAACAAAAACTTAAAATCTTTTTTTTTTTAATATTTTTTGTGTTGTTGTTTTTTTTTTTGAATTAAAAAGATGAAGAAGAAGAAGAATAAAACTTAAAAATAAAAAAGAAACGAATTTGTAAAAACAAAGAAAAGACATACAAAAAAAAAATTGTTGGTAAAATAAATATAAATATTTTCATTACTTAACTTAAATAATAAAATTATAGGGGCCACAAATAAATAAAAAAAAAAAACAAACAAAAAACAAACAAAAAATTGAGTAAAAATTAATTAAATTATAAACAAAAAAAGTATAAAAAAAAAAAGTGGTGGCTCAACATTCATAAATATTAAGATGAGCGCGATACAAATGTAAAAAAAAAAAAATAATTAACACAAAAAGGTAAATTGTAATGATTTGGATTGAAAGATTTGACGACGGAAGAAATACGATTAATTAGGGAAAGAGGAAAAAGGTAGAAAAAAAAAACAAAAAAAAAAAAAAGTAAAAATATTAAAACATAAAAATTTATTAATAAAATTAAAATTAACAAAAATAATTATTATTTTTTTTTTTCTATAAATTATCTTGAATTTTTTTTTTAATGTGAAAAAAAAAACAGATTTATCATAATTAATTCAATTTTGATTAATTAAAAAAAAAAGGATTAAAAAAGAACAAAATAAAATAAAAAACAGAAGAAGGCATTATTGAAATTAAACAAATTGTATATTCCAACTACTACAACTACAACTTTTACTTTGTTTTGTTTTTACTTCATTAAATAATTACAAATTTACAAATTAATAATAAACAATTTACGTTCTTCCTTTTTCCTGTTAATTTTCATTTTGTTTGTTTTTTTTTTTTTAATTTAATATTTCAATCAAATGTAAAAATGATGCGTAAATAATATAAAATTATATAAAAAAACAAAATAAAAAAAATATAAAAGAAAAAAAAAACATAAAAAACAAAAAAAAAAATATATGAAAAAAAAAAACTAATCTAATTATTAACAACAATTGTGTATATTGCGAAGTTATATAATTATTATTATTATTATTATTACTAGTCATAAACTCATAGTTAATATATATAAATGGATAAATAAATCGTTCAAGCATTATTTGTTGTTGCATTTTTATTTTATTCAATAAGTAAAACAAAACTTTAATTTATAAACTTAAATTAATTTTCATTCTTTTCTATAGAAAGAAAATTATTTTTAAATTCAGAGTAAACAAAATGGACGTAAGGATGAGAAAAACTGATGGATATAAAAAAATAAATGAATAGGACTGTTTCTTTAAACAATTTTATTTAAATATATTTACAGTAAATTATAATTATTTTCTCGTTCTTTTATTTTTGCCGATTTTTGGATTTACTACACCGTAATGCGTTTCCAGCGATCCAGTGTCTTTCTTGTTTTTTGCTTTATAACGGACACTGGCTAAACCATTCTTATTTTTTCCTAAATTCTGAAATTTTGATTGTTTTTCAGATTCTATGGCAGCTCTTTTCTTTTCTTCCAAAATTTCTTTGTAATTTTTGTTAGAGTTTTTTGGTTTTTTAGCACCCAATTTAATAGCTTTTTCAATCAACATCTGTTTTTTTGTTTTTGTGCCAAATCCCGAAATCCCGAAATTCAAAACGTCATTTTTTGCCCGTTTTAAACTGATTTCATTTTCTTTCTTTTTTGTCAGCGATTTACGCGGCTTTCCATTACCGAATATATCATCGTCGCTATCTTCAACACGGTTACTTTCATCGAATATGCGTTTTTTTGAAAGTTCTTCTTTTAATTCTTTTTTACTTATTTTCTCTTTAACTTTGCTGGCTTCAAAAACAGTCACTTTGAAATCTGGAGTCTGCTTCAATAACATTGCTTTTGACTGCACTCTATTTTCTGTATTGGCCACATTATTTTTCTTAATTTTAGACATGCTGTTATTTTGTTTTGTTTAATTTCGTGCTTGGATGTTACTTTTTTTTTTGACATTTACTCAAATGTCAAATTCAAAGAATTTGCCATCTCTTTCCTAAAATATACATCTATCTCTTTTATTTATTGGACCAGTTATTTATAAACTGAACTCAAATAGAAATATACTTTAGTGGACCAGTTTTTGGAAACTACATTGAACTTAAATATTATATTCACCAAAATATCTTTTAAATTTTTTTCGTTCTGAAAACTAAAAAAGAAACATTAAATGTAAAAAAAGTGTGTGGTAGAATAATGAAAAACAATTTTAAGGTAAAGAAGAAAAATGTATTTCAATAAAACCGTTAAATCTCTTATTTATTAATAATTATATATTTTTTTTTTATATTTTATTTATTTAATCGTGAGCAATGAGATGCTTAAAAATTTGCTTCTTAGTTTTTATTATAAATATAATATATAATATTATGTAATGTTTTATTTAATTGGCGATTTATTCAAAAAATAAAATGTACTAATTTCAAACTAAATATTGTTGTTTTCACAAAATAACTACATATGTTTTCGGTCGAGTTAAATTTAAGTATATTATTGAAGAACGAAACAAAAATTTAAAATCTCTTCTTATTTTTAACGTTTCACAAAAGAAAAAAAAATTTAAGTTAAATTCTAAATTATCTTCTAACTAACTTTCCTATATAACAAAAATATAATTAGTTCTTCAAATATTTAAATAATAATATTTCTGTTTTTGTTTTTCGTTTAAGAAATATTCAAATTTATTATCAAAAAAAAAAACCAAACAACAAAGAACAAAGAACGAGGAAAATTCAATTAAGAAAATATTTTTTTTACTTTAAAAAGTTTTATCTAAACAAGAATACTAATTAATAAACAGAAATGTAATTCTAATAAAAGCTCATGCTTTTCAATATAGGCTTCAGTAATTTATCTATTTATAATATTAAAGTTTCAATAAAGAGTTTGATGAGATTTTTTTTATTTATTTTTGATTAAGAATTTTAAATGTAAATTTTTTTTTTTTTCGAATTATTTTGAGGACGGAATATAAAATTCTTTCTCCGTCAAAGAATTCGGAAGAAATGTATAATAATAATTTATTAATTTTTTTTTTGTTTATTTTCGGTAATATTTAGCTACAAATGACAAAAAGAATAAATGAAAATTAAAAATTATTAAAAGTGTCTTTACGACCGTATTAAATTTGGTACATTTAAACCCAAAATCATGTCTGTAATGCTTTTCAAATGTTTATGTATATTTGCCCTGTTTTTTGTAAATATTTTCCAGGATAATGCAAAAAAAAAAAAGAATCAAAACTCCATGGACAGATTATTTTTTTATGTTTTCAAATAAATTACAACGTACGAGGTGAGCAATTATCATATTTTTTTATTTCCGTTTTAAACAATTATTTTGTTTTTCTTTCGCACTTTTCATTTTATTTATTATTATTATATAATAACAATCAAAAAAAGAATATTATGATTTGTAAGTTTAGTTTAAAACAAAAAAAGGAAAGGAAATTAAAGGAAAAGAAAAAAGTGTCTTATTTAAAAAACTTGCTTTCCAAATTAATTAACCAAATTAATTATAATAATTCATTAATACTTAAGCAATTTTTACTTCATTTTAGCTATTAAATAGTTTCTTTCATGTTCCTACGTTTTTTTTTTCACTTAATTTTTTTTAATTAATTAGAACAATTTCTGGTTATTAAATATAATAATTTTTCATTTGTTTTATTTTGGTGTCGTTTTTTTTTATTTATTTATTAATTTCTTTTTTTTTTATTTTTACTTTAATTATTAAAAATTATTTAATAACTTTTTTTTTCTAAAAGATGCACTTTTGGCATTTACTAAAATAATAAATCATTTTCTTCATAAATTTTTTTTTTCTTTTGCTTTATTTAAATCGTAAATTTGCATAATGTGAGAATTATTTTTTTTTTTTTGTTTTTCTTTTTCTTTAGCTTATTATTTTCTTTAAATTTTTTTTCTTTTTTTAATTTATTATAACTCGAAATTTATCTAATTCTCATTATTAATCATCATCTAGCTGAAAGAGTTGACTACCGCTTTTTTAAATAGAGATATAAATATAGATTATAGAGTTTTTCATTTTGTTTTATTAATTTTTACTTTTTTGCTTTTTTGCATTTTGCGTTTTTGCTTTTCAAATATAATTTTTTTTTTCACGATCACTAAATATTCAAAATATCTTAAAGTGTTTCTTCTTCCTCTTCTTCTTCTTCTTCTATTTTTTTTTTGGATCGTCCCTTTTTCGTCTTTATTATTTATTTATTTTAGTATTATTAAGTTTTATTAATTTTTATTAAAGTTATGTAAATTATTTTTTTTTTCTTTTGTAAAAAAAAAAACAAAAGAAAGAAAAATGGCCGTCACAATGACAGTTTTTGTTTTATATAAAAATGTCAATAATTTCAAATGTCAACGTGACAGAAACAAAAACAAAATGGAAAAATTTTAAAAAAAAACGGCCATTTTATGTTTCCCGTTGTTCATTTATTTATTTATTAATTTATTAATTTTTTTTGAACACTCGAGAAAAAATTATTGCAATTTACCAGTTAAATGTAGTTTTTTTTTGTTATTTGTGAATGCGTCTTATTAGAATTCTTAAGAAATATATTTTTATTGTTAATTTATAATATAAAAAATTTGTAATTATTTTAGTAAATAACAGATTCATTTTTTTTTTGTTTCATTTTTTATTTATTACTTTTTTTTTTGTTCTTGTTGTATTAAAGATTTATAATTAAATAATTATTTAATAAATTAAGATTTATATTTTTTATTTTTTTGTTTTATTAATGAACATCACAGTCCCCTTTCTTATTTATTTCTTCATTTTTTATTTACAGGAAAAAAAAAAACAAACAAAATTTAGATTTTTCTTTTTAAGAATTTAATTTTCAAAAAGTTTTAATAATTTAATAACAAAATAAATAATATTTGATTTTATTAGTTTTTTTTTTCTTTTGTTTTCTCTTCATTCAAAATTGTTTTTTTTTTAAATTTTTAATAATTTTAAATTTTCTTTTGATAGTCTAATCGTCGTTGGCTTATTAAATATTTTTTTTTTATAATTTTTTTTTTTTGCTGTTTCCTTAACATTTCTTTTATTTAAAAAGGAGTGGGGGAAATTTTTAAACTAATGTGTAATTATTTATTTATTTGTTTTTCTCTCATTTTCATTTTCATTTTTTTTTTAAAAAGGACAATTATAAATATTTAGAATAAAAAATAAAGTTTATATTTTTATATATGAATAAATATAATTTATATTTTATCGAAAGGCAGATAAATTGATTAAGATTTCTACATCTTTTCTTTTTTTTTTTTTCTTTTTAATTTAATTTAACTATAAAGATTTTTTTTTTTAATGTCATTATTTAATTATTAATTATTATTAATTATTTTCATCATTTTTAATAAACGTATTGTTTTTTTTTTTATTCTTTTCATTTTTATTAAATATAATTATTAAATCGAATTTTAACAAGTTTTTTTTTCTTTTTCATTTTAATTAAATAGATAATAGTTTGTTTTGTCTCTAAGTGAAAAAAGCCTTTTTTTTATTTTCTTTTTAATTTAACTAGAATAATAATAATTATTGAAATTTTTTATTTTAAATTTAATTTTTTTTCTCTCTTTTTTTTTTAATAAGATTAATAATAATATAAATATTTTTGTATTTCTTTTTTGTATTTCTTTATTTTACTTTTTTTCTTATTTAGAAGGCCATACTAGTTCGTCTGCCTCCACGTATATTACCTCTAATTAATCCACCATGTGATACACTTCTACCCATACCCATACGATTATAATTACCCATTTCTATACATTTTCTTTCACGTGCTTTTCTTAATAAATCTGATGTACTTGGACGTCTATTATCTGTTGTTGATATTGTTCTTTTTGTTAAAGTATTATTTTTACCAATTATATCTGATGTTGATGAACGTCTTAAATTTTGTGTACTTATTGATAGATATGGTGAATTTGTTTGTGAACGTATATAATCATCATCATCATCATTATTTTGAGCATTTAATAAATTATTACTAGTTCGATCAATACTTCCACGATATCTACCTGGTGATTGTGGATATGTTAATAACATTTCTGGTAATTCTTTATCAACTGAATCAATTTTAAGATATGGTGTTTTTTTATTAATAAAACTTCCACTGCTAGTATTTGAATTACAATTTTTACTACCAAAATCAACATTTTTATTTCGTAAACTTGAATAAATTGACTTTAGACTCATGTCTAAAGATATAAAACTTATTAAACTAGAATTCCGTTTTATTGTTTTCTTATAATTATTTGAATTATTATTATTATTTATATTATTATTATTATTATTATTATAATTATTATTATTATTTTTGGTGTCTTCATGCGAATTTTGTGCTATCATTGAGTCAATTGACTTATTGCGATCTAAAATAAATCGATGTGCACTATTTGTATTTGAGGAACTATCTAAGCGATTTAATAAATTTAAATTATTAATTGAATTTGATACTTTAATTAAACATTTTGTATCATTTTTGTAATTCTTATTATTTGTAAATTTGTTGTTATCTAAGGTCTCCTTTTGTCACTGAATTTCACAAAAGCTCTGTTTTGATGGATCTTTTGGCTCTTCGCCAATACTTAAATCTTCTTCTTTTGGTGAATCTGCCCCTCCGCCAACACCTACAGAAGGTGGGGGGCAGACTGATTGTCACCTAAGTGCCAGTGTCGATATAGGTGGTGGCCGAACAGGTTTATTATCCAATATTCGTTCCAATTCAAGCATAACACCAGTTGATAAACGCGGAAGTAACTATAAATAATAATTAATTTATATAAAAATTTAAATTAAAAATTGTTTTTCAATTATAAAAACCTGAAGTGCTTGTAAATTTTGATGAAGTTGATCAATTGTTGTCGCACCAATCAATAAACATTGAACGGGTTCATGTTTTAATGACCAAGCAATTGATAATTGTGTTGGGCTACAACCCAATTTCTCTGCTAAAATCACTAAATCACGTAACTTATCACAGTGTCTTCTTCCTTCTTCTAATCTCTCTTTACTACATCCAAATGTTTGCTAAAAAAAAAAGAAGCATACAAAAGAATAAGGTAAAATTCATTAATTTTCCAATTCATTGTATAAATTATAGAATTAGGACAAACCTCTTTATTAACTTCATCCTCTGTCCATGAATAGCTATGACTTTTTGTTTTAAAAGAACCTTTTGGAAATAATAGTCCACGTTCACCATTTTGTGTTTCTAATGACATTGATAGTGGTCCCCATGCCATTAAACCAACACCAATTTTATTATATAATTCAGGTAAATAAAGTTCAGCTTTTTCACGACAAAACATATGATATTCAGCTTGTTCAACAATTGGTGTAATACAATTAAATTGACGACAATTTGTATAAGCTTCCATAATCTGTAAAATACATAATTTTTCTTTTTTTTTTTACTCCTCAAACCAACTTCCTTTTTTAAATATTGCCATAAAAAATATATACAAGTACAAAAAAAAAAGAAAAAGAAAAAAAGAAATAAATAAAGGATAATGGGAATGAGAGAGAGTTGTGGAACGAAAGAAAGAGATAGATAGAGTGAGAGAGAGAGAGATTTTTTTTCTCTATAATATTCATCTTACTTTATTTTTGTAATAATTTTGATTTGATTCAAAAGTGGAGAAGAGAGAGAAAGAGGAAAAATTTATAAATTGTTGCTTTAAAAAAAAAAAGATTGAAATCAAAAATTCGATTAACGATGATGATTTGAGGAAAGTAAAAAAAAAAAGTAAGAAAGAAGGAAAAAGGGGGAAAGGAGGTAAAAATGGTAAAATGAAAAAGGTAATACAAAAGTGGATAAGGAAAAATATTTATATTTTTGATTCATTAAACATTTTCCATATAAATTTTTTATTTTAGATTTAAAAAGAATGAATAAATGAAAAAAAAGGAAAAAAAAAACGGGGGGAATAGAAAGTTTGGTTATTTTCTTCTCTGGGTTTAAAAAAAAACCAACAACAACAAAACAATTTTCTACAATTTTGACATTTTATTTTTTTTTTTCTTCTTCGTTTTCAATTAAAAATTCTGACATTTATATTTTAGCTCTTTTCTTCTTCTTCTTCTCTTCCCAATTTTTTTCAACGACAAATTATATAAAAAAATATATATATATAAAAATACGATACGTTAATAATGAAAAACTCAAACCACCCCCTACCCCATCCCATGTCTTTTGTTATATTTAACCTTTTAGTTGTTGTTGTTGTGTTTTGTTTGGACATTTTTAATTTTTCCTTATTTTTCCCTATTTTTAATATAAATAAAAAAAAAATTAATATTTTATTATTATCTTTATTCTCTCCATCTCCATCTCTGTCATACTTAATATTTTAGTATGACTCTGTTTTAGTATAAGTCCTCAAACACACACACACACACACTTTACCAAAATACCAAAAAAAAAAGAAGAAGAAGAAAAAGAAGAATAAGAAGAAGAAAGATAGAATAATCAAATGAGTCAATGTCAAATGTTAGATTATATAAAACCGAACCGTAAAACCCTACTAAATAATTAATATAAAGTATAGATTATTTAATTATTTAAAAACTTTAAAATTTTATGAAATCCCTTTCTTTTTTTTTTTTTTTGCTCGCTGTTTTTGTTTTTGTTGTTGGTATAATGGCCTTAAGGTTTAAAGTGAAAGTTATCGGTCCTAAAATTTAATATTTAAAAACAAAAACAACAACATAAAAAAAAATGAAATGGAAATAAAGAAGAAGAAGAAGAAGAAAACGACGAACAGTTTTTAATACAATTCAAATGGGTTTTTACAGTGCGAAGAACAAAAAAAAAAAAAACAAACAATTATTTAATTATTTAGGAAAAATATTTAAAGAATCTTTCATTCTGTTTCCCAATTTTTTATCTTTTTTCTATTTTTACAGAAAAAGGGAAATTTTAAATTGGTAAAATAAAGGAGCAACAACAACAACAACAACAACAACAACAAAAACAATGGGGAAAAAACAAAAAAAGGACGAAAGAAGAGGTTTGAGAAAAAAAAAATAAATGGAAGACAAACAAGTAAAAATTCTAATAAATTTTTAATGTGAGAGTAGTGATAATAATAGAGTAGAAAAAAAAGAAAAACATCAATTATTTGTGAGAAGGATAAAAAATGAAGAAATTTAGCACACCAGAGGAAGGATGAAAAAAATTTTCTGAGGGTAAAAACAAAAAAGGATGAAAATGTCATTTTATAGTTTCTGTTATATTTTTTTCCTTCTATAAATTATAAATTAGAAATTAAAAGAAAATATTATAATAAATTTTACCTCAACTGGTGACCAACGTGCAGTACCCCAATACATAACCCAACCCTGTGAGATTATGTAATTCATTGCACGCACAATTTCTAAAAAGAAACAAGAAAAAAAAACACGAATAAAAATATTTTGTATATAGAAAAAAAATAACAACAAGAGTAACAACAAAAATAACAAAAAAAAATTGATTATAAATAATTTGATTAAATAAATATAGAAAGAAATGTTTTATATTTATAGAAATTGATTATTACCCTCCATTGGACACATTGAGTCTGCTTTTTGAATAATAACAAGATCAATATAATCAATTTTTAGTCTCTGTAGACTTGCCTTAACACTTTCAATTATATGTTTCCTGGAGAGACCTCTCTCTTCTGATCTATAATTATTACAAATAATATTTTTCTTAATAAAATTTTTTTCTTTTATTTTATAATTTGATCAAAACAAAAATTCTTTATAAAGACGTTTTTTTTAAATCTTTCTTCTTCTTTTTTTATTTCTGTTTATTTAGTTTTAGTTTTAGTTTCTTCGATATGAAGAATTGTCCATTCAACATTAATGTTTGATGATCATTAAAGTATGACACATATTTTGCAAACAAGAGGGGGGGGGGAGAAAAAGACGAAAATATGAAATCAACATAAATAAAACAATCTATGACCCGGCAATGAAAATTTATCCCTTTTTTTGCTTTTGAATTATTGTCCAATCATTTTGACCTGTGTGTGTGATATTCTTCTTCTTTGAATTTCTGTTTTCTATAAGATGTTTATCAATGACAAAATGACAAAGTTTTTCTTTATTTTCTATCTCTCTCTCTCTATACACAAACACGCATAACAAAAAAAAAATGAGTGCGTATATAATAAATCGAGATAGATTTTTATTTTTATCATTTTGCACCAGAATACCAGTCACCTCCTCCACCCCCGGATCACACAAGAAAATATTTATTTCTTTTCTTTTCTCCAAAGAAATCGAATTGAACCAAAAAAAATGCGTCAGACCAAAGACAGAATAGAAAGAGAGAAAGAGAGAGAGAGAGAGAGAAAGATAAAATGTCTTTATATTGAATTTTTGTTTGATTTTTTTTTTTAAATATTTTTATATCATTTTTACTTTGTACTCCAATAAATTTTTGTTGAAATCACATATGTTGACCTTTTCCAACCACATTTTTGTAATATTTTACCAAATTCAGTTTCTAAATAGTGATTTCTAATTGTTAATTAAATATGTTCAAATATAGAGAAAGAAAAAAAAAAACAACAACAACAACAAAACAAAAAATACAAAAAAAAAAGAAACAAAATATTGAATTGATTATTTAAATAAGAAAATTAAAAAATAAATAACAACAAGAATAATAACAACAATAACAATAAGAAAATAATAAAAAAATTGAATCAGTTGAATTTTTTTTCTTAAAGAGATTTTCATTATTTTATGTAATAAATAAATGAATAAATGAATAAATTAATAATTAATTAATTTCACCTGAATTTGTATCTGATAAATCAAATAAATTTATACCACTTTCAGCTGCTAATTTAACAACAGTTTCTGCTTGTTCATCAGTGACAAGTGGTGAAAATAGTGGCCATGTACCAAGACCAACATTTGATACACGTATACCACTTTTACCAAGATTTTTATAACGTAATCCTGGTGTTATTGTTGTACCATGACGTATTGGTAATGCCGGATTTGAACCGAGACTAACAGAACGTCCAAAATCAAGATGTCCACCAGTACCACTAAATTCCTCCATGCAATCTAATGATGCAATTGGAGCACGACACCTAAAATTAATATAGAAAATTTTTAAATTATTTTTTTTTTCCATTTTTCTTCACATTTTTTTATTTGGTGGGAAAATTAAAATTTTAAAACGTGAGATATATATAATGTAGGTGACTTATGGCAGGGGGTATGGGTGGGGGGGGCATGGGGGCTTTAGAGTTAATGGTCCTATAAAGAAGAAGTTAATAAAAATAGAAAAGAAAGAAAGATATTATGATGGGACTACCTGTAAATTGTAACTGCATTTGAGTCCTCACTTGTATTGTCTGTATTATTATTATTGTCATTTCCCGTTGCTGTTAGATTACACAAAACCAAAGACATACTATTTTTTAATAGCTATCTAATATCTATAAAAAAATCAGGTGCCTTACGTACAAAAAGCCCCCCAAAAAAAACGTGTGCCGCCAATGCTTAACTCTTTGTCTCTTTGTCTCTTTTCTTTGCTTTGTTTCGTTATTTTTTTTTTTTTAATTATTAATTATTAATTATTTAAGTATAATTACGACGTTTCTATACGATTCTTATTTAATTCAGTAATAATATAATAAATAATTAGATTTTAATCACATTTCTTTTTTTTTTGTTTGTTTTGTCATAATTTTTTTTTTTGTTTGTTTTTTTATTTTTATTCTTTTTTTACTTAAAATTTAATCTATTTAATTTTAATTTTAATTATTATTTAATTAGTTATTTTTTTTTTTGTTATATTAATTTTTTTAATTATTTAACGTGAGCAATATTCTTGTTGTGTGTTTTGTTTTCAAATTTTTATTAATTTATTTTTTATTAATTTATTTATTTGTTTGTTTTTTTTGTTTGTTTTGTGGAAAATTATTTTGTAAGAGTTTTTCTTTTTTTTTTTTGTTTAATTAAAATTAACATTATTTGTTTTTTTTTTTTTTTTATTCTTTTTTCTTTTTTTTTTTTTTTGTTACAACACCAAAACGGGAAAACTAAATAAATTGAATGTTCCTATGTAGAGAAGAGAGAGAGAGAAACAAGAAGAAGGAGAAAAAAAAATTAAAAATTACATAGAAAATTTACAAAAACAACGGAACAAAAAAATTAAAATACAAAACAGAAAAATGCGAATGAATGAAAAGAAGAAAAAAAAAACGCAATTGAAAAATGTTGAAAATGAAAAATCATTTAATATTCAATTAGCGTTTTGTCTCTCTTTGTTTCTATTGTATAGTCGACTCTTTCACTTGTATAAATTCTTCATTCTTTTCAGTTTTTTGTTTTTTTTTTTTGTTGGGAAATAAAATTTATATAACAGACCAATTTTTTGTCACCCCAATTAACCGCATATACAGACACACACACACACACAAACCTACACACAAATTATATTGTATTGTTCTCTTAAAATGAGGAACATCCTTTTTTTTGTTTTTGTTTTTGTGTGTGTGTAGGTTTGTGTGTGTGTGTGTATGTGTATGTGTACGTTTGCTCATCATTCACTACACAATCCTCATCCCTCTTATTAAATAACAACAACAACAGTGGAAAAAAAAAAACTTTCATCCCACACTTTACACTCCTACTTAAAAAACAAAAGAAGAAGAAGAAGAAGAAAAAAAAGAATAGCAACAACAATAACAATAACAATAACGACCCAAAACAATCATTTATTTAATCTTATGGTTAAAGTCATCTTAACTTAATCACCAAAGAAAATGATATTGTGAATAATAAGTTTTTTTCTTTCTTTTCCCATTTTCTCTTTTTCTTCTTCTTCTTCTTCTTTTTCTTCTTCTTCTTTTTATCTGAAAAAACAATTTTCGATAATATACAGAGTTTTCAAATTGAAAGAATGTTTTTAGGATTAATTGTCTATGGTCATTCTATGGGGGTCTCATATTTCATTCATTTATAGTTAAGTCATTCGGTCATATCCTTCCTTTCTAAACAAAAAAAAAACATTCCAAAAATTCCAAAAGGTCACAAAACAGAGACAGAGAGAGAGAGAGAGAGAGAACGAATGAGGGACAACAAAGGAAAAAAAAACATAAAGGAAAAAAAAACAAAAAAAAAAAAAGGGAAAATGAGGAAAATTAGGAAACAATTCAAAAAAAAAAGTTTTTTATGTAATTTTCGTTTTACGTTTTTTTTTTTTTGTTTTTTCTTCTTTTTCCACAAATATATAGATTTTGTAATTTTCTATTTGAATTTGAACCGTAACAGATAATATCGTAACCGGTCAGTTTAATCAGCCGCGGTAAACAATTAAACTTAATAATTTAGTCATGTTCAATTCATTTTTGATATTAAAAAAAAAAAAAATTAGTAATAATAATATTTCGTGTCGACTATTCATAATTTTTCTTTTCTCTATAAAAACTTTCTATATAATTTTCTTTTTTTAATAAAAGTCTATACCTAACAACAACAACAAGAACAACAACAACAAGAACAATAAATAGTGGCAAACACAAACAGCACCAACATTAAAAAATGGGGGGGGGGGGGAAAGAAAAAGAAAAAAAATATACACACACGGACAAAGACATAATAATTATATTTTATACACGGATTTAATATTTAGTTTTCCCCCTTACTTCATCCCCTTTATACATCATCCTCTTCAACCATTCCTTTGTATTTTTTTTTTCTTCCCCATTTTAGTACTTTTATACCTTAATAAAATATATAGAGATGAGAGACGATACCCATTCATCACATGGACTTCTAAGAAGAGTAGTTAAAGTCAGAACGAAACGAAATGAAACGAACAAAAAATAAAAATAAATAAATAAATATTCAACATAAAAAGTTCTTCAAAGACGGGTTTTTTTTTTATTTTTTTTTTTTGTTCTCATAAGTGGAAAGAGGAGATTTTTCTAATGGTAAGAGTGAGACAGAGAGATAAAGTATAGGAAATGGCAACAACATGAACAAAAACAAAAGCAGCAGAAAAATAGAAAGAGAAAAAAATCCAGTAGCTAGGCAAGTAGCTAAATTAGACTGGGACACGAAAAACAATTTTCAATTGCATGAAATAATTTTCTATTCTGTTTTTTTTTTTTTTTTGTTTTTCCTTTAAAAGGAAAACTAAGAAAAAAAAAAAAAAAGGGGAAAAGAAGAAAAGAAAAGAAAATCAGAAGAAAAATAAAACTTTTTGTTCTTTTTTTTTTTGTTTTTTTTTTTTCCTTTTCGTTCCGTTTGAATTTTTTTTTCCTTTTTTCTTTTTTCTTTTCTTGTTCACTTCCATTCTTTTATTTTATTTTATTATTTTTTGTTCTTTTGTTCAACAATAAAAAACACTTTTCATTTCCGTAAAAGATGGAAATGTTTTTTTTTTCTTTTTGTTTTTTTTTTTTTGTATGGAAAAAAATAAAATAAGAGAAAAAATTCAAATAAATCGATTTTCAAACAGAACACACACACACACACACGTACACACACTCGCACACACACACACACGTACAACAAAAAAAATTATTTATATTTTTTTTGTTATCTAAAAATTTTTATAATAAAAAAAAAAAAAAAATAAAAAAAAGAAAATCGGGAAAGAAAAGAAAAATCAACGAAATCAACAATATTTTCATTTATTGTAAAAAAAAAGAAAAAGACGGAAAAGAATTTGAGTTAAAAAAAAAAAGAAGAAAAAAAAAATTGGTTTTTCCTGTCGCAAGGAAAAAAAGAATGAAAATATTTTTCCTTTTTATTGGTGGCGGTATGTCAGGGTGGATGATGGGTAACAGTAAACGTAAAATTATAGGATGGGAATAAGAAAAGAAATGACAACAACAAGAACAGCAACAACAACAACAACAACGACAGAAATCAGTGACTTCTTCTTTTTTTTTATTTTTTAACTTTTACCCCCCTCACTACTAAACTTTCTTCCTTTTTTTCTTGTTTTGTGTGTGTGTGTGTGTGTGTATCTAGTGTGCTTTGAATCATGAAAAGGGGAATTTATTATCGTCATCATTCACCCACTTTTCTTTATATTTATATTTTTATTTTTATTTTTTTTTGTTTTATTTTTTTTTTGTTCTTTTTACACAAAAATATTTTTATTTTATTTTTTTTAAATGGGAAAAACAAAAACTAACTAAACGAAATGTAAGTGAATGAATAGAGCAGGAAGACAGAAGAATGAGACAGAGATAGATGGAAAAAGAGGAAAAACTTAATAATTATGTCACCGAAACAAAAACATCAGAACCGAAACGAAAATTTTCTCTGTTTTGTTTTTCTATTTTCACTTTTCATTGAATAATTTAACGAACATTAAACACGAATTTCTGTTTGATTATTAGAAAAAAAAAATAATAGTAAAATTTTATTTCTCTTCATTTCTATTTATTAATTAATTATTATTTTTCCTATTCAGAGAATATGAGAACCAAAAAAAAAATAATTATAAATTAAATTTTGTGTAAGAATACTGGGCGCCTCCACTACAGAAAGAATTACAAAAAATTGAAAAAGAAGAAATATTCAACGAAACCAAAACGAAAAACGAATTAAAGGCAAACGGTAAAAAAAAAAACCCCCAAAACTTAACGAAACAAAACAAAAATAAAAAATTTATTAAAAAAATTCAGTTTATTTTCTTCACTTAAAAAAAAAAAATTCACATTATTAAATTTCCTTCTTTTTAATTTTCCTTTTTTTTTTTTTAATTTTATTTTAAAACAACAACAACAACAAAAAAAAGGATAGTAAAATAACAACAACAACATAAAAAAAAAACTAAACTAAAGAATTTGTAATGAAATGGAATTTAATTTAATAAAACTTTCGTGTTAAAGAAACATTGAGTTTTCTCTCTTCTTCTTCTTCTTTTTTTTTTTGTTTAAATTGTTTTTCATTTTCTAAAATTGTAAATGTTTTAAAATTTTCTATTTATTTTCTGTTTTTCCTTTTTTTCTTTTTCTTTTTCATTTTATTTTTATTTTTTTTTTGTTTTATTTTATTTTGTTTTTAGAACCAATTCTTATTCTTACCGTGCGAAAACTTCAACTGAACCGCAAACGAAATTTTCGAAACGTCGCATTGAGGGGAATTTTCTTCTTTTTCTTTTTCTTCTTCTTCATTTTCCCTTTTTTTTTTTTTTTGGTTCTGTATGTTTTATTATTATTTCAATGTATTTGTTTGCTGTATTCGCTGGATAATAATTTTATGTGCGTGTTTTTTCTATACATGTGTGTATATTTTGTTATAACTGTGTGTGTATATGTGTACATGTATTAATATGTATGTGTATGAGTTTTGCTGTGTAATTTATGTATATGTATTTTGTGTAATTTGTGTTCTAAATGTTAAAAAGAGATGGTTATATAATATAATCAACACAGGATGTAACAAAAGAGAATATTTTGTGTTTATGGGTGCCTTTTTTTTTTTAGTATTTCTGGTGTAACTTTTCTACTTTCTATGATGAAAATTCGTGTTTATGATAAATTTAAATTTTTCTTTTAGATAAAATAGAGAATTTTTGTAGGACAGTACTAAAGAAGAGTAAAATAAAAAAGAAAAACCCAACCCCTTTCTATCACACTCTTACATTATAAAATGAAACTGAAAATGTTCTAAAAATAGAAACTTAGACATAAAAATACAAATTAATCTAAATGTAATAAAAACAGATGCCGAAAGACAAGACACACCACCATGATCATTATTTATTTTTAGTTTTCGCATTTTTGCTTTCTTTCTTGCCTCTTTTTTTTTTTTTACTAAAATATTTAATCTAATTAAGACATTTTATGTATTTTATAACCCTACTTTTATTTGAATAAATTAAATTAGTTAAAATATATATATTTGTTTTTTTTTTCTTGTTCATGTTGCTACTAAAAGAAAATTCTATTTCGAAAAAAGGATTAGACATTTTCTTCTTTATAGTTTTTTTTTCCTTTCTAATTTTTATTTGTTTATTTTCTTCTATTTCGCAAATCTTTAATGAAAAATATAATAACAATAAAATTACAAGAAAAGAAATTCAATTAAATTAAATTAAAAAAAATACAAAATTTATGCTTATTCACATACAAACAACACCCATTTACATAAACACAAATGAACACGCACTCACACACACAACATAATATTCTAATATTATGTATAAATGGGCATAACACCCTGTATATTTTGGTATCTGCAGTGCACCACATTTTCCACTTTGACTGTGTTAGTTTTTTTGTTCATAGTATGAAGAAGAAGAAGAAGAAGAAGAAAAAAAAAGGTAAATAATTTTTTTTTTCCTCTGGTGTACTAAAAACATAAAACGTTGGATAAGATGGAAAATATAATAATAAATTGTATAACACAATATATACATACATACGTATATAGGTAGAGAAAGAGAAAAAGAAATGAAAAAAGAGAGAGAGAGAGAGAGAAATTTTGGTTTTTTTTTTCTGTTTCATTGTGTAAAAGAGATAGAGAATGATTATTATTGTTATTATTATTATCTAATAAAGGGTGAACAATAAATAATATATTAACACCGCGTTATTACATAATATATTTGTCCTTTTCATACGAAAACAACTGGAAATACACGCACACATACATACACTCATATACATACACAAGAATTATAATAAATTTTCAAATTTGTACGAAATTAATTTTTTTCTTTTCTTTTTCTTTTCTTTTGAGGATTTTCTTTTGAACATTTTTACAATTTCTTATTTAATTTTCCGTTTTCCTTATTTATTTTATTTGTTTTGCTTTTTTTTTTCTCTTTTTCCTTTTTTCTTCTTTTTTAGATTATCCGATATTAACGATGACAATAAGTAACAACAGAATAATGTAATAAAGAAATTGAATATTGTAATTTTTTTCTAAATTGTTCACGTTATTAAACCACACACACACACACACACATACACACTATTTACTAAATACAAATACCTTTAACTACCTATTAACAACATAACAACAATAAATAACACAACAATAATAATAATCAGAGGAAATAAAAATGGAATAATAAATAAAAAGAAGAAGAAGAAGAAGAAAAAAATGAAATGAACATAAAAAATGTTCCACATAAGAATTTCAGAATATTACACGGAATTACGTTAAGGTTGTTGTATTTTTCTTTCTTTCTTTTCTTTCTTTCTTTTTGGTACTACTTTCTTTTCGATTTTTGTTTTTATCACAACTACAACAACAACAACAAAAGTCAAAAGAAATTTATGGGGGAAAAAAAATCTAAAATAATAAAATAAAGAATAAAATGAATAAAAAAAATTTGTTCAACTTACAAAATATGATAAGCTTCTGTTTGTGCTTGACAAAGTATAATCGATTGATCACTTTCAGTTGAATCCTCACGAAATGCAGTCACACCAAGAATAGCTAATGGATTTGTTGTAGCAGGAATAAATGAACTTAGTTGTATTGTACCTTGTTGTGAGCCAGGTGATGTTAATGTTGTTTGTGGTGATGGACTCTTTGGTAATTGTTCCTTTAAATAATTAATAATAATAAATTATTAAGAAAAAACAACAAAAACAACAAAAATCGAAAAAAAAAAGGCATAAATTATCTGTAATTTTTTTTCTTTTTCATTTTCAAAGAAAGAAAGAAAAAAAAAATGAAAATTATTTTTTTATAAATCAATAAAAATTTATTTTCTTTTTTTTTTCATTTTTCGTTTTTCTTTTGTTTCTATTCATAATTTTTTTTTTTTTTTTACCTTACAATTTCCCGTAATTATTTCACCGCCTTTCATATATGTTTTATCCATTATTGATTCATTATTAACATCATAAAAATTATTATTTGCTGTTGTTGTATTGATTGTCGTACCAATAATTATTGTACTTTGTGGTGATTGTACATCTGTATTATTTATTGCAGTATTTATTGTAGTATTTTTTATATCTTTATCATCACTTGACGATAATACTGATTCAGTTTGTTTAATTGAATTAAATGATGTTTCTGAACCTCCACTTTCTGTTGATTGTCCATAATCACTATGACTAAATTGTCTTTGTATTTGTTGTTGTTTTATTGTTCCTGCTGTGGTTGTTGTTGTTGTACCAGTTGTTGTTGTTGTTATTATTCCTACAGTTGTTATTATTGGATGTTGTTGATTATCAATAATTGTATGCTGTTTAGTGATTGTGTCATGTTCCTTTTTACGTACTAAGTCATTTTGAGCTTGACGCTCTCGACTTTGTAATTGTTTACGTTGTGATATAATTTCATGTTCAAGTTGACGTGCTTCACGTGCTTCACGTTTATCTCTCTACAAAAATTTGTAATTATAAAGAAAAAAAAAACAAAAGAAAAAAAACAAAAAAAAAAAATCGAAGGAAAGCGAAAAAAAAAAAAAGGAGAAAAGAAAATTTTATTATTAATTAAAGAGTAAAAAATAACATTCCACAAAATATTTAATTTTTAATTAATTTAATTTTAAATTTTAGATTTTAAATTTTAAAAATTTTTTGTTAAAAAAAAAATTATGAATAAAAAATAAAGGCAAAAAAAAGCCGGCACTTTACTTTATTGACAGCATCTATTTCCGCTTGTTTTTGTTCTCTTTCATTTCTTTGTCTTTCTCTGTGCTTTTCTTCATCAGTTTGGGATGATTTTTCTTCTTGGAATATAAATGAAGTTTTTTAGAATAAAATGAAACAAAACAAAATGAAACGAAACAAAACAAAATTTTAATGAAAATGGAAAAAAATAAATAAATAAAATAGAAAAGAAATTAAGAGAAATTGTGTATAGAAAAGGAAAAATGCAAGAATAAAATTGAAAAATTAAAAGAGAAAAATTTGGTACAACAAAAAAAAAAAAACAAAAGAAAATTTCTATCAAAAGAAAAAAAAGAGTGAAAATTAAAAAGTTAAAATTAAAAGTGAAAAGAAAAAACTAAAAGAAGAATTTACTTACTTGAAGAATTTCCAACACCTGGCGGTGGGAAAGAGAACCAAAACTGATGTGCCAGTTTGATGATGTACTTTGATAAACTTTTTGACTCAAAAAGAATTATGAGGGCACGCACAAAAACTAAAGGGCGTGAATTATTATTTTTTCTTCTTCTTCTTCTTCTTCTTCCCTTTTAATTTTTCTCTTATTTACTTTTTACTTTTTTCTTCTCTCTCTCTCTATCTCTCTGTTTTGATTTGATTTGATTTTTTTTGCTTAATCAAAAAAAAAAAAAAAGACAAAAGAAAAAAATAAAGAAGAAGAAGAAGAAGAAAAAAAACAATTTTCACACTCTGAAGATTGTTGAATTTGGATGTGTTGGTGTGTGTGTGTGTGTTTGTGTGTGAGGCTGGTGAATGAGAAAAAATTAAAAATGAATTTTTGAATAGAAAAAAGAAAATAATGTGATGTGGGAGTAGGGGGTTGTTTTGGGGGATGAATAAAAACTATCTGAATTAATACTTTCAATTATGAATAATAAAAAAAAAAAAAAACAGAGCCTATAAATTAAATCTCCAACTAAAAAAAAAACAGAATGTTTTGTGCATTTTTTTGGTTTTGTATAAAATTAATTTGATGTGACCAAAACAGAAAAAAAAAGAGGAAAAAAAAAACATTACTTATTATTTTCTATTGATTTTCTTTTTTTGTTGTTCTACAAAAAGGAAGAAAAAAAAAAAAAGGAAATGAAAGAAGAAGAAGAAGACTATAAAATAAACTAAAATATTTTATCCAAACAATAAAAAAGAAAGAAGAAAGAAAATGAGAGAAGAATTTTATAATCAAAAAACAAAAACAAAAAAGATAAAGAAAAAAATGGCAAAATGGCAAATGGATGACCAACCACTTCCCGTATTAATATACCAAAAATTCTGCTCCAACCAAATAAAGAAAAGAAAAAAAAAACAAAACCGAACTAAAATTCTACAACTGAAAAATTTGGAACAGAATTGGGAAAAAATTGGAAAAACAAAAAAATTGAAACCAAATTTAGGAATACAAAAGGATCAAGATAAAATGAAAAAAAAACAAAACAAGATGAAAATGGAAAGAAGAAAGTAGCAAAGTTTCTTTAGAAATTAGCAAAAATAATTAAAGATTACAAAATTTTTATTCACCTAAATTTTTTTTTTTAATTTTTTTATTTATTTTTATTTTTCTTCAACACAAGACCAAAGAGAGAGAAAAAGATAGAGAGAGAGAGAGAGCGAGAGAGTAAAAAAACATAAGAAAATTAGAGAATAATGAATTAAAAGAAAATGGAAGAAGAAGAAAAAGAAGAAAAAGAAGAAGAAGAAGAAAAAAGAAACAAGGGAAACTAAAAAAACAAAAAATGTGTAAGACAAAACAAGAGAAAAAAAAGGCGACTATTTTTTTTAGTGTTTTTTTTTTAAAGAAAAAATCAAAACACAAAAATCTAAGAGAACTTTTTTTACTTTTTACTAAAAAAATTTTATTCAAAAAAAAAAAAGAAAAAAAAAAAAGGAATAAAAAATGGAAAGACAATAAAATTAAATGAAAAACAAGACTAAATAATAAATATGGCAACAAAATTTCCCTAATAAACTTTTCTTTTTTTTTTTATACTTACACAATTTTCTTTTATTCTCTTTTATTTTCTTTTATTCTCTTTTATTTTTTATTTTGTTTCAATTCAATACAATTTGCTTCTTTTTTTTTTATTATTTTCTTTTTTGGCTTTTCCGAATTAGTTTTTTTTTTTTTTTACTTTATAGAATAAATTTTATGTGTAAAAAAAAAATAAAAGACAGATCAAAAAAAAAAAAAGTAAAGAAAAAAAGAGAGAGAGAGAAAAAGAATAGATAGATAGAGAGAGAGAGAGAGAGAGAATAGAGTGAGAGCGAGAGAGGGATAGTCAAACAAAATATAGTTACACACTTTTTTTTTTTTTTTTCTCTAATTTTTTTGCTTTTCCTTTTTTTTCTTTTACGTTTTCTATTCGAATTTTAATTTTAAAATTTAATTTAAAAGAATATTTTTTAAATTAAATTCAATAATTATTGTGTTTAAATCACTTTTATTTTAGAAATAAAAAAAAAACAAAACAAACAAAACAAAACAACAAAAAATTGATTTGATTTATTATTTAGAATTTTTTTTTATTTAAAGAGTTTTTTTTTTTTATTCTTTTTTTACTTTTTTTTTTATTTGCTCTGGATGAAAACGTTTTTTTTAATTTTTAATTTATACGAACGCAAAAAAAAAACAAAAAAACAAAACAAACGGAACAAAACAAAGAAACCAAATAAAATTTATTTATTATTTTTTTCTTAATTTGCTTTTTTCTATAATCCAAAGGCCAAAAAAAAACAGAAGAAGAAAACTTTTGAGAAGAAGAAGAAGAAGAAGACGATAAAGTTGAATTAATTTTGTGTTTTTATTGTTGGACGAATTTTGGTTTTAAAAAATTAATAATTTCAATGAATTAAGAACAACAACAACAACAACGAACAATAATTAAGTAATTAATTAATAAAGAAAAATTCACACAATAATTTATTTTTTTCTTTTTTTTTTGTACTTTTCTTTTGAACCTCAAATTGGCAACGTTCAATTGTGAATGATGAAAAAATTGACAATTTATTAATTTTTAAATGCACGAAAAGAAAAGGCAACAAGAAGAAGATTATTTTTTATTTTTGTTTTATTTGGAACCAACAAAAAAAAAAAAAAGAAGAAGAAAAAGAAAGAAGAAAGAAGAAGAAGAAGAAAGTAGAGACAATTAATTATTCCGTTTCTTTAGCATTTTTCACTTTTTTTCCTTTTTCTCTTTTTGCTTTTCTTAAAGTCACTTTTTATTTTTTCTTCTATTTCTCAATTTTCCTTTTTTCCCTTGTTTTTTTTTTTTTACTGTACTTTTTTTTTTATTAAAGATTTTTTTTTTTTTTAATTAAATTTTTCTTTTCCTTTTTTCATCAAACAAAAAATAAACTGAAATTTAAATTAAATTAAATTACTTCGTTTTTTTTTTTCTTTCAGTTTTTCTTCTTTACTTTTTATTTTTCTTTTTTTATTTTCTTTTTTTTTTTTTTTACTTTTGTGCAAATAAAATATTTATCCTATACAACACGCTGTGATGAAAATTTTACTAAAGACTGGCGAAAAGAAAAATGTATATTATGTTTTTTTTTTTTTTTTTTATGTATTTTATTCTTCTTCTTCTACCTCCTCTTCTACTTCTTCTTCTTCTTCTTCTTTTTTTTACACTAGAAAAGAGAAAATCTAATTTGAAAATTTTCCTCTTTTAAATTTTATACATGCATGTGTGTGTGTAGCTGTGTGTGTGTGTGTGTAGCTGTGTGTATTTATATACGAACTTATGTATGGCTCTGTATGGATTCATATAAATGCTCTCACCATTATATTATCTCACAAATAGTCGTAGAATATAGAATCGTCGTATAATAAATACATACACACACACACACAAAGCCATACAAATGTACACACAAATGATACATACACACACACACACACACATACAAAATAATACACTCTCTGTACACACACACAAGGCAGTAACACACTATTAAATGTCCGAGAGGTTTTCCGTTTTTCTTTTACATTTATTGTATTTGTTGTATTTTTAGGTTTTAGTTTTTCTTCACATTATTTTTTTTTTCTTTTCTTTTCTTTCACTTGTTTTTTTTTTTTCTTTAATTAAAAGTTTACATATTTTTTTTCTTTCTTTCTCTTCCTTCTTATTTTTCACAGAAAAGTTAAACAAAAAAAAAAAAAAAATAAACAAAACAAAACAGAAAAAAATTAGGAGATTTTTTGTTTATTTGTTTCTTTTCTCTCGTTTCGATGTTTTGTTTTGTTTTTGTGTTTTTATTTTTTTTTTTTTTTTGAGAATTTTGACTTGTGAAGGTTTTTCTTTTCTTATTTTAATTTTCTATTTATACAAAAAAAATATAAATAAAATTTCTTGTCTTTCATTGTCTGATAATTATTCTATACGTACAATTATTTATTTGTTTTTTTTTTATTTAAAGAAGATTTTTTTTTTTTTGTTGTATTTTTTAATTTTCCTTTTATTCTTTCAATGTCGTCCGAGTATTTTTAATTTTTTTTTTTTCTGTATTAAATTATTTAAAAATTTTACAAACAATAAAAAAAATCTACTAATTTTCTATTCCATTTTAATAATTCGGTTTCGGTTTTATAGAATTTTTATGCGAGTATTGAATTTAAGATTTTCATTTTCTGTTTTTATTTTTTTTTTTGCACACAAAAAGAGAATTTTTTTTTCATTCTAATACACATGCGTGATGGAGGGAAAGAAAACAAGAAAAAAACAAAAAAAAAGAAAGAGGAATGATGAGAAAAATATTTCTCTTAATCGGTGAATTTATTTTTTTTTCTTTTTTTTTTATATCGGGGGATTTTTTTTTTTTTTATGGAGAATGAAAAATATAAATATTTTTTTTTATTTTATGGTTTTATGGGAATATGTGTGTGATTGACCAAAAAGCGAGAAAGAAAAACAACGAAAATAAAATATCGATTTGTGTTAAAATGTATTTTTATGTAAAAAATCAAAAAAAAAAAAGGAAACAAAACAAAGCAACAACTACAACAACAAAAATACAAAAAAAAAAAACAAAAAACAAAATTGGCCAGCCTAAATGTCTAGTGTGCAGAAAAATATTTTGTTGTTGTTATATTGTTCAGAGTTGTACTTGTTTACAATTTTTATTTTATTGCGAAATGACGTAATTTGTATGAAGGACAAAATTACAAATTGTCAATAGTTTAATTTAATTCATCTACAACTTATTGCTACTTAGTAATCATAGTCTTTCATCACTTAAATTATATCAGTCATATAATTTTTCTTTATATATTTTCCGTTCAATTATTCAAATTAATAATGTTCTGATAAAAAGGAAAATCTAAAAGAAAATAATTCGTAGCTGTTTCAACCTTCAATAAAAAGTATAAGAAAAAAAACAAAACTGGGCGCCTCCACATTTAATATATAGTCTTTACAGAAAATTTATTTCCTAATAAAACCTGGCGCCTCCACAACACACTAATAAATTCACCACTGTCAACAAACACACTGATAATAGTCAAGAGAGAGTAATATAAATATAAAACATCCCCCCACACTCACCATTCAATTTCTCATCAAAAACTCTTTTTTCTCTTTTATTCTCTTATTTTCTTCACACTTTATCATTCTCTCTCACACTCTTCCTCTCTTTCATTTTATTTAATGCCTCTCTTTATAACAATTTTCTTCCGTGTCAATTCATTCCAATTATCAACCAACTAAGAGTAATTAGAATAACTACTAAAGTTTATAATTAAATATTAAAAAATAAAACACAATTTTTTTGTTTATACAAATATTTTGTTGATTCCATTTTTTTATTTTTATTTTTTGCATTTATTTTTTCAATTTCAATTATTTAACTTTTTTAATTGGTTTTTGTTGTTGTTGTTTCTCCTTTTTATTATCAATTAAAAATTCTGTTGCTTTAATTTGTGCAATTAAATTTTGATGATAGCCAATATCCATATTAATTATATTATCTATTATTTTTTTTGATAAATTATAATTTTCTATACTTTTTATTGGATTATCAATTGAATTATATAATTTACCTTTAAATTCAAATAATTCATTTGTTAAAAATAAAAATTTTTTACGATTTATATAAAATTCATCAATACAATTATCATTAAAATTTTCTTTTATATTATTATAATAATTATTTGCTTTATGATCAAATATAAAACAATTATCATATTTTTTATCGATAAAAAATATTTTTGAACAAATTAATGCAATCTCAAATATTCCTAATTTCATTGATAGACTTGCCGAACAAATAGAACAATTACAAAATGAATTATGTTCTTTGAAATATTCATTGAAAAACTTTTCTGATGTATGAACAAGAGACGTCTGAAAAATATAAATAAAATACGTCACAAATAATATTAATAATTTCATTTAAATATATTTACTGTTATCAACGTATTTTTAATACTGACATCACGTCGTATACCAATCGTTGATGAAGCTGCATTATTAATATTTAATGATGTTTTAGTTTTTGTAACAAATGCGTCCAATGTATGATCCATTTCTAATAATTGATGTAAGTATTTAACTTGTGCCTATAAATAGTAAAAATGAACATTATTAAACAGTTCAGATTAAGAATAATAATAAATAAAAAAAATAACGAACCGTTGCAAAATTAAGATTCTCCTGTAATTTATTAATACGTATATGTAATTTAATAAATTGAAATATACGTCCAGTTAAACCCATTTTAATAGCAAATTTTAATGATTGAATTATATAATTTTCTAATTCACGTATATTACCTCTGATTAAACAATATTCAGCTATTTCTGATATAGAATCAAATAATAATATTGGTACTTCAATTGTATCATCAATACGTGAATATTTCATTATTTTTATATAAAACCACATTGATGTTATAAAATTTAATGGTAATGATATATTTATATTAAATTTTGTATTTTTCATTTTCCATAATATTAATAAACGTATTAACATTATATGTAACGGTGTTATATCATCATTATTTGTTTCTATTAATTCTGGTATATTTTTTATAACAAACTTTATAATTATATTAAATTTTATAAAATTATTTTCATCTAAACAATATTTTGCATAACCAAAAAAACATGTTATTATATTATGTTTTATTCTTAAATTATCATTATTTTCAACATTTTTTTGTAATTCATTAATTAATATATCTGACATATTTATAAATAAATCATTAATATTTGGAATTTTCTTTGGATAAATTTTTTGTATAAATGAATGTAAATCATTGTTATATGTAAAATTAATTAATGATGATATTAAACCATTTATATTTTTTCTTTTATTTGAATATAAATATAAAAGTGCACATGTTTCTGATGCTAATAATTTATCATCTCTTAAATTAAAATGTATTATAATTTGTTGTAATGTATTTATAATCATATCTGTACGACGATTATTATAATAAACATCGTCATCAATATTATTATTATTTGAATGATTTATTTCATTTTTTAATATAAAATATTTAATTGAATTAAGTGATAATTTTAATTGTGCTATTATTTTATTTTCTTTTGTTAATGTATCTTCTGTTGCATATGGAAAATCACCAGTCTCATAATATTGATCATCTGAATTTAAAACAAATGTTTTTCTTTCTTCCATTAAAATTTTAAAGTTATATAAATAAACTCGAAAATAAAGAATACCTAAATTTAATGATATTCTTAATTTATCAGTTGTCATTAATTTTTCTAATTTTATTATTAATTGTTTTGTTTCATTTATGAATTCATGACTTAATATATAATGTGATAAACACATAATATCTGCAATTATAATTGGATCTTTCTCTAACTGTATTATTTCATCAAATATTATTTTACGTAAATCAAGTCGTGTTTTAGATGAACCAGTTGCCTCTAATTGTAATCTTAATAATTCAATTGGATTATATACTGGTTTTTCAATACCATAAAATGTTGTCATTCCTGATAGAACACCAACAATACTTGTATTTAACATTTTTTGATCAGAACAATTATTGTATAATATTCGTTTTAACTCAATAATTATTTCATCACGTTCAATTTTATTATTATTTACCAGTAAAACAACGAATAAATATCTTAATTCAAGTGCTCTTCGTGAATTGGTATTACATGACCTTATCATCATATCAAGTATCATGTCAGGAGTTTTATTCAATATATTACCGTAATTCATCAATATTGTACCTAATTCAATTGAGAATTTTTCAAGTTTTATAATTTTATTATTACATATTAAAAGTAGCAAATTGAAGAGATCTTTTGCACCTCTTATTATTAAGTCATTTTTTAAAGGACACTTTAAATCTTGTAATATTTGAAAACGATATACAATCATATTTATTGTCGTTTTAATTATTATTTCATTAATTTCATTATTATTATTATTTTTTAAATTCATTTTTGTTAAATTTATTACTAAACGACATAAATTATCCACTCCATGACGTTTTGAATTTATACATTTTGTACAAAATGTTTTTTCAATATTTGTTATACGTAATATTTCCATTAAATTTTTTACAATTGAAAATAATATTATTATCGTTGTATCATTAACTAAATTTAAAATTTTTTCTTGTATACGTGATAAAATTTCTGTAATTGTTAATGCAATATCCATAACTAATACAGTATTTTTTGATTTAATAATTTTATTTAAATTTCTTGAAAATTTTTCTAAATCTGTCTCTTTTAATTCAGATATTGCTTTTATAAATATTGTGCATAGTAATAATAATGATTTAATAGCCGTTTCACTTTCAAATATTTCCATTTTTAAACAAATATTTATAAACTCCATAGATTTCTTTTCACTAAATTCATATGTTATATTTGGATTAAAGAATTCTACTATAATTTTCGTTAAACGTAACATCATTTTAAGAACGTCTCCAGTTTTTATTGTCATACGATTAAATGTTTCAATTAAATTACTGATAAAATTCATTCCAATGTCTGGTAATATGTTGTTTAATGTTTGTACTAAACGGTAATCAATAGAAAATATATCATCGATAATTTTCATACTATTTTCAGTTGATTGATTTTTAATTAGATAAATTATATTATTTAGCATTTTCTTCAAAAAAGGCAATTTAGTTCTATCTTCTTTTATTATAAATAAGATTAATCTTTTAGTTATTTCGAAATAGTAATTAAGGCCATCGTCAGTAATATCGGCAATATCTGTTTCTTCAAGTTCAAAAACAGTAATTAATTTAAAGACTGCTTCCATATTTTTCTACAACAAGAGTAAAAAACTTATTTTTCAAAGCATAAATTGAATTAAAAAGAACACAAACCTTTTCATAAAACGGTTTTATAACTTTCCACAATCTATATCTGTGCTCAACCACAATATATTTCGATGATCTAACTAAAAACTCAATAAAAGATTCACTGTAATCATTATCAATTCGATATATAAGATCTAATAAAAGTTCCGCTGGACAAGAAGCTTCTTCTGTTTTAAGTGACTCAAGAATTTCACGAGATACATTCTTATTCTTTTTCAGTCCTAAATCCTTTAACCATTTTTCGCGTTTCTTTTTCCAAATATCCATCTTCTAATTAAACAAAACAAAAATTCATCCAAAACAAATTGAGGTTATTAAATATTAACAATATCAAATATTTTTTATACTTGAGTTAGTTAATTAAGTCAATATTTGTTTATAAATACCTTTTAATTGATTAATATCTTTTCACTTTCTTAAAACTCATTTGTACGCTAAAAATATATTAGATTTTATTTAAATTGTGCAATTGTAAACTAAATTAAAAAAACTGCCTTTACTGTCAAAAATATAATTTAACGATGGAGGTTTTTTTTCTTAACGAAAGAGGCAATATACTACAATATACTTTTTTTTTACAATCGCGCGTCTAATTGCTATCAATGCAGAAAACAGAAAACACTACAAAACTTTTTCGAAATTATAGAACGCTACAATCATTTTTTTTTCGAAAGTGTAGAAAGTTTTGGTGTCTGACAAAAAAAAGTCAAATAATTAAATTTAAAATGGCAGAATCGTCAAAGAAAAAAATTGCAATTACAGTGAAAACTCCTAAGGAAAAACTAATAATTGAAATAGATGAAGATGCGGATATTAAAGAAGTATGTATAAATAAAAAAAGTTGTGATGAAAAATGTGTTTCCTACGATTTTTTTTTAATTTTTGTTGAGTCAGAAATATTGACATTTCTAGAAGTTATTTTTTGGTATATTTACGTGTAATTTTTTGATTGCAACATATTTTTTTAAAACACATTTTTATATTCATCATTTCATAAAAATACTATTTAGAAAATATATACATTATGGAAATTCTTTTTCATTTAAAATTAACATAATAAAAATTTGTAATTTCAGTTCAAAGTTCTTGTCGCCCAAAAATTTGAAGCCGAACCAGATCAATTATGTTTAATTTTTGCTGGTAAAATAATGAAAGATAATGATACATTAAAAGGGCATAATGTTAAAGATGGGTTGACAGTGCATTTAGTTATAAAAGCACCCCCACGTCCAGACGCTGAGCAAGGACCTAGAAGGGCACCGGCAGATATAAGTGCGACTCCATTTGGTCTTAATCAAATGGGTGGTATCAGTGGTATGGAAGCGCTAGGTGCAGGGCCTGGTACTTTTATGGATATTCAAGCTAGAATGCAAAGTGAACTTATGAATAATCCAGAAATGATGAGATCAGTATTGGATAGTCCTCTAGTACAGCAGATGATGAATAATCCTGATACAATGCGTCGTCTCATCACATCTAATCCTCAGATGGAAGATTTAATGCAAAGAAATCCAGAAATCAATCATATGTTGAATAATCCAGAATTATTGCGTCAGACAATGGAATTAGCTAGAAATCCATCGATGCTACAAGAACTGATGCGTTCACATGATCGTGCTATGTCAAATTTGGAAAGTGTTCCGGGTGGTTATAATGCACTTCAAAGGATTTATCGTGATATTCAGGAGCCAATGTTAAATGCTGCAACTGAATCATTTAGTAGAAATCCATTTTCCGGTCTGGTTGACAGTAATCCATCTGGTACAAATCCACAACAGGGTACTGAAAATCGTAATCCATTGCCAAATCCATGGGGTGGTAATCAGCCATCAACAGAGAGTAGTCAACAGACACCAAATCAACCGCCACCAAATGTGCTGAATACTCCAGCAATGCAAAGTTTATTACAACAAATGAGTGAAAATCCTAGTATGATGACAAATTTAATGAGTGCACCTTATACCAGATCAATGATGGATGCACTAGCAGCTGATCCAAATATGGCATCAAATTTAATAGGTCAGAGTCCATTATTGGCTGATAATCCGCAATTACAGGAACAAATGCGACAAATGATGCCACAATTTTTACAACAAATGCAAAATCCTGAAGTGCAGGCAATGATGACGAACCCACAAGCAATTAATGCCATACTACAAATTCAACAATCTATGGAACAGCTTAGATCAGCTGCACCGGGTTTAGTTGGTAGCCTAGGAATTCCACCACCACCACCAGGAACTACGACACCTTTAATTGGTTCACCAAATTCCGACTCTACAGCACCATCAACTAACAGGCCACCACCAGCAAATACACAATTATTTAATGATTTTATGGGAAGAATGATGAATGGAATGTCACAGGGAACGAATCAGAATCAAAATCCTGAAGAAAGGTATTCACAACAATTGGAACAATTAACATCAATGGGTTTTGTTAATAGAGAGGCAAATCTTCAAGGTACTTTATTGATTTTTCCATTAGATTTTTTCAGAATAAATAAATAATTTGTTTTTTCAGCTTTGATTGCATCATTTGGTGATATCAATGCTGCTGTTGAAAGATTACTTGCTCTCGGACAATTATCTTTAAGCTAACAGACTTGTTAAATAATTTAAAAATAATATTTTATTTTTAAAAATTCTAAACAGCAACATGAAAAGAAAAAAAAATTATACCACTTTATCTAAAAAAAAAATGTAATGATTGAATCAAAATGAAAATAATTATCTTAATTTGAAGATTTTTATTTACTTTTTCGTTCAATATTTATCTTTTTTTTTTCTTTAAAGTAAAAATAAAAAAAAAAAAAAAGCTTTTGACTGGATTCAATATAAATTCTTTTTTGTTTCTATTCTACTTCTATTAAAAATGAGAAACTTTTTTTTTTTTGCTTTCCTGTTTCTTACACAAAATTAATTATACACAAGAAAATAAAAATATAAATTTATAGTTGATGTTGCTATTCCAATATAAAATAAAAAAAAAAAATTAAAAACAAAAAAAAAAATTATAATTATAATTTAATCAATCAAAAAATGTTTTTTTTTTTTGGTTTCTGTTTCGTTCTGTTAAAAATAAATTTCTTCTTTTTTTTGTTTTTTTGTTTTTTGTTTTGTTTTGTTTTTATAGGAACTTTTTAAAATTAGAAAACTACACTTTGTTTTTTGTCTTTGATAAAAATATTAAATTTAATTGCTCTAGTTTAGTTTCTCTATCTGTCAACCAAAATCATGATAAAATATATAAAAAAAAAAAAAAATAATTAAAATAAAAAATTACACAAAATTTATTGAAAAATATTTAATAAAAATAAATATAAAAAAAAAAAAAAATAAAAAAAAAAAATCATAAAAAAAAGGATTAGTTTTTTGGGTGTGGAAATTTTACAAAAGAAAATTTGTAATTTTATTAGTAGACGATTTAAAAAAAAAAGCATAATTAAAATAAAATATTTAAACCTAAAAAATTAAAAAAACATAAAAAAAAAGGATTAACAGAATACAAGTTGACTATCGGTGTAATTTAATGTTTAAATAAAATGAAAAATAAAATTAAATCATTTTCTGTTTTTTTTTTTTTTTTTATTAATTTCCAAAAAAATATATTTATTCGATTTTTCATTATAAACATATTTGTTGTTGTTAGTTCATTTCCTTTCTCTTTATTTTCTCTTTTTTATTTATTTTTTTTTTGTTTTCATTTAGAATTAATTGTTTTGATTGATTATAAATTAAAAAATAAAATTTAATAAGAACCATTAATCATAAACAAAAAAACAAAAAAAAAAATTATCTGTAAAGAAATAAAACTGTGAAACGAAAAACTACATTAAAAAATAAAAAGAAGAAAAATAAATAAATACAATGATTGAAGTTTTCAAATTTCTTGTCTTTTTTTTTTGTCTTATTTTTACCTTTATTGATTTTAACATTTTTTACATTTTTAATTTTTAATTTCTTTTTTAAATTTTATTATTAGATGACGAATATTGTTATACAGATACTTTGTTACATTTGTTACAGTTTTTGGTAAGGAACTTTTAAATAAATTTCTTATTCAAAATTCAGTGAAACTCGATTATAACGATCTTTTATACGGTTATAACGAACTTTTTTCTTTTTGTTCCCGTGAAGTTCTTTTATAACCGAGTTTCAATGTAAATTACAAAGAAATTTTAATAATAAATGTTATGGAGGAATTTAAATACTTTTTCATCAATTTTATAATTCGCTTTTTATTTCACTCATCTCGTTATTATGTTCTCAATTATCAGGCAGAAAAAAAAATGTTCGTGTCATTCAAATATGTGGAAACAATTCAATGTTGATCTGATATGGTTTCATCAAATTGAATCAAAATTATAAAATATGTTGTTAATGCAACTGTCATCTTTAATTAAATAAAAACAAAACAAAAAAGAATGAAATGAATTATTCAAAGTTAAATGAAGAAATATAATTCTTATATTTTACTCCATAGAATAAATCCCAATCAAAACTAAATAATCCACATGAGATTATTGGTAAACGATGACGAATTTGCTGAGAAAATAACATTAACTGAAAATATTTATATAAATTATTTAAATGGAAATCAATTATAAAAAAAATTATGGATTTACATTGTTGACTGAACTTTTATCTTTTGTTCTATTCAATACTCTATGAAGTAACTGCGCTGTATTTCTACCCTAAATAATTAATAAATAAATCAATAAAAATTAGAATGAAACCAAAATAAATAATTAACTTCATTTGTGATCCCATCGCCAAGTAAAATAATTGTAAACATCAGAATAAAAAATAATATAACTAAAATTGTATTTTCAAGAACATAGAGAGATTCATTCCAACTATGTACATTTAGTAAACGAAACGCACCGAAAATTGTAAATACTAAAAAACTAAAGAACAATCCAAAACAAAACATGATCTGAAATAATAAATAATCAGAACAAATAATTTTATAATTACAATAAAATTAATTAAGAAACTTACTTGAACAGAAAAACAAGAATTAGTTAAATCAATTACTTGAATAATTTTATGATAAATTAAACCTAATGAACTTAAAACATTTAAATCATTCATATCTTTAGTATTGGGTATCACATGAATTACATCTATATTTAAATTTAAATTATAAATATAAACAATACATTCATTTAAAGTACATAAACGCGAATAAATAAAACCAATAAATATAATAAATATAAAAAGAACAATTTGTGTATAACCGTAAGCAAAAAATATAATAAAACCTTTAATAAAATTAACATTAGAATTTTCACGTAACGGATTAAGAATAATAAAACCAACATATATACAAAAATTGAATAATTGTATGAGAAAATATAAGACAATAATACGATAGTGTTTAGTGAAATTAATTTTCACACCAAGTTTTATGATCTGAAAAAATTATTAAAATAATTTTATTAATAAATAGTGAGAGTAAAGAAGTATATAAAATATATAAACCTCTTTATCAATTGAATCAATTATTTGTACAATACACCATAAGCGATAACGATTTTTTATATTTAACATTGATTCTGTTAATGATATCATTAATGCTGACAAAATAATAATTTTATTACCAGAATTTAAAAGTATTGAATCTGATTCGGTTATTGAATTATTTAAAATTAATATAATCACAAATATATTCATAAAAATATATATAATAAAAATGAAAAAATCACAATGTGTTATACGAATTATATTATCATTAATTATTTTTGGTATTGTATAACTTGAGAAACTCATTATTTTAGAAAATAAATGTATTGAAACGAAAATATCATAAATACAAGTTTTTTTTTTAAATAATATTCGATTTCGTCTTAATTTTTTTTTATCATTAATTATTATATTTAAATCACATTTATTTAAATCCATTATTTTTTTTCTTATTTCTTAAGATTTAAAAATGGTTATATATTTTTTTAAAACCGTTTCGTTTTACGTATAAGATAAACACTAATTGTTTCCTTCAAAAGTAAAAATCAATCATTTTTTTTTTGATATTCTGAAACATATTAAATATTTTTGATATAATTATTCATAATCTGAAATTGATTAATGATGATAATTTATTTATGAAGATTATTTATCTACAGAGTTTAATCATTTTTTGTAAAAGAAAAAAAAAAAAGAAATAGATCCATTTTAGATATTTTTTGAATTTAGACCAAAAAGAAACAAAAAAACAGACATAAAATATGATTAAATAATTATTATCATTTATCCATATATAATTATTGAAATGACTAATATTAGAAAAATTACAAGTGCCAACAGTTGTACATTTAAATAAGTAAAAAGTAATTTAAAATGTTGATTATAATTCATTTTAACGCCTAGTTTTTTCATCTGAAAACAAAGAACAAATGAAAAATTATAGAAGAATTTATAAAGGCAAAATACTATATTTTGAATTGTGTTTCATCAGATTCGTTTTCTATGTAGCTTGTCATATTCCGTCCTTTCATACTTATATTGAACATTGTCATTGAAACACAATTTAAATCATCCGTTTGTTTAATCGACAAATTTTAAATATAGAAAATGTTTGAATTTCCTAAACTAAGATTTCCATAATTTTCTTTAAGATTTATTTTCAGTTACTTAATTTTGATTTTGCATATGAATTGAGCTTTATAGCTTTTCAAACATATACTTATATATTTCTGTTACTTTACATTATTTTTAAATACGTATGTATATTAGTTAGTATACATTTTAGGAATTTTAACTGAAATTTTTTTATTTAATTTTATTTATAATTAAAAGTTACCAGTCCCAAGACAAGTTAAATATGGTTAGAAAAATGCACAAGTTAGATATAGTTCGGTACTAATAAAGTATAGGTCTTCAATAATTGATGACGGTTTATATTAAAAATGTTCATTATGTTAATAAAAATAAAACTTACTTCTTTATCAGGTCTGTGAAAATGTTGTAAAATATCCCAATGTTTATAACGAATAATTGGATTTATAAAAAATGGTGGTATTATAATCATAGTTGCTGTTATAATTATAATTTTACTTCCAATATTAAATAAAATTGAATTTGAATTTGTCATTTTTTATTAATAAAAATGATGATACAGTATAGAAAATAATTAATAAAATATCAAAACGTTTAATATGAACATTCGTTGAATTTAATGAATATGGCACTGTAAATTACTCCTAATAATTTTGATAGAAAAAATAAAGGTAAATTAACATCTAAAATATTTTTTTTATTTTTAATAAATGAACTCCATAAACGATTATATTTTTGATTATTCATTTCTTTTGAATTCTTCAATTCTTCATTTATTGAATATACATTATATTTTTTGTTTTGATTTGTCTTTATATTTAAACGCGCTTTATGATTTTTTTAATGAATTAAAAAAAGATAGGTAATTTTAGATAACTTTATATTAATAAGGCAATTAAATATTTCTTCTTTTTTATATTATTTTATTGAAAAATAAACAAGTAGTTACTTTAAAGTTAATTATTTATTATAAGCATTACCTATAAATTTATTGATTACTATTAAAATGTCATTAATAATATATGTATGAAATTATATTGAACAAAAATAGAATCCTACGTACAAACGATTATTATCTTTTATTTTAAATTATGATCGAAACATAATCGAAATTCCTTGATTAGTTTTAATTGTTTTTAGTTCATTTATTATTCGACATCAATTGTAATTATAACAAAATAAAATAAATGATCTTTGAGAAGCACTATAAAATTATGAATGATTAATTTCTAATAAAACATTAGATTATTTTAATTGCCTAAATAAATTTATAATGTGTTCTATTAAATGTATAGCTTTTAAAGAATATTAATTTAGTCATTAATAAACGCTTCACAGTCTCTTTTGTTAAAATTGAACTAAAAACAGAATATTTTACAAATAAATTATGAGTGCAATCGTTGATTTAACACAAAATAATATTAAAAATGAAGAAAAATCAAAGGGTGTCTTACATTATTTAACAACTAAAAAAACTAATCTTTATGAAGAAGATATGTTTTTTCACTGTTTAAGTAAAATAACTGGTATGGCATGTTATACATGGCCAAGTAACATTTCATCAAACGATATACGAATATCAAAAATTGATGTTACAATTTTTCTGTCATATTTGATTTTAAATATTAACAATATTTACACAGCATTCGGTTTAAAATTAATTGATTCAGAATCAATTTTACTTAATTTTGGAAATAAAATTATTTTTTTAATAGTATTTGCAATAACAATATTTGCTTCATGTTCTAGTATATTTCATCGTCGTCGTCTTTGGATGTTTTTTCAAAAAATTGATTCCATTGATAAAAAAGTATTAATAATTTTTCATTCTAACTGGTAAATTATTGATAATTAAAATTTCTGTTTTAGATTAGTACATTGGGATTTAAAACTGAATTTAATAAACAATTTAATGAGAATTTAATTTATACTTGTACACTCATTAGTTCATACATAGTTGTTTTTTTCTTGACTATGGTTTTTTTGTGGTTAGAAAATTTAGATATGAATCCAAAAAAAAACATAGTACTTTTTACTGGCTATGGCAATATTGGAAGTATTATGGTAGCTTTTATGATACACAGTAAATATGTTTATTCAAGACTTTCTGCCCTTAATACATGCATTAATCAACATTTTAATTTAAATTTAAAAAATAATAACAATGTAAAATTGGTTTCTCCCTTAAACATGGAAAAAATCATTAGGACTTTTGGAAGTATTTATGATGACATTAATGAAGCTGTTGTACTTTTAAATATTTATAATGGAATTCCAGTGAGTATAATTTATGTCTTGTGCATTTCAATCACAGCACAAATCTAAGCCTTAATGACTAAAAGTTATAATAACTTTCCAAATTACAAAAAAAAAAAAAAACAATTTAAAAAACGAAAATTCCTTTAATTCAATACATTTTTCAACGACATTTAGTTCTTATTTTCTTTTAACTTAACGGCTCACTTCTTATCTATACACTTTTATTAATATTCAGAACGTCATCTTTATTATAACTAATAAATTATTTTTCTCCTTATTTTAGAATATTTTATTTTTTGGAGTATTTTATATATATTCTGTACTGAATTTATTTGCATCATATCGTCTAATAAATCATTACAGTAGAAATGAATGTATCTATGTTGCTCAAAATACTATTTGGAATGGGATTTTTCTTATTTTGATTCTCATTGTAATTGTTTTTGCAGAAAATATTATTTCAGAAGTAAAAATTCAATTCAGTTCAAATTTTTCTTGATAGTACTTTATTAAACATAAATTTTTGTAGGGAAAGGAAACAGCAAAGTTACTTCATCAAGGTTTACTTCAAACACAAGATCCAGAAGTTGCTGAAAATGTATTTTGAATAATGTATAAATTGGATTAACTTATAATTAAATATTTTTTTAAGATAATTCTGGTGTCACAACAAATTCGACATCGATTGCCAATTATCTCCTGTGGAGTATTTGACTTTAATTGGGACTTACTTTTTACTGTAAACTAAAATTTTTTCTTTCAGAAACTTCCAATTTTTATATTTCTAACCTTTTAAATATCATTTACAGATAGTTTCTGCTTTCACAACATATTTTTTGATTTTAATGCAATTCGATGATTCAATACATCCTACCTAATTAAAGGCACAGAGTAATATTGGAGCACTCTAAAATATTTTACAATAAAAACTAACCCTGTTATTTCTTAAACCATCTTACATTTGATCATATTTAGTTTATATATATTATATATATATTATATATATTATATATATTATATTCAGTTATTATAATTATTAAACAAATAAAAATATTATAACCCTGTAACCCTGTAAACATTCAAAAATCGGCATTATTAAATTCAGGAATAATTATAATATTTTTAATATTTCTAGTGACAACAACTGAAGTGTTTCATTTGAAATAAATTAGTGTTGATCCTGAATAAGTACAAATATTTCTAAATTAATATTCTTTAAAAACTATACATTTAATAGAACACATTATAAATTTATTTAGGCAATTAAAATATTCTAATGTTTTATTAGAAATTAATCATTCATAATTTAATACAGTGAAACTCGGTTATAACGAACTTCAAGGGACCAAAAAAAAAGTTCGTTATAACCGAAAACGTTATAACCGAATCATTGCCACGATACAAATTAAAACGGGACCTACAGAAAAGTTCGTTATAACCGAAAGATCGTTATAAGTGAAGTTCGTTATAACTGAGTTTCACTGTATAGTGCTTCTCAAAGTCATTTATTTTATTTTTTTATAATTACAATTGATGTCGAATAATAAATGAACTAAAAACAATTAAAACTAATCAAGGAAGTTCGATTATGTTTCGATCATAAATTAAAATAAAAGATAATAATCGTTTGTACGTAGGATTCTATTTTTTTTCAATATAATTCAATACATATATTATTAATGACATTTTAATAGTAATCAATAAATTTATAGTTAATGCTTATAATAAATAATTAACTTTAAAGTAACTATTTGTTTATTTTTCAATAAAATAATATAAAAAAGAAGAAATATTTAAAGTTATTTAAAATTACCTATCTTTTTTTATAACTTATAAAACTCTCCTCGTATATTTTCCTTGAGTATAATTTTTAGATCAAAATTGTAAATAATGACTTACGTTCGAAAATGTACTTTAAGATTGTAGGTTAAAAACTGTATTTTTCATTTCTTTTCGATTTTTCTATCTAACTATTATTCGTTAAATCAACGAAAATGGAAAATAAATGTTTTGCGGTCTTTCGTTCAGCTGTCAAAACAATTGAATTCTTTTGTGTCAAAACAATAATGTTAATTGTTAAATAATATATAATCAAGTTTGGTCTTAAATTGCGCTAAATACAATTAATCAACGGTCTAAATATTATATAGTTGGATCCAAGATATAATTAAATTAAAAGACTTAAAAATTCTAAAAAAAAATATTACTATTCATGAAAGAAAGTTATTTTTTCATAAGTTAAGAAAGTTAATAAGTTAAGAAATTATTTCTATTTGACAGCTGTCAAAAAAATAATAAAATTCTTTCCTAAGAAAAAAAAAGATCGAAAAAAAAAATAGTTTAAAGAATTATTATTTTCTTTGTTAAAAAACCCAGGTCACAATACAGAGATTAGATCGAAAAATATAAGAATATTTTAAATTCTGGCCAAAATTGCTTCGTTTACAAAGTATAATTTTATACAAAATCTTCAACGTACAGAACGTATAATTTGAAATAAATTTTAAAATTTCCAACTTAAGTTACATTTTGAAACGTACGTATATAATTACGCACAGAAATGTAGTTCCACTAAGATGGTTGTGAATGGTTCTAATAAACGTCGTTATTTAGGCGAAGTTGTAAAAAAAAATCCGTTTCCTACGATGACTAGTGATGAATTGGGAAAGTGTTTTATGCAAGAGAAAGGACTTTTAACAAAAAATTAAGAAACCTCTCTTTGTATTTCAGTTGTGAAAAAAGTTAAAAATAATCTTGGATTCCGATCTGATGCAAGAAAATATTCAATTGATTTGGAAAAAATAACTGAAAATTTTATAAATCTTTTTACAACTTTAAGCATTGCCTATAAGAAAAATGATTTCGATGTAAGAACAAAATTTACAGTTAACAAGATGATTTACTTAACTGGTGTAAAAACTATGATTTCAAGAGTAACACAAAATGTAAAAATTCAATTTATTAACGAAAGAAACAATATTTTTAATGAGGAGAAATTTGAAAAACAAGGGAAAAATCATGATGACATTAATCGTTTCACAAAACCTTTATTGCTAAACCCAAATCAAGAGTACGTTGTTGTCGTTATCTTTGATAATACCAATTTTTTGTTCGAGCCAGCTCACGAAGTTCCATGGTCTAGAAAAGAAAAAGGAGTTCAATTTAATTTCTCGGAATTAAGTCAATTAATTGTTCAATTTTATTTTAAAGTGTTAGATTAAATTTTATTTTTTTCAATCAAAAAAGCATGATAATTTAAAGATATTATTTCCTGTATTTTATTTTAACATCATTTTCAAGCAAATTTTCTTTCCTTAAAATTAATTTTACAATTAAATTTAAATATTTCCAATACACTTTTAAAGTCTTATTAGAAAAAGTCTTTTTATTGGAAGGTAAAAATTAAATTATATAAAGAAAGACTTGTTGGCAGAATGTCTAATTTAAATTTGCAGAAATAAACAATAAACATTTTGTAACATTCCTTATTTTCTTAAGTTTAATTATATTGGGGATGGGTATAAAGTAAAAGTAAAACAAAAATCAAGTAAACAATCGGTATGAAAAATGTAATAAAATAACAAAAGTTTAATAAATTTTTATAATTTTTTATCAAAAATTGTGTTTGTGTTTATTTGTAGATTTTAAGTTTTAATTTGTAGATTGAAGTGCAATAATCGTATTGTTTTCTTTAAATTTTAAAACTAAAATGCAAATTTTTACTTAATCGATTTACTTCAATTACTTTTATTGCATAACAAAATTCATTTTCTTATTATCGAGAATTTATTGTTGGCTGTTTTTCATAATAGAACTTGGAAATATAAAAAAAAAATGTTTCAAAAATCTTACATTACAATCTTACCACTAGGGAGAAAGAGAGAGAGATAGAACATACTTCAACAACTTAAGGAGAAAAGGTTTTTCTCCCATGCTGTTTTCATGGAATGCAATATGCATGAATATAAATTTTGCTGATATAGATTCGGAATTTTCTATTACAACACGATTATACTTCGTAATTTTGTTTTTCTATCTTCTTATGTTTGTGGCTTGTCTCAGATCTTGAATTGAAACAGTCTTTCATTTCATATCGTCCTTAGTTGATATGTAAAGTGTTAATATTTTCTTATTAAAATAGTATACCTAACAGTGAACAGTTAATTATTTTAATTTTTGGTAATTAAATAAGATTTATAAAAGTACATTTAAAAACTTAGTTAATTAATTCAAATTTTATTTATAAAATAAAAACAGTTCTATTGTTGGATCTCAAATCCTTTTTTGTTTAATTTGTCTTGCTTGTTTTTAAATAAAACATATTTAATAAAATATGTGGGTTGTTCTCATTTTTGATCGTATAAAATAAAAATAGAAAAAATTTCTAAATTTACGATTTATCTAATAATATTTTTTTCTTTGTTTTTATCAAAGATCACAAACAAAAGTCATTTTACTTGATAAAAACGAAAGTGAGATCAACAAGTTCTTCATGATACAAAAAAAAAAACAAGAAATATTTTTATCATGTTGTGCACAGTGAAAATATTGCATTTTAATTTTGTTCTGCTGGAAGCGCAAAAATACAGAAAAATCAAATTTAAAAATTAGAAATAAGTAGATAATTAATTGTTGGTTTTTTATTTTTATTATGTTATTCCAGCTCAATTCCCGAATAAATCGGACGACCCGATTTTATTTTACTGAAAGTTCAATTCCAGAATAAAAGTTTAAAATCGAAGGAGCTGATTTTATTTTACTGAAAGTTTTTAATTGTTTTACTAAAACAATTTAAGGTTAGTGTTTTCATAAATTCTTTGGACGATTTATGCACGAACATTTTAATAGTATGCTAGGAAAGAGTAAAAAAGATAATCCAATAGAGGAACAATCTAGAAAACATTTTCTTAGCAGACTGTTAAACGTTTTGTGAAACAAGACAATAATCTAAATATTTATGTTGTAAATGAAATTTTGTTGTAGAAAACTTTTTATCAAAATGAGCAATAAAAAAAATCAAAAGGGGAAAAGACGTGATATGTTGATTGGAGAAGATGAACAACAAAAAATGTCGGCAGAAGCTTGGAAGCATACTTCAACAACAACTGCTAAAACTGTATCTGAGCAACATCCACAAGTACAAACTTTGTCCTTTGCATCCTTATTATCGCAAACTAAAACAACACCTTCAACATCTTCAACTTTGTCTGCAAGTACTTCTCAACCATCTCAATCGGCCTGGGGACGTGGTGCTACTCCGTCTGCTACACCAAAACCTTCAACTTCTGCGTTATCGACATCCGTTTCAAGTATTCCAGATAGGGTAAGAGGACGTGGTAGAGGAATATTACCAACACCTACCAATTTACCAAAATCAGTTAACGTCGTGGACTTCAAAGGTTAGTTGAATTTATTATTAAAATTTTTATCTGAAATTTTGTATTGTAAAATTAAATTAAAGCGTAAACCAACCAACTTTTTATTGTGAAATTTTTTTATTTTAATTTCAGGAATGTGATGAGGTTTTATTAATATTTATTTGTTTCCCTAAATATTCATTCTTGTTAAATAAAAAAAAACAACCAAACAAGAAATTAATAAATAAAATAGAATGAATTGAATTCTGTTCTGTGTAAATTCTACATGATTTGTTTGTTATTGTTTTTTTTTGTGATGATTAAAGTTTCTTTGTTGTTGTAATTTAAAATTATAAAAATTAATTAATATTACCAAAAGAAAAGTTTTTCATGATTTTCAATATTATTGAATTATTAAAGATTTCATGAACGCCGAAAGAATATCGAAATTCTACACGTTTTTTTTTTATGAATCCCAAATGTTTCTCTTACATTTTTTTTTTTTTACTATTGAACAACAACAAGAAGAACCTTTTTTTCTTAAGTTAAAAATCTTACTGTAGTATTTATTGAAACCGAGTTACAATCATTATATTATTTTTCCAGACACATACAAAACTAACTAAGGGATTTTCAACAATTTTTCAAACGTATTTTTTTTTTCTTTTGTTTGTTGTGCTTTGGTTACTTGTTTTATTTTTTTTTTATATTATGTTGTTGTCTGGTGTCATATAAGTTGTAAATTTCATTTTTTCTTCTTAGAAAAAGAAATACAAGTAACAAACTGAGCGCAATAATTATTCCAATTGTTTGTTTTTTTTTTTTTCTTTTTAAAGTCAACATAAAAAATAAAATTGAAATGAAATATTTTTCAAAATAAATTTACTGGGAGTTGGATGAAATGTTTTATAATATTTAAATCAATAAACTTATTAATAACACAAGAAAAGAAGAAGTGTCAAAAATATAATAGCTACAAACAAACACAAACCACATTCGTCAAATAAACAACAAATGTGTTTGTTTAAATTTTAAATTTAAATGAATTTCTATAATATTCATCTCATTTTACTTCCTTTTCCTTTTCTCATAAACTTCATAATAATCTATATTTTGTTATAAGTTCCTTAAATAATTTAGCTGAAAAAAAAATTAGATCTGTTTTTTGTATCTTTAAAATTCATAAATCCTGTTTTTTCTTTTGTATTTACAGAAATTGTTTCAAATGATGAAAAAACTGCCGATAGCACAAAACAAATTGTTGAAAAAGTTTACAATAAAAAACCACAAATATTTATAGATCAAACTAGAAGTAAACAAGGGCATGCTGGCAAACCAGTAAAATTACTGTCAAATTATTTTAAATTGTTACCACCAACAACGTCTTGGCACCAATATAGAGTAGATTTTGCACCAGACGTTGAGATAAAGAGTGTACGTTTTGGATTGCTCAGAGTACATAAAGAATTATTTACTCCTTACACATTTGATGGGACTGTACTAATGTGCGCAAAAAAATTAAATAAAAATTTAATCGATTTATTTTCAAATTTGAGGGAAAATGAAGAACCGATTAAAATCACATTGAAATTTGTTGGTTTACTAACATCGGCCGAAAGTAGTTCTTTACAATTTTATAATTTATTAACGCGTCAATCATTGGCTGGTCTTAAATTGCAATTAGTTGGAAGAGATTATTACGATTGTAATGCAAAGGTAAGAATATTCCCTTTTTTTTATTTCTTAAAAAACTCAATTGATTCCATCAGACTGAATTTTAATTTCAAAATTTCATTTGAAAACCGCATTTCAATTTTTCTGTTCGGAATTCAATTTTTGTTCAATATTTTTAATATTTTTGAATTAAAAGAATGAATTAATATTGTAACAATCCATAAGTGAATAATTAATAAATATCTTTTATTTTATGAACAGATACAAATAAAAGATCATCATTTAGAATTATGGCCTGGCTATATAACATCGGTACGTCAACATGAAAGTAATATTTTAATGTGTGCTGAAGTAACACATAAAGTAATGAGAACTGATACAGTGTATGAAATATATAGACGTTGCCAACAGACACGAAATCCACAAACTACTTTCAAAAAAGAAGTTCTCGGTACGTATGAAAATTTAGATATTTCATTATTTATTTGTTTGTATTTTTGTTTACTTAATGAAGAAAGAAAGAAAAATGTTGTGATTTTTTTATTTAGGGTTTTTTTTTTCTTTGGCCACACAAAAAATCCATTTTAAATTTATGTGTTCAAAATAATAAATTACAACTTTTAGTTTTATGAGGGAACACAAATAAATATTTATAATTTTCGTATGGCAAAAATTTCTTTATCCTTGTAGAGTAGGTACAATATTTGGTTCAGGTACAATTTTCTGTTAAAAATCCCTTTTTTTTTGTTTTTTACAAAATGTTTATTATGCTTGGGTAAAGATTTGTATCTTACTTTGTTCTCCAATATTATCCTTATCTTTTTCAAACTTTATTAGTTTTATTTCTAAAATTTCTATGAAGCTCTATAAATGATTATTTTTTTGTCAGTAGGTCTGTATATGCAGATATTTGTGTTTTGTTTTTTCTCACAATAATTTATTTAATTTTTTCTTTTCAGGATTAACGGTTTTAACTGATTACAACAATAAACTGTATCGAATTGATGATGTTGATTGTCTTAAAAATGCTGGATCAACATTTCCAACCAAAAATGGTGATATCACATTCATACAGTATTACAAAGTTGTAAGTACTTATTATTTTTCTTTATTTGTTTGTTTGTTTTTATTTTTTATACCAATAAATCTAATTTAAATTTTTGTTTTTTTTATTTACAGAAATATAATATTCATATTAAAGATAAATCTCAACCATTACTTATATCTAATCCTAAAGCAAGAGATGTACGTGATGGTAGATGTGAACTTATTGCACTTATTCCTGAATTATGTCGTGTTACTGGATTTTCAGATGACATGAGAAAAAATTTTCAGTGAATATTTTAATTGTTTTTTTTTTTGAAATTATTTTTTAATAAATCAATTTTTATTTTTTACTTAGTTTGATGAGAGATTTAGCAGTTCATACGAGAGTCAATCCAGGGTTGAGAATACAAAAATTATTAGATTTTAATAAAAGAATATATACAACACCGGAAAGTATTAAACGTTTTAATGATTGGAATGTAAAATTGGAAAAGAATTTAGTAGAAGTTACTGGTTGTGAATTAGATAAAGAAACCATTTTTTTTGGAAATAATAAACGGTAAAGTAACGAACTAACTAACTAATTCAGTATTGAAGTATCATTTTAAATGTTGTTCTTTTATAGTGTGAAAGCAGATGACCACGCCGATTGGACATCACAAATTCGTTTTAATAAATTGTATTCAACAATCAAGTTAAAACGTTGGTGGGTTATTGCACCATCAACTTTAATGAATGATGCTCGTTCATTTATTAAATCAATTGGGGATACTAGTAAATCATTGGGTATAGATATTTCAGATCCAATAATGTAAGTTTATTTTTGTGCAATTTTTTTGTTCCTAATTAATTTTTCGAAAAAAACATTTTTTTTAGACAAAGTTTAGCTGATGATCGTTTAACTAATTATCTATCTGCAATAAATGATATTCTAAATCAAGATCCACAACTCATTATGTGTATTGTACCAAATAATCGGGCTGATCGTTATTCAGTGATTAAAAAAAAATGTTGTGTTGAACGTGCAATTCCTACACAAGTCATATGCGCACGTACAATTTCAAATCCGCGTGGCTTGATGTCTGTTGCAACTAAAGTTGCAATTCAGATGAATTGCAAATTGGGTGCTGCTCCATGGATGGTTGGCATACCTTTACCTGGTCTCATGACCATTGGTTTTGATGTGTGTCATGACACACAGGATAAGTCGAAATCATATGGTGCTATGGTTGCAACCATGGATCTACAAAAAGCACCGACATATTTTAGTGCTGTTACAGCACATAAAAATGGGGAAGAATTATCCAATTCTTTCTCATTAAATATTGTGAAAGCTCTCAATCAATATAGACAAGAGCACGGAACATTACCTAGCAGAATACTTATTTATAGAGATGGTGTCGGAGAGGGCCAAATAAATTACGTATACGAACACGAAGTTAATCTTATCAAAGAACGTCTTGAAAAAATTTATCTCCATGCCAATATTAAAGAAGGACTTCGATTAGCATTTGTTGTCGTATCCAAAAGGATAAATACAAGATTATTTAACAATGGTAAAAATCCGGCACCAGGTACAGTAGTTGATGATGTTATCACATTACCTGAACGATATGATTTCTTTCTGGTCAGTCAATCAGTTGGACAAGGCTCTGCATCACCAACTATGTACAATATTATTCATGATAATATGGGTTTGCCACCAGCTAAAATGCAAATTCTTACTTATAAAATGTGTCACTTATATTATAACTGGTCTGGAACAACTCGTGTACCAGCAATGTGTCAATATGCACACAAATTAGCTACACTAGTTGGTCAATATCTTCATCAGGATCCGTCTAATTTATTAGAGAAACAATTATACTTTTTGTAAATCATAAAAAGTTCTTCTGCAATTTTATCGTTCATTGTTTTAATTTGTACATTCTTACATTTCTATTGTTAATAATAATTATTCTCTTTTTAAATTTATTTTAAGCTTTTAATTTTAAGTTGTTACCTAAAAATAAAACGAAAGACAATAATTGATAAATTGATAAAATTGAAAGTAAAATAAACACTTTTCGATTTAATTATGATAAAAAAATTTTAAATAGACTTAAAATAAATTTGCTTGTAAATCAATTTACATTGAAACATCGGTTTACAATGAAATTTTTTTCGATGATTTACAACTTTTATGATATAAATTTTTTTTATGTTTTTTAATTTAGTTTTTACGATAAAACATGCAATTTAAGACTTAATATTTATCCTAAATTACATGTTTTTGATTTGATAATTATTGAGGAAATAAATAAAGTAACAAAGACGATCAAATAAAGAATTATGTACTTTGTATTATCGTGTTCTGGTTCTTCTTTTCTCTGAACTGGAGTAAATCGTAATTTATACATCCATCAAAGTTCTGATGCAATAATTATTTTACTATTAAGATGACGTTTTTTTTTTAACAATAATTTAATTGAAAAATAAATGAATAATTAAATATAATTCCACTTTTGTATCATGTAAAATAGTTGACATTATTTCAATAAATCCATTTAAAAATGTTTAACTTTTTTTTTAATTAAATTAGTTGTTAGATTTTCCAATAGATAATTTCATCTATGATTATTTTATTTTTATCATAAGATAAGGACTGTAACCGATAAGTTCTCTCCAAAGGACTGAAACTATAAATTCTTATGTTCCTTGATTAGAAAAATAAAACATTTCAATGTAAAAGGAATTGAATCTTGGTATTGGCTTACAACTTTTTGTTTTTACATTCAAGATTCATGTTACTACAAATAATTCACAAATATATTTTATTTGCGGATGTATGGAAAAATAACACAAACAATTTATGCTAACTTTGTATGTTGAAATAAAAAGAAGGAAGCCAGATGTCAATATCAAATATCATTTCCAGTAGAGTCACAGTGTAGACGAATACGATCCATATGCAATACAACTAACATTAATGTCATGAAATTTTGATTTATTTACAAAAATATTTTGTAGAATAACAAAATAAAATTAATTATCTTCATTATTTTTGTCTGTTTGTTCGTTGTTACATATCAAGACACATATTGTTTCATTTGTAATACTGGATATTACAAATACAATTTTGTTAGTCGTTGTATTGTATCAAGGTCTTTATATAAAGCCAATGACATATATATTGAAGTGGTGACAGACGGGATTAACAGTAAGTCATTAGAATCACAAACACAAAAATTCATACATGAGAACAACATTTATTTTATCATTTGTTTTTTATTGTCTTCTCTCTTGTTTTATATTTTTTCTAAATCTTTTTTTGATTTTTCTCTAAAGCTAAAATATATAATTTATTTTTATTTTTGTTAAAAATTAAATATTTTATAAATTATTGATAAGAAAGGGAAACGCATCTCTAAAGGTGCGTTTCACATTAAATACAATTATATCCGTTTAATTTTTGCCTAAATAATTTTCACTATTTTTAATTATTAATAAATTTTCTTTTAAATTTTTATGACAGAAATCCTGTCTAATCGGATCACCTGTACAATTGTACCACATGACATTATAATGCAGTGGACAAATTGTTTATTTTTCGGTTATTTTTAGCTAAGCAAAAGCATATCAGGTTTTATTTTTAGTAAAAATCGTTGATCCAACTATTCAAGTCTAAATGTCTAAATAACGTTTTATATAATTTGTAGGAAAAAATTTAATTTGGTACCTATTTGTTGTAAGAAATCAATGGAACACGTTTATTTAATGTTTAATTTAATACGTTATTGAATAACATAATTTTTTTGGTTTAGAACACGAGAATATTTATAAAGTGATCCAATTTAAGTTCTCTCTACAAAGTTGACATTTTCTCTTTAACGAAAAAATAAACAGTTTGTATTTTAACTTTAAAAACATAGATAAGAAAAATGTATCAACGTTTGATTTAAAACAATAAATAAATAAATATTAAGTACACAGAGACGTTCAAAAGTATTTCAACCAACATATTATGTCGCAATTGTTGGATGTTATTTGAATGCCAATTATTAGACCTTACAATAAAATATTGAATTTAAATTCATTTAATTCTAAATCATTGATTTAGATTATTTCTAATCAGATTATTTCTAATCAAAAAAATTTAAAAATTCTTAATCATAGAACAACAAAAACCTAAACACAATAAAAATAAAATAAGCAACAACAGCAAAAAAAAAAGGGGATGGGGGAACAAAAACAGCAAATAAAGAAAAAAAAAAGGTTTCGATTAAATCGTATTTTAAAATTTATTGAAATAAATATACAGAGTTTATATTTGGAATTAGGATAATGGGAATAAAAAGGACAAACGGAGAAAGGATTCAAGTATAGACAATTTGAAAGAAAACTTTTAAGTTATATTATTGAAAGTCAATAATTTTATATAAGTTGTCATCATCATTTTGAATTGTTGAATTATGAATTTGTTTTGTCATTTTCTCTTCATATTTTATCATTTGTTTTTTACTTTTAATATTAATTAATGAATCAACATTAAAAAAGAAAACAAAAGAATTTTAACACGAATTCGAACAAATAACAAACAAAATTGTTTATTGCCAAATTTAACGTGTAAAAATTTTGAAGTAAAAATAAATAAAAAAAAACAAAAAGCAACAACAAATTCATTTATAAGAAAAACTTAGGAAAAAAAGGGAGAAAAAATACGGAAGTGTAGAGGATGGAGTGATAGATAGGAGGAAAGGGAGAGAAGAAAAAGCGCAGATCATAAATTAAAAAGTGTTACAAAGGTACAATTTAAATTCAATAATAAATAAATTTTTTCATTTTTTTTTTTTTTCTCTAAAGATAACAACAAAAACAACAATAATTATTAATAAATTAATAATAATTTTTCTTTTTTTATACAATGTGTCTTAATTAAATAAAGGAAAGAAAAAAAAATCGTTATTTAACAATAATAATAATAATAAGGAGGAAAATCTTTTCGATTTCATCATCAATCGATTCAATCCATTGACGAAAATCCTCGAAAACAAAAAAATCAAAATTTAAATTTTAATATTTTTGATTTTTTTTTTATCCCAACAAGAAAATCATTTTTTTCTTTTTGTCCATTTTGTTTTTCATCTTTACACGAAAGAATTAATTATTTTCATTAAAAATAAAAAATCAAATCAAATCACAAAAAAAAAAAACGTCAACGAAAAAGCTAACGAAGGAAAAACGAAGGAAAGAAAATGGAAGATGGATGACTAAAGAATTTCTTAAATTATTTGTTTTGAAAAACAAAAACTAAAACATAATCAATACTTTCAAGTTTTATTTTATTTATTAATTATGTTTAATTAAAAATTATCACCTCTTTCAATAAATTATATTCTTTTGTTAAGAAAAGATTCTCTTCTTCTTCTTCTTCCCCCTCTTCCACTTTTTCAGTTTATTATTTTTTCGTTAAGTTTTTTGTTTTTGGATTTGGTTTTTTTTTTTTTTTTGTTAAATTAAGTAAAGGTAACAATTTTATTTTTTCTTCTTTGTATTTTATCGTCGCATTTGTTAGGTTTTTTTTTTGTTTTTTTTTTTTTTTATTTTTTTCTAATAAAAATTATTGTTTGTTTTAAGTACATTTTTTTTTCTTGTGTTTTTTCATGTTTTCCATTTTTTTTTTTTTCAATTTTTTTGTTCATTTTTTTTATTTTATGTAGTTTTTTTTTCTTTTTGTGTTTTTTTTTATTTTTCTTTTTTTGCTTATTCAAATATTTATGCAGCCTTTACTAATTTCATAAGGGCATCAGTTGATAATGATTTTGGTCTTTCAATTGGTAAACCAAGTGCACGATCCCATACAAGTGATGCTAATACACCTAATGCACGTGATACACCAAATAATACAGTATAATAATTCATTTCTTTTAAATTATAATATTGTAATAATACACCAGAATGTGCATCAACATTTGGCCATGGATTTTTAACTTTACCAAGTTCAGTTAATATTGGTGGTACAACTTGATATACAGTTGATACAAGTTTAAATAGTGGATCATTTGGTAAATGTTTTAATGCAAATTCACGTTGACAAGTATAACGTGGATCAGTTTTACGAAGTACTGCATGACCATAACCGGGTACAACCTTTAAAAAATAATTTAAAAAAAAAACTCAATTAAATTAAAATTCAATCAAAATTATTAAAATAAAAATAAAAGAAACGAAAAATTGTTTAATAATTCTCAAAACCAATTTGAGCAAAATATTATCCATAAATTTATAAGAACGCTTGCAAGTATGCAACAGTCATAACACATTCTGCTAAGTGTTTAAAATCAAATTCAAATCAGTCATTACTTTTTCTGTATTTTTCTTTTAATTTAATAATATAATAATGGGTAACAAACCTGTCCAGATTTAAGTGTTTTCCAGATGAATTCTTTCATTTTTTCTTCAGTAATATTTTCATCGCCAATTTCTTTACGTAATTTCATTAACCAAACTAAAACTTCTTGATTGGCAAGACCATGTAATGGTCCAGCCAAACCGTTCATACCAGCAGAGAATGATAAATATGGATCACTCAATGCAGAACCAACTAAATGTGTTGTGTGTGCAGATACATTACCACCTTCATGATCACTAAAAATTAACAAAAAAAAAAAAAAAAATGTTTATAGTTGATGATTTAAATAAACCGAATTTATTTTAAATAACAAACCTGTGAATTGTTAAATACAATCGCATTAATTCTGTGAATTTTTCATCATTAAAACCCAACATTTTTGTAAAGTTAGCTGACCAATCTAAGTTAGGATCAATAGCACCAATACCTTTACCGTCTTTATATGTATTACGATAAATTGTTGCGGCAACAACTGGTAATTTGGCAATTAAATCCATACTATCTTCATATACGTATTCCCAATATTTTGTTTTATGTACACCCTAAAATAAATGATATTAATAAATTAATGTTTAAATTTTTAAAATAGGAATGACGTGCTCCTTTTTGTAAGTTTCATTTTAAAAGACGTAAATTACATTTCTCTCTTTTATGATAAAAGTGTGAAAATTTTAACAAATTGAATTAAAATAAATAATAGAAAGAAATCCATTAAAGAATATATTCATGATAAATCAATTTTGATTCTTATTTTTTTGTTTATTAAATTCGATTGTCACTCATAAATAAGATAAATTGATAATAATTTATTACGTCAATCAAAAAACATCAAAAAGATAAAAGAAAAAAAGGCTTAAGTGTTTTTTTTTTTCAGTATTTACCTCTGAGTATGCTTTGGCGAATTTACTCTCTGAATTGAGTGCAGTAACGGCACATGATAATTGTGACATTGGATGAACAGTTGATGGCATATTATTTAATAATGATACAACATGTCCAGGTAATGCAGCACGATTTGCCCATTCCTTAGATAATGCATTTACTTGTCCAGCAGTTGGTACATCACCAGTTATTAATAACCAAAAGAGACCTTCTGGAAGTGGTTCAGCACCACCTTTAATATTTAATAAAAAAGAAGCAAAATGGTTAAATTTGGAATAAAATTTAAGAAAAATAAAACAAACCGGCTGCTTTGGGTAATAATTTTTGGCATTCGGGAATGGAGTATCCACGGAAACGGATACCTTCATCAGCGTCCAATACAGATGTTTCACATACTAATCCTTTGATACCACGCATACCACCGTACATCTATAAATTGAAATAAACAAAAAAAAACTTAATTAATAAAAAGATAAAAGTAAATTAAATTATTTTGTACAAGGTAAAAATGAAAAATCTATTTTTATTTAAGTTGAAGTTGAAGTGGGAAACTTTGTGTATTTTTTACACTTTCGATTTTTGTTGGAAGTTACGAAGTAAAATGTAATTAGGACAATTTGAGTTGTATTGGATTGAAAGAAATTCTTGTGAAAATTTAATTTCTCTTTTAAATATTAAATCGTACAAAAGTTAAATTAGTAAGTCTTAAATTTCCGTCATACATAATAAATGAACAAGAGAGATTTTTAAAAGGGTAAAAGGGTTTGTAACAAGAGAATAAAATCAAATTATTTATGGTTCAGTTCTTAAGGGGCTTCTTTCTTTTTGAAAGCAGTTAGTTAAGTCAATTCTAATTGATTATTTTTAATAAGAAAAGAAATGTTTAGAAAATATTTAATAATTTAAAAGTAGACTGAACGTAAAACCCTTATAAATTCTTCTAAGAAGAAAGCCTTATAAATGTATAAAAATTTATTTTATGGAATGCGTTAAATTTAATTCAATTAATAAAATAAATTCCGATAAAACTCAGATCTAAAAAGTATTAAAACTTTTATGAAGTACAAAACAATTATAATAAAATAATTATGAATACAAAAGATAATCTTATTCTAAAAATCTGAATGTTAAAAAATAGTCAGTCAGTCGTCAGTAATAAAAAAAAAACTGCAATAATCATTAAATTTAAGTTTTGCAATAAAAAACAAACCAAAAGCAAAAGAAGTGTGGACCTTGACAGAAAAAAATATATATTTATGTGTTTTTTTTTTCTGTCAATAAAAGATAAAATTATTATAATTATTACGGGGCTGAAATAGAGAAACATTTAGAGCAAATAAGAAACAGAAATGAGAAAGTGAGAGAGAGAAAGAGAAATATTGTAAATATGAGAAATAGAAAAAGAGGGAAAGTGAGAAAGAGAACGTTATAGAAAAAAAAAAGAAATAAAAATAAAAATCAAGTTCACGTGAAGAAAATTAAGAGGACAAGGACGTACAGAAGGAATAAGTGTAATGTAAAATTAACGTAAATTTAATTAAAACAAAAACAAACAAACGTTGAATAAAAAAAAACGATGATTTTCCAAAATGAAACTTTTGAAAAGACGATAAAATGTTGTTTTGTTTACAAAAATTTTTTTTTTTTAGGTTGGCTGATAAGAAATCAGGTGATAAGTAAATGAGAGGAAAAAATTTTTTTTTTCGTTTCTTTGTAAGAAAAAAAAAACAATATTTGAAAATTTGTAAAAGAATTTTTTAATCTTGATAACAGAAAAAAAAACTGTAAAGTAGAGACAAACAAACAGACGTTAATCAGTCAAAAAATCACCTGATCTAATGCGTTCATTTTGAAGAGATAGAAAAACAGGAGGAGATGTAGGAGGAAACGGGAACCAGTTAAATTTGGATGCAGAAAAAAAAACAAAACAAACAAAACATGTTTGTCACAATATAATTAGCTTCTTTATTTTAACCTTGAATTTTAGTTTCAATTTGTTTATCGTTTAAAGTGAGCCAGCCAAAAGATTATATTTTTGTAAATTAAATTTTGAAAAAAAAAAAACAATCCGTGTGATTTCTATAAGCTTCGCAAAATTATTTAGCTTAAAAGCCACGATAGAGGGTTCGTATGTCATTGTTTATATAATCATTTAATGCGATCATCGAACAGAGATTATCGAAAAGAATTAAAAGATGGAAAATTATTATCAAAAGTGATTTTATAATTTCACAAATGTGTTGCCAATGAAAATTATTTTCTTGTAACTCGTTTAAAATTTTAAAAATAAACAATACAAAGTAAATAAAAAATTTGAGATAATTTGGCAAACTAAAAAAAAAAAATAAGAAGAAGATTGAATTAATTATCGTACAATTGCTTCTATAATTCCAATTCCATGTGACAACTTCAAAATGTACTGTAAAATAAAACGCACGCGTCTCATTCAGTTTATAAAATAAATTGATAATAAAAAAAAAAGAAACAGGGAAGAAAATTATAATCAATTCACATCAATTGAGTGTATGGCCTGACAGATGAACTGGGGTTGGTACAGGCTACCGACACCTCATATCATTTTAAAACATTTTATGAAATATTAAACATCTGAAAAGTCACAAAAGTTCAACTTCATTCTGATAACAGAAACAGAAACAAAAAAAAAGAAAGGGGGAAAAAATTTACTGCTGCAAATAAATCACACGAGTTTATAATGACGATTTTGCTGATGACGATTGTAAGAATAATTGTGATGATGATGATGTGTCATTATTTAATTTAATGTTCACTTCCATTTGCATCTTTTCCTTCTTCAAATAAGAAATTAAATGAATTTTGTCATCTCAATTTTAATCAATTTTCTGTCTTTTTTTTTAATCTTATGATTTCTTACATCTCTCTCTCCCTCTCGCACTCTCTTTCTTTCCATTTTTTTTTATTATGTCTTATTTCTCTCTCAATTTAATAATACAAATTAATTAAATCAAATTTTAGATTAAATTAAGAATTCTATTCTTGCGGTCATTTCACTAACACGTGTTATGTGTCATAATATTCTTCTTTTTGATAACAAGTCAAAAAAGTCAAATGGGAGAAAAAGTTTAATAAAAAGAAGAAGAAGAAGGAAAAAAAAGACTCTCGAGACAAAATGATTAAAACAAAACATAAATCAGACTATTTATGGAGGGATTTGATTATATAAATAATAAATAATAAAGAGTGTAGAGGTCAATTTAGTTATTTAATATAAATGTATGAATACAAGTATGAATGTTTCAACTTATATTTATGTAACTGATTTAATTTTTTTTTTTTGATTTTAAAAAAAAAGTTAGTCAATTTAAATGTTGATTAATCTTAAAGATAATGATGAAAGGTGTTTTAAAGAAAAATAACAGAATTTTTTATTTGATACAAAAGTTCACAGGACGTTTTATTTTAATAGCTTCTCTTCCGTTTCAATAAATATTAAAAGTGATTTTTTCAATTAAGTTCAATTAAGTATAAATTCTAATATTTGAATATTCAGTGCAAGTTAAGAAAAGTAAAATTTCGCGATTAAGTGAAAAAAAAAAGTTCCAATAAAAATTCAGTAAAAGTTAAGAAAAGTGTGAAAAGTTATGAAGAATATTGGAAGTTAAAAAAAGACAAACTACATAATTAAATAATCAGAATAAAAAATAAAAGTAAATTTCCCAAATAAAAGTTAGGAACAAGATATTGAAAGTTGGGAAAAGTTAGGAAAACAAAAGGTGAAAAATTAGAGGGGAAAAAATGGATGAATTAAATTGAAATAAATTTCTAAATATAAAAAATATTAATAATGAAATAATGTATAATTACCATATCAACGTTAACTTCACCAACTTTAGTTGCACCATATTGTTTTCTAAAATTCTTAACACGTTCCTGTTCCTTTGGAATTTTTTCTGAAAGTACACCTTTTAAGTCTGTTGACTCTGCTGAAATATTACGTACACATGTAATAAAAGCTGGTAGAACTTTCTATAAAATACAAAAGAAAAATAAAATGTATTAATAGAATTTCTTCTTCTTTATTTAAGAAAATTTAAACTTTGATAAAAAAATATATAAAATTTCGTCATTTTTTAATGTTCTTTGTTTTTGTTTTGTTCAAAATAAAAAAAAAATCATCAACTCAACTATGTTGCTCTCAACAAATGATAACAGTACATTCTCTTATCTCAATCCCTTCTTTTATTTTTGTTTCATTTTAACTTGAAATTCAGATGCATTTTTTTTTTCTTGCCTAATCACAAAATTAACTGCAATAAATTATAAAATATAAGAAATGAAAATGAAATTTATCACGTTCCTCTTGATCTTTGTTACAAAAAAAAAACTGTTCTGTGTCTGCGTTAAATTTTATACAAATAATCTAATCACACTTTATGGGATTACTTCATTTTTTTTTTTGGACGAGAACACAAACTCATGAAACAATTTTTTTTTCAACATAATGAATCAATCCATTTTATTTTATCATTTCCTCAACAACAACAATAAAAACAGAATTTTGTTTTAATCATTTTTTATATTTTATTTGAAGTGAATGAATTAATGAAAGCAAATTTAATATTCAATCCCTTTTTATGTGTTGTGATTTCGTTAATTTCAAACGTCAATATAAATCATTAATTCATAAATATTCTACGGTTGTCCCAATGACAACTCTCTTCACTTTAATCTACTCCACCTGACGTAATCAATCAATTTTTTGTTTCTGTCCCAGACTTTTTATACATAAAAAAAAATTTAAATTAAAACCAAACAAAACAAAAGAGGGAAAATCCGTTAAGATAAGAAAAAAAAAATAAACAAAAAAAAAACAAGAAACTGATGATTTTAATTCTTAACATGACAACAAATGAGAACATCTAAAATTATGACGTTTTAATTATTGAAAATGAAAAAGAAAGAAGGATGATACAATTATCTGTCTATGTTTCTACACACGATTAAATAACAAAATACAAATAAAATATAATTAACTTATTGAACTTTCTTGTCATACATTCTCTTTAGTCATGCTACTTAATCAGAATAGCAACAACAAAGTGTTGCGATTAATGAAAAGGAAGAAGAAGAAGAAGAAGAAATTGACAAAACGTTTTGATAATATGCGACAATTATTTGATTGTCATTTTTTTTTCTATTGAAATAATTTCAGACAACATTAAATGACCAGACAAATTTTTATAAGGCGTTAATATATTTTTACACGAGGTCGGAGAAGATCTTCGTAATATTCGATACGGACTGAAGTCCAGTGAATTAATATCAGTTCATTGTATCGGTTTTTGAAACGAGTGAATAATATGATTGCAGATTTACAATTAAATATAAACATAGAAATTTGGAATCCAATTCAATTAGAGATGAATCCAATTTTAACAATGTGTCAGTCAGCAGTGTTGTGAGTTTACCTAATCGCAATATAAATTTATTAATAACAGGTTCTACCCTAACTAATCGCTGTAATTTCAAATTGTTGTAATTTTCCAATAAAAGCATAATTACCAAATATAATAAATTGAAAGAGACAAAAAAAAGAAATAGACGAAGAGGGATAATCTTTTAGTTGAAAATAAATTCGATGGTAATTAAATAGAAGTTGTTTGGAAAATCTAAATAAATGTCCATCCAGTGATTTCTCTTTTGTGTAGTGTTAAGTTAGGGGCCACCACCCCTTTAATTGACGAATTATGGAGGACATATTCAAGTAGATGCACCTCATTTAATTTTCATCGAGTGTTTTAATTTTAATATTATTGTTCTGAGGGTTTTTGATTAGACTTTACGAAATTAATAAAATAAATTATTTATGATGAAATTCTCTTGATTGATCTTTACAAATGTTAAATTAACTTTAAACTAATATGAGTATTGAGTCATGAAAGGATGTTTCTAATTAATAAAATTATAAAAGAAAATCACTTTTTTCACGCACATTACAATTTCAACATTAAAAATGTAAATTGCAACAAAATCAGTCAGTTTGTTTCTGATTAAGTTTAATGCAATTTTAAAATTAAATAAATTGAAATAAAATAAGATAAAAAAAAAAATGACGTCAACAATAAATCCGCCCAAAAGATTTGTATTTTGTTGTTATTGTTGTTGTCGTTATTTACTTTAAAAAAAAAGTTAATAAAAAAGACTTGGAACTAAGCCACAAACAATAAACGTTGTGGTATATTTTTTGTGTTTTTATTAAAAACTGAATTTAATTCTACGGCAATTTTTTTGATTTTATAAAAATTATTTAAAAATCATCAGTTCCTCACCTCACTCTTTATCACTTGTTTTCAGGGTCAATAAAGTCAATTTTTGTATTTAATACAAAATTGCCGTCGTTGTTGTTTTAAAATTACGTCATTAAAATAACCAAAATTTTGTTGTTGCTTTTTAATTATATTTATTTTAATTTTTCCAACAAACATAATTAATATTTTTTCTGTTCCTTCAATAAATTCAAAAAGAAACAAAATTAGATGACGTCGTTGTATCTAAATTATGCGAGTGACTTTGTTTGTATATGTTTGTTCATAACAGAATATTCTAAAAGTAACACAAATAACACCAATAACGTTAAATAAACGCACAAAGTTCGTTTTACGTAATCCCATTTTTTTTGTATCTTTTAATTTGCTTGAAGCGAAATTCAAGAGAAGTAAATTTTAAATTAAAAATTCTTGTGGCGGTTGGTTGTCATAGAACAATTAAGTGAATTCTTTAAATATTATTTCTCTCTCTTTCTAATGTTATAATGCCATTTCTTTTGCACTTCAAACAAACGTTAAACTATTACGTAAAATTGATGTAGCTTGTAGATCATTTAATTAGTGTTCTCTTGTATCTGTAAGACAAATAATAATGAACGAAATTCAGAACGTTAGAAATAAACAAATGATAGAGAAACTTTTACTGGGAAAAAAATTCACCTTCAGGTAAATTTTATCAATTTAAATGTTAGTTCCTAAACGTAAAAACCGATAGAGTAACCGTTACACAATAGAAAAAGGCAAGGACAGGTGAAGTGAAAGAGAAAGATAAAGAGTGAAAAAGATAGAAATTTCTGAACAAAGTTATTTTTTAAGTGTTTCAATATAATTGTTACCAGTTGGACATTTTTAATCTCTTCCATAATAATAAGTAATTTTTTAATCAAAAAGATTAAAAAAGTGAACAAAAAAAACAACAACAACAACAACAGTTTATTTGTCTTCTGTCCCTATAAATAATAAACAATAAATAAATGTACCTAAAATTCTATTAAGAGATAAGATAAGGTCATAAAGTGATTAGAAATTAGCAGATACATACACACACACACCTTTTCTGATTTTTTGTTCTATTTGTTTTGTATTTATTTTTGCTTTCAAACTCTTTTGATTTCAAAATCAATCATTAATTAACATTTTCTCCCCTTTTTCTATATTGTTTGTTGTTGTTGTTGTCTGTTGCAAAAAGAAAAAATAAAATTCCAATTTGACCTTATCACGTGGTCGTATGTTGAAAACGTGAAATCGACAATTATCCATGCAGTGTAATCACTTGAATTAACTAACAAAAAAGTTTTCGTAAGAAGAAGCTGTTTAATGGCGACCGGTTTAATGGGACCACCTGATTCAAATTTCTTAGTAAAATTTATGGTTTGATTAGATATAACACAAGAAAAAGAAAAATAAACAAAAATTGAATTTTGTGTTCATAATGTGAATCTGGGAATTGTGGAAAAATAACCAATTTCACTATCTAGATTTTTCAGAATCTAAAAAAAAAAACCCAAATTTAAGAAATTCCTATTTTCAAAAGAAACAATGGAATATTTTGGGATTCTGTTAAATTTATTTCACATTAAGAAAAAAAAAATAATCACTTCAATATTCTGAGAGACGAAAAAATTATTTACGTCTTCTTTCAATTTTTAAATATAAGAGAAATGAAGGGATAAAAATGTGAGAATTAATGAGGGCGTAATGTCTTACAATTTACAAAGACATAATGAATAATTTGTTTGTCATAAAGAAAATACCCTTCACAGTCAGTTATACTGACGGTTTTCATTTTAACAATGATTTATTTAAGTTTGCACCTGAGATTGAATTCTATTGTTGTGTAGAAATTCATCACAAAAGAATTCTCTGTTACTGTCTGATATAGATGAAATTGAATTGTGTAGTAAGAGAAGGAAATGTCTTTATTCAATTATTTCTCACGATCACATAAAATAAAAATCAGCCTACGGAATTACATTCCATATGTCATATTTCCTGTGCAGTTCACTTTATACAGTGAGCCAATTTAATGCCAATTTAATTTTCAAATAATTCATTATGTAAAAAAATGTAATTACGTAAATCGTTCACGTGATAATGTTAGGTAATTTAATTTTAAATTAAGATTTCTCTGATGTATCTGAAAAGACCTTGTAAATATTTAAACTTATTAATAACGAAAATTATTTTAATTTGACGTATACAGCTGGGAACCTTTACATAATCTAAATCTTTAAAAGAATCTTTTATGAAAATACCGATTTTTAAGACTCGATTTGAACCTAAAATCCTATTGAATAAATGACAAAACATTTTCATTTACTTTGGATTACAAATTCTACTTCCTCACTACATATGAATCCAAACTTTTTTTCTTTTTTTTTGTTATTTGAATTATCCGTTAATCCCAAGAAAATAAACTGAAAAAAAAACCGGATAAACGATCAACAATTTAAATTCCACAAACAGAAAAAAAAACAAATCTATAAGCATCTTATAATGAGAAGCTAAGAATTGTAATTAAAATTTAAATAATTAAATCTTTTCATATTTTTCTACTCCATGCATACAAATTACATATTTTTGTTTCTTGTGTTCTGTATACAAGAAAAAATAAACAAATAGGTAATTATCACCTTTTATGTTATGATTTTTTTTTTTTTAATCAAATGTTTACCTTGTCCCATTTTCTTTTTTTTATGTATTTGTAATTTACTTAAAATATTATGTTTTTCTACAAAACATTCGTTATTATTATTATTGTTGTTGTTGTCTGTTTATATAACAATGATAAAATAAAAACAATTATTGGAATGAATTATTGTAATTGATTAAAAATAAAAATCAAAAAATATTATTGTTATTTCAGAGAAGTTAACTCTTAAGTCTCGACAGTTTTATTTTATTTATTGCATAAAATGTTGTGGTTATTGTTGTTGTTTTTTCTTTCTGATTTTTAGCAAAACAACAAAGTAAAAAAATTAATAAACTTAAGAGACCGAAAAAAAAAAACTAAAAAGAAGACGGTGACCTTGGGCGGGTATAAATTCTATGTTGTTTTGTTGTATCTTATACGTAGCAAACTAATCGATGACCTTGACTTGAAAGAAGAAAAAAAAATGAATAAAATTAAAGGAAAGTGGGGATGGGTGGGGGAATTACAATAAGAGATCATTTCCGATGGTTTCATAATTATTACTTTTTTTTTCTTAATGATAAAATTCTGCGGGAAAATCAAGGCTGTGCTCCATCCTTCATAAATAAATATGCACAATGAAAATTTTCTAGTATTCAGAATGAAAAATATAAAAATAACGAATTTTGACCTAAATCAATTTGAGTTTTTATATTTTTGAAGGTTTTTTTCTCTTTTATTCTTAATTTAAAAAAAATGTATTTTAGTTTTTAATAGAAAAAAAATTGTGTAATAATCAGAAGAGCAGACAGCTGACGTTAAATATGTTGACGTATGTTAATGTTCCACTTGACTATTCGACGAGAACATTCAACATTAAAAACCCTATAAACAAAAACAAAATAATTTATCTACACACTTTTTTTTGGTTGTCGACTGTCGACAAATCGTTAATAAATTATTTAAATTCATTAGAAAATTATTGCAAATGTACGTATTTGTATGAATTTTATTTAAAAAAAAATACAAAACTATAAAATTGACTATTAACCGCAACGTTATTGATCGATTGAGACTGGGCCAAATGTCAAAAGTTAAGAAAAAATTAGAAAATTGTTAACAGAAAAAAAAGAACAAACGTACCAGTTAACATTAAAATTCGTTATTCAATTTATTTACGAACATACTCTCTTCATAATTTACGTTAACTACCGTAAACCCGTAGTTATTTAAGAAAAACAAAACAAGAAATAAATAGAAAATATTTCAATTGTTTAATCAATTTTTATTTCCTGATTCTTCTTCTTCTTCTATACCTTTTGTTTCGTAAAAGTACCAATGAAAAAAAAAACAATTCTAAATTTATCGATTTTATTTTGATAAAAGCATCCGGGTCCTTGACATTTCAAAAGGTATTATTGAACTTTATCTTAATCGAAATTTATATACTATGTACCTCATACCCCCACCTCACTCCTCTCCCCATTGATTACATATCTAATAAAATTACATTGTTACACCGTCATTCCTTCATCTTTATTTATTTATTTAAACTTTGATTCTTATAACCTAAAATAATCAATCAAATAAAAATCAAAATTAACGGTAATTAAATTAAAATTTTCAATTATATATTTTTTGTGTTTGTAATTTACGCGTAAAGACGAATAACCTTAATGATTCTGATCTAACATAAAAAAAAATAAGTCAAACGATTGAAATATCAACACGCGATAGATAAATTTAGATTACGAATATATGTGTGTGTGTATTTGTGCGTTTATTTCTTTTCTCTTTTATTTAAATAAAATTTAAAATTGACTTTTTGAAACATTATTAAGAACCTACCTCAAACATACTTCATTAAATTTTTTATTGAAATTCTCTTCGAAGTTCTCAATTTCACAATTTTATTTTTTGGTGAAGATTTTTTTTCTTATGAAAAATTCAATTAACATTTTTAAAAAGTTTTATAGAATTTTGAACTCTAGAAATTTGAGTTAGACAAATCTAGTGATATATGGAATTTAGTGAGAACATTATCTGTTAATGTCGTCTGAGATTTGATTATGGTTAAAAATTTGAGAACTGAATAAAAATGTTTCAATGGAATTAAACTGAAATAATATAACCGGATAACTTCGAAAAAATATTATAATCATTATAATAATTTCCTGTGCTTCATATACGACTTTTATGACGTAACTATATTTGTACACTCTTCAGGCAACTGGCTACTTCTTTTATTTTCACAAATGAAAATAAATTATGCATAAACAAACAAACAACTAAAAGTATAAATATTTCAGTTGTGTCATCACCTATACTTTAGGTCACCTTTAAATAAAACTTTTCAGTTAAAGTGCAACAGCAAAATCCAAAAATAAAACCACTAAAAATTACCCAAAAAAAAAAAACAAATGCATTTATTTCTCATTGAAAAATATATATATGTGTGTGTGTGTATAGGGAAATGATCGCACATTTCTCTGGTACAAATTGACACAATTTTTGTTCTTTTTTTTTTGATTTTATTTTGTTCCTTTTTTCTTCGTCTTCAGAAACTGTAGCCAACAATATTTTTTTTTTATAGAAGAATTAATTTTGTTCAGTTTATTTATTTGCTTTCCTTTGAACAAAACAGAAGAAAAAAAAGTGTAGTTGAATGACCGATTATATAACAACAAAATGTTTAATGGAATAAAAAAATATGTGTGTGTGTGTGCGTATTGATTGATTATTTATTTATTATAAAAAATTAAAGAAAAGGCAAACATGTCGGTGGTTTATTGGTTAATTTTGAATAAAAAAAAAAGAAAAAATGTAAATTTAAAATAAATAAATTATTTAAAAAAAAAAAGAAAAAAAACAACAACAACAGCAACAAGAACGTAATTTTCATTCATGTAATTCATAGATAATAAATAAATAATTGATTAATAATATTTGAGATAAGGTACACAAAGATAATCAAGTTTTCAAAATTTTGTTGTCATTTTTTTTTTTACTTCAATGTTGTTGTAATTTTAACGATTGACGTCATAAGAAGAATTTTTACAATTTTTTCGTGATTTTTTCGTTATCATCAAAATACTTTTTCAATTATTAATTTTTTTTTTGTACTTTAATCCGACGTAATTTATAAATAAGTTCTTATAATTTCAATCAATATTAAAGAGAAAAAAAACAACATTATAGTTGTGAGTGTGTATGTGTATCAAATTCAGAAATACAATGATGATATCAAGAACATGTGTGTTTTGAATTTTTAGTTTTAACCTCAAAACAAAACGATTTAAAAAAAAAAGCGGAAAAATATTAAATTTCATTTAAAAAAAAAAAAGAAGATTTTCACGGAAATTTTGCAGAGGTGACGCACCCAATCAACATACGAGTAACATTTGAACATCAATTTGAAAGGGTGACAGTTACTTAATGTCATAAAAACGTCGACCTTACGTAATTTACTGAAACATCAAAAAAAATCGAATGTTCTGAGTTGACGACGTCATTATTATTACTCAAGCTTAAGATAAGTAAAGCTAATGTTAACACTGGACTTAGTTGAAAATGGAAACCCAGCATTATAAAAAGTTAGCATTAAACTCAAATGAAGTCAAAATTAACAAGCTTCTACTTTTTTTTTTCTTTTTAGATTTTAACGATTGTAAGTTTCATTACTGGCCGACATGGAAAAAAATAAAATTAATGATATTAAATAGAGGCACAAATACATATTTACAATTTAAATAGAAAAACAACAGGTCAGTAGACACTTTAATGGATTCAATCGTTTGGCCTATTATGACGTACATTGGAAATACAGACAGACATAAACTTTTTTTTCTTTTTATTATTTATTTGAATTATTATTAAAATTCCGTTATTTTTCTTTTGAATTTTTTTTTTTTCAAAATTGAAATTAGAATTTCATTAATTTTTGTAAAAGAATGTTGTTTGAAGTGAAAAAAAGTTTTTTTAAATTAAATTTCTATTTTTTTTTCTCTTCTTAAATCAAGACACAAGAAGAAAATCTGGAAAAATGTAGATATCCCATAAATGGTGTGACGTCATCATCATCACTGAATATATAAACTGATGATAAAATAAAAAGTTTTAAGAGAAAAATTAAAAACCAGTTTCTAAAGAAAAGAATGGGTTTTTGATTTTGACTTTGGCTCATGGCCATGGCCATAATAATTTTGAAAAAAAAAAACCTCAATTTTTTTTTTACGATAGAAGAAGAAGAGGCATGAAAAAAAAAATTTGTGCGTGGCGAAGGAGGCACGGCATATGATTGGTTAACTGGACCCTATCAAACTATCATGTCATATTTTTTAAAGCTACAAACAAACAAATAAAAGAAAATAAAATAAATACAGACAAAAATTTATGCAAAATATTTTAAGCAGAAACATAAAGTAAATATGTATACGATAAAAGATAGACAATTGTGGTGTGGTGTTTGTGTCAGGTAGTTTCAGTGCAAATATTGAATTTTAAATCAATTACGGTCATTATTATTTTATAGTAAATTATAAAGAAAAAAAAAATAGTCGGTACAATTATATTTAACTTTTATTCTCGTAACAAAACATCATGAATGATGACGATGCTGATCATTATTTTAAATTTAAAGGCCTAGAACTAGATTTTGAACATTTTTATCGTTATTTTCATTTTTTATAGTCATATTTTTCTCACCACTACAACAATAACAACGTTGTGAGGTTTTCATTTAAAATATAATTATATTTATTTACTCTTTACTTTTTTATTATTCTTCTTATTTTTTGTTCTTAATTTTTGTCATTTTTAGTATTATATTTTTTTTTTATTTGTTGCCGTTTGTTAAATTTCAGTTTTATTTATTTAAATTACGTAATTTACGTGATGTTTTGTAGCTCTCATAAAATGTAATTACATTTTTATCATTGTGTATTTATATTTTTTATTGTAAATATTAATTACACTTCTTGCATATTTTTATTACAATAAAACCTGTGTAATAGGACCATTGATTTTATACAGAATTTCGATGTTGGTCCAAAAAGGAAAATAAATGTATGATAATGAAATTTAATTCAATTTGAAGGGTGGTCCAATTATACGAGGTTTCATTAGAGAATAAAACCTTTACTCTCACTTTTATAGCTTCAATCAAAAATATATAATTAGGTGGAAAGTGTTTAGATATTTTCTTCTTTAGATCAAGACTCCACTGTAACTAGTTCATTAATTGCTTTCAACTATAAAAATAATTGAAATATTTTGTGATAACAAAGTTGTTACATCGTTACATGGTAGAAAGATTATAAATTAAATAATAACATGATTTATCATCTGTTCATGGTTTTTGGCTTTAGTTTATATATTTTTTTTATCTAACTTTAAATCAAGGTTACAAGGTCACCGATTTTTATTTATTTATTTTTTTTTTCATAGAAAAGAAAATGTTTTAAAATTTGTTATGTAAAATTATTAAATAATATATTTTATTTCTATTTCTGAACTAAAATATAAGAACGACAACAACTAAAGAAAATAAAAATAGAAAAAAATAAAACAACAATTTGTGATTACGTAACGATATAATTTTCACTAGAAGGAAAAAATGGTCAATTTTTCCGATGTAGAGAAAAAAGTAACAAAAGGTAATTAAATTTTAATTAGAAGTAAAAACAATTAAAATTACCAAATTAAAAATTATCATTAATTATTTTGACACTAGAATAAATTGTAACGATAATTTTTAGAATTTTATTTTTTCACTCTGAAGAAAATTAAATATTTTACGTAACGAAAAATAGCGTATTTTTTTTGGGCGTTATTTTTTGGAGATTTTTTGATAGTTTTTCTCTCTCTCTCTCTGTCTCTTTCTTTTTTGGATAAAAAAAAATTGAGTGAAAAGGACATTTTATCCAGCTACTGTCAACTTTAATTTTTCTTTCTTTCTTTACAATTTATTTAAAAATATTGAAAGAAATGTAGTATGAAGAGGTGTGTAAAGAGGGTAGACGGGTAGTAACGTAAGCAAAATATCCTGAATTTTCTCACTCAAAAAATTATTATATAACACGAATCGATTTTCTTTTTAAACTAAAGAAATAAATTCCTGGTTAACTTTTTCTAAGACAATTTTTTTGTTAAAGAAAACCACGTTGCAAATTATGATAAGTGCTGTATGTATTTTTATCACACATTTTTTGATGATTTTTAAAAAAAAAAAAGAACTTTTTTTTTAACACAAACACATAAAAAATTCACAAAATAAAAAATAACTTAAAATTACAGATGCAAACTAACTAACCTGATGCGAATCAACTATTTTAGTTGATGTTATACGAAATAGAGACATTATTTATATGGTTTTAATTGAACACAATTATATTATTGAATTTTAATAAAACAAATTATATTTTTTCGCACCAAAAAAATCAATTTTTTGACAGAACAACCGCGCGATTACAGTGAAGTTTTTGTAATAAAAAAGTTAAAAAAACTTTTCCCTTTTCAAAGTGTTTGTAGAATTTGTTCGGTTTTCAATGTTCGTTTTTTAAAAACGAATGAATACGAATCAAAAGTTTCTGTTAGCTGCGTTTTTCAATTTTCGTATTCTAAAGAATCATCAATTTTCAAAATCAAGCAAAAATTTTCATATATTTATTTACAGAATTTTTACAAAATTGGGATTGCTGTGATTCCAAAAAATAGATTTTTTTGTACAAAATATAATACAAAATTAATGTGTAATAAAATTAATTATTTAATTCATTCTTAGAAAATTATATGTCTTTTTTGTATCACAATAATTAACGATAGAAAAACAATATTAAATTTTTTTTATATAAAATATTAAAATATAGGGAATAGGGAATTTAAAATAAAATAGTTTAGACTCATACCAAATTTCTTGTAGCATTTTAATTAGTAACGTCATAAAGAAATGACGTAATCTTAAATAGACATTAAATGGTGGTAACAAAATAACATTGAACTAAAAAATAATATTTCAGTTCATTGGTTTTCATACATCTTGGCCAACTTCATATCGAACGAAATCCATAATTTTTGGTTTAAATCTTTACTAGGACAGAATAATTTTAATTTCATATAATAACTTGGATAAATAAATTTATTAAAGAAAATGCAGAAGAAAATAAATAGAAAGACATTTTTTCATTATTTTCTTTTTTCTATATATATTTTTGTTTATTGTTTTTCTTTGATTTTGTTTTTTTTTTTGCATTTAACTCAAGTAGACAGATTTAAAAATTATAAATATTACAAGCGTATATAATATATAATTATTAATAATTAAAATCGTTTATTCCTTATCTAAATATTTTTATATATTCTATATTCTATTGTTCTTTTTTTTTTTCTTTTTCTAAAATTTCATTCATACAACAATGTCCTAGAATTATTTAAATTAAAAATATATTCGATATAACGAATAATAATTCAATTATATAGAGTTCCATTATAACGAGAAATTATTTGTATTTATTTCTTTTAAATATTTTCTTTTTTTCCTAGAAAATAAAGCGATTTTTTTTTTTTAAAATTAAATTAATTAATAATAATTTATATGACAAATATTTCTTCTTATTATTTTTTTTTATTTTCTAAAACTTTTTTTTTATATAATTTAATTTAATTTACTCGTTTCTTTAATTTTTAATATTTTCGAAATTTTAAACTACCAAAAATTGTAATTGGGAGGCAGCAAACGCGCGTTTAATATTAATTTTGTTTTTTTCTTAATTATTCTTTAATTTGTTTTTTTGTTTAAAGAGAGATGCAGTCGACTAGAAATTTTGGTGTTTTTTATTATTTAAATTTTTGTTTCTTTTTGCTCCTCTTTTTTTTTTTATTTGTTTGCATTTTTTCTACAAAATAAATGTAATTTTTTCTTGTTTTAATTATAAATATTCGTTGGAGTTACATTTTTACATTATTTATATATTTATAATAATTAATAATACATCAATTAAACGTATAAATCTTGTTGTGTCCATAATGGACGTTTTGATTGTGTACGTCTATGTTTTTCAGTTGAATTATTTATCTTTCGTTTTCTGCAAAAAGAAAAGAAAAAAAACGATAATATTTTAAAAATAATTAAAACTTTTTACTGACATTCTTTAAATTAACAAAAAATTAGTTTTTCCAAAAAAAATCTTTCAAATGTCGAATCATCACAAAGAAACCTTATAAAATTTATCATATTTGTACAAAAACCCTACAATTGTATTGAAAAATAAAAATTAATAAAATAAACTTACTTATTATTTATTTGATTTCGTCTATTAACTGGTATTTCAACTAAATCGCTATACTGAGATACTGTATGAGCATGTGAATGATCTAATTAAGTGAAAAAACGAATTCTTATTAATTTACCTAATTATTATGAATTGAATTTAATTCAACTTACGTCCATTATTATTGTGATTATTGTGTTTTCGTTTTGCACCTCTATGATGATGTGCTACCTGAGTATTATCAGTTTGTACACCGGAATATGTACGTACAGAACAGTCTGCTTTACCACGGCATTTCTTTAAATGTTCCAATGTATCGTGTAAATATGATTTCTCTTGTGGTGTTAATGAAGATACACGATTTTGTGTTTCAAAAGGATCTATAAAAATTATAAAATATTTTTGAATGCATAATGGAAACTCATGAAAAAATATATAATGTAAATGGCGTATTTAAAAAATAATTACCAATTCTTAAATTATAATAAGTAATAATGCCTGTTGTAAATTCACAATATAAGAAATTATGTGTTTGGTTAATAGTACGCACACAAGAATATGTATTATTATTTGAATTCATACAAAAACAGAATGGATCATCATTCCAAAATGGTGATGTACGCCAATGTGAATTATCATGACTAAAACAATTCATTTTTTCTGATAAACATTCTTTTTCTAATTTTGCTTTACGATGACGTTTTTTTTCTTTCTTTTTTTGTCGTTCCTCCTTTAATTTTCTACGTGCTTCACGTGCAATCTCTTTTTCATCGGGAACTCTTTAGAAAAAAATACAAAAAAAAACATATTTGAATTTTCAATAAATAAAGAAAAGAAAAAATAAATTATGTAAAATTTAAAACTTACATTTTAGCTTCTTCTAAATCACAATAACATTCAGCACGTGTCAAATGTGTTGTATGCTGTTTGCTGCCATGTACATGATTTGTATTATTAAATTTATTATGATTGTGACGATGTGGTTTTATTTCACTTGTTGACGTTTCAACATTAAAAATATTAAAAATATCCTCTCTATCTGTTGTTGACAATGATGATGACGAAAATGATGACGATGAATATAATGGTATTTCTGTTGTACTTATATTACGTGAATTAATCCAATACGGTTTACGTTTTGTATTTGTAAATGTTGGTTGTGGAATTATATTTGATGTTGTTAATGCAATTTGTGGTGTATAATGCATTCTATTTGTTGGATGATTTTTATGACGATGATGTGGACGTCTTACTGGTGGCATAAATGTTGCTGTAGGTTGATTTATTGTCTCTGTTGTTACATTTATATTTTCATCATGATAATTTTTTCTACCATTAATACGTTTCCTTTTTGTTTTATCATCATCATCAATAATAATAATTTTTGTTGTTATCATTTCAGTTGTCGTTTTACTATAATTTTCATCTTCATTTGATGATAAATTATCTAAATCATCATAATCTCTAATATGTACAGGACGATTTTCTTTTAAATGTTTTTTTATATCTTTTAAATCATTTGTTTTTTTCTTCAAAACTTTTAATAATAAATCAATTTGTACACGACTTTTTTTCCAACTTTTCTCATCTTCATAAATTATTTCTGAACAATTAACTTTACCATTTAATTCAACAAAACATTTTGCACCAAAATCTGTTTTATCATTTGTTGAATTTGTTTCTGAATTATCATCAAGAAAACTACGTTCTAAAGTTTCTAATTGTTCTTGAATATCCTAAAGAAAAAAAAATCCAATTAATTGATTAGAAAAAATAATCGTAAATTAATTACCAAGATAAGGTCACTTATATGATCAACTGATTCTCTTTTTGTACGTCTCTGTCCTAAGTTCTCTGTTTCTGAATTCTTTTTTATTGTTAATTCTTCAATATCATCAATAGCCCTTGATATTCTAATTAATTCCAGCATTTCTTCTGGTGTTGATTCCATTATTGTTTCATTCTCATTCTCATCATTAATTTCATTTTCATTATCAACATTACGTTTATGACGACCCGTTGAAATATTACTATATAAAAATAGAAATTTATATTAAAATTAAACAAATAAATTAATAAAAATAAATGAAAATAAAAAAACTCAACGATTGTCTTGTTTGTATTTCAGATAAATTCTTATCAGTTTTAAGTTTTGTATAGACAAGGCCATCTGGTGTAAAACATGCACATCGTTTATTTGTTTCGGTTGTAATTTTTGGAAATTTTTCAGCTAAATGATTCTGTAGTTCAATCTTAAATAATGACAAGATAATAATTTTTAAATTGTATTTTTTTTATATAAATAACTTACATGAAATTTACATTTATGTTTTCTCCATTGTCCATTTTCATTAATGCAACGCCATTTTTGTCCATGTACACAATTTTTTGATAATTTTGGATCAGAACATTCAAAATTTAAACGTGCCATTTTAGACATTGGAAAATGTTTATGTAAACGATTATATTGTGCTGTAATCAAAAAGAATTCAAAAATGGAATGTATAAGATTTTTTTTTTTTGTTTCTTAATTCTTATTTTACTCACGTATTTCTTCATCACGTATTTCAGATGAATCACCACTTTGTACAGTTTCTTGATGATCAATAACATAATCTTCAAGACTTGTTACTCTTTTAGAACCAAGATCATCTTTATTTATGTCTAACTTATGTTTTGTTTCTATATTTTTAATGGAAAAAAAAAATATTAAGGTTTAAGAGAGAAAAAAAAACATTAAATAAAAGTTAGAAACAAATTAGAAAAGTTAGAATAGCAAAATAATGAAATCTACAAAAATTAGAAAAATTAAAATAAAACAAGAAGAAGAAAACTAATTAAGATCAAAATATTTGTGTTAACCTTCAAAATCATCATCATCATCACTTTCATGTGAACCATCAATTCCAGTTAAGAATTTTTCAACAATTGTATCATTTCCAATCAATAAATGTGAATCATCAATGTCACTTGTTGTATTAAATTTATCAAGTGACAAATTAATTGAATTCTTTTTTAATAAATTATTTTTTCTAATTGCTGCTTTTGCTTTTGCTTCAGCAATTTGTTCAGGTGTATCACGTCTACCAGAACTTTCAATTAAAAATGTATCTGGCCATTTATCTTTAACATTTCGATTTCTATTTAATAATGGTAAAAAACTTCTACCATCCATATGACTTGGTGCTGGAAATATACCAGCAATATCAAGAAATGTTGGTGCAAGATCAATATTAAGGACAATTTCATCAACACTGAAAATTTAAAATATAATAAAATGAAAACAGAATTTTATGACAAACAAAACAAAATTAAAAAATAGTTAATTTACACAGTGGCCGGTTCAATTCCTGGTCCTCTTATTAAAAATGGTACTCTAACATCAAATTCAAATGGAAAACTTTTTCCTTTAATTAAACCAAATTGTCCTAAATGATAACCATGATCAGATGTATAAATAATGTAAGTATTCTCTAATACACCCAATGATTTTAATTCCTTTAAATTAATTAAAAAAAGTTGAATAGAAAAATTAGAATTTGTTGAAATAAATTAAATAAAAAATAGAAATTTTTTACCTGATAAACTCTTTCAACAGCAACGTCAACACTTTGTAATGTTTGTAATCTTTTTGTCATAAGTAAGTCAGTAAAACGTTTATGAACTGGTTCCATTTGATTTGTAACACGCAGAATCTAATAAAATACAAACGCCAAAAACAAAAAAAAAAAAAAGAAGAAGAACAGAAGATTGAATTAATAAACTAAAGATAAATAAATACATAAGAATAAATAACTTACCCATTGTTTGTCAAAATTTGGTGCGTGATCATATGAAGGAGTACTGTAAAAGAATTAAAAACGAAAAGAAAAATTTAGATAAAATTAAAGGCAAACAAAAGTTAAGAAAAGTTAAATAAAAAAAGTTAGATAAAATTAATGCATCAATTGGAACGTATCCTGTTTCCAAGTTATTGGCCACTTCAAATCGGACATCGCACCCCAATTTTAACGTGTTGGTTAAAGTCAAAACTCAAATTTAGGAAATTTATTTTTGGGCGTTATGATTTTTTTTTTTATCTTCAAATAAATCAATTCGTTTTATTTTTTAATTTAAATATTTTTAATTCGTTATCACCTTACGTGGATAACAAAAAGAAAACACACACATTTTTGGTAGTTTACATTTTTTTTTTTCTTTAATTAACGAAACGAAAAAAAAAACTAAATTCCAAGTCCAAGATAAAAAAAAAATTAGTTAAAAATAATTCTAAGCCAAATCCAAAAATCAAATCCAAACAAAATAAAAAAAAAAAAAACACAAACAGACAACTAAACTTGTTTCCAATTATAAAAAAATTGTTTTTCACCATTTTTAAAAATTTTTTAAACAGAATCAAAAGTAAAAAAAAAGAAAAAAATAAATCATAATTATTTGTTGTTTTAATTTATAAAATTTATTGTTGTTGTTTATTAATCAAAATGCAAAAATTATTACAACAATAACAATAACAAAATATAAATTATCAAGAATATAATATAATAAAGTGAATGAAGGGAGAAGGAAGAAGAAGAAACTAATAAAAAATGAGATTTATAATATTCTCAATTTTTATTCTTTATTTGTTTCTTTTTCTTTGTTTTGTTTTTGTTTTTGTTGTTTTTGTGAGTTTTGCAAAGGTGTCAAAAAAAAAAAAACGTAATAACCAGGTGTTTCTTTACTTACTAAAAATTATGCAACACAATAAAATATAATTATAATTAAATATGACCATTTTTGTGTAGTTAAGAATGAGAGAGTGAGAGAGAGAGAGAGAGAGAGAGAGGGGGAGAGATAATGAATGATTTATCTTCTAAATAAAATGAAATAAAAAAATTAAATAACTTTTGTACACTTTTGTTTGTTTTTTTTTTTTTTTTTGATTTATTAACTTTATTTTTTTCCTCTCCAATTCTCCAATTTCAATTTCCAATTATTTTATAGTTTGTACTTTTGTTTTGTTTAATCTAATTGGAAGGAATTTAATTTTTTATGGAATTATTATAATTATTGTAGGTTGTTATTGTCTGTTGTTGTTGTTGTTGTTGTTATTGTCTCTGTTAATTTTTAGTATGAATTCTGAATTGTGTAAATATTGTAAAATATTAATTATAAAACATTTACAATTTACCATTTACCATTCACCATTAACTATTAAAATCCAATATCAATAAATATAAAGAATATTTATCTGAACGCTTTTATTCGTATTTTAGATTGTTTTGAGAAAACATAAAAATTTTAAAGTTCAATTATGTAATTGAGGGATAGGAAAATAAATTTATAGAGGAAAAAAAATAAAAAAAAAAAAACAAAAAAAAAACACCCCGTTGAGAAAAATAAAAAACAAAAAACAAAAAAAACAGAAAGTGAGAAATTTAGAAGAAAAAAATAGAAAATACAAATTTAATATTTTCTTATTTTCTTTTATTAAAAATCAAACATCAAATAAATGACTTTTGTTCGCACTTTTGATCATAAAAAAAAAATAATAATAATAAAATTTAAACAAAAGGATTCATTGAACTATTTTTTTTTCTCTCTCTCTCTCTCTCTCTTCTCTCTCCTTTTAAAATACTTAATTTTCTACTCTTCTTCTTCTTATTTTAAACCACAACAGAAATTTCTGAGTTCACTCTAAATTAATTTCTTTATATACATTTTTTTCTTTCTTCTTCTTATAAATATTTATTCTTTCGTTTCAATTGAAAATCAAAGTTTACAATAAAAAAATGATGATGAAGAAGATGAAGAGGAAAAAAAGAGAAATAAACAAAAGAAAAACAAAAAAAAATTGAAAAATTAAAGTAAGAGGCAAATGAAATTAATTAAATTAAATTTAAATTGAAGAAAAAAGAAAAACAAAAAAAAAACAAACTTTTTGAGTTTCAAACAGAAAGAGATCAATTGGAATTTGTGTAAACAAAAAACAACAACAACAAACAAGAAACAAGAAAACAAAGAAAGGAAATAAATTCTTTATAAAAATAATAAATAATGCAAATTATGGTCAATTTACTAAAATGCAAAATGCAATCAACAAACAAAATATGCGAAACTGCAATCGGAATGATTATAATTTTTGTTGTTGTTGTTGTTGTTTGCATTTATTTTTTGAACAAAAACAAAAAGGAAATGGAAAACAAAAAAAATTTAGCTTGATGCAATTCTAAACATTTAAATTTAATTTAAAAGTAAAAATAATGAAAGGCGGAAATTATTGTTAGTTTGTCGTAAATTATAAATAAATGAAACAAATAAAAAGACGAAAAGAAAAGAAACAAAAACAACAACAAAAAATGTGGGAGTTTTCTTTTTATTAAATTTTTTTTTAATAAAAAATTTGAATTGAATAAAAAAAAAACAAAATCCTCTCTTGTAGAAAATAAATTTAAAACAATATTTAGTGTACTGACAGAACTGACAGAGAGAGAGAAAGAGGGATAGAGCTAAAGTGTGATAGATGGAGAGAGAAAGAGAGAGATAGAGAAGGAGAGAAGATCGGAAACTTTATTTATTGAATCCAATTATTCTTTCAGTTATATTTTTACATATTTTTTTATATTTGTTTTAATAAAAAACAAGAGAGAAATAATAAATTATTAAATTGTTGAAGCAAAAACAAAAAAAAAAAAAGAAAAATTTTTTAAAAAGGGACCAATGCACTGTAACCCTTTCTATTGTTGTTAATTTTTTTTTCATTCTTTGACTTTTGAACTTTTGCTACATAATTTTCAATCAGCCGTTTGTGAAAATATTTTCAAAACATTTATGTCCGATTTAAAAAAAAAAATCTATCAAGTGGCTTATTTATAAGTGGCTGTTATTTATCTCTTAGTCTTACACTCTTGTATTGTGTATTGTCGTCTTTTTTGTTCTTAATTGACTCTGACTTTAGACTGTCGTGAAACATAAGAATATTTATTGTAACTTTCTTTTACAGTTTCTATTTTATCTAAGTTGTAGAGGAGCAATCCGTAGATTACGATAAATATGCGATTGCTATATACTCATTCGCACTCGCACTCAGTTACTCGTGATCACTCACTGACGCACGCTAACCATTTTCGACACTCAAACATATTTAACGTAATCCAGGAAAATTTTCAATTAAGTTAATAAATTATCGTTTGTCTTTGTTCCTTCAAACAATTCATTTCAATCAAATTGAAGTTTTCTGTCTTTAATCAAGTCAATCAGTTAAAATTTCAAAAATGTTACAAAATGACGTCATTTGTTAGTTGGCACACACCTGATTTATTATATTGTTGAGAGATTATGGATCAGTTAACAATTTGTAAATTATTCAATGACGTACAAATTGACCTTCACTAATGATTCTGAAGGAGTTAAATAAAATTCAATTTATATCGATGATTTGAAAGTTTTTGATTGAATTTGTGCAACCAAAAACAAATTCTACTGAAAATTGATTTTTAACTTCAAAATTATTCCATAGTTGAATTGTTTAATTTTATCAATTGGCTTATTTATTCAACCGTATTTTTAATAATTTTGATTTATTTAAAATTCACTCAAATAATTGTTTATGTAATTTGTAACACTTAGGTACTCGTTGTTCACTTACTAAAACAATATTCTATAGAGAATAATGTAATTTACAATTTTGCATGTCACAGATTCTGTTAAAATATATTTAAATAATTTATGATTTACTTACTGATGTGTTGTTACATTAAAGAATAAATGATTGTATTGTGGTGCTGAATCTTCTGGTCCATGTGGTGATGGAAAGCTCATTGTTAACATAACTGGTTTCCTTTGATTTTGTTGTTTTGATTGACGTAAAAATGCAATTGAATCATTTGCTATTAAATCTGGATAATAATCCTAAACGATAATCAAAAGAGAAAAAGAAAAACGAAATTAATGAATTTTGATTGAACAAAACAGAAAGAGACAAAGAATAAATTAATTGTACAACTTAACCCTTTCAAAACTTAACGAGATATGATCAAATTAATTAATTCAGGTCTGTCAACATTATTCATGTAAATGGAAATTAAATGTTTAAAAATGTTTCATGATATAAAAATCGTAATGTGATCCCCGCACAAAATAATTATTTAAAAGTATAACCAAAAAAAAAAAACCTCCCGACAAACCCAGTAATTTTCAACAATCATCGTATTTAATAATGACAAGGAATAAAAGACTGAACATATAATTACAAAATTACTTCATCGTTTTATTTAAATTTTAAAATAACAAAAATTGTTTTTACAGACAGAAACAAGATTGGATTAAATGTGAAGAAAGGAACAATTAAATGAAATCAGTTCTTATTCAATTATAGAAATAATTAACTCAAAAATTAAATATAATTACAAAACTGAATTGTTGACATCCTCTGTTATAAATTTATTCATAAAATTCATGAAAAACAAAAATTCTGTTTTCAGACTTCAGAAATATCGAACTCTGAGAAGAACTAAATAACGACCTTTAATATTTGTTTGATTGAAATAATAAATTGATTTTCCAGAGGACTTAATAAAACACAAAACTTTTATTATATTCATCCATTACAATGAACAAGAAAATATGGTAAACGTTAGAATTGAAAGGGTTAATAAACTGAATTAATTTAATGTAGAAAAAAAAAAAACAACAACAAATAAAATAAGAGTGACAAACCTTTGCATAATCAAATCCATGTTTTATTTTCTGTCCATTCATATTTATACTATAATTATAATATTTTGAATTCATTATTAGGCCACCCCATTCTCTCCAACCATTTGGTATATAAGATCCATTATATTTATTTAAATATTTTCCAAAATAACCTAAATTTATTTATTTATTTATTTAATTGTTGATTCAAAAAATTTGTTTTGTTTTTATTGTGTTTAATATTTTGATTTGTTTGTTTCGTTGTTTGTTCGTTGTTTAGTTACAGGTAAATGTTAAGAGAAAAGGAAAAAAAAATTAAAGAAAATGTTATTATTGTTGTTGTTGTTGTTAAAATAAAACAAAAAACAAAAAACAAAAAAAACAAATAAAGAAAAGTGACAAAGATTAATTTGAAAGCAAAATGTGAAAGACAACAGAAGGTGAATGAGTGGGGTTAACAATTAACAATTAAGAGTGTGAGAGTCTTGTCATGATATCCTCATTTGTGTTATGGAGGGGAGGTAATTTAATTTATCTTTCAAAAATTAAAATGACCGCCATCCCCTAGTAAACCCCACAAAAAAAAAGAAAGAAATCAACCAACAAATGATTATTGAAGTGTTAATGTTCACAGTTTTTCATTTTAAATCCTCATTTTATTCTTTTTTTGTTCATAATTATCCAAATTATTTCTAATTATTTTAAGCGATTCCTTTTTCACCATTTTCCGTAATTATTTTTAATTTTTCGTCCTAATTTGTTTGTTGTTTTTTTTTTTTTTTTTGGAAATTTTGATTTAGAAAAATTAAGAAAGAAAGAAAACAAATTAATGACATGCGACAAAATTATCACGATTAAACTTATTACAATTTGTGCTTTTATTTTTTTTTTTTCGCGTTTTGATCCAATCAGAAATCGCGTTTAATTTAGAAACAAAAACAATAAAACAAAAAAAAAACACAGAAAATAATAAAAAATTAAAATAAAAAACTTTTAAAAAAATTCTGTCTAGACACATTTTTTGATTGGTCAGACAGAAAATGTTCGTGAAAAAATGACCATGAACCTTTTTTCTTCTTATTTTGTATTTGTTTTGTTAAAAAAAAAATTATGTACTATACACTATAAAGACGGGGGAGGGGTTTTCTGTAGAGACTCTGAACATTCTAAAATAACAACAAAATAATAATATGTAATTGTATAATTACAATTGAAATTACTCCGTCAATTGTACAGAATTTTGATGAAGAATGAAATTATTTATTGAGTGGAATAAAGAAAACGTGAAAACGTCATTCACGGATCAATCAAATTATGTCAAAAGAAGAATAACAACAAAATCTTATTGGAATTTTATTGCGCAATATTTTGTTAACTCAAGAACATTGCTTTTTTTTATTGCACAATATTCGTTTTTCACTTCTCTCTATCTCCATTTTCTTTAAATTTTTTTTATAATTTTCTTTTAAATATTAGAGGAAAAAATAATCAATTATCTGTTTATAGAAAATTATTAAAAACATTTTTGATGAGAAATTAAATTGAGAACAGATTATGAACGATATAATTGTGTAAAACGAACACATTTTGTCTTCTGTATGTTGATTTGTAAAAAATCGTTATAATTGATACGAAATTTTTTAAATTAAAATTTTTAACAAGACAATATCAAGTCATTAGAAAACTGTTATAAGTAAGCTAAAAAAAAAAATAATTGCATAAAAATTAAAATATTCACGTAATTTAAGAATACCAAAAGGAGGATTTACCAAATAAATTTGCAAACAATTTAATTTATTTGAATAAAGACAATTACATACGGATATGAGTCTTTATTTAATTGTAATGCAAATGAAAGGATTGAAATATTTAAAATTACAAAGATGACGTCAGTTAAGCGTTTAAAAAACGATTTACAAAATAAAATTACAATGTGGAATATTTTATTTTTATTTATAAAGATTTGGATTAATCAGAATAAAAGAAACAGAGAAAATGTTAACCGTCTCTTAAATGTGGCAGATTCGTGTGAAATTTTTTGTGAAATCTTTTATTCCAAAAATAATTTACTGAAGAGTGAAGATTATTTCTTTCGATTTCTTGTCAGGAAATATCACTTCTTAACGAGTGCAAGTGAGGTAATTGTGATCATAAAGAATTTCATGGAATCAAAAGTTTATCTTAAATATTGTTCACATCAATGTAAATTAAGTGGGAATTAGAAATTCGTATAAACCAACGAGTGGCATTGATCTTTTTTCTAAGAAGGATTCATTTTAAATAATTTTAACTTTGAATTAGAATTTTCTTTGTTTATTTTTTGTTTCTCTCTTATTCTGATTTTGATTTAAATCAATTTTCAAAAGGCACGATGCGAGCAGAATTAATTTACAAAGAAAAACAATTAATTTTTTAATTAATTATTTGGTTGGTCTTTAGATTCGCATTTATGACTTTGTCAAATTAATCATAAAATCAGTTATTTTTTGTAGCTCTGTACAAGCACATATAAAGAATTAAATTGAATTAAAGGAATGAAATAATGTGATGATATGTATCTCTCACTAGTGTAAGGAGATGAGGTGTAATGAATAATTTCACATTAATAAAGTACTGATAAATGTTAAAGTTAATAGAACAAAACAAGATAAATTCTTACCAGTACGATATCCAGCATTAGAAAGGTATGTGGCAAATGATCTTGTCTCATGATGTGCCTGCCATTCAGTACTTGAACAATTATCATTATTTGTAAATACATGATGATTGTGTACATATAAACCAGTTAATAATGATGAACGTGCTGGACAACACATTGGTGTTGTTGTATATGCATGACGAAATTCAGCCCCACCATCCCTTAATAAACGTAATGTCCTTGGCATAAAATTTAGTGAACCTGAAAAATAGAAATTATTATGTTTTAATTTGAATTCGTGTAAACTTTTTCGTTTAAAATTTAAATATAAAAACTATAGAAATTAATTTGAATAAATTTCAAATAGGAATTTTTATAATTGCCTGTCGGTACAATATTTCAAACGAATAAAGGTCAATACGTTCTTGCATGTCGGTTCAAAATTTCAAACGTTATGATGACGATGAGTAAAGGTCAATACGTTCAGGTAGTTTATGATTATGAACAACATAGGAAATAAGTTGAGGCAAGGGCCAGAAATAAGGTCAATGAGAATCTCATGTTAAATAGCATCAAAATTATTCCATGCAACATTCTGTGAAATGGATAATCGATTTAAAAATTAACCCTTTCTGAAATTCTTTCCTTTGAACACAAATATACAAGGAAACGATTTCAATAATTTTGCAAAATTTCAGAGTACCAACAAAACATGAGAGATAATTTTGAAATATTTCAGAAATGAAAATTTCTTTGATTTTTTTGTTGTTGTTATTTTACACAATCAAAGTTACTTGAATGAAGCTCTCATCATTCTCATTGACACGATAAAATCAACCCACCAAAAATTATCTAATCAACCTACACGTGCATATCGTCACAAACACATATCCATATATATATATACACTCACACACACATACACACATACACACAGTCATAGAAATACAAAAAGTCATCAATCATTAAAAATATTTATATCTAAATTTCCATTTGAATGATTTGACCTAAATTCATTCATTTAATAAATAAAAAAAAATTGTGAATTTTAATTTTATTCAAATATTTGTTGTTGTTTTTTTAGGATTTTATTCTTTAAAGTTTAAAGAGAGAAAAAAAAACATACAGGAAGAAGTGAACGAATCGGTGAAAAAAATGTGAATTTTTTCAATCTTACCGCAGAAATATAAAAACTTTTTAAAATTTAACCCAACACCCACATTTTTTTTTTTTTTATTCTTAACTTTTAGAAATTAATTGAAGTGACAAAATAGAGTGGATTATCTATGAAAATTAAAATAAAACAAAAAGAAAATAAAACGACTGAATGACCGATTAATTAACGTTTTACTTTGTTCCATTCTTTATCTGGCCTTTTTCTTTTTAATTTTTATTTTTCTTAAGAAAGAGCCGTATCGAGAGGGTAACACAAAACCAGTTTAAAATTTCACATCCCCATCACTTGCGTATTGCACAATTTTTTGCACAAGGATTGTATATCAGTTCTCCTAACGTTGCACATTGTTAATTCCTTTTTTTTTTTAAATCAAACGTAATTTATCTCGGCAAAATAAATCTCAATAATTAGAAATAAAGAAGTTCAATTGATTTTTATATAAATTTTTTGTACTGAAAAAACTTTCATTACGACAGAGGTTTTATTTTAAAGTACAACGTGCATTGTAAGACGTATACCAGAATACGGCCCTTATACATTCAATCTTGATTATGTTAATTTTATTAACTTAAAGAACAGATTAAATTAAAAGCAAATTACAATTTAATTTAATTAATTAAGTTTTTTTTTTGTTATAATTAACCCTTTTGTATTCAGTGTTCTTGCATGACAATTAGAAAATTCAGAATTAATAGTTTCTTTATTTAATCTTATTCTTTGTTTTATTTTTCTTTACTTTACTTTTAGTTGGTTTTCGTTTTGAATTCTTTTTTAGTAAAGTTAATTAAAGTGCGGTATGAAGTAATGTAGATTATTATCTTGTGTTAAAATAAAAAGGGAAGAATATAAATCATCAAGGGCGTAGGTATAACCAATATCAAAAATGTTCGTCCATTGATTTCAAACTGTCCCATGATTTCAATGATCATTGCCTTCGTCAATTGATTGAAGACAACTTTAATAATAAGTATAAAGTTAAATGTATTAGCCGATGTAGCATGTGTGTTTAGCTTTAAGGATGTGGACGTGCAAAATCAGAATTTTGCACCGAGACCTCCATTTTGAACGGGCCTGAGAGTCTCGGGAATCCCCTTCAACTATGGCTCAGGGCATTTGAGTTATAAAGAAGTTATTCTTGTTATAAGTCTTGAATAATAAATAAGTACAAAATAAATTAATGTAAGTATAATAAATTTTGTACGAATCAATGATAACTTTGAACAATCAGTAAGGAGACAATTTTCCTATTAGCTGTGACCCTTGTGCCATTCTTGAACTTCTTTAAGTATAGGAAACATTCAATAAAATTATTTAAGAATATCCTAAGGAAATAGATAAAAATAAGGAAATTCTTAAGATTTAGTGGGTTAATGATGTAATACACAAGTCATCTTCTCTCTATTCTTGTTCTTGATAAAACAATTAACCTCGTTCAAACAAAACTACACATTTGTTTCTTTTTGGTAGGAACGAGAAAAATTTCTTATGCCAAAAATATTTTATCAGCACAATTTGTTCTGTTATTTTTTGTTTTTGTTTTTATTTTTGGAAAAAGACAAAAAATAAAAAAAAATTACAAAAAAAAAAAAAAAAACAAAAGGATCCCAAAAATTCTAGACAAAAAACGACTAAAAGAGAAGAGATTATTTATAGACTTTTAGGCGACGATCTACTTTACGTTATATAAAATGAATTTAGATTCAAACGACTAACCTTTTATAGAATCAATAAAATTGTCAAAACGATAAAAAAAATAAACATTGTTTTTCTCTCTCCTTCTCTCTTGTGAATTTTCTCTGATAAAAATCTGAATTTTTCTTCTTCTTCTTGTTCATCTTCATTTTTTTTTTTTGATTGAATTGAGGACAACACAGAAAAATTGAACAAACAACGTTAACTTTATTTAAATTATCATAATTTATCTTTGTCAAAACTTTTTCATCATAAATGATTTGAAAAGCTTTTTTTTATTTCACTTTTTTGATTTTCTTTATATTTAAAATATGTTTTCTTTTTTTCCTATTCTATTCCAATTCTTAAATATTAAAAATGGTCAGTCATCCGTTTAATTTTGTGAAAGGGTGAGAGTGGGGAAAATGTATTGAAATGTGTGGAGAATTAATTTTACAGACAATTAAAATTAAAATCAATCACTGTATTCGTTTGGTTCCGTTCAACTGTTAAGATAGATTTAGATACATTGAGGCACATTAACGTTTATTAAATGAATATTCATTCAGTCATTACTTGATTTAATTACCACTCAAAAGTTTTGCATCCAATTAATTGCACATTACAAAAGATTCACAAAGATACCTCCCATTAGTTCTTCCAGAATTGGACATAAAACTTAACCCCAAGAAGTATATCATGCAACAATACAACCCGTGCCTGTTCAGTAATTATGGGTACTTAAATATTACGTTCATTTGTAGTTTCTATTATCCCTTCTTAAACATTTTCAAGAAATTTCTGTACATTGAAACCGATGCATAAAATAAAGAAATTTTAACTGGAAAATCTGCGTGCAATAATTGAACCTGATAAAATGAACCCCACATTATTTTTATTAAAAATTCTCCATCAAAAGATGACTTAATTAATTATGTAACAGAAATTAAAACGGATCAGTGCAAACTTTGTGATAAAGAAATAAATATGTGTATACGATGCGAAGTTAGAATAATTTCTGTTTCGTGGTTTACCTACCGTAATACTTTCACACACCTTTATTATCTTGAAAATGGAAAAGTAAAAGTTTTGCTAATTGACAAAACAATTAAAATCCTTCAAAAAGTTCTTGCAAATGATGAAAAGTACTTTACATTAAAATAATTACATCGTGGTTGTCGGATTTTACTCTAGCGATTAAAATTTTAGAGCGTACAAGACAAGAACAATGGAAGTGAAAAGAGTGAGAATTTAATTGTAATGATGCATTTACCTTTTGTAATTTATATTCATTAATTTTCATTACTAAATTAGATTCCATTAATGCACACCAAATTAAGAAACATAAATTTGGTATTGAAACGTATAATTTTTGTAGTCCTATCAAAAAAAATCCTTTATAAATAAATAATAATACCAAAAAATGTAAAGACACTCGCGGCGCTACATGTTAATTTTACGTAAGGACTAAAGTTAACTGAAACAAAACATTTGACTCAAATTTAAAGTACAAATTGAAATTTAGGGAAAGAATAAGTTAGGTAAAGGAAAAAAAAAACGAGAAACAAATTACCGAATAAGGAATGAAAATTAAGACTGTAAATGGCCCATAAGGAATTAAAAAAAAGTTTTCTAAGTACATCAAGGTTTACCAACTCATAATTGCATACACGCACACGTACACATCTATTCATTGTTTATGTGTAAACTAAATGTTCACCTTGTTAATTCTTTTTATTGTTGTTTACTCCCCTAGGATTTGCTTTCACCGATGATATTAAGGATGATTCCCCTGATATAATAAAATATCGTTAAGGATGAGGAGGAGAGGAGAAGTGAAAGTATTTATTCTGACACCAACTTACGTAAGATACGTAGAACGTAGATAAACAATGTTAATACGTAAAATCTAATTAAAATAACCATCTAACTCTTGTTCTCTCTAAATAAATGATTGTTGGTTGGATATATTTTCCATTGCCCTTTTACTCACGCGTTTCCTTTTTACAAATACAAAATAACTGAAAATAATTTTCATTCTTAAATAATTTAATAAAACAAGGCATATACTTAATTAATGACATTAATTAATTAACGTATTATGAATAAGTAAGTAGCAGTAAAGTAAAGTAAGTAAAGTTAGTAGGTAGGTAGGTAGGTGGAGTTATGTAGGTGGACAGACTACAGTAGGTAGTCTGTCCATGAATAAAAATAAGTTGGTGTAAAAAGAGTAAATTTTTTTTTGCTTATATAAGAAAATTTGTTTTATTTTTTTCTCTTCCTGTTTATTGGACCATTAATCTGATTTCATAATATTTCATTTTATTTAAGTATTATTTTATTCTTTAATTGTAACTTTTAAATATTTGGCATTTGTTTAGTTTTAGTTTAGTTTTAAGGAATAGATTTAAGTTAAATTTGAATACCGATGCGGTTGTTGTTGAAACAAATAAATAAATTATTCGTGTTAACCTAAAAATCATTTCTTGTAGTTGAATGTTATGACAAATAATATTTCATATAAACAAATTATGCGAATAAATTTATTCTTAAGACGTGAGGTTAACCACGAAAAAATATTCCATTTCAGATTCAGAATCATGTAATAAAATTCAATAATAACAATAATGAAATTCGTCGAATAAGATAAGATCAGACTCTATAATTAAAGGAAGTAAATAAAAATTTTATCACAAATTTTAAACTCGTGTTTTGTATCTTGTAATTGTAATTACACTTTTCGTCTTATTTAAATTGTTCAGTTGGATCCATTTGTCTAACACAATTTCTTCGATAAATTGATCAATCCAATTATATAGATAGATTTTTTGAAAATATTAGAAGCATAAATATTAAAACTAGAAATAAATAATATTATTCTTACCTAATTCAACATCCTGATCATCAGTTAATATTAATATAATATTTGGTTTTCTATCACGTACAGTTGAATGTGCGTGAGAATGATGATAATTATTAACAATTGATATGGGATCAATATGATTTTTTTTACCAGCATTATTACCACCACCACCACCGTTACTACCACTAGTAGCACGATGATGATAACCACCAGCACTAGCACTACCACCACCACCACCACCTACACCTCCTCCTACATTACCAGCAGGTGTTCGTACTCTTTGTTGTTGCTGCTGCTTTGGTGGATTTGGAATTTGTTGTTGCTGTTGTTGTGTTAAATTATTTTCAGTTGAAGTGACAGTTATTGCATTTAATTGAAATACAAAGTTATTATTAAATAAAATAATTAAGATGAAATTAACGAAATTTTTTATAATCATTTTCGTCTTTTGTGTATTGTTGTTGTTATTATTTATTTACTTATTTTTATTTTGTATACACAAACGCGCAAACACACATACTACACCGCACACACATATGAAATCACAGCACTGACGTAACACGCTCACAATATTTTTTTTCGTCTTTTCTTATCTTTCTTCTTTGATTTTTAATTCTTTTCAATTCATTATTTTATTTTCTTTTTTAGTTTTATTTTTTTTTTTCACAATACAAATAAAATTTCTCTCCTGCTGCTGTTGTTGTTGTTTTCTGTTACAAATAAAAAAATGTTTTTAATAAATATTAAAAAAATATTCTTAAGAGGAAATTCAACGAACATTATTGTTGAAAGGATTAACACAAATAAATTTTGGTTTCATACGCGTAAATGTCCTGTATTTGGATGTCATTTATGAACGAAATTCACCGAATTTAACCGAATTGAAGCTAGAAGGATATACATAAAAATTGTGCGCGTGATAAAGGAATAAGTGTCAGTAAAATGGCTTTTGACTTTGTATAAATGTAACTTTATTCAATTAAATGTTGTCCAACTCAAAGATTCTCTTTAAATTAAAATTTCCGTCTAACTCAAAGATAATAATGTAATAAAAGCCAATTAGATTTGGAGCGATCCTTACAAGTCCTTAGAATGTATTTACAAAGAGATTTAATTAATCAAACAAAATGTATTCAATACAAATTTGAATTAAATTAAAAAAAAACCCAAGTTATTTCAATTTAGAATTCTTAGTTTTGAAACTATGCTCGTCTGATAAGATTCTAATGTAGCGGTGTTCTAAACTTATAGTAGAACCCTAGTCATATAGCTTAGTCATAATCATATCTTTTGAGCCTGTGAAATCCAAATCTAATGCGTTTAATATTTTTATCTTAATACAGTTTTGACTGTCACAATCTAACAGTGAAGAAATATTTAAATTTGAAAAAAAAAATTATTTAAAATGATAAAGTGTAAGTGGTGTGTGTGGGTGTGATAACCCTTTTATCCGCCCTATATACAAATCTTTTGATTTTAAATTGAATCTAATTGGATTCAGTCATATGTGAACATTGATTAAAATTTAACAAAGAGAAAAGAAAAATTCAATTCTGTATTAAAGAAACACAAACAAAAAAAAAAGGTGAAAATCGAGAAGAGGATATAAATTATAATTTTTATTTGTACTTAAAGTAATTTAATTAGTTTTTTATTTACAACTTTTAAGTTTCTTTTTTTTTATTTTTCAGTTGAAAATAAAGTTAAGTTAATTGGAATAAAAATAGTTGTTGTTGCTGTTGCCGTTTTAAATAATTAATTGTGATCATTTTTGTTTCTCATTATTAGAAAACTAGAAATTTGATAACAAAACTAATTGATTTGTCTTCATTATTTTTAGTTTTTTGTTATGAAATCAAAATTAAAAAACTACACTTATGTCTACTTAGGTTCCATTCGACTGTTTCACTATATTCCTAAAACTTTTCGAAGATCTTCCGAAAGTTTTACTAGCTGACTAAACCTCTCCCTATTATATCTAGTGAGTCTTTACTATCTAACTAAACTAAATGGACGAAAATGTAATAACTCATAAAAATTACTTTCTTTTCAAATAAAATAAAAACGGAAACTCAATAATGAAATTATTTCTTATAATTAACTGATGAATTAAACTGAAATAATTATTTCTTGAATTCTTAAATCAGAAAATGGTATAAACTCAGGACACCATCTAGACTATAGAGTATTTTGGACTAAACCTAAATTATTACGTTAACAAAATTTCACACAACATATTTGCATATGCGGATTGCACATTAAATCCTCTCACGATTTTCACCCCTCCCCCTCATATATAAATCAACGTAATAATTATTTTTGTACATAAAATTTTCCACACGTCAAAATCTTTAAATTAATTAAAGACAACCAGATTTTATTACAGTTAATATAAATTGAATTTAATTCTAAAATAATTCAGTTTTTAGTCATTTTGCTCGTTACTCATTAATGCGTTTCACAAATATTTAATAATAAAAAGAAGTCAAGTTAAATTTCTGCTTTTTTTTTTTTATTACTTTTTATGTATAGAGAACTGGATCATTAAAATAGTTCCAAGTTTTATTAGTCTGTGTGCGTGTGTGTGTGTGTGTCTGTTCGTTGCTGTTTCTTTTATTCTTTTATATTTTTTTCTAGCTCAGAGCTGTTCTAAGACGTTAAAAAAAATAAATAAATAAATAAGAGTATAGCTGTTGTGTATGCGAAATTTAATAAGTCCCCCATAAAAGTAACAACAAACAACAACAACAACAACATCAGTAGTTTTATTATTTAGTTTATTTGGCTTAACAAAAATTAAAATAAATCACATAAAAAAAAAATAAGTAAATGACCGCTGTCTATAAATTCTATTAAAGTCTTTACAATAAGTTTACGATTAAAAAAATATAAGAAACAGAAAAATTTAAATAAAAAATGATCCAATATAGCAAATCAAACCAAGTCATTTGTCAGTCAATTTTTCAATAATTCAAATATTTAATTTAATTTTGTTTTGTCATGGAAATTTGAGTTTTTTTTTTTTAAATTCTGCTTTTTTTTTCATTCTTTCATAAAAAAAAACTTAAATAAATAAAAAAAGAAAATTTTGTTGCAGAAAAAAGAGAAAAAAAAAATACAAAAACATAAAATCAACAAAAGGCAACAAATAATTGTAAGAAAAAAAATTTAACTCAACCAAAAAAAAAAAATTGAGTTAAAAATTCAAATGAGTCAGCTGAAAAAGTTCTTCAATGTTTTTTTTGGCTCAAGTTTTTTTTTTTTTTTTCATTTTTGGTTGACGAAATAAATTCATGCGTTTGTTTTTTTTTTATCATTTCCTCTCATTTTATCTGATAAAGTGATAAAAAAAAACTAATTTCAAGAAGAAGACACAAAGGACGATCAATTAATTAAGTAAATAGATTTTTACAAATGATGTTTAACAACAGCCAAAAAAAAACAACAACAACAAAAGTAAAAGACAAAAAATTTAGTTAACACAGCAACAACAACAATAATCATATACAAAAACAACAACAAGAACAACAGAAAATAATACAAGTGGAACCCAGGGAACACACAAAATTAAATTAATGATCTTGTCAATTTTTTTTTTTGTTTTTGTAAATCGAGTGACCGGAAAAGAATTTAATTAAAAATAATTGTGTAAATGGAAAGGGAAAGGGATTACCACAATTGTAATAAATTTAAAGTATTTGAATAAATAAGTTAGATTAAAAATTTAGAAGTAAAGAAATATTAGTTAAGAGCAGTAACCGAGGGGTTAACCATACAAAAAATTTTGCGCCCCACTAATTGCACATTGCACAAAAATTTACAAAGTGTAACACGATTTCTCTCAGGATTTCACACAATGGTTAACCCTATGGCAGTAACACTGAGGTCAATAGCTGATTGCACACCGATTTTATTTCACAGATGACAATATTTGCACATACCACAAATTTGGTCTACCACATACCAGTGACTATGACGACAATCGGTGACATTGTATAATAGTTAGTAATTAGTTCTAGGAACTAATAGAATAAGAAATTTAGTTCTTTACGTTAAAATTGCTTTACATGACATGATACTGAGTGAACCCAGTGCACACACACGTCCCGAACAATCCAGGCTTTAAGGAATATTATTAAATAATTGAAATTTTAGAAAATCATTTTATTCACTAAAATAAAAGCAATATTTACTGTCGGATAACGATAAATCGATAAGTAATTCATAATACAGATAATAATTAAGACAAAAATTAAATTCATAATTTTACCGAATTATTTTTAAATTTCTGTAAGAAGAGACAAAGAAATATAAAACACCATATCAGTAAAAACAAATTAAATAATTTTGAAAAAAGTTTCGGTAAAATTTTAGTAAGAAATTTATTTAAGTTTACACGATTCTCGTCTTTCGGATAATCTTAAACACCGTTTCACCTTTTGGTCTGTTTGAAAAAATTGTTTAGCGATTAAATAGATTTTTTTCTTGTAGATTATTCTTTCTTTGTCTCTCTTTCTTTCTGTCCTTTGTGCTCTCAACTTCTTATGTATTTTGTCATGATTTATACAGAATTTTAGAATATTTGAACGAAAAAAAAAAAGGAAAAAAAAAAAATCAAAACTGAAATGCGCAAAAATCTTTCTTCTTTTTTTTCTTCTTTTGTTTCTTATCTAATAAAATAATGTTAATCTGTAATTCTTTATTCAGTTCAGAGTCGTATAAAAAAGTAATCAGTTTCAATAATGTGACAGGATAAAAAATATTGTAAGATGGATTATGATAAAGTTTCTTCCTTCTTCTTCTTCTTCTACTTCATCTCATTTTCAAAAAAAAAAGAATAAAATACAGTTAATTAAAAAAACAGAAACAACAATAAAGAGTAAAATGTAAAAAGTGTGTATGATAGCAAGAGGTGAATTGAGTGGGGTTAACAACTGTGTGCAATCCTGGGAGAACTTGTGGGGAATCTTTGTGCAATCTTTGTGAAATTTGGAATCAGTGGGACACAAAATTTTTGAGTGGTTAATCCCTCGGGTATTAAAAAAAAAAGAATTATTAAATTACTTCATTTGATTTGTCCGGGTAAAAGTTATCGGAACATAAAAAAAAAAAATTCGCGCCCCACAAACAAAACAAAAACTTCTAGATTCGTACCTGTGTGAGACAAAAAAAAATACAAATTGTTTATATATATTTTTTTCTTTCTTGTTTTTGGTTTAAAAATGTCAACGAGAGGCAAACGTCAAATTGATAAACCGTTTGACTTTATTATCTTTGTTATTTATTGCACAAAACTTTCAAAATAAAAGAAAAAGAATAAAAAAAAAATGAATTCCATTCACGAAAAATAAACACAAAACTTAAACATAAATATTATTTAATTAGGTAAAAAAAAAAAAAATGATTGTATTCAATGAACAAGATCGATGTAACTGATCTCGTCACTTCTTTTCTCTCTCCCTGTCTCTGTCTATTTCTTAGTACAATTTAAATGAATTGAAATTATCTCATCCTGAAGACAAAAGATTTTCAATGAAACAAATAATAAAACCTACATCAACACAAAAATAAAAATAAACAAACGCATCGTATTACCAAATATTTTCTCTCTCTTCCTCTCTCTCTCTCGCTCTTTATCTTTATTTTTTTTTTTTCAATCTTTTCAAATTCAAAAATTTTCAACAAATTTCTTAAGAAATTTATTCAAACAAAATCAAAAGTCCAACAGAAAGAAACAAAAAAAGTTACAACAACAATAAAAGCAGAAGAAGAATAAGAAGAAGACGAAGAAGAAGAAGAAGAAGAGGGAGCAGATTTAATATAAGCGATAAAAAAATAAAAAAAAATATATGAATGAATGAAAGAAGATTATATGATTAACCGAATCTTTAAATAAATAAAAAAAGAAAAAAATGCGTAGTGCCATCCCACATAACCTATCAAGAAATAACAACAATAACAACAGCATAATAATTACAATAACAACAACAACAACAATAACAGTAACAACAACTAGAAGAAAAAGAAGAGCGTATTTCTTTTATGAGAGAGAAACCGGAAGATGTAGGTTTTCTTATGTCTGTCTGTAGGTCTGTGTCTGTTACGTTTTTTGTTGTTGTTGGTGTTCTTTAATATTAATATTATTATTATTTTATTTATTGACTTAAAAAAAGTGGACTAAGTAGAATATGAAGATGAAGATGAAGAAGAAGAACCAAATAAAAACCTTAAACTGTTTAATTTGAAATAAAAATTTAAATTTATTCATATACAAAAAATATTCATAATATAGGAAATTTGTTCGATTGCAACAGAAACAGAAAGCCAAGACAGAATTATTTTAGTAAAACAAAAAAGAAAAAGAAGAAGAAGAAGACAAAGGAGAAGGTTAAGAAGAAGAGGAAAGATGAAATAGATTTATAAGAATTTTGTGAATAAAAATAAAAAAAAAAAAAAATTCAGATAAATAAATTTTTTTTTTATTTCTTTGATTTTAAAAATTTTTAAATTTAAATCCCATGGCTTAAGTTAATCTGTGTTAAGTAGGTACATATTTGTTGTTTCTTTTTAGATTACAGTTTAATCTCAAAATTCCGGATTTTAGTTCGTTCGGTGACGCGTCATTTATTTAATTCAAGGAGAACGAATTTTTTGTGGGTTCCAAATAAAAAAAAATATGAGAAAAACAATTTAACCTTTTTTTTTGGCTTTTTTCATTGCAGAAAGATTAATATTAAACTAAAAAGGGAGACAGATTGTAGACTGTAGTGGAATTCTCGATTGCCATGGAGAATTAACATTTTATATTATAGGGTTTGGTTTAAATCGGTTTAAAAAAAAAAAAGAAAGAGTTTAGTGTAAAAGCAAAAGTTAAAAACATTTTCAAAGTCAATAAAAATTGTTGTGATATCTGACATAAGTAGAAAAATATTTTCTATATTGTTGTAATCACATCATTCCCATTCCTTAAGTCTCATTAAATTCTTTTTGATTTAAATTGCGCCAGAACAGAATCTGTACAGAACACAGAAAATATTTTCAATAAAATAAATTAATTTTTAATTTAATTGAAATTATTTTCTTCTATTTACAAAAAAGTAAAAATTAAATTCTTTCAATTTAAGATTTTACAACAATAGAATATGAAACATTGAAATAAACCTTATGTGTGCTGCCCTTTTAATACTTCTAATTTCTGATCTGATGACGTACACATAAAAATAATTAACGTACATTAGAAAAAGTATTTTTATTTTTTTTTTTGAATAATTCCTTGTAATTAATTTTCGTTCCTTTTTTTTTTGAAAGAAACATTTTACAGTTAATTTACTGACTTATGATTATGATTGTTTGTAAGTATGTGTACAGGTAATTAATTATTATTCTGGTTGAAAAGAAGAAGAAGAAGAAAAAGAAAAAGAATTACTTTCATTAAGTGAAGGTCATTCAATGAAATTAATCTTACAATTTAAGAATAGGAGAGAGAAAAAAGTATGTACAAAAGGCATAGGTGAGGAGGGAATAGGTTACACTTAATAGCAGACATATATACATTTATCTTTTAAGATTTTTCAATTTATTTTCATTTAAAAATAAAAAGAATCAATTCATAAATGAATTAATAGTGTGGAAGTGGTTCATCTTTTTGGCATTGAGATTTTTAGATCTCAGATAATTTAATTGAACATTTTTTACAGAGAACATTATTCAGTGGGATTGACAAGACACTTTATAATACAAATAAATAAATGAAATAAAGTTAATTAAAGATAAACAAAAGGGGGAAATTTCATTGAAACTATGAATTGGACACAATTGAAATTAAAATTGAAGTAAAAATTTCAATCAATAAGATTATTTTGCCAAATTAAATTTGTGAATGAATGAATTTTTTTTTTGTGTCTTTAAATCCCCCTCGAATAAAATTTTTTCTCCCCCTTTTAATAAGACGAATGAATAAAATTAGGGAGTAAATTTTCTTAATTTTCAATTTTTCCCCATTCTCAAATTTGAATTAGATAATTTCATTTCTTTTTTATGTCCTTAAGGGAATTTTGATTGAAAACAGGAATTCTACTCTTTGACTGGACTTAGACCGGATGTTTTATAAAATATTTACACAATATTTGTCTTAAAAGTTGAAGATGAACAGGTGTTTGTAGAAGAATTATGGGAATTAAAATTGAGAAAAAGTAAAAAAAAAAAAACGATGAAAAAGGGAAAGAGGAAGCGGAGTGGAAAATATATATAAAGGGAGAATAGAACAGATGCTCTTAGCTAAATCTAAATAATGTTTTAGTTAAATTCAGACATAGACAGAGAGAGAGAGGGAGAGAGAGAAAGAAGAGACAATATTTAATTACATTAAATTATATTTGTGACACTTTTCTTCCATTAAATATCATTTTCTGACAGCAATAGATTTTATCCTTATATTATTCAATTCACTCTCACTTCCAAAATATTTCTTTCTATTTTTAACATTTTCAAATAGATTCTGTGATGAGTGCGTAAGAAAATGTTTACTAAAATTCAAAGAAATACAAATATGGAAATCTTAAGATGTGAGGTCTTAAGATGACATTTCAAAAATAATAATACTTATATAAATGAACAATCAATCAAAACAAAAGCTTTTTTAACATCGTTTAGCTGACTTAACTTGGATACATTGGATGCTGACAAGAACAAAATTAAAATAAGAAAAAAACTGTCAATCACATAAAAATGTCAAGACATAAAACGGCAACATATTTATTTTAGAAATATGCTTAAATAAGAATTAAGTAGACAATGTAAGATGGTATATATATATAAAACAAAAGTTTGATAAGACAGAATGGACGGATAGTTTAAACGTGTTTTGATTTACGTAAAAAAGAATTTTAGAAAATTAAAATTCTGAACAATCAAGTAAAATGAATCGAGAAAAACTAAGTAATAAAGATTTGATTAGATATTTAGGCTTATTAATGTGTCTTGTATAAATTATCAGGATTATTTAGGACATATGGAATTTACTATTAAGTATATTGGAATCCAACGTAATGTTTCTATCATACTGACCCTATTGATAAGAGCCGAACGTGTTGCCACTCTGCCACAGCGTGACTACGATATTTGTTTTATAAATAATTTTACTTATTAAAAGTGAAAACTATTAAGACTATTAAAAATTTTATCAGGAAACACTATTTAATAATTAAACTTAATTGAATGAAAATACAAAACTTTAAAATTTAGCAAATTTCTAAAGGGGACATGAAGTGGAAAATTTGATGTTTGACTTAAAAAATAGGGAGAAGAATGATAAATAATAAATAAGGGAGAGCTTACGAATGTCTTTGAAGCGTAAGAAAAAAAAATCCGTTTCCACAAATCACAAAAGTCTGCAGTTTTTTTCAATTCTATCACCAATTTTACCTAAACGTAATTTATTGAGGTCACACTTGAACACTGACATAATACCAAGTTCAATCCATTATTTGTATATAGAAAAATTATTTTGATTTCAAATTTATTGATGGAATATCTTCGTATATAAAAAAATGTCGGTAATTGATTAGACTGACATATTCATTCATTCTTTATGATGACATATTTCCCCAAAAACTTTTAGCTGAATATGAAAAGTGTGTGTGTATGAGGTGAGAAAATTTCTCCCAACCATAATGTTAGAATAATACATGAAAGTGATAAAAAATTTGGTTTTACTGTGAATATACAGGCCATTAGTATTATTGATTCATTTACAGAGTTATTTTCTTTATTTATGACATCATTTAATCACAAAACCAATCCCAAAAAATATATATTTATTTCGATATGTGAATCTTATGAACGCGTAATATATTTTCTTTTACCCTCTTATTCTCTTTCTCACACACAAACACACACACACACACACGCACACACACTTGATGAACATTAATATATTTTTATATTACAGAAGTTCTTGTATTAATCGAATTGAAATATAAGACACCCTCTTCCCACATCCCTCACTCTTTACCAAAATACTATATTTAATTATATGACTCCTTAAAAATTCTAATATAAAATAAAATATATCCACCCCTCTCATCAGCTATATTTATGTTTTCTATTTTTAACTTTTTTTTTTCTCTACACAAAAGTTGTTCGTATTTTTTGTAGTAAAACAAAAAAAGTAAAAACAAAAAATAAAAAACACAGAAAAAGAAATAAAAATTCATGTGAATTTTAATATTCAAAAAAAAAAGAAGAAAAAAAAAAAATACTGAAAAGAAAAGGAAGGAATTTTCGAATAATAAAACATTCTCTCCCTTACATTCATTTTTCTCTCATTCTTCCACAAGGAAGACATTTCTCTCTCATTACAGTTAAATACGCTTTTTTGTTTTGGTAACAAAAAAAAAACCAATAAGAATCTCTTGTTTTTATTTCATTTTATTTAGTGCAAAAAAATACTAAACTGAAATAAATAAAGAAGAAGAAGAAGAAGAAAAAGCAACAAAAACAAGTAAAAAAAAATCTCGTGATTAAACATCATAAAAATACAAAAACAAAAAGAAAAAAAAAAATTGGACTGAAAATATTGAGAAAAGAACCAAAGCAAAAATAATATTGTTTGTGGGAAAGATTAAGGAGGAAAGAAGAGAAAAGGGATTAACAGACCGAATGACTACGATTGGGAATTTCCCTTTTTTTCTTTTTTTTTATTTCGACATTTTGTGTTTTGGCGGGGTGGGGGTGACAAAAATATTACGATTAATAACACTTCTTTCTTGGAATGAAATTAAAATGAATAAAGAAATATTTAAGATTCTTGTTTTTCTTTCTTTTGTTATCTCTCTCTCTCTCTCTCTCTCTCTATAATTTCCTTTGCTTGTTCACATTTAAAAGGTAAAAGGCACAAGGAAAGGAAATTCATTTCTAAATTTAGTTTTTGCATATTTTATTCTCTAAAGTAAAATGCGTCCCTTTTTAATAAAAAAAAAATCAAAATATGCTAATGAGTTCTGTTCCCTTACATTGAAATTCCCAGGAATATTTTAAATAAATTGTTGAAATATTGAATCATTCTAAAGATTCTCAAGTGATTAATTTAGAAAATATTTGGTTACCTTAAACATCTCTTCTTGTATATCTTGTAATAAAATCATCAGTTTACAGGAGTTAAATTCCAGTTCTAACGGAACGTTTTCAGTAGTTCTAGTATAAAAGTTGTAAGGGTATAAAAAGATAAAATTCTCATGAAATCAGAATTACGAACGAAATGTTTGTAAGTTTGTAGTCTTCCAAAAAAAAAAAACGTTAGGCCGAATTGTGACAAGACTGATTTCTGTAATTCAAAACCAAATATTGACGTCAGAAATATAAAAGTTAAAATGGGAAAATATGGTTTACATATGAGATTCTGGGAATATATAGAATTTTAATTCCAACCCCAAATATTAACAATATGATCATAATTATCTTCCAACTAGGAACGACAGACAACAGCCGTCAATGATTTTTATTTGTGCATTTTATATTTTAATATAATTCAAAGTAAATTCAAACGAATACAAACAAATAATTTGTTAAATGACGTAATAACTAAAACACTTACGTTTAGAAATAAGTAAAATAAAAATTTATTTAAATAAAATACGAAAAAATAAATAAAATAAGTCAACAAATATTGCGATAAAAGGAAATTACAAAAATTCTAATTATTCAGAAAATAGAAAAAAAAAATATATATTGAAAAATAAAGAGTCAGGAGGAGACTTCAAAGTCAAATGTTATTATTGTTGTTATATTTTTTTTCTTTTTTTTGTTAAATGCATTTTGCAAATAAAAACTTCTTATTTTTTTTTACCTCAAAACCGTCCAACTCAATATTTACATAAAAACACTTTTTTTTTTTTTAAGTTAAAATTTTATATAAAAAAATATAAATAAGAAAATAAACAAAATACAGTAAATAAGTTGTAGATAAAAAACGTTTAAAAAAAAAATTTTTCTTGAAAAAAAAAAAAGCGAAAGAAGAAAAAAATAAATACAAAAATTATTTCGCTTTACCAAACTTCATTGACTGTCTCAAGTAACTGATATTAGACATGAGACATGACACTTCAAAAATTAATAAAAAAAATTCAATATGTTTATTAAATAACCAAAAAAAAAAAAAAAAAAACATCGTACATTTTTTTTTAATCAAGAAATAAAAAATTTGCTTCTCAAAAAAAAAAAAACTTTGAATAAAGTAAATAAAAATATAAAAATCCAATCAAAAAGAGAGCGAGATCAACGTACTATCAAAATGTATTTATCTCTTCTTCTTTGTCTCTCTCGCACTTAACTTAATTGTCATTCAAATTCTTTTTTTTTTTTTGTTCATTTTTGGATTTTCTTTATAAGGCTCTTAATCTTAGCTATTTTTTGTATAATAAATAATCCTTCTTCTTTTTTTGACTTTTAAATTATTTATTTATTTTCATTGAATCAATTTTGAAAATAACATAATAATAACAGCAACAACACAAAAACAAATAAAGAGAACCAGACACGACGGAGAGAAGCAATAATAAATAATAAAATAATTTTTATCATTAGAATTGGGAGATGACAAACACACAAAAACATACACACACATATGATATGAGAAAAAGAGAGAGAGAGAGGGATATGAAAAGAGAATATCCCCTATAAAAAAAAAACAATTCAATTAAAATCAATCAAATAAATCATTTCATTTTTGAAAGTGTAATAAACTTTTAAATTAAGTAAAATGTTTTTTTATTAACTTATTTATTAAATAAGAAACTAAGGTAAATTATTATATTAAATATATAAGAATAAGAATAAGAAAAATAAAACAGAAACCTTTAAATCGGACACTGCACTTTTTTTACAAAAAAAAAAAAACAAGTTTTTTAACACGAATGCATTTGGATTTTATAACCAATAAAACACATAAAAATATTATTTAAATGCTCATTATTATTTAATTAATTTTCAATCAATCTGAAGAACAAAACTATTAATTAATTAATTTTAGTTACATAAATTAGAACGCATGTTTCAATAAGAAAAAAGAAAACAATTTTCCACACTCGTTTTTACTTGTACAACAATCTTCGACCACGTACTAAATTGTACTAGTCAATTTTTTTTTTATTTATTATTTTGATACTTCTCTGGTCTCTTCTCTTCTCTGTTCTCTCTCTCATATGTTTGAATTATCTCATAAAAACTTTTTTATACACAGTTAAAAATGATGCAATAAATAATCATATACTCAAACCAATGCAAATTTATATAAATATATATATTATTTATTATTTTCACACAATTTTAATAATTACTTGAATTAATTCAACTGATTGTTATAGGTTACAAGTACATAATTGATTATAAATAAAAAATAAATGAAAAATAGAAACAACAATTTAAAGCGAAATTATTTCAATTTTTTTTTTCGGTTCTTTATTTTTGATCTTCCCAACGTAAATGCAAATTTTTTATAATTTAATATTTAATACTGAGGTCACTGGCAAAGGTAGGAAAGTCTCCAATTAATACTATTTTTGGTATACCAGTATCTTCCATAAAACATTTCTCTGCATAATCTCTTTCAAATTCATTTGCATCTTGTGAATTCTGTAAATTCAAGAGTAAAATTAAAAGTGTAATTCAGTCAACTTTTATTTTATATTTAAAATTTACCTCATGGAAAGATATAAATGACTTTTGTACTTCCATTTTATTAAGTCTTGTTATTAACCTTCAAATTTAATTTAATTTCTTCTTAATTAGCTTTACTTCTTCACTGTGGAATTTGGTATTTGTCGTCAATCTGATGAAAAGTATAAAGTGTAGAAAGAGATCCATCCATGCAAGTGGCATTAAAACACCACACAGAAAAAGACATATTATGCTTAGTTAGTTACTTTAGATTTAAAATAAATATCATTTACGATTCTTCCATTTGCATATTATTTGATGTTGTTTGACTTTCTTCGGTTTCAGGATATGGCGAAATATAAGCTGCTAAAACTGTGCCCGATTATAATGTTACTTAACCAATCTATTAAAATATTTCCACGTACTTTAAATATCACTGTAATAGAAAATTTGTATATAAAAGTAAATAAAAGGTCATCAATTTCACATTATCTTTTAACCTATAAACCCAATAGAAACTTGCATATATATAAAAAAATCGGTTATATCGATAAGAAAATCACTAGATATTTTGATATGCTTAACTTGTCCATCTAACCAACCATTTGGTCCTAAACCCAAATCAATCAATCCATAACACGTGCTTTATAATCGAATTTAAACTAAAATATAAGAAGAGAAGATAAAAAATAAATTTTATATCTAAAAAAATAATGGTAGATTTACTGTTGAATTACCAAAACCATGACAAGTATTCAATGGAAATTATGTTAATACAGATGGTGAATTACTAACATGAGCTACAGAAATATTCTTTGAACTGTAAAACAATGAAGATGAAATATTGAAATTCCATCAGTGCATAATTCTAAACTTGGTTTCCATCCATATAATTTTTCAGTGTCCAATATTGACTAAAATTAAAATAGTTTATATTGATTAAAAGTGAAAAGTTTCTACAAACCAATTTATATCCATCACTGGAATTTTTTTCATATATTCTAATATTGAAATATTTATTTGTAATAATTTCATTCGACTATCATTTCCATGGTAGTGTTGAAATATCTTCTAAATTTAATAATAAAAGAATAATAAATGGATGGAGTTTGTATTTCTTTTTAAAGATTTATTTTTACTCACCTAAATTTAACGGATCTGATATAAAATTTCTGGTTTGGTTTTGTTCTTTTTCTTCTTACAATTAAACCAGCTTTTGCTAAAACTGTACGGTAATTGTTATTTTTATTATTTATTATTAAAATCAAGAATATTTGATATTTACAGAAAAAAAAAATAAAGAAGACAAACAAATGAGAAGAGATTCTCTAATTTCCGAACTTGACCAATTAATTCATATATTGTTGGGATTTTGCTATTTTTCTTTTTGTTTTCTGTGTCTGAAACAAAAAAGTAAAACCATTATTATAATTTAAATGAAACAACAAATGTTTCTTACAAATGTATTCATAATTTTCTGGAACAAAAAAATTTCTTTCCTAATGATTTGATCAGGCCAATTTTTAATGGAACCTAAAATAGAAAATTTATAATTTATTTTATTTATTACATTTATATATTTATACATATACTTATTCTTATCAATAAATAAATTTATTTTTATATATGAATTAATTTTTTTTTGATGTAACAACAATTAAACGTCAACTATTTTTGTTGGTTAATTTTAAGTTGCATTCAACTGAAATGAAAAATTTGTTGCGTTTTTTCAACTAATTTTGATTGGCTTAAATTTAAAAAATTTTATTATTTCATTTTTCAATATAGGGTGGTCCAAATAAAAAAAATATTTATGCTTATTTAAAAATTTTAGCATAAAACACCATGATATATTTATATATTTTTTATTAACTGATAAATCAATTAAAAAATAAATTTAATTGTAAATTAATGATGATATTTGTTAATTTTAAAATGAATAACGATTTTAATTTTTTTTGAGAAGGACCACCCTATTTTGCAATGTTCTTTTCAATAGTTCTTACAAAAGATATTTATGTTAGTCTTAGATAAAATGTCAGCGCAGAAGGGTATGTTTTTTTCAGGTGTTTGTTTTTCAGAAAAGTCCATCACTGATGGCAAACTCGCCCTTGAAAAAGGGGGGTTTAAAAAGTCCTTCAATGAAGGCAAACTCGCCCTTGAAAAAGGGGGGTTTAAAAAGTCCATCACTGATGGCAAACTCCACCTAAAAAAAGGGGGGTTTAAAAAGTCCTTCAATGAAGGCAAACTCGCCCTTGAAAAAGGGGGGTTTAAAAAGTCCATCACTGATGGCAAACTCCACCTAAAAAAAGGGGGGTTCAAAAAGTCCATCACTGATGGCAAACTCCACCTAAAAAAAGGGGGGTTTAAAAAGACCATCTCTGATGGCAGACTTCTAAAAGAGAAGTTTAAAAAGTCCATCACTGATGGCAGACTTCTAAAAGAGAAGTTTAAAAAGACCATCACTGATGGCAGACTTCTAAAAGAGAAGTTTAAAAAGTCCATCACTGATGGCAAAAATTCCTTCAAAGAAGGCAAAAACTCCATCAAAGATGGCCGATTTAATATTAAATCAAAAAAAATAAAAACGGTCATGGTTGACCAAGATAATAATAATAAAATAAAAACGGTCATGGTTGACCAAGATAATAATATTAAATTAAGCGGCAAAAATAAAAACTGCCTTTTTAATAGTCTTTTTAATAAAAGAGGACAAAATGAAATAAATAGTCTTTTTAATAAAAGAGGACAAAATGAAATAAATAGTCTTTTTAAAGACAAAATACAAATAAATAATAAAACAAATAGTCTTTTTAAAGACAACATACAAATAAAAAAATTAAATAATTTAAGAGGCGGTAGCGATAATAATGTCGCTATTGTTGAAGAAAATAATGAAAATAATGAAATTGAAATAATTAACTGTGTAAAAGCAGATTTCGCTCAAACGGGTACCCCATGTACAGGGATAGCTGTTACAGCTTTATTATATTCATTCATTTATGATGATGATGAATGGAATAATGAAATTATGAACCAATTAATAATTGATGGTTCCAGAATATATCAAAGATCATATGATCTTTTAGAAATACAACCAATAAATGGTCATATCTCAGCAGATGAAGTTCTGGAACAAATAATTTTAAATAATATAACATTTGATATTGAATATAACACATGGTTATTTTATGAAGCATGTGATTATTATCGTACAATGTTAGAAAGAATAACATATCTATTTAATAATGATAGAAATCATTTGATTCTAACTGGCTTTGGTCTTTCAATAGCAATATTTAAAAAAGAAATAAATAATATTATATATTATTATTATTTTGATTCCCATTCAAGAAATGAATCGGGAAAAGCGTGTGGAAATGGCACTGCTATTTTATTAAAATTAAATTCCATAGAAAACTTGGTGAATGTTATACAACAAAATATTAAAGATATAAATAGAGAATATGATGTTGTTTGTTGTAGAATAACAGCAACAGAAAATAATAATATTGAATCAATAGAAATAATTGATCAAATTGAAGAGTCAGATGACTCAACAGAATATTTAAATGAATCAATAGAAATTGATGAAATTCATATTGAAAAAACTGAATCAGTTTTAATAATAGAAAATCTTCAAGGAATGAACCTTGACGAAGATTTAAATAAAAATGATAATACAATTGAACAACAATCAGATGATGATAGTTCAATTGATGAAAGTAAATTAAAAGATAAAATAAAAAATAAAAGTAATAAGAAAATAAATTACATAAAAGCATTTTATTCTGGAACAGAAAAGTCAGAACAATGCATTTTGTATTTGTTTGAAGGCAAATCAGCCAAAAACAGAATTAAAAATTATATTTGTAAGCAGAAATATGAAGGATATTTAGGCCTTCAAGGAAAATTCCTTAATGTGACAAATGATTTAAATAAAGAAAAAATATTCATTAATACAGTGATTAAAAAATTAAATAATGTTCTTGGAATAAATTTCAATGAACCAATTATTAAAAAAAATATCAGTTATGGTACAATAAGAATTACCACTGATTGTGATGAAGATGGCCTACATATTCAGGCTTTAATATTAAATTATTTCTTGGAATATTTTCCAGAAATATTAACAATGGTTGAAATATTTGTATTGCCAAAATATAAATTGGAAAATGAAAATGTATACTTCTATTCTGAAGAAGAATTAGAAGATATTGATAATGAAAAAGAAATAAAAACATTTCAAAGTCTCAGTGGATATTCTGAGAAAGAAATAAAATACATTTGGGCAAATAAAAAAATTACAAAAATTTTGGCCCCAAATGAAAATGATTTGAAAATCATGAAAATTGTAATGAAAAAAATAAATAATGAGAAAAGAAATACCTTAGAATGGTATAAAGAAATGAAAAATGAAAAGGAATTAAATATAATTCCAAAATATTATATAGAAAAAGAAATATCTTTAATAGATTTCTTAATGAATTTTATTAAATTTGTTGAACAGAATATAAATAGAAATGTTCCAAATATAACCCAAGGAAATACACTACAAATGAAAATTGTAGAAAAATTCGTAAAATACGAAATATTTAAATTTATAAATGGTAATGAATTACCTATCAGTTTTTTATATGAAGCACAAAAACAAGCTTTAATAAACTTAAGTCAAACATATGTGACTAAAAATAATTTAAATTTTATCGAAGCTCAAGGAAATACTGGGTCAAGGTATGAAAAAGGGACTGATTTTTCTGAAGTCCGATATTTAAGTTTTAAGGCAAATGAAATAATGCCACATTTAGTAAAAAAAACAAAAATAAATAAAGAATATATTTATTTACTGCCATATTATTTAATAAATGGTTATAAAAGTTTATGTTTTGGAATTAGTTTAGATTTTCCGTCAATAAAATGCACGGAAATGATTAAGTTCTTGATAAATTTATCAGAAAATAAAATAAATAGTGAGTTAAAACTATGGATAAAAGATTTCCGAGGTGAAATCTATAAAATAAAAAATAATATTGAAGAATATTTTCTCGCAGTTGGGAAAATATTCATAGATAAAAAAGAAAATACTATTTATGTGAATATGAATCCAAGACAATTTGGTGAAAAATATGAAGATTATCTTGATGAAATTATTAAAGAAAAAATAATAATTTCATATAGAAAAATGAAGAATGACGAATATAAAATCGTCATGTCTAAAGAAAATTTAAAGAAATATGAATTGAACTTACATGTTCTTTTCAAAGTTACAACAACTTATACATTTAGTAATACTATGTATTTATTAAATGATGATAATCAAGTAAATAATTATAACAATATAGAAGAAATTCTAATAGAATTTTATAAAACTATTATAAAATATATAAATATCAAAGAATATATAAATTTATTAAAAGAATTACGTGAAATAATAAAAAATTCAGAAATAGATAAAGAAATTAAAATATTAAAAAATTGTGTTGAACTACAATTTAATTTAGAAAATTATAAAATTACAAAATGTAATTTATGTTCAAGAAGTCTTTTGAATTTGACAAACTTAATTAAACATATTAAAAACAAAAATTGTTTTATACGAGGAAGTAGAAAATTTATCTGTGGAAATTGTAAATATCAATTTACAACACATAATTATTTATTAAAACATTTACAAGATAAAAATTGTAAAAAAGATGCAGCATTATATAAAAAATTTGAATGCAAAAAATGTAATAGATATTTTTCGCGTATTTATGAATTAAGAACACACGAAAAAAATAAACCAAATTGTCTTCCCAAAAAATACGATAAATTTATCGAAAGAAAGTTTATTTATAAAAATGTAAAAGAAGGAATAAAAATTGCTTGTGGTTTCTGTAAAAAAATGCCCAATAAAAATAATTATATTCGTCATGAAAAAAATTGTCCTGGAAAAAGAAAGTACACAAAAAATAAAATTATAGAAAATAAAAATTTATCTGAAAATTGTATAGAAAAACAAAAAGAATTAAAAGAAAATGAAGAAATAATTGTAGAAGTAGAAAAAGATTCTGAAGAATTTTTTGATATTGAAAATATGGAGATTATTATTTCTGAAAATATAGAAATTATAGAAAATATTGAAGAACAAATTGAACAAAATATGGAAGAAAATATTTCTTCAGAAGAAATTATTTCTGAAAATATAGAAATTATAGAAAATATTGAAGAACAAATTGAACAAAATATGGAAGAAAATATTTCAGAAGAAATTATTCCAGAAAATATGAAAAATATTGAAGAACAAATTGACGAAGAAAATTTAAGAGAAAATATTTCAGAAAATGAAGAAAAACTTTTTGCAGTTTATAAAATAATAGAAAAAAAAGAGAAATTATTTTTTTGTAATATTTGTAAAAAAAGCTTTTCACGAAAATTTATTTTACAATGCCATCAAAAAACTCATAACAAAATACAAAAAGAAAAAGAAAAAGATTGCAAAATATGCAAGAAAATATTTAAAACACATAGTAATTTAAAGGAACATATTAAAAATATTCACGAAGAAGAAAATGTAAAATGCGAAAAATGCAATAAAGAATTTAAAAATAAAAAAATATTATCGCAACACTTAAAAACACATTCAGAAAAAATATTTCAATGTGAACAATGTAATAATAAATATAAAACATTGGAACATTTAAAAAGGCATATAAAAGTTCATTTAAAATAAATTAAATTCAAAATAAAAGAAATGAATTAAATTCTTTAAGTTTTATTAAAATGTTAAGTTTAAAAAAATATTATTAATAATAATTAAAGGTTAAGATTTTATTTATTTATAATGAAATCTTAACTTTTAATTAAAAATATTTAAATAAAATATTTATGGAGTACGATTTAGACTCACCTCCTCGTTGGTGTACTCTGGGTAACGCTAAGAAGTCTAATTAAATTAATTAATTAATATTTGTTTAATTAATTAATTAATTTTTGTTTATTTTACTTTTTTTTTTTTTTAATTTTGTTTTTAGTTTTCTTGCTTTTTTTTTAAGCAATAAAAATAAACCTGAAAAAATATTGAAAAAAGCAGAGACACAAATTGGTATACCTGAAAAAATATTGAAAAAAGCAGAGACACAAATTGGTATACCTGAAAAAATATTGAAAAAAGCAGAGACACAAATTGGTATACCTGAAAAAATATTGAAAAAAGCAGAGACACAAATTGGTATACCTGAAAAAATATTGAAAAAAGCAGAGACACAAAAATGCATACTTGAAAAAAAGTGAAAAGCAGAGACACAAAAATGTTACATCTTAATTAAATTAATTAAAATTATAATTATTATAAATTAATATAAATGTTTAAATAAATTAGAATTTGCGAGAAAAAAACAACGGAAATTCATTATTTTGTTTTCTATTATTTCCTATAATTTTCATACAAAAAAACATAAAAAAACATTTTCATTTAATTTTTAATAATTTATTAATATAAATAGAAAATTATCACAATTTTATCATTTATCACAGTTATTTTTTATAATATATCAATTTGTTGTTTTCTAACTAGAATTTATTTTTATCCTTTTATTGTCATCATAAGTAATATTTTTGGTAAAATCAATTTTCCAGCTGAAAAATAAAAAATATTTTTAAGTCAATTTCTTATAAATTAATAAATTAAATAATATAAAAAATTAATTAAATTCTTTTACAATCTTATTGTAAATTCTCTTCAAAATTTTTTTCTTTAATTGAACAATTTTACTTCTTTATAAAAATCAAAAATTAATTTTTTCTAAAAAAAAATAAAAAATAAAAATAAAAAGATTTCGGGGAAATTTTGGAACTTAATAACTTCAATTTTCTTTCTGTTTTTTTTTCTTTTGTTTAGTATTTTATCGCTTTTCAAAAAAAAATTTGTTTTTGTAGTAAATGATTTACTATTTATCTACAACAAATATATATTTTTATTTTAAAGACAGATTAAAATTAGATTTGTGTTCGTTAATTTTTTACTTAAATTTGTCATTCAATTTTTTTTTTTTTTAATTTAATTATTTCTTTTGTCCTATATTTGTATTCGGTGTAAACTCATTATTTTTATCGACTTTTTATATTATTTTTTATATTTAATTCAAAATTCTTGATTTTCTTCGGTTTTAATTTTTTTTTTTTCTTTGTAAAAAAGAGTTAATATTTTTCTTTTAATATTATTGAAAAGATTGTATTTTCTTTAAAACTTTTAGTTTTGTTTGTTTGTTTCAATTTAAATTAAAGACGAAAAGAAAAAAAATTAATTATAAAAATCGATTTAAATTTTGACACAAGATCATATTTAATGATTTTTTTTTCTTTTATGTGTAATTTATTAAAAAGAGGAAAGAAACTTAGGAAGGAATAACTTATATAGTAAAGAATATATTTATAATATTCAAACTTTTAGACTTTTATCTCCTGTGTAAACCGCATTTTGTTGCCTCATTCTATTTTTATAGAATTAGTTAGTTTTCATTACTCCACTACTGGTTTTTGATTTTTCAATATTTGGAGACTTTTCTGTTTGGCCAAAATATTTGTTTCTCTACACATTTTTTTTCTACCATTATTGTAAAAAAAAAAAAAAAAGATTTTGAAAAAAGAAAAGTTAAATTAAATTACTTGAAAAATTGTTTCTTGATTTTGATTTTGATTTATAAATTACGCCAAATTTTTCTTCGTTTTTTCCAGAATTCTTGCAAAAATTATAAAAATTATAAAAATCTAATCCAAATTCTTTCATTTTTCTATTCAAAAAAAATAATTAATGACAATAAAAACCAAATAAACAATTTCATTTAAAATTAAATATTAAAAAAAAACTATAAATAAAAAAAAACAATAAAATCCACAACCATTAAAAACAGTTTTCTTTGGTTTCTTTAAATATTTTTCAGTTAATAAATTTCATTGTTGAAATATTTCCTTTAATTTTTATTTCTGTTTTTTTTTTTTGTTTCTTCATTTTATTTTTAAATTTCCATAATTCATAAATCAAATCATTTAAATATTTTTGTACACTTTTTCAATTTTCTATTTTCCAATGTTTTTTTTATTAAATTGAAAATGTTAAAAATTTAAAAAAAAATTTTTAATTACTTGACCCAGTGATCTTGATCCTATTTTGAGATCTCATCTTCTTGCTGAAAGTTCATTAAATTTCTTTACATTTATTTATATTTATTTTTTTTCATGGATAACTCAAAACTCTATATTAACTCAGAGTAAACAAAAAAAATCCCTTTTTTTTATCCCCTTCTTCTTCTTCTTCTTTTTTACTCACTTACCCAATTTTTACTTTTATCTTTTTGTAATCTTTCTTTCTTTCTTTCTTTTTTCAATTTTTAATACTTGATGAAATTTTCCTTTTCAATTTAATTCTTTATTCTTTAATATTATTTTTTCTTTAACTTTTTTTTTTTCATTATTTTTTAGAAATTCATTTAAAATTTTTCATTTTTATCTTTTATTTTCGTTTTTCTGAGAGAAAAAAAAAAATTAAATCCCTTTTCTAAATAATCCATTTGATTACTTGAATTATTTTCTTTTGATTCTTTTTTAGATTAATGTATACTTTTTTTTATTATTTTTATGTTTAAAGAAAAAAAAGAAAATAAAATAAAAAAAATTTGTAATTTTTTACACTTTACACATTCTGTGTTTTTCAGTCTTCTTCTTCTTCTTCTTCATTAAAAAAAAAATGAAAATTGCAAAATTGATCAAAATTATAAAAAAAAAAAAAAACAAAAAATAAATAAAAATGTAAAAATTATAAAATTTAATTGGAATTTGTGAATTTTATTTTTGTAAACCTTTTTTTGTTCTTTCTTCATTTTTTTTTTTTTTTTTTTGTTATTTTTATAATTTCCTTTCCTTTTTTTTACTCTTTTTTTTAAAAAAAAAAAAACACACACACACAATTATTGTTTATTTTTATATAAAATCTTACCATCTTACCATTGAGTCTATTTTAATTTTGGCTAAAAAAAAAATAAAATAATGTTATTTATTTAAATTTTATTAAACAAAAATAATAAAATCTTTTCTTCATCTTTCATTTTTTGTTTCAAATTTTTTTTTCTCTCTTTGTGCTGTTGGAAAAATATGAGTCAGTTTTTTTATTTTTTTTTTTTTCTTTCTAAAACTTTTTTTTTTAACTTTAAAAAGGAACCATTTCTCTCTTTTTGTTTTCTTCTTTCTTTTTTTTTTTTTTTTTGTCTGAAAAATAAACAAGTAACGTCCATTTGTATTTAAGTCTTCAATGAAAGATTTCCGATTCAGTAAGAAACGTGTTTGGCAATTTAAGAAAAATTAAAATGCACTTTTATCGTTTTAATTTTGTAAAATTTAAATTAAGTCTGACGTCATTGACAGGCAAATTTATTTTTCAAAATGGCGCCAATCTAAGTAATGTTGCCATTTTTCAAGAAATATTTAATCCTTAAACAAATTTTCATTGTGTTTGCAAATATCTTAATGATTTTTAAGTTTATAAGTAAGTTGTTGCTTAGAATTATTTATAATCCAAATTTTTAGAAAACACAACAATCAAAAATTTATTTACTTTGAGCAAAATAAAAAAAAAAAATTAAAAAAAAATGATGGCAATTTTATATGACGCCAGCAAAACAAATGATAAAACTTGTATTTCTAGAACGTACTCTAGATTAATTTCAACGTATTCTTATTGAATTGAAATTTCATGGAATTTGTGTTCCACATAATTCATGTCTCTTGAATTACCAATTCATAATTAAAATAATATTTTTTTATGCTTTTGAAATATCTATATAGTTTTATGTTTGTTCTTTTAATTTTTAGTTATTTTTAAATCTATAAAGAAAATTTATATTTTACTTTTACGCTGGTTGGAAAAAAAAAATTGGATTTTAAAATTTCAGAGATTTTGTATTAAAAAAAAAATGGTGATTTTTTTTTTTTTTTGATCATTTAAAATAATTATATTCTCTATTTTCTGTTTAACTTGAATGCTTTATTTTGTAAATTGCACATAAAAAGTATGTAGAATAATCAGTTAAAATTATTTACCCAATTTATTTTTGTATTATATTATTTTTTGTTTATTGTGTTTTGACAAAAGAAATGTCAAAATTGACTCCATCGTCTTCTCTTAAAATAAAACAAAATTAAATAAATGATTTTGATTCTGGTTGATTATGAGCTTTTTATTTACTGCATTTACCTATATTTTTTTGTTCATTTCGTTGTAACTTTTATGAAATTATTGTTGAAAATTCTACAACATTTTAAGGGCAAGTAAACGAAGCATAAGTTCTTTTAATTTCTTGTTATTTTTTTATCTCTTTTTGTTTCAAAAATCAAAAATAAATTATTGTTTTTTTTTTTTTTTGGTAAATTTAATTAAAATATATTTCAAAAATTTTCTTTTATTTTTTATTTTTTCATTGGGAAAAATCATTCTTCAAGAATAAAATATTATTTTTTTTGTTTGTTTTTTTTTTTCTTTCTTTTTTTTTTTGCTTGGATTTGGTTTTTTCGTTTTCTACTTTTTTTTTTTGTTTAAAAATAAAAAAAAAAAAAATAATAATAATCAACGAAAAATAAAAAGAAAAAAAAAAATATAATAATATAAAAAAAGTAATTCAGAGAATAATCAATTTGGTTTTGTTTTTGGTTTTTTTAAAGTTTATATTTATTTATTTTTGTTTATAGAATTTTTGTATACATTAATTTTTAATTATTTTGTTTTGTTTTGTATTCTTTTTTTTATTTTTGTTTAAATTTTTACTAATAAAAATTTCATCAAAATTAATCAGTTTTTTTTTTTTTTTTTTAATCTTTTAAATTTGTGTAGTTTCTTTTTCCTCTTAACGATAATAAAAAAAAAAAAAAAAATTAAAACTAAAAACTAAAAAAAAAAAAAATAATAATTTTTTTTTTTTGTGTTTGCTTTTTTTTCTTCTTTTTTTTTCTCTACTTAATTTTCTATTACGAAATCGTAATTAAATGGAATTACTGTATCCATACATAAATGAATTAAAATTAATTATTTTCTTTTGTACATTTTAAAAAACCATAAAAAAAATATAATGAACTTATCCAATTAATGAATTACAATTTAGCTGGGTCAATTTAGCTGAAACTGTATCGTAGGAACAATGCAATAATTGAATTATTTCATTAATTAATTACGTTAATTCAAAATTAATTTAACGATGAAAATTGTTTTTTTTTTTTTAAAAACAGAGATCATAAAATTCCTCAGTAAAATTACTTTTGTTCTGTGATACTAGAAAATTCTAGCATTCCCCGCTTTTAACAATAAAAATAAAAGTAATTTAACTGCGATTCAATAATAGGTGTGTTCTATCAGAAAATAGCGCTACGCTAGTGTAGCGTAAATTTACAATAAAATGCCAACTTCAGATGAGTCACTGAAAGAACGACGAAATTTACGCCAAACGGTAGCAAGCGCAGCTGTTAAAAATTTAAATTGACATTCTCTTTAAAATATTATTTTTATTAAAAAAATTCACTTTTAAAAATTCCAAAATATAAAGGTAAAACAAATAAAAAGTGAAAATGTAAGAAAGGGTTTGTTAATTTGGAAAAATCTGCAATAAAACGATTTTGCGAACCTAGCGGAAAGATCCAATTGCTTACGCCAAGTAAATAGGTGGTGTAATGATTGGCGTAACTATAGTCTTTTCAGTGAATTTTTTTATGAAAAATAGTATAATTACCCTACGCTAGCGTAGCGCTATTTTCTGATAGAACACACCTAATATAAAGAGTAATTTACAATGTACTCTGCACTGTTGTTGTGGTCATTATTAAATTTGAATTAACGAATATTTATTAATAAAATATATTTTCCTTAAGCGAAGTAGATGACGTTAGTAAATCCTTGTATATTTGATTCTGTATAGAAATAAAACATATATTTTATTATATAACTTCCACTCTTTTTTGTTGTAAAGAAATCAAAATTAATTATATTTTAATTTATCAGAAGATTCAACGCAGTTTGTTATTTTTAGTTTAAAGAGAAACACACAATACTTTTTACTTTCGCAACCTTGATTTAAGCACGTTTCACAAAAATTAATTGTGTTTAAATTTAAACTAAATAACAAATACTTCAAATGGTTTCACAGGTATCCAAAAAAAAAAATTAAATTCTTCGTTAAAATTAATCGTAATTAAAATTTAACGCAGATAATTCCATTTATTACATTTTCGTAGGAAATCTGGTTTTGGTGAATATTAATAATAGCAATATTAATAGTAATCATAATTAATATAGTAATGACAAGTAAATAATAATTATAATAAAAATCGGTTGTTAAAAAAAAAACTTCTTTTTATAAAAAAAAAAAATAATAATAAAAAAAAAAATGAGAAATTTTTTTTGTGGTGGTGGATTTATTTTCTGCTATTAAATTGTAATTAAAACAGAAATCCATTTATTATTATTGATATAAGAAATTATTTACGTGTTATTTGACTTAAAAAAAATGAAAAAAATTAAATTATAAATTTTTTTCTATGATTTTTCAATTAACAACAAAACGTAGTAAAATGACAAAAATGTTTAATTAAAAAAAAAAAAAAAAAAAAGGAGAAAGAAAAAAAAATATCCACTAAAATAAAAGGATAATAATTTTTCTTAAATTAAACAGAAATATTGGATAATGGGATTCGATTAAATATAATAAATCGTACCCTATTCTCATTTTTGTTTATTTTAATGCAGGAAAAATGTTTTTTTTTATTTCTAAAAATATTAACACACAAATAATGTCAATAATTAAATTAAAAAAAAAAAAGAACAAGAAAATAATAAAGACAAATTAAAGTTAAAAAAAAAAAACAAAAGACATTTAAAATGAATAGAAAAAAAAACACAAAGCCACACATATTCAAACGCACACATGTAGACGCACGCATACGTAGACGCAAGCACACATTAAAACATAAATATGTAAATTAAATTCTTACATGCATTATATTAGATTTATTTATAATTTATTATTAATTAATTAATGTAAAAATTAAACGGTTAAAACTTTTACTTTTTTTTTTTTTAATAATTTTTTTTTTTTTTTACTTTGGATTTTAGTTAAGTAAATTTTTTATTTTTATATTTTCTTTTACGATTATTTAGAGACAATATTTAATTTTCATTTAAAAAAATTTTTAAAAACGGACAAGATTTGAACTATGTGTAATTAATTTATTCCTCTTTTTTTTTTTGTTAATATTTTAATAATAATAATAATAATAAATTTATTTTTTTTATAATAATTTCAATATTTTAATTTTATTCTCATTTACTAAATAATATTCGTCTATATTATTTGACTCATCCGATATAGAATTCAAGTGATTCGATTTAATATTTCACTTGTACACACACAAAGAATATTTCATTCTTTACAAACACCAGTGTATTTATTTATCGCGTTCCCTACGTGTTTCCGTAAAACAAAACACATAAACAACATCCACTCATCTCATACCCACTCTTCTCTTCCAAAATCCTAAAACATTGAAAAGAAAAAACTACTCGGGTTTTTCATTTTTCTTAGTGCTTTTTTTCTTATTTTTTCCTCTATTCTTCTTTTCTTGTTTGTTTTTAAATTTTGTCTTTTTGTGAGGAATTCTTTTTTTTTTTTTCTTTTGCTTTTAATAAAATTATTTAGCTTTATACTAATGATTATTTGTTTTGTTTCTTTTCTTTTTATGTTTTGTAAATACATTCTTTTCATTGTACACTTAAAATTAGCCTTTTTTTTATGATTATTTTCATCTTCATCTTCAAATCAATCTTCTTCTTTTCATCCTATTTATTATTACTTAATTTTTTTTTTTTTTGTTTTGTATTTTATGTTTTTATTTATTACTTATTTTTGTTTCTTTTTTATTACTATTCAATTATTTAGTAAGAATAATTTTTAATATAATAATAATATTGTGTATTATTTGTTTTTTTTTTTTTTGATTTAGTAATAACCTTGATTCGCATAACCCTGTGAATATGCTTGTGTGTCTATAAATAAAAGGAGATTTTTTTCAATTGAATTTTTTGTGTTTTCTATTTTTTATTTTTTTGTGAATTAAAATTGGTTTTTTATTCTTATTTAAAAAAAATGCTTTAATTTTTCTTTATATATAACCTAGAGTATGTGTAGGATTATTTCTAGTTTAAATTAGACAAGTACATTTTAAAGAAAATTCTCTTAATTTGTTAGTACAGAATAAAAGAGCAAGCAATCTGAGAGAGGAAGCAAACATTATATAAAATTCTAACATTATTACATTATTCGAAATGTTGACTAAACATTGTTTGAGTTTTTGCTTGATGATTATTTATTTCAACCATTTTCAGTGTACCCCGCATACACTGATACGAATCCTATTTTCTTCGGTAACTATGCTCGGCCGTGTTTTCTTCATCAAAACAATTACCTATTCAAGCAGAACTCGAATCTAATATTGGAGCTTGAATTTTGTAATCCAATTTTACAAGCATAACTAATAAAATATAAACAATTCTTATTGTACTTTTGTGTCTAATTTAAATAGAATAAAAAAATCCGTACAAAACCCTAAATCTAAATATTGTAAATGCATACTTTATTATTTTCAAATAATTAAAATGAAATAAAATTTAAGAAAAAAAAAGTATTTAATTTTCAAAAAAAACTTACCATAGCTGCCATAAGTTCTATCATCATATGATGATGTTGAATATGATTCCTGTGGTGCTGTATTATAATCTGTTGTACTACTATACTGTTGATGACTATAATCTGGTGTACTGTAATTTTGATAGCGGGTATCTTGTTGACTACCGTATGGTCCAGTACTTTTAAATTAAATTTAATAAAAAGAAATAAAAAATAAAAATTTAAATAATTTAAATGATAAGCTTCATCTATTTCTTCGTTAATTAATTTAATTAGTTATTGAATAATAATAATTTGTACTAAAAACAAAAATTATTAAGGGACACATTTTTTCAATTCGAGACAATACAAAACTTACAACTTTCAACCAATTAGAAAATCTTTTTTTATCTAAAATTAGTCGTTAATGAACAAGCATGATTACATGAAATATATATGCATGGATGTCTTACTCGTTCAAAATTGCTTGAACATAGAGACTGACAAAATACTGTTGTGATTTAAACAACACATATAATATATCATAAATGTTCAGAACAATATTCCGCTCTTCCTAACCCAAAATTTAATCATAAAAGAATATTGTGCAGATAATACTTTAATAGTGCAACACTCATTATCATTTATATAAGTACCTTTAATTTTTAACACATTTTCCATCTAAATTTAAAATTTAATAAAATTTATAATAATTAATAAATGTTTGTTCACCTATATCTATAATCTTGATAATGTTGATCATATTCTTGTACAGGTGCATATGATTGTGTTGCAACTGGTGTTTGTCCATACGAACTTTGTGAATAACCATTATTCATGTAACTCTGTGATTGTGTGCTATATGCCTGCGAGTATGAATCAACAACAGGAGGTTGTACTTGTTCATGACTTTGATAACTAGAATGATGACTAAAATAATAAGAAAAAAAATATTAACTTATAATTCTGCAAAATAGAAAGAAAGAACAAAATTACCTAGATTGCACAGGTGCCTGTGAATTATTATATGAATTATGCTGTGGTACATGCTGTGGAGGAATTGAATTAATTGGCCCATGATGTAATGGTATTTGTCTATTTTGTTGTCCCTGATCATATCGTCCACGTTTAGATCCTGGGGGTCCATTATTTGGTGCACCACGCTTAATTGGTAATACCGGAGCACCTTGTGTAGTTCCAGCTGGTGGAGGTTGAGAAGAGCCTGTTAATTGTCTTGTTACACTCTGATAACTACCACGACCACCTCGTGGATGTATTCCATTACTATCCTCTCTAGGTAGGATTGGTTTTAGACACCCTACAGTACCTGGTGGTGGAACATGATTGCTGCTTCCTCCTACACCAACGCCGCCACCTCCTCCGCCTCCTCGTCCACGTCCTGGTAGTCCACGTCCACCTCTTGACATGCCTCGTGAAGATGTCTGATTCTGTGACCCATTGGTTGCAGTTATGTTACTATCAGTTATTGGGGGAACTGAATTTGGTCCTATAAATTTTTAAAATTAAGAATATAGATAATCTTTTAATCCTACATTATAATTTTACCTTGCGATGAAGGACATGGGGGTCTACCACCTCTGGATGGTGGTGGAGGACCTCTTGGCATACCACCCATACCTCTCGGCATACCACCCATTCCTCTCATTGGACCTCTCGGTATTCCACCACGACCGCGCATCATTGGGGGTCCACCACGCATTGGTCCTCCGCGACCCATTCCACGTCCCCTTTATTATGAAGAAAAAATTAATTATCAATTCAATTTAAGTTTTTAAAACACAATAAAACTTCCTAACCTATTCGGGAAAAACGAATTATATCGTCCTCTTCCATCGTAACCTCTACCAGATGGGCAACCACGTCCACGATATCCACCTCGGACGGGTGGTCCTTGTGATACATTATCCATTTCTCAAACTAATTTAACAAATCTCTTTTACACGAAAATAAATTTTTGGCAAATGGCGTCTAGACGATTTGATTGGCTGATGATGCGTGCTTAGAGGCTTTGCTGATTTACAACGCCGGCTAAAAAAAATATTATTTTCAAGATTCACTTGTTTTACCAGAGATCCAACAATAAAAAAATTAACTAGAAACAACTTTTAATTAAACAATTTTTAATATTAAATTTATTTTTTTCACAAAATGAAGCGTAGTTTTTCACTTGATCTTGTGCTTTTTTTCATTTACGCTTGTGCTTTTTTGACATTAATTAACCTCCTAAATGGAGGTTTATTACTAACTTCATGTTCTTTATATTTCGCCATTACACCAAATATTTGAAACATATTACTTGTTATTGTAACGTTATGAACAAGTTTTTATTAATAATAAATATAACACAAATCAAGAAATTCTGATTAAAAATAATTGAAACCTTGCTCTAATGGGCTATTTAAAAATGATTGCAGTTTTTTACTTCCTAATTCTTAACTGAAAGTGTAATACATATATATAAATTTAACATAACTATTTATAATAAACAGTTTAGTTTATATTTAGAATTAATATTTAAATTTGTTCAACATTTGAATATTAAACTGTGTAATGCAGGATAAAGACTGATAACATTATTTTCCCTCTTATTACACTAATAAATACATCTTGCATACATTCACCACTTACCATTTTATTATTGAAAATATCGTTAATGTGAAGATAAAAATAATAAAAAAATAAATACAAAACACTTCCACATTATATAGTCTTTATTTTTCTTCATATAATATATTTAAAAATAAAATATATACATTTATTAATAAATAAATAACGTAATGAATATAATTAATATAATATTTTTTTTTTAAATTTCTTAAACATTTAATGTGCGTTATTATAAAAAAAATAAGTACAAAAAAAAATTAATGGAAGGTACAAAAATTAAGTGAAGATTTGTTTTTTGAGATTAATTCTCATCAAAAACTACAAGCTTCAGTTGAAATCTGTTAAAATTATGAAATAAAAAATAATGGAAAACTATTTAAATTAATTTGTGCTTCATAATATTCATATTTATGTCAAAATAAAAACCTCCGTCAAAAAGTTAAATAGCGAAAAGCCATCATATTTTTTTTTTAATATATTTACGAATTTGATTACAATATTTACTTTAAATATATTCAAAAGCTTAAATCATCTGCAAATGCAGTTAAATTTGAAAAAAAAAAGAAAATTGTCCCAATGTAAAGAAAATGGATCGACATTTTAGAATAGAATCCATTTCTCTATTGAGTGTGATGGAGTCCTAATCTCCTTATGTATCCGAAATTATGGAAGATAATTTTTTAAATGATATGAAAAATTGGAGATCCTACTGAATACATTTATATACTGTTATGGATTTTGCTCCTAATGGAAAATTTCTAAGTGATAAAATATTAATATATTTTCTAAAAATAAAATATTGGATTTGATTGAAATTACATTGAGGTGTTAATTATTACTATTATTAAACCTTCTCGATGTTATTTATTAGACATATATCTTCAGATCTTATATATTCAACTTGTTGTATTTCTCAATACAATATATTAAGTTTATTATTTTTTGTTTAATATAATTAACTAGTAAAATATTACCAACTAACTAAATAAGAATGATTAATAAATAAAATTAAGTCATTGCATTTGTAGGACTATCAGTTATTCGATGTTTTTGTGCACGAGCTTTGCTACATGATGCACGACGTAATGAACTAACACTGCCACTAAAACCATCATGATCCAATGATTCTGATGAAAATGCTAAACGTAAAAACACTATGACGAGTTATTTAAAAAACAAAAAAAAAATTATTATATTATTTATTTATAAAACCTTTATCTGTTGGTGATCCCAATGTAAGACTGCTAAGACTAGAACTAAGATTATATGGTTTAGGTGATGGTGGTACTTGTGCTTCTTCAACTGGAAGACAAGTTTCAACCATTGCCTCCAAACAATTTACAAATAACTCTGATGATTCTCCCATCATATTATACTACGAAAACAAACAATTAAATATCATACTTTAAAAATAAATATATAATAACAAACTTTTGTAAATGGTCCAGCAAATCTCCAAAGTCCACCAAACCCACAACTTTGTAGGAAATGTAATTGTTGCTGTGACGGATCTTCAGTTGCTAGCATATTTTGTATAATACTTTGTACTGCCATTAATACTACTTGATCATTTGATACAGATAGAATATTATTGATTTTTTGATCAAGTAATGAGTGACTAAAAATAAATTAATAATAAATATTTAATTTAATGAAATTTTAATTTATTTTATTCTTACATCACAGGAAATACTTTTGGAAAAACAACGGAACCTTCAGCTAAATATTGATATAAAACACGTGTTTCACCTTCATCAGTTGAATATTTTACTAATGTTGCTAAAACAGTTAATACAAGTGCTTGTGTTGATAAATCTGGTAAAACTTCTGGATCAAGTAGAACATTTGATTCATTTGAAACGGATGAACGAGAACCACGTTCCTTAAAATAATAATTTATTTAGATTAAAAAAATATATTACGGAAATTCAATTAGAATTTATATAAATATATTTCTTTTGTTTTGTTTTTTTTTTGTTTTTTTACAATTTTAATTTGTTTCTAAATTCTACTTTTGTGTATTTACAAAAAAAAAAAACTATTTAATTATTTATTAAAATAAATTACAATACTAAATTTTGTATTTACACTGATTTGTGTGCGATAATTATTTTTAATCGGTTTTTGTGTTTTGTTTATTTTATTGAATATTTTGCTTTCAACAATTTTATTAAGTTATTTTTTTAACTAAAGAAAATAAACGAAATAAAAATGATTTTCTGATCGGAATAAATTTGAAAAACAAAAAATATTAATTTAAAATTGCAATTTGAAAGGAAAATATTCATTAAAAATATTTATAATTATATAGAATAATTAATAATTAATAATTAATAATAATAAAAAGTAAAAGTTAGTAGAGAGATCATTGTCTTGATTAAAATATTTATAAGAATTTTTTTACCTTTCCTTTTCGTTGTCAAAAATTAAAAATCTTAAAAATCAAAATACAAAAATAAGATCCGAATAAAAAAATGTATTTTAATTTAATAAAAAAAAAATAAATCAAGACAATGATCTTGATAAAATATTAACTAATAAATTTTTTACAGTCAATTAATAAAATCCTTATTAAATTTTTTTTTTTCAATTATTTTTGTTTGAAGATGAAAGTCCTCAGCCTATTTGAATAGAAAAGTAAATCAAAAAAAAAATATATAGAGAGAGAGAGAGATCATTTTTGTTTTCTTGGTTGAATTAAGAAGTAAGAAGAAGAACAGAAATGTGTTAAAAGAAAGGGTAGGAGATAGAAATAGAAAAGAAAGAGAGAGAGAGAAAAAGAAAGAAAGAAAAAATTTATCCGATCTTGTTTCTTTTTTTTCTTAAAAAAAAATATATTTTTTTATTTTTTTGAAAAAATATCAAAAAAAAAAAAAAGAAGAAAAAGAGACAATTTTGTTTTTGAGTTTTAACTTCCTTACTTTAATTGGTGATATATTTTGCAGACAATCGATAAAATCATTACTTTTGATGTCATCTTCTAGTTCAACCGATGCTGTATTATTATTTACAATCGAATTAATCATTAATTGATCATGAACCGGTTCAGAGGATGATCTACGACTTTTAAAATCATGACGATTGCAAATTTGATTAGTATTTAGTAGATTATTATGATTTATTTGTACAATATTGTGTGCTGTTGTACTTGTACTACTACTATTGTTCGTTACAATATTAATTGTTGTTAATTGTCCCTGATTTGAATTTTGTGTCAAATCTAAACTTCGCCATGATTTTCCATTGATGATAACTGGATCCTATATATTTGTTTTAAGAAAGTGTTTTTATTTTCTTTATTTATTTATAAATTATTAATTAATTAAAAAGACAACAAAAATTATGTACAAATGTGAAAAATAATGTAGTGTTTTACTTATGATTATGAAATTAACATTGAAAATATATATTTTTTAAAAATGATTAAAACTTGTTAGCCATTTGCAAATTTCAAATAAAAAATTTTAGAATATTTTTTATTTTATTTTTAACATTTTTTTTTATAAAATTTATTTTCAATGATAATTAATAAAGAACATTTATTATGACATTTATATAAAATAGTTTTATCATAATTAATTAATATAAAAACAAAAAAGTTTACCTGATGTGGTTGTACTTTATGTTGTCTTGCATAAGCAATCGCAGATTGATCTAAAATATCCCATGATTTTTGACGACGTGATAATGGCATCGATACCTATTTCGTTTATTTTATATTTAACAAAAAATTATGAATTTAAAAATTTAAAACTGTAAATAAAATTTTGAATTTCTTACATTTTGTCCTGACATCATAACATCATTTGTATCATTTGATTCGATTGGCCATCTGGAAAGTGCATGTTTTACATGGCATCGTGATCGTACTTCTTCTGATACAGCAACAAGTGCTTTACAAAAAAAAAATACATATGCATTTATATATATTGATTTAATAATTATTCGTAATACTACAGTACCTGTTAAATAGGCAACACTATCTGGTGTTACCTCAAATTTATCACGACGTAATGGTTTTGAAACAATACCCAAAAGCATTGTTAAAACACGGGAAGTTCTTGAAACCGTCGTTGGTGTTGGATGACGAAAACCTTTCAATAAATGACCAACTAAAGCAAAATGGAAATTACTTTTAAATGAAAGGCCAACAGCATGATCAAGTTGTTTAAAATGCCATTCAAGTGGTTCTCGTGTTGTCATCATAACTTCATTGATAATCTTTAAAATATTATGAAAAATAATTAAAACTGTACAATGAAATTAGTTTTATAGCATATGATACCTGTTTATCAAATAATCCCTGAGAATTTAAGGTATGTAAATTTTGTTCCAATAAAGCTAAACCTGCTGCATACAAAGTAATTTCATCCAATTGTAGTACAGATGCAGCCACCCAAAACAGTGCTTTATGTATTGGGGATTCAGGACGTAATAATGGTTGTAATCGTGTTAAACACATAACAAGTGCTTCTATTAATACAATATCATTAAATGATTCTAAAGCTTTTACTAAAATTCTTAATAATTGTTTAGCATCATAATCTGTTGCACTTTTACTTATGCAACCATAAACAATTAATGCTCGTGGTTGTAATGCAGGATTATAACAAAATGCAAATGTTTTTGCTAATGATGTCCATGATTGTAACCAATCACAATCGGGTATATCGCGCATGCATGCTTCTAATATTTCAAGTAATGCGTCACAAATAACTTCAAGTGAGGGTAATGACAGACGTTCACGATCAGCTGGTGGTGCCTGTGATACACGTTCATTACCTAACCATCTATCATTAGGATGGCGGCAACTTGATCTGAATGCAGTTACAGCTGCTGATTTTACTTTGCTAATACCAAAAAGAAGATAAAACTTTGGTAATGAAAATTCATCTAATGAAAGACGTAAGACTCTTTGTGTATCTTCAGAAAATGATGGTTTTGTACAGGTACATAATGAATGTATAATATTGATCACAAGACCGTGTGTTGATGCCCGCATGGATAATGATCCAGTGCATACCTATTAAAGAATCAAAATTGAGTTAATTGTTCCACATTTTTAATTATATCATTTAATAAAATTTAACATACCAAAAATGAGACAGTATGAAAAAGATATGGTAAATGTGTTGCAACATCCAAACAATTATTAAATGATAACATAAGTAAGTAACGTGCTAATATAGCAATATCATCCCACATAACATGTTGTTCTAAAAATTGTGTCGGTGAGTGGCACGTTTTGTCCATTACCTAATTTAAAATATTTATTAAATCAAAACATTTTTTACCCGACATTTAAATTACCCGACAAAGACGTCCAATAACTTTTTTAGCAACTAATTGTACATTTGCTGACGCAAGTGCAACTGCTGTATCTGCCATTATTTCAACTTGAGGTGAACCTAATCCGGAACTTACTGACTTATGAATAAAGTTATCAAGAACCATATCAATTAATTCTGGAATCTAAAATAAACACATTTTTAAATTTTCTTAAAATTTCATATTTTAAGAACAAAAATTTACCTGACCAATGGAACCCCATATTTTGGCTTGTATTGATGGATACATTTCTTTTTGCTCAATTGTTAAATTTATTAATTTCTCCAAAATTTGTGAAACTTTTTGCTTTTTCGATTCATCAGATGCTTTACAAAAACGTACCAAATTCGCTAACCATGGTGTCATATATTCTAAGCATAAATGTTTTAATTCAATTGTACTACGCTGAAAACCTTGCATACATTCTTCAAGAAACTCTAACGTTAAATGTGGTTCATTAGTTGCTAATTTTTCACTAACTGATTTGATAAAAATTGTATTGTTTGATGGAATACATAAGCCAGATGTTTCTAATAATTGTCCTTCAATTTTTAAATCAAATGTTGCTGTTAATGCACATAATAAATTATATGCAGCGGTACGTAAATTGGGATCTGATGAACCTAAATTAAGTAATGCCATATTGAGTAATGTGCCAGGTACGTCTTTAGGTCTTATTTTTTGGTGTACTGTTACAGAGTCAGGTTGACTTAATTCCCAACGATTTCTTATATGAATAACAGCTTGTACAATATTATCACAATCATTATGTATAAAACTTAATTGGCCACTTTCATTTGCAATTGATAACGTAAATTGATTATCATCAACAAGACAAACTTCTTCTATTTCAGATGCATAATAAACATCATTTAATAATACTGAATGTGCTAGGACTTTTGTTTTTTCTGCGGATGTTATTTGTAATGCTGTAGGTCCAACCTAAAATGTTTTTTTCAATAAAAAGATAAAACATAACTTTTATATAATTTAGTAAAAATTATTAATTACCTTAATCGCAACTTTTGTATCTTTGTGACTTAATTTAAGTGCATTATTAAATACTTTGAGATCTTCATCAAGTGACAAAGTGGCACCTGGTAATTTTTGTTGTTCTGGTTCAATAACATCATTTAATTTACCCGGTGAATCCAAAAATATTAATTTTCTTATTCCCTAAAGGAAGATTAAAAGCCATGAATATTAATTGAAAAAAATTGATATTATCAAAACTCAACTCTTACCTTTAATGGTGCCAATATTCTATCATGAAATTTTGTATATTCACGTACCCATGAATTACAATTATAAATATAAACAGCATGTACACTTTCATATGCAACTTCTGGTAATACATAAAACCATTTTTGTAAAAATTCCGTTCGAAAACGATTATCAGAACATGTATGAGTAAAATCAATAACAACTTCAAATGGTGCATGACAAAATGGTTTCAATGTTAAAATTACATGATAAATAAGTAGATCACCATTAGTTTCACCAATTCTATAAATGAGTGAAAAATAATTAAGAATCGAATTAAATTAAAAACTTCCAAAAAAAAAACAAATCCTACTTGTATCGTCTTGCAATATAATAGAAAACAGGAAAACCAGCTTTACTAGTACCAGCCTGATAAAATATATTCATTGATTTTAATTGTTTAAATTCTTCTTTTTCATGCATCTGATGTTTAACCATAATTTCTTCAAAATTGGTTGAGGACATATCAATTGAACTCCAACGTGCATAAGATGAAAATAATAAACTACAAATTAAAAATTATAAATTAAATTATTTTGGTTCAACGATTTGTGCCACAATAAATTACTGAGAATCAACAGGTTTATGTTCAGGCGGACCAAGATAAGCAAGTAATGTTGCCATTTTATCAAATGGACGTCTTCCAACAGCTTTATGATCTCTACTACTTGATAAATAATCACCAATTTTTTCTTGATGTGTCCATAATAAACGATGAAGTGCTAAAACATTAGCATCTGATATGAAACTCATACTATGTGATGTTTGATCAACTGTTTCACAATCTGATGCAATTTGTATGAAAAATCTGTGAAAGAGAGAAAACAAAATAATAGAAAATTAAAATTAAAAATTAAATTTAAAATTCTAACCTTCTTCCAGCCTCGAAATGTGTTCTTAAAAAATCATTAAAACAAAGCATATGTTGTTCTTTTGAAAATTCAACATGATTTGCAATGTTTTGTAAAATTTTAGACATTAACATTAGGCCACGTTTCACAGAACCAGGTACCTGTTTTCCCACGATACCAAGTTCTTGGGGTGACACTAATGAACAAATAGAAAATAGTTTAGTTTATTTCTAACCATTAAGAAATTTTATTAAATGTTGTGTACCAATTGCCGGATTTATAAAACGTAGAAATATTACAGTTCCAACAGCGCCAATATTATTTTGTAAAAGATTTGGGAATCTTTTACTTAAAACCTTTAATTAATAAAATAAATTATTAAAGTTTTCAACTTTAACGGCACAAATCCTCTTTATAATAAATAAAATAATTTCATGAAAAACTAACCTGATATAAACAATGACACATTGAACGTAATTGTGGTGGAAACTTTTCTGACGAATTTAAAATTGCATCAAAAACTTTTTGTGTTAATGCAATTAAATTGCAACGATTTTGTTCAATATCTTCATTTGGTTCAAGTCTTTATTAGAGAAAAAGATTTAAATTTTGTTATTATGAAAAACTATAATTTTAATTAATATGAAAAAACCTGGCAGGATCAACTTCAAAATTTGATGTTGGTTCCTCTAACAGTGGTCTAATTAGAGGTTCTAAGAGACTTTGTAAATAATTTGCTCCATAAATCTGAAAATCAAAGACAAAAATTAGAAATTGTAAATTCAGAAATAAGAAAATTTTACTTTAAAACAAAACGCCATAATTTTACTGCCTAAAGAATTTCCACGAAATAATGTTTGCATACAATCAGATACTTCAACTTCACGATAAAACATATTCCACAATAGTGGTGATAAAAGATGTTTAGCATCAAATAATGTAACAAGAACACGTGCTAATTCATCCTAAAATGAACAGACATAAAGGACCAAAAAAAATTATACAAAGAATGAGTAACTAAATTAAGAGACCATTTGTGATGTGGTAACAACATTTGCAAGGGCCATAGCAATTGGTAATTCTCCTTTATCACTAATCATTGTTACTAATTGTACTAACTGCTCAAAACGATCAGCTAGTACTGTTTCAGCCAATGTATCAAATTCTGTTCCTTGTTGTAAAATTTGTGTTAAAACTTCCATAAATGCAGCGCGTGTTTGTAAATCAGAATTGTAACCCAAATCAATTGAATGCATTAAACCGGAATCAATATTTGCACTTAATAAATTTGACATCGCTTGTATTGTTGCATTGCGTAATGCTGTTAATTTCCCTGCAGCAACTCTTGGCCTTAGCGGTAATGGTGGATTGGTTGGATCTTTATCCGTCTCCGAGTTGTCAATACAATCATTTAAGAGATTCATAAACAATGTAAAATACCTGCAAAATAATTCATCCAATTATTTTCAATATTTAACAACAAAAAATTAATTACTTTAGAAAAAGTGCACTTTTAGCATCCATTAAATCACCACGATCAGATTCTTCTGGTTGTAATGGTAAACCACGTAATAATGCAGCAACAGCTTCCATGCACGCTTGATCTAAATCCCTAAAAACTCTTTTAAATTCAAATGAACAGGAAATAAACTAATAATTTACAAATACAATGTTTACCTTGTTATAATTGTAACATCACCAGAACTTGGTGGTGCTATTTGATGTGAAGTACCCATTACCCAATCAGTTAAATATTCAACTAATTTATTACGAAATTTCATTTCTTGACGAAATGCTAAATCATCACGACGTTTCATCATAACTTCAACAAGTTGACATAATTTTGTTTTTATATGAATTGCATGTACTGTCATGTCCAAATGTCTTACATATCTAACAATACCAAGCATCATACCTTCAATTGTTGTTATACCTAAGTGTTCAGATGATGATGGTTCCATTTCATTTTGATTTTTACTTTGTTTACCATCCAATATTGATTTCATTATATAAATAGTATGCTCAATAAATTGCGTATTTATATCAGTAACGATTACCTAAAATAGCAATAAATAGTTATTACAATCAAAATTTTTATCTTTTGCTAAAAAAAACGATAATTATAACTAGTTTGACGAGAATAAATATTGAATTATTTTTGTAGAAAACTACTCAAAAAAAAATACTCTCGTCAAGCCCAACCCATAATTAAAAATAATAACCTGTCCTTGTTGATCAAAAAATTTCTCAACGATCGAACGAATTTGATCAAATAAAATTGGATAAAGTTGTGCAGACATTTCTTGTCCAACCAATTCTTTAACATGTTTCTGTATTTGTGGACCAAATTTTTCATTATTACAGACTAAAAGTCGTAGAAGCATTCCAATGAATCTGTAAAATTTTTCATTGTAATATTTAAAATGAATAAATTATTTAAATTTGAAGATATTTACTGTGTAACAGGACAATATGTAACCTCTTGACTTCCAGAATTTATAGATGATGCTAAAGAACCTGATATTGGCAACATTGAACCTCTACCTGAACTAGTTGAACTTGATAATGAAAGTGAACCCATTGAAATAGCATTTTGATTCTGTATTAATCGATCTTTTTTCTTATGTAAACAGACACCACCTAATGCCAATAAAAACCATGTCATGTTTGCCCATTCTGTTATTTGTTCTTCAAGATCATGTTCTGAACTTTGATGACTTGCTCTGCGTTTACCAATACTTCGGTACATTTCTGCTTGCCCATCCTCTATTTTGCCTTTTGGATATGATTGTAACATTTTGCTCATAACTTCCCAATTTCTTAAGAAAAAATTAAAATTATTAAAATTAATAGAAAATTAAAAAATTAAATAAATTACCTAAAAGTTTCTTCCCATGATAAAAATACACCATCCATACAATGTTCAATTTTTCTTAATAATGACATAATTGTTTTTTGTAATGTAATACGTCCCTGAGTATGTTCATAAAAACAAAAACGTGATTCTGTATTTGCTGTTTGTAATGAACTTGATGCTTGCGCTAATTCTTGATAAATATGAAAATTAGGTAAAATATATGTAACAGTTAAATCATCAGATCCTGAACGTATTTCAGCTTCTTCACATAATAAACCAAAACATGATAATGATGTTATAACAGCATCAATATCAACAGACCAAAGATACATAAAAAAAACAACTTCAAGTTTGATATGTGCAGTACGGCATACTGGTATTTGACTACCAACATTTGCAAAATCTTTATGACGTTGTAAAAATGTATTACGACAAATTAATATTTCACGTAACCATTTAAGTACATCTGTATAATTAGCAATCTGATGTTGTGTTAATTTTTGTGATATTGAATAAAGAACTTGTGAACTAACATCCCAAAATGTATTAAGAGTTGCTTGTGGATTCCATGCTTCAATTTTATCTGGTGAATGTAATGCTAAGAGTGCTTCCATTGCTTCCTGAGCCACATCCATTATACCATGTTGATGTACTAAACTAACTAGACCATTTATTAATTCTAATGTTGAACTATGAATTTCAATGCCTGTTTTTCCTAAACTCTAAAATTAAAAAAAAAAAAAACAAATACAATAATTATCTTTTCCACTAGTTTTTTTTAAAATCATTTCCTACATTTAACAACAGCATTGGGTCAGCATGAATCAATCGTACCATTAAAAGTAACAATGTTTTATGTGCTGGACCTTCTTCTGGTCGTGTTAAACGATTCTGTGCATCTTTTGATTTAAGTGTTAATGATGTTATCATACGTAAGGGTGTATGAGCAATGTAACCTTGTGTAGCTTTATTTAATGTATCAGTAAATAATGCACGTAAATCAACAGATCTTGCATAAACTAAATCTATTTGTGGCCACCATGGAAGACGTGGTTGTGTTACAATTCTAGAATCAGATTTTTATTAATATTTTTTCTTTGAAAAAAAAAATGTTTATATACTTTAACAAAGAGCTGACAATCACAAAATGATATGCTGGTGGTGATGTTAAACTTAAACATACTTTAAGTGCCTCATTATTATGTGGTTTAATACGAAAACAAGAAACCCAACAATCAATCATTAAATCAATATCTTGTAAATTATAACCTTGTCCACGTGAAAATGGTTTAGCCGGATTAAATAATAATGCTTTTAAATCATTAATAACACTTTGTACGAGTTGAAATGTAACGTTATTTGAATCAGCAATATTTATATATGTTGATGCTTTACATAATTTCACACAAGCAATTGCAGCAGATTCTGTTACTTGTTTTGATGATGCATGTGAACTAAGTCCACGTTTTATTCCTTCCATAAAATGTTTCTTTTTAAGATGTCTTGGTGAACATGGTGCACCAGCATCGGCATTCACAATTTCTTCTAAGACTTTCTAAAAAATTTTAATTTTATAATAATTAAAAAATTACACTAAATATTTGATATAATTATAATATACCGGACTTAAAATAAGTAACATTATTTGAAGTGGCCAAACAGCTGAACGACTTTTTTTATTTTCAGCATAAGAATCAAGAATATCAAATAAATTTTCACAACATCTAGAAAAAAAAAATCAGTAACAATCGTTTAAATTTGACATTCATGAAAATAAAAATAAATTTACTTAGAAAGTTCATCATTTGGATTACGTTGCAGATCTGCAAATTCCTGTGGATGAAATTCAATCCAATTCCACAATGCCTTTTCCAATGAATTTAATAAAATCAGATGAGCAGATTTTTTTAATAAACGAAACTTTTGAATTGTTTCTACGCAAAAAACAAATAAATTGATTTATATTTATTTCATTCAAATTATTTTAATTAATTAAACCTGATAATAATTTTGTTAATCGATTAACATCAAGATCAATATGTTGTATCAATTCAATATCACTGTAATCAGGATTTTCTTCAGAACATGCACTTAACTCTTGTAAACGTGCTGATATACGATTAAACACAGCACTAAAATGATTTTGTGATAATGCAAATAACACCTTTGATGCTAATTGTTTCAATGAAGCAGCATTTGGATTATTTTCACTTTGAACATCTAAGAGAATGAATTAAAAAAAAAAATTAATAAAATAATTATAGAAAAATTTGTATTTTTATTTGTACCAATAAATTGACAAATTTCACGTAAAAGTAGTTTAACATTCATTGCTTCCTCAAAACGTGCAGTGTCTTTAGATTGATTCGAAAGACATCTTTCCAAAGTTGTTAAGATTATGATAAGAGAATCATAAAGACATTTTTCATTTTCATGTCCACGACATTGTGGAATCTATAAAACCATATTAATTTTATTTATATTAGAATCTGTATAAAATTATATTTTTTAATAATATAAAAATTATATATATTTATGTTATAATTTGTAAAATCAAAAATTATTTTTATTTATAATTAATTAATTTTTTACCATTTCATTAACACGCTGTAACATTTTAGTTAATCCTGATATAACAAGTGAAAATCTATATCTGGATATTTGTATAAGACAGGACATTGTTTGATCATGATTCAGTCTGACTTGTGTTCCATGCCTAAAAAAAACCTGTAAATAATAGAATAATAATAATTTATTAAAAGGGTTTCCTTAACCACATCAGTATTATTTTATGTATTCAAATATGACATTTTCTTTATCACCATCACATGAATACAGCTTAACAAATGCAAATTTTATGACAATGTTTTGTTTTTATAAAAATAGTATAATATTATCGTGTAAAATTTCGGCTAATATTTTGACAAATAATTGTGTTTTTTTTAACTTTTATTTAATATTAATTATGTATAATAAATTAAATTATAATAATTTCACGACGCACCCTAAATCCTAGAGAATGTATTTCAGTAATATTAAATTATAATTATTATTAAATAATGGAATGTTTTTATGTTTCAAATAACAATAGATGAAATTTTAGAATGAAAAAAGTATATAGGATAACTAAAACAGAAAAAATAAAAACATAAAGATTTCTTTAATAAAAATTCACTATTGAAACTACTTATACGTCTGCGTTGTTATTTCTATTCTTTTCATTATTAAAAAAAAAGTTATATTTATTCATTCAATTTCATTCATAGATTCGACAACAAACCCACACTAATAAAAAATACACCGAAAAATAACGTAAACAAAAAATGAAAAAATGTTTATTTTGGAATCAAAACAAATCATACTGTCGCGTTTTTTCGCATCTATCTCTTTCTTAATAATTATATTGATTTTATTTTTTCCATTTTTTTTTGCACAATAATTTTTCACTTTTAAAATAACTTAAATTGCATTACCTGTTCTTCAAAGCGTGCCAACAACGAATTTGCCCACGCCTCATGCTTTTGTGTACCCATTTTCACAGTTTAATTATGTTATTTTGTAGTTTTTACATCATTTTTTATTTAATTCCGTATACTATATTCTCTTATTTTATTTATTTATTTTTACAAATTTATATTCAAAATGGCGTACTTTTTTTATAACACTGAACTGAAAAACAACAAAAAATTGATAACAAATGCCTCTATCATTTTTTAACCCGGCAAATTTTTTTAAATAAAAATTATTAAAGCTATTAAATAAAGCTTATTATTCACTAAAGTTACAAACAAAAACAGAAATTTTTTATCATTCTAAATTACAATTACTATTTTATTATTTATAAATTCATTCGAATGTGTTAAATACACATACAGCAAAAGCTCTTTTTCTAATTTCAATGTTTGTAGGGATCAAATACCTTATCCGAGACACTTTCATTTATATTAATATTCAAATGTTTTTCGTTGGCGATTAGAATCAATGTACAAATTTTATACATTACAAATCCACATAAAAAATATTGTTTAATAATAAATAATCATTGATTACATTTTATAAATTTGTTTCATCAAATAAAATTTCCATTTTATTTTTTGCTATAAATAATATTTTACTTTTATTTGTATATATAGTTGTATTAAATTTACATTTCAAGTTCACTGTAAAGTTTATAGCGTCCAATTATTTAAAAGAAACAAATTAAAAAAACTTCAACACAGTTTTTAATTTTTCTTATTCAAGTTAAGATCGTTGTTCGTATCGGTTGTGTTTTGTGAAATTCAATTAATTTTAAGTTTAAAAATAAAATTAAAATAAACATCAAGTTATATATTAATAAAAAATATTAATTGTGATAAATCAGGTGTGTACATTTTTTATAGTTTTCAATATTTTATTCTTAATTTAAATTGTGAGAATTTAATTTATATTTTTTTTTTGTTGATTAATTAATCTAATGAAACATTTTCAATTAAGTTTCAATTAAAATATAAATTTATAATCATTTTGATTTTGTAGTTAGTAAAAAAAAAAAAAAAAAAAGTAGAAATAAAAACGAAAGAAAAACAACAAAACCTGTTCAATTTCAAGTTTAGAGTGAAAAACTCATTAAAAATTGTAATAATTAAAAAAAAAAAATTTCACTTTTTGTGTTTTTATTTTTTTCTTTATAAAAATAAAAATGTATGAAATTATTTTTAACGCTTTTTTTTTTATGGTGAATTGTTTTGTTATTTCACTAAATAAATTTACCTTTTTTTTTTCAAAAAAAACTTTAAAAATTCATATATTCCAGTAAATTAATTTACCTTTATTTTTTCTTCTAAAACCTAAAATATTTACACGATAACCTTGAAGGATAAAATCATTTTTTTATTAAAACAATTTTTTATTTCTTCTTCTTCTTCTTTTTTTTGTTTTTGTTTTTTTTTTTTTTTTTGGTTACGATAAAAACACAAACAAAATATGTATACATAATAAAAAACCACATTTGCATAATAATAATAAATGATCCTTGTATAGTTTTATTTTTGTAAAGTTTGTATTGTTTATTTTATTAAAGAAAAAAAAAAAAAACAAATACGATAAAATTTATTCTGTTTGGATTTTCCCAGAATAAATTTATTCTTTATAATTTTTAATGAAGTGTGGTGAGAAAGAATATAAAGAAGAAAAAGAAGTGGGGGGGAATAAATAAAACTACTAACTATTAATATTATTAAATTCAAACATCTAGAAAATAAATAAATACTCACTCTATAAATATTAGTCACAATCATTTACCTCTGGGTTTCTGAATGTTTATAGAAATTAAATTGTTGATTACACTTTTGATTTTTTTTTTTTTGTTGCTTTTAACAAAAAAAAAATTATTACTGAAAAATATTTTGTTTGAACAATTTTTGTTTTATGTTATTATTCCCATGACTAAGTAAAAGTGTACACAGGGAATAATTATATGTCGTGAAATAAAAATGACGATAAAACACCATTAAATTTTTGTTTAAGTCAATATATAATGACTAAAAAAAAAAATTTCGATTGTTTTTTTTTTTTTTTGACGTTCTAAAAATTCTAAAAAAACCAAAAAAAAAAAAAACAAAAAAAAGAAAAAAAAAGGAATCAAAAATAAACAAAAAAATTGAATTCAAAATTTATTTTTGTTTATAATTTTTTGCTTTGTTGTTGTTTTATTTTATGTAGTGAATATCCTCTTTTCGTCAGTGGTGTTCACTTCTTCTTTATTTATTTACATTTTACTGTTTTTTTTTTTTTTTTATATTAAAAATCATAAAAGCATAACTAATTAATTTGTTGAAAGAAACAAAAAAAAAAAACAAATGTCGGTAATAAAAAGTTCAACTTTTTTTTTGTTTTTGTTTTTTTTTTTTCAATATTTTGTTGATTTTGTTCACGATAATAAATAAATAAACAACAAATAAATAAACAATAACAAGAATTGTTTATTATATTTGATCTGAATATTTAGATATGTTTCATTGAGAATTTTTCCTACATAGAAAACAAAAAAAAAAAATCATATTTTCCTCAAATTTAACAAAAATTAAAATAACAACAACAAAAATTGTATAAATAAAAATCTATGATAATTTTTATTATTAACTCGAGAGTTTTTATTTAAATAAAAAATATAATTATAAATTATTGTAATAAAAATGACGAGAGATAATACGGATTTGACCTAAACAAACTTTTGTTGTTGTTGTTGTTGTTTTTTTTTCTTTAATTATTTTCTTCCTAGAATAATATATAAATTTCTCAATAATTATACTGACTAAATACAAAAGAAGATGATTTACATAGTAAGTAATAAAAAAAACAAATTCGTTGTAGAGAAGATTATATGTGTTGTAGATAGATTTGTAAATAAAGGACATGCTACGTTCACTTATTTAGGAATGGACAATATTTTCAATCAAAATTAATACAAATACAGTGAAACTCGGTTATAACGAACTTCACTTATAACGATCTTTCGGTTATAGCGAACTTTTCTGTAGGTCCCGTTTTAATTTGTATCTTGGCAATGATTCGGTTATAACGATCTTTCGGTTATAACGAACTTTTTTTTTGGTCCCTTGAAGTTCGTTATAACCGAGTTTCACTGTATAGCTAAATCATATGCAATTTATAATGAACATAAATATATATTACTTTAAAATCTCAAACCAATCCCCATTCAACTATACCTACTAATTATATTTATAAGAATTTCAATTTCAAGAAATGAGTGAAAAACACAAAAATAAAAAAAAAATAAAAAAGTTACGCCACTGAACTTTATTTTGAAAAAAAAAAGAAAAAAATATGAAGAAATATGTAAGATGTGATTACAACAAATGAATGTCAAATACGGATTAATATATAAAATCTACTAATACAATTACACATTAGTGACTTTATATTTTTACATGAGACAATACAATACGCAACGCATACACACACACACACATACACACACATTTTTAAATAAAATAATATTTAACTTTTTTATATAAACTTGAACGTAAATCCGGTGGAGAGAAAGTGAAATTTTTATTCATTTTATTGTAAATTTTAACTTTTTAAAAGTAAATAAGAAGAAAAAAAAAAAAAAACAATTTAAAAAGAAATGACGTCAATTTTTTTTTTTCTGTTTTGGTTTTTTTTTTTTAACTGATGTGTAATTTTTTTCTTTCTTTTTTTTTGAAAAATAAAAATGAATCACTTTTTTTTTTTTTTGGTTTGCATAAATTTTTATCAGTTAAACCTGTTTTATGGGACCAATGAAATTTCCATTATTAGAAAATGCAATTATTGCATATGAAAAAAAATGTATCATGGAAGAAATAACTGACTTTAGTCATGGGACATGAATGAGAAATTTTCTTGTAACGAAAATTCTTTAAAAGTTTTTCTTCTTTTTTTTTTTGTTGTATAAAAACCAGAAGAAAGTTAACGGATTGAATCGTAAAGAATTTGACCGAGTTAAAGGTCTTTATTATATTCAAGGTTCACAGATTCTATCATTTCTTACTAAATTTTTGTTCAAAACAATCATTACACGTTCCTCTTGCGTATATAAATATCTGATTCTTTTTTATTAATTAGAGCAAAAATTTTTTCGCGATATAAAAATTTTCTTATTTTTATTCTGGTTTTTTTTTTGTTCGAATTTTTGAATGAAGTCATTATCAAAATATATAAAGAATTTTAACGGTAATCTTTAGATACGTGTAAAGTACATTTCCCTGGTAGTTAGAATTAGATTCCTTCTCATAAGATAAAATAATATTTGTTAATAAATATTATGAGAACGAAAGTAACAATATAATTAATTTGATGAATATTTCAACAAATTATAGGAACATTTAATACTAAGTCATTCATTAAGTGTCCTTTAAGAATTGACTTAAATCAGTCAATTATATAAATATAACAGAATTTATTGTTTATATTTAGTTAGAAATAAGTGCCTTTTATAATCCATACACTCTGACTGTCTGTCATTAATTTGAAATTATTTTCTATATTTCTTGAATTCCGTTATTTTTAAGAATAGGGAAAAATAAAAGAAAAAAAACTGTGGGGAATTTTAATTCAATAGTTTTTTTTTTTTAGCTAAAGATGATTGCATTGTTGACTTTTTAGTTGTTTTTCTTCAAAATAATTCAAAGACAGATTTTTTTTTCTTTTGGGTTTCTATTAAAAAATGATTTTGAATTTTTTGTTTTTTTTTTTATTATTTAAATAACAAAAAAATTGATAGAAATAAAAATTTATGTAAATATTTATTTACAAAAAAATAAAAAAAAAAAACACAAAAAAAAAAAAGTCCAAAAAGAGAGAGAGAGAGAAGAGAGAGAGAGAGAAGAAAAAAACACAACATTTGTGACGACATTAAATTATTACGTAAATTGTGTAAGTTTTTTTTTTTTTGTTTTTGTTTGTTTTTGTCGCATAATAAATACGTGCAGAAATTATCATTTTCTTCTTCTTCTTCATATTTTTGATATTATTTATTTATAATTTTTTTTTTGTTGGTTTGGTTTGGTTTTTTTTTCATTTTGTATTTATAAATGAAATAATTGACTGATGACTACAATTATTGGATGATTATATTTTGATGACTGATGGTGAAACACAACAAAAAAAAAAACAAAACGAAATGAAAATTTAATTAATTCATTATGAAATTAAATTTAAATTGGAAATTAAAATTTAAATGAAAACAAAAAAAAAAAAAAATAAAGAACTGGAAAATTGATGAAGACAATTATCGGGTACACTACACTTTATAATTATTTACTGATGGAAAATCCATTTTATACGATCATATGTAAATTATTAACTTATTTTTATTTTTTCTTCTTCTTCTTTTTTTTTTTTTATTGCAATTTTATTATAATTTTCACATTTATTATTTTATTTAGAAAAAAAATTGATACAGATAAATCCTACTCTCTGTATGTTTGTTTCTCTCTCTCTCTCTGTTGTTTACACATATTTTTAATAAAAAAAAATACAATTTTTTTTTTGTGATTATATTTTTATGATCTAGAATTATAAAAAATTGAGTTGAAGGCCCGCATCACGTCTTAAATATTGTTATTTTTGTTTATTTATTTATTGTTATTTTTAAATGCGAAATTTGGTTTTTTTTTATCAAAATAATGTAAAAACCCAATAATATTTGAATTTCAATTATTTCCGTCATGATCTAGATTTCTGAATTATTTTAATTGAAAGTAAACAGAATGACTCTGTGTGTGTGTGGTATTTAATTGTTTAATTACGCGCAAAAAAATTCTATATAGAAAATACCCAAAATAATAAATAATAATATTTTTCTAAGAATTTATAATCTGATTAATCAAATTATTCATCACTTGTAGTCTAGTCTCTACTATTATTGTTGCTAACCTTTAATAATATTTTTTTTGTTTCCTTTCTATAATCATCTACACTCTGTTACCAAACTTAATCAATTATTATTATTACATATTATTATTATTGCTATGCTCGTTAAACAATTTAGAATTTTTGTTGCACATTTTTTTTTTTTTTTGTTAAATTCAATTTATTCGAGAACGGGAAAACCTCATCTGAAAATTACCTAAATTATTCTTGTGATGATTCATAATGATAACCCGTTTTTTTTTTCGTTTTTCTCATATCATTTTGATATGACAGATTAATTGAATAATTATGATATTTATTAAATTATAAAAGAAATGAATCATCACTTTAAAGTTTTAAGCATTCAAAGTAATCGTAACCTGTGATATTTTGTCATTAATTTGAATTGATTTTTTTTTTAGATTTGATTTAATAGACGAGTAAAAAAATAATTGTAATTATTTTTATATTGACTTTAATTAATATTTTCTTCTCTTATCAAATAATTTATAGAATAATTAGATTTTTGATTTATTTATGTCTAGAAATTTACTTTGAATAAATAAAGGTCTTAGCTCTTGGTGTCAAAAAATTTATTAACAAATTTTTTTTTTTTGATTTTTTATTTCAGTTCACGATGAGAAACGTAAAATTATTATTAACATTGTGTAGTTTTGCTATAACACTTCTTATTATAAATGCTCAAACACCAACACAATGTTGGTCACAAAGTGATAATAGTATTCCTCCGCCACCAGGTACAAAAACAAAATTATATAAAGGTGAAGTTGGTTTTACGTTAAGTCTTTTGGAAAATATTAATGAAGCAAATCCAACTGGGAATGTATTTTTTTCACCATACAGTATTTTTCATGCAATTTTATTAGCATATTTTGCAGCAGCTGGTGACACTGAGACAAGTGTTAAGGTAAAATTATTAAGATTCTTTTTTATAAACACAAAAAACAAACAAACAAAAAATTTTGTTTTTTTTTTTATTTACAGAATTTATTACAATTAAATTGGTCAAATAATAAAGGTGAAATAATAACAGCATACCGTAATGAAAAACAATCACGTATTTATCGTTCACAATCGAGTGCCGTTGAATTTTCATCAGCTGATAAAATTTATATAACTGATAGTTTAAGAATAAAAGATTGTTTTACTGATTTTTTTTTGGATGAAGTTGAAAGTTTAAATTTGGGTACAGAACCAGATGTTTGTCTTAAAAAAATTAATGACTGGGTATCAAATGTAACCAAAGGTCATATTAAAGATATTTTGCCAGAAGGTTCATTAACAACAAGTACCCAACTTGTATTAGCTAATGCTGCTTATTTTAAGGTAATTTTTTATTTAAATTCATAAAAGTTACGTTTAATAATCTAATTTTTCTTGTAAAATTTTTTAGGGAACATGGATGACTAAATTTGATCCAGAACTTACGTCAAAACAAATCTTTTATGTAACTCCAGAAAAGTACACATTTGTTGATATGATGACCGTTAAGGGAAGTTTTTATTATTGTAATTATTTAAGATCTTCTGAGCTTACAATTTTGTTAATTACACTTTTTTTTATATAGCTGCAAATGAACAAATTGGTGCCCACATATTAGAATTACCATATCAGGGACAAGAAGTTTCAATGTATATTATTTTACCACCATCAATACAAAATGGTCTTAATAATGTTTTACAGAAATTAAATGTTGAAAAACTTTTAGCATCACTTGATGAAGGTAATAATTTGTTCATTGTAATTACACTTACAGCACTTCTTTACTTGCATTCAATTTCTTCTCTTTCTTGTAATTTCTTGATATTCAATTGAGTTAATTTCGGTAAATTGAAATTTAGAGTTAACCATTGTTTACATACTTTTAATTTAATTTTAGGTGCCTCACGCGATGTGAATGTAACGATGCCAAAATTCTCATTTGAAAAACAAGTTGAATTACGACCGGTAAGTGTGCTATACTATTTAATTACAAAATAATATATAATTAATTATAATTTCAATTTTATTTCAGGTACTTGAGAGAATGGGTGGTGGAGATCTATTTAGTTCATCCGCAAATTTAACTGGCTTTACTGGAACGAAATTATTATTAGATGATGCTATACATAAATCAAAGATACAAGTTGATGAGGAGGGAAGCACAGCAGCATCTGCTACAGTTTTATTCAGTTTTCGTTCATCACGTCCATTAGAAACTGTTCAATTTAATTGTAATCATCCATTTTTCTTCTTCATTTATGATATGAAATCAAAAGCAATTTTATTTAGTGGAATTTATCGTGATCCAGAAAATTAAATTAATTTATTTGTTTTCTTTTTTTTTTTTAACTTTTATTTTACTTTTATAATTTGCAAAAATAAAAAAAAGACAAAGAACCTCCAAAATTATTAAATAATTATAAATAAATTATTTTTCTTTAAAACAAAATTATGTTTTATTTGTCTCATTTCATTTTAATTCAATTTAAGGTTCATACTTTGAAATATATGATTCCCACACTTAACTTATCTTACACAGGGAACGTCAATGGGAATTTTTTTACAAACTTCACAATATTTAGGGTCATTAATTTTCTCTCTATTTATTAGAAATGTTTTCTGTGCAAACTTCAGTGGAATTAAATTTTTTTTTGTTGTTCATTATTTTTAATGTAATAGACTTTCGGTAGAATTAATATTTAGTTTTTATAGATAACAAAAGTTTAAAAATCAACCAAAATTAGATTGAATTTTAACTTTACTACTTCCATGAAAATGATATTTACTATTATTATATTAGTCTGTATAAGACACATTTTTTTTTTAATGAGAATTATTTCAGAGAAATCTAAAAAAATAAACAAACAAAAAAAAATAGAAATAAATTGATTTTTAGAAAAAACGAAAAAATAGTAAGAAAAAAAAAATAAAATCCGACATTCCATTTTTGATGTTATTTACAGAATTATAATTATTATCAAAATAATTAACAAATTACAGTGAATTATTATGAATAAATAAAATGTTAATAGAAAATTATAAATGATAATAATAAAAATATATTGAATTAATAACAAAAATATTTATATATGCACAATTTAATTAATTATTTTAAGTTTATAAAAAAAATGAAAGAAGAAACAAATGAAATCACCAACGACCAACACACGATTACCAATTTATTTGCGTTTGCGATAAATATAATGTGTCATTATTGCAGGGATCTAGAAAAAAAAAACAAGGACAATTTTTTTCTTACTGAAATAATGTTTTTTTTTTTTTTTAAATAAATAATTATTAAAAACAACAAAATAAAATTCTCTAATTGTAATTTTTTTTTTTACTTCCTATAAATTCTATTTTATATTTTTAAAATTATAATGTTCTGTCACAATATGTGTGTGTGTGTGTGTGTTTGTTATTAATTATAGTATTTTTGTTTGTTTTGAACGAAAAAGCCGTTATTTATTTATTGTTATTTTTATCATCATCATTATTATTATTATTTTTATTAATTAATCTCACTAAATTCTCTTAAATCGTAATAAAATATCTTACAAATCTGTCTATCTAATTAAATAGACACGGTTTATTTCATTTATTTTTAATGAATAATTATTTTATTTTATTTTTTTTATAAATATTATTTTTATATGAACAGAGATAAGAAAAATCAAAATAAGATGAAATTTATTAATATTTGACAATTGACATTCAGTCACCCCACTCTTCTTTTTATCTTTAGGGTTTGCTATTCACTTTAATCTATAGAATTTAAATCCAAATAAAAAATTTATGCTTTTCTTTAATTCATAATTAGATTTTTTTGTTTTTATTAAAAAATTTCTATTGTTTGAATTATTATATTTTATTTATTTTAATTGTCTTCAATGTTATCGTTGCTTTTAACATTTTTATTTTTAAATTTAAATAATTTGTAGAATAATAAAAAAAACAAGTCTGGTAAATTGCTTTTTACATTTTATTGTAACTTAAATGTGGAGAAAATAAAGAAAAAATAAATAAATTTATGTAAGCTTCAAATTTATTTCAGAATTAAAAATTTTTTACGAATTAATTTAGATGACAAAAATTTACTTAGAAATTTAATAAAGGCTTTGGTCAGAAAAGATAAAAATTTTAAGGAAAAATTACCTATAGATAATTCCTAATAATTTCTTCAATCTAACTGAAATATGAATTAAACTTATATAACTACGTTAATTATTAGAACTATGAAATCACTTTAGCAATAGTAAAAATTGTGCAAGGGTACAAAACACACAAATATTTTATAATTTGTGTAGTTTCTTTTTAATTTGCCGTAGCTCTGCAATTTATTCCTTTTTTATTAAAAATCAGACAAAAATCCTATAAAGATTGCTATAAAAAATATAGTAGTTGTTGGACTGGAATTGACAATTTTTACAACAAAAATAAAAGAACAGCTAAGTTATAAATTTTGAATAAAAAATCGTTATATATGTTGTAATTGTAAATGGGTGTGTTTATGTGTATGTTGTGTGAATTATTGTTTTTATTAACAAAAAACAAAATTATTAAATTTTTGTTTGATTATTATGGCACTTTTTATACTTCAAAAAACTCTAATTTCATAATTAAAATAATTCACTATTTGTTTAATTTTCTTTCTCTACTTTCACATTATTCTTAATTTTAATTAATAATATCAGATATTAATTAATTAATTAAATTAATTTATTCATTTAAAAAACATAAACTTTTCCTTTGTTTTTCTAAATATCTTAATTATTTTACCTTTATTTTTTAGTTTAATGAATCTGCGTAAATATGTGTGTGTGTATTTGTTTGTATAATTATTATATCTCTTTCATTTATTCTAAATAATATCAAAATATTTTAGTTGCCAGGATAAAAAAAAACAAGAAAAAAAATAAAATATCCAAAAAATTTTTTTTAATAAAAAATCGATATAAATCGATTATTTAGAAATTGTTTTTATTAAAATTTATTATACCAGTAGCACTCAACTTTACAACGGCAAACATTTGTACTAAAATCTTATATAAATTTATTTAAATCTTAAATGTTAAGACGAACAAATCTCTTGTAATATTCAATTTAAATCAAAAAAAAAAAAAAAAAAGTGAAAATATTGTTTTTGAAACCGAAAATATTTAAATAGTAAATAAAATATAAGTTTTAATGTTTTGCGGTCATTGTAAAATTGAGTTTAATTATTTTCTATCGTAATTTTTTTTTTTATAATTATTATTTATTTATTTATAGTTTAGTTTAGTTTCGTGTATATTTTTCATTAATAAGTGTTCGAATTATTTAAAAATTTTAAGACATTCACAATAATCACAATATATAAATATTTATAAATCAACTAATTCTTCGTTATAATTTAATTTTTCTGTTTTATTTTTTTTTAATAGCCAATAAAAAATAGCTTTTAAAACTTAAAAAATAATGTGTGTGTGTGTGTATGGTAGTTTTCTTTTTAAATAAGTACATACAAAAAATTAACTCTCTTTACATTCATTTAAATTTAGAATAAAAATAAAAGAAGAGAATAAATGTGTTTTTTTTTAAATTACCGCAATTTTATTTTACTGTTTTATAATTAATTTTTTTTTTTTTTATTTAATAGAATTAATTAATTTATTTTCTATTTTATTTAAAAACTTTTCATTCATTTTTTCTTCATTTTTAACTTTTTTTTTTTTTTTTTCTTATTTACAATTTTATTTATTTAAAGCGTTTTTTTTTTTTTAATTAATTTAATTTATTTATTTTAGTTCTTTTGTTTTTAGTTAGGAGGAGCGTAAGTGTGTTTTCAGTGTCAGTGTTTTTTTTTTGTTTTTACTTTTATTTATTAATAAAAAAAGCATGCGTTTTTTATCTTGTTTTTAAACTTTTATCTTTCAGGATTATATTATTTTTTTTTTTTATACTTATTTATCTAGTAAATAGTCTATTTTTTTCCATTTTTTATAATTAAAATTTAAAAAAAAAACAACAACAACTAAAATAAAAAATCAAAAAATTGTTTTGGAAAAAAAAAAAAGGAAATAAAATAAAATTAATAAAAAAGAAAAAAAATTCAATTTTCACTTTACAAATTATTTTGTAAAAATGATAATAATGTTGTTTCATAATGTTTACTTGCTTCTAAATTACGCAATGAATGACGTTCATTTGGGTACACTTGTAATTGATAAGGTTTATTAGCACGCACTAAACAATTTATTAATTGTGATGTATGAAAAAAATGTACATTCTCATCAATAAGACCATGAATTATAAGTAAACGGCTGTCCCTATTTAATAGAAGAAAGAAAAATAATATAAAGAAAGATTAGTTAAGAATAATAATAATTTTGATAGGGAAATTATTAAAAATTAAAAGAGTTATGCAGATCTTAGAACGTAGATGGTAACATTTTTCTGTATAAATTTAAGCAGATCGGAACAAAAATGAATAACGACATCAAAATTCATAATTAAAAATATAAACTGTAACTCTTAATAATGTTTAGTTTATCATTTTCTTTCTGTTACTTCTTTTTGCAATACGTTCAATGAACTTTACGTAACCTTCTAATGATTAACATAAGGAATAATTACAAAGAGAAAACTTACTCTTCTGGAAATTTATGTATATAACTAAGAATAGAACCAGCTGAATATCCTTCCTTATTATTTTCAGGTAAATCCATATAACGTTCTGTATAACCAGTATCATAATATTCCCAATTAGTAACAGGAGCACCAGCTATTGCTATTTTAAATACTTCAGGATAATGTATTAATCCCATTAAACTTAAATATCCACCTATAAATTAATATTGGAGAAAAAAAAAGAAACAATTTAAAAATTTACATAAATTTTGATAAGAAAAAAATCAATAAATCAAAATAAAGAACAGGCGACTTTAAATAACAAATTGTTGTCATGTTGGAATTCTTCAACAAAATTAACATAAATAATTTCAATGTTATTCAAAGAAAAACAAAAAAATTCAAAATATAAAATAGAATTTACGTAAATAAATAATGCAAAAAAAAAAAAAAATACAATTACCATAAGACCATCCATGAATAGCAACACGATCTAAGTCAATAAAACCTAATTGTTCAGCTAATATTTTCAGTATTTCAACTTGATCATCTAGTTCAACTGTACCCATTCTACAACGTAAATGATTTTCAAAACGGACACCACGATGACGTGAACCACGTGAATCAACTGATATAACACAATAACCTTGTGATGCTAACATATGCATACGTAATTGTCTCATTCCCTATTTTTTATTTGTTTTTAAAAAACGAATGAAATTAAATAAATTTTTTTATGAAATATAAGTAGAATTGATTTAATATTTTTATAACAAACCTTAAAAGTATTATTAACAGTTTGTACTTCTGGTCCACCATAAACATTTAATATTGTTGGATATTTTGTACCATGTATAAAATTATGTGGTTTAAATATCATTGCATATAATATTTCACCACTCGATAATTGTGGACTAAATATTAATGGACAATATTGTGGATTTTCAGTTGGACCACCTTCTAATAAATAACCCATTGATGTTAATGTAAGACCACTAACACTACCATTTAAACTGTTTTGTTGTATTTTAATGACTTCACATGTTGGTAATCTTTGTATATTACAATATACTTGTATTAACATTGTACATTCCTATAAATAAAAAAGAAAACATAACTAAACCGTTTTATATATTACATTTTTAAGAAAATAATAAATAAAATATAATCTACGTAATATTGGATAATTCTGAATACTTACTTCATTAAAATCAATTGAAAATGAATATCCTGGTGTTGTTAATAGACGTATTTGTCCAGGATTAGATAAACTAACAACATATAAATGTTTTTCAAGTGGTGTTTCTTTTAAACCTAAAAAATAAACAAGTTGCCTCGTACTATCAAACCATAGATTTCTATTAACAACTTCCCATTCGCCTGATGTTAATGCTATCTATTTAAAAACAATAAAATAAATATTTAATCAGATATAAAATTTAACAATATTGAGTGAATTTCTCAACAAAAAAAAATTAAATAAATTTTAAAATTCGTGATAATGAAAAGATCATTAACACTGAGAATATTTTAGTTCTAAACCTAAAAAAAAAAACAAACAAGACAACTTTAGAATGGAAATATGGTATGTTGTAGCGAATCAAATGGAATCATATTTAAAAGACAAAATGTTTAAATGTAATTTCAAGTTTAATTGGATGAATAATGGGAATTATTTAATTATTAATAATTTATATGGAATTACCAGAAAACTGTAATTGTGGAATGAATAAAACTCAACAGATAAAGATTTGACAAAAAAAAACGTATGTTTATTTTTAATCTAATAATATCTAAATCAATTTTGCTTTTATCAATTCAAAATTTATTCCTTTATGGAACAAAAAGTATTCTATTTAATCGAATACAAAAAATTATATTTTTACCTTATTTAAAATTCTTGGTGATAAATATCCACAACCAAATGTTTCAGCATTTTTTGGATCATTTAAATTATTAATTGTACCAATAAGACTAGATGTTACCAAATATAAATGTCTAAAACCACTTTCTTCAGATGCCCATATAAATGTTACTGAATCATCAACAATTTCAATGAAATATAATAAATCATGTACATTTATCCATGTTGTTGATGTTTGTGAAAATATAACCTAAGATAAAGAAAAAAAAACCAGATATTAGAATCTTATTTATATTTACAAGACAGGATGATTTTAATTGGTTAACGAATGATTTATTTTGTGTCGAACAAAAAATTTTTTATAAAAAACAATTTTCTTAAAATAAAAGGAAGTTGTTCAATTTATTTCTTTAAATTTTAAATTAATCTGATTAAATAAATTCTTAATTTATCTTTTTAATTTATTCTTTATGTTTGTTATGTGACGTTTTATTTTAAAAATTATGTACATAAATTTGTTTCAATAAAACAAAATATATAAATAACATTAAAAATTACTAAATTTAGACGTGATAAGAACAACAGAAATTATTTGTAGCATTTTTAAATCATTAAAAAAAAAATAATAGAACGAATTAAAATTTAAATTATTTTTAATTGGATTATTCTTTGTCATTTTTTCCCCCCACCCCCCTCTTATAATGAGATTAATTTAAATAAATATAAAAATTTATTTGAACATTTTAAAACTTTATTAAACCGATTAAATAAAGTAAAAACATAATATTTTTATTGTGCATTTTTTCTTTAAAAATGAATTTTAAAGTTTTATAGAAAATATTTCTAAAATAAAAAAATTTACGAAAGTGATAATATAGACAACGGACTAAATAATAATATTATCTCACTCTAATCTGTCTAATTCATTACTTATCATTAAATTTTAATTCTCAAAAATTGTAATACGCACCAATAGCATTTCATTTTATTTAATCGATTAATTATAAATAATTAATTTAATCTAAACAAATATTTCATTACAATTTAAATTATCTTTAGATAATCACAAATGTAGAAAAACAATAAAATGTTTTTATACCTGTATTTGACTAATTGAATCATTTGTTGATTTCCAATTATGATGATATTCTGATGGTGATTGAGGTTTTGCATTATAAGGTTCACAAAAATTATCTAAAGGAATAAAGACTAAATCTAATCTTTGTTGTGATCTGTTCATAAGTTGTGCCCATATACTTTAAGAATTAATAAATTTTTATGAAAAATAAAAATATTATATTTAATAAATAAATAAAAATAAAAACAATAAACAAATAAAAATAAATAACTGAATTACTTACTATTTTGAATCAGGTGTCCATCCAGCTCTTACTATATATTCCATCCAAGGGAATATAACAGTTAAAGGGCATTCAAGATCTCTGGTACAAATATTTGTAATCTGCAGTGATTCAGAGAGCGTAAATTCAACTAATTTCAATTTTGATTTTGCATTTGGAGTTCCTAAGCAAATAAATTTTTTCTTTTATTAAATATTATTGTTTAAAAAAAAACAAAAATTTGATTAATACCAGCACGAGGAAATCGATATTCTTCATAATCACCGCTAACAGATTGCGATGATGGAAATGTAAATAAGCATACATCACTTTCATCTACTTCTTCATAAACAATACGATATATTCCATCTGAATTAAATTAGAAAATTAGAAAGTTTATTAAAAAAAAACTTAACAATAAAAGAAAAAAAACTGAAGATATTTTTACCTTTATCATGAGGTTGCCACCAATATCCCTGGTATCGACCAAACTCTTCTTGCATAACATATGATGGGACACCGGCACTTAAAGGATCATCAGCAAATTGCCTTCTACCATCATGAGCATAGGTTAAACGTTCTCCATGCCCACTTATTGAATGTGTTACATGTATATCACCACCACAAACATACGCAACTAAATCAGAATTTTGAGGACATATTTGAGGATCTAATGCTGCCCACATTTGACAAATTCTAAGCTCAGATGGAAATAATGGACTAACCTAAAAGAAATTATTGTTATTATTATAAATGTAAAAAATTAAATATGACAAAAGTAATTAACATTATATCCTGTATCAAGGCATTGATACAAAGTACTAGAAACTGGAAATATAATTTTTCCACTGGTTTTATGTAATTCATATGAACTTATTCCCCATGTTGATAATCGTTTGCGTTCCAGTAATAATTGTATTTCTCTTGAATATGAATTTTTGTTTGATAAATTTGGAATAGTCGGGTCCAGAACAAGATTCCACTGTAATCTGAAAAAAAAATTGCAATTTTAATAGATATAAATTCAATAAAGATTTTGTCAAAAATAATACCTTTCAGTGGATGGTTTATCATTTGGAGGAATATCAGAGTACAAAAGTGTTGTTTCCCATCTACTTTTTAAGATATATTATACATAAGATTAATTAATTTAATAAATTATTGAAGTATACTTGCCCATTTGGTGGTGTTGATAGAAAATATATTCGTGTTCTTCCATCCGATAATGATCGAAATGATAAATTTATTGGAATCATACTAGATAAATTACCAAACTGACGTCTCAATTCATTAACAATTGTTTTTAATTCTGACCATGACTTTTTATTTGTTGATGTAGATTCTTTTTTAAAATGATTTAAATGATGATCCATTTTATATAAAATTCAATTTCAATAATAACGTGGACAAAAAAAAATTGCATATAAAATTCAGGTCGCGCTTTTATAAATTATTATAATTTTTTGTATAAATTAATAAAATAGAAATTTTCACATGTTACACAAATAAGTTAATAGTTTGATTCTAAATTTAAATTGTTTAACACCTCATTTATATTTATTTATATAAATATATATAAATAAAATAATACTAAAATTTATTGTTCTTTTTTTGTATGTGAGAATAAAGTTTTAACTTCAGACCCGTTTTTTTCTCTTTGCTGTCAAAGTGCAGCCAACATTAAAATAAATAAAAAATATCCATAAATTTATTTGATATTCAGCCGCTAAATTTAAATAAATATATTATAAAAAAAAGCGAAATAAAAAAATTAATTAATAATTTACATAAATTTATTGTGTCTGATAATAATTTTACTTATAAATATTTTAAATATCTGTTTAGTCTTTTTCGATTGAAAATTTTTTATATTTTCCTTCACTAGGCCTAAGTTTACTAAAAACAGCCCTTTCAATAATGGAACTAGGACTTCCAGTTTTTGATAGCCACATTTTCCTTTAAAAAAATGTAGTAACATGTTATATAAGATAATATATATAATAAAATATTTGGAAATTCTTACATATTTTCAATTTGATTTTCAGTCCCCTGTATTTCGCCTGTCACAGTTCTATTATGATTATTCACATTTTTACAATATCCTGTTATTCCTAAAGAATCAGCTTTCTTCAAAGTATGCTAAAAATATAACAAATTCATAACTTCAATATATCTTCTAGTAATTTTTTATAATTTTTACCTTACGAAAAAATACACCTGAAATAAATATTTTGGTTACCTTTTTAATAAATTATTAAATTATATTAATGATGGAAATAAATACCTTGAACTGTTCCAAAGACTTCAAATTCAGAAACAAATTGCTCCATAATGCTGTTTTAGTATCAAATCGACAATAAACTAATAAATCAATAATTTTTTAAGTTTTGGTTTTATATTTTTGTTTTTTTTTTCAGAGAATACATAATATTTTAAAAATAACATCGAAAAATAATTCAGCAGAATAAATGCGATGAGTTATGTCAAAATGACAGTTCTCTTTTATTATGCAAAATAATCCAAAAAACACACAAACACATATGCAAAAACACATGCAAACCCAGATATGATACACATTTTTTTATTTTTGTTATCAAAAAAAATCTTGTTTTTCGATTACCATTAATTTACGAATGTTTGTGTGCGTGTGAATATTTTGATACTAACAAAAAAAATATAATTTTTATTTGACGTAATCGTTTTATTTTAATAATATAAAAAATGGCTCTCGTAAGAAATTGTGGTAGATTTTTTAAAAATATTAAATATAGAAATGTTTGCAAGGTATGTGGATTATATTTAATTTAAACTGCTGTCATTTAATTAAAGAAAAATTAACCGAAGGAGAGAACAACCTATTACTAACCATTATGAAAACAGAATTTTTAATCGTAGTATCAATACACGTGTAAGTGTAAGTGTAAAGTGCCCCATTAGATTCCTTTTAATTTTCCAGACAACTTTGAAATTAAATAAGTTCAATGTTTTGAATGAACGATAAGAAATTGATGTCAACTAGCATCACAATATTTGCAGCTACAGGTGTTTGAAATATTTTCATGTTATTCTTTTTTCTCATTTCTTTTAGCATTTTTCAACAAAAAGTGAAACCGATAACAACGATGGTAGCTCCTCATCAGAACGGGTATTATTTCCTGGCGCCCGTGCTTCTTTTACTCTAAAACCAACATTAACTTTACCAGAAAATAATGAACCAATTCCTATTTATCATGTAATGGATAAAAATGGAAATATCGAAGATCCAACGCAAATTCCAAACCTTGAAAAGGAAATTGTACAAAAAATGTTTAGGGATATGATTCAACTTAATACAATGGATAAAATTTTATATGAATCACAGAGGTACATTTTAGATTGTTACGCTTTTCCTGATTTACTGTTAAACAATTTTTTCCCCATTAGACAAGGACGAATCTCATTTTACATGACAAATTTTGGAGAAGAAGGATCACATATAGGTTCAGCAGCCGCATTATCACCAGACGATTTAGTTTATGGGCAATATAGAGAGGCTGGCGTTTTAGTTTGGCGAGGTTTTACAATTTCACAATTTATCGATCAATGTTTTGGTAATTGTGAAGATGAAGGGAAAGGTAGACAAATGCCAGGTACAATCAAATTAATTAAGAAAATTAAAATTAAATAAAATTAATTTAAAAATGTATCGTTCAAACAGTTCATTATGGTTCAAAAAAATTAAATTTTGTAACAATATCAAGTCCATTAGGTAAGTTTATATAATTTATTTTTGTTTCTAGTTAATTAATTATTTTCTTTTTTAAAAGCAACACAAATATCTCAAGCGGTTGGGGCGGCTTATTCTTTAAAACGACGTGAAAATAATACATCTTGTGTAGTAACTTATTTTGGAGAGGGAGCAGCGTCGGAAGGTGATACACATGCAGCATTTAACTTCGCAGCAACTTTATCATGTCCTGTGATATTATTTTGTCGTAATAATGGATTTGCAATTTCAACACCAGCGTCTGAACAATACAAAGGTGATGGTATTGCTGGACGCGCATTAGGTTATGGAATTGCAGCAATTCGAGTTGATGGTACCGATATATTTGCTGTTTATAATGCAACAAAAGCTGCTAGGGAATACGTTCTAAAATATAATAAACCTATTATATTCGAAGCAATGGCTTATCGGTAGATAAAATTCCTTTTACTCTGATCAGGGTTTTTGAAAAATATATAATTTTTTATAGAATTGGCCATCATTCAACATCAGATGATAGTTCTGCATACCGCTCATCAGATGAATTAGAAATATGGAATACTTCTATGCATCCAATAACTAAATTAAAAAATTATATGATTAAACAAAATTGGTTTAATGAAGCTGAAGAAAATGAATATAAAAATTCAATAAAAAAACAAATATTATCACAAATTAATTTATCTGAAAAGAAACACAAACCTGATTGGCGTGAAATGTTTAATGATGTTTATTATGATATGCCACCATCTTTGAAGTAAATTTATTATTTTTTAATTTTTGGTTTTATAATTTTTATTTCATTATTTATTTTAGAAAACAAATGAAACAGCTTGAAGAACATTTAGATGAATATAAAGCACATTATCCTGTTGATAATTTTAAAAAGCATTAAATCATTGAGAATTTACTATTATTTTGTTTTGGACAAAACAAACAAAATTACATTTTCTAATGCATTTATTTTATTATTTTAGATTAATTTGAAATTTAAATCATATTTTTTTTTCTAATAAAAACTCTTTTATGTACTGTTAAAAATCAATGTCTTCAGTTTTTTCAAATGTATTGTTTTAGTCATCATCTTCAGAACATCCTTTTCAGTAAGAACTACCAATTTCCCAAATATTTATAATATTCTTATTGGATCAGTTTGAAAATTTAATTACTGACAATATTTTTTTATGTCTTCTTATCTTATTTTTTTTTTACTATCGATCAGAGCAAGTAAAATTAAAAATAATATTTCAAGCAAAAAACTTTTATCAATTTTACACATGTAAAAATGGTTGACTTTACTTTACATCAGTTGAATGAACGCGGCAACATGATCAAATACAATATATGTATTTATGTGCGAATGGTTTAATAAAATTAATGAGTTAGTTTTAGAAGTAACGATTATTTCGTTTTAAAGTGTTTTAAATAATAATAAATAACAATTTGTGTTTAATTGTGTTATAATTGTTTTAATAATTCAGAAAACTTAGTAAAAAAAAAAAATTAACATAACATACTTAAATTTCTTTTATTGTCAGTTTACAATATGAAATCAAATTCCATAGAATTGTTGTTCATAAATTATACACAACTATAAAATAATCAAGTAATATTTGATGAATGATATTTTTTTTTTAAATTAAACTGACCTTTGTTTGCACAACTACCAATTTTTCTGTGAAATTAAAAATCGTATAATGTAATAAAATATGTATATATTTATGTGTTTATCATATACTTTTTTTTTTTTACATCAGATTTAATTTAATTTAATATTAATATAAAAAAATTGTTTCAATGAAAAACGAGATAATATTTATTTCATAAAAAAATTCTAATGCTAACATAACTGAAATCTAGTAAAATGGTTTCACATGATGATTAAAATGAATGACATTAATCGTATTTGTATATTTCATTTATTTTTATTTAATAAAAATAATGAGGTTTTTGCAAAAATTTATAATTAATTTTACTGCATAGCAGTAAACCTGACACTTGATAAGAGATATGTTTTTACAGTTTGCTTTTATTGGTTTTAAAACACTTATGTCGGTTTACTTATGCTCCACGATTCACTTCATATTAATGGTGCATATCTTTTTTTTTTAAATTAAAAAGTTTTAATTATTGTGTTTGGAAAAGAGTAAAAAAAAAAGTACATATTACCGACAAACGCAACTAAAATTTTGATGAATTAACTTTTCCATTTAGTGACATTATAGTATTAAACATATTTTTTGACTTAACTTAAAATGTAAATAAAAATCAGAAAAAACGAAAATTTTTAAATTCTTTCTTTTTGGCATGTAACAAATATTAATATTATTTTGTTATTTTAATTAAAGTATAAATATTTTTTTTGAAAGGTTGGGGATTTTGTAATAAAATATTCATATCTTTAACTGTTTCACGTATCCAATTAATTTCATCAATATTATATTGTTCAGATAGATCTAAACGTGTTTTCTCAGAGTTATTTTTAAAGCTTTCCAAAAATAATTTAAATTCTTTTTTAAAGTTTTCATTAACTAAATTATTTTCGATTTCTTTCTTATCTGATATCAAATCTTTTTGAATAACTCCAAGCGCTTTACGTGATATTTCACGTTCTTCATTAAAATGCTTTTTATAAAGTTCATTTAATGTTTTTAAAGTATTTATTATTTCTTGATTATTAGGCTCAAGAAGTTTTGCTAAGTTCAATTGATTCCTTGCATTAACATAATCATTTATCTTTAAATATGCTTTACCTTCTTGAAATAATGCTTTACAATTTTTATTAATGTCTGTTATGCGACGCAACTCTTTACACATACAAAATGTTTTTAGTGGTAAATTAAGACGATTATAACAAACCGAAAGATTTGTATATAATTTTACAAGCATTTCTTGCTGTATTTTTTTTTCATTTTCATCTTTAATGTTATAAATCTCTAATATTTCAATTGCTTTATGAAATGACATTGTAGCGGTACGATATTTTTGATGTTGGAAATGATCAACACCGTTTGCACGAATGTTTGTTGCAGCCTCAACAACCATTGGAAATGATTTTTTTTCAGTTTCAGACATTTTTTCAATTGCCATATCATCACCAATGTCCTTGAAATCCAATAAATGTATAACAAAAAAGCCATTAGCCTTAGGCTTGATTCTCGGTGGAACTCCCATAACACCAAAAAGATCTTCCCACGATATTAAAAATTGTGCCTCTTCACCCTTTGTCATTGTTTTTGCTGCTTTTTCTAAGCCAAGAAGAATTTCTTGATTTCCAGTAATAAAAACCTAAATGTATAATAATTAAAATGTATTTATTTTAAATTTTATTTATATAAAAATTTACCAATGGCTTTGCGCGCATAAATGTAGAATCAAAAGCGTGTTGTTCTTTTTCCCAAAATCCATTATAATGCATTTTAACTCTTGCTTTTTCTGGAATGGTTTCACCATTACCAATTTTTATTATGTTTTTGTACAAGTAATCATCCACTTTAGTCATATTCTTTTGTAATACATCAAAGCTTTTATTCCAGGGATTTTTTAAAATTTCTTGTAAATCATCAAATTCTAATTCATCATCAGAGTTATCCATATTTAGTCCAGTAAAAATGGCTTCATCATTTGGATTATCAAAATTAGAATTTATTTCAAATTTTGTACCACCATTCAACAGATCTCTTAGAAATTTTATGAGAAACAATATGAAATTATAGTAACAAAAAGAAAACATGCACAGTAAGTAAAAATTAGTGAGGTTATTAACAAACAAAAATTTCGTCTTTGTTTATTATTACAATATTTACCTAAACTCCAATGGTTCATTAAGCATTTGAACCATTTCATCCATATTTACGACAATTTTTACTCAATCACAACCACAATCATTTACTTTTAACTAAAATAAAATGCAAAATTTGCAGTTTTTTTCACTAACCACTAAAGTAACAAAATCAAAACAAATTTGTTCTATGGGATGCGTAAGTGAAAGTGAGTAAACTTTTTGTAGCATTTTATTGTTGGAGCATTGGCAACTCTAAAACATAGAATTCCTATGTGTTTTTTTTCTGGCGCTATTAATAGTTATTCGTTAACATTCTAAAAATAATTTCCAATTTATTTTTAAATAAAAATTCAATTGAATTAAAATTTAATAAATAATAAAGTTTCCAAAAAGAAATGCATATTTTTATTTTGTTTTATTCTTTACATTTCAGTTCAGTATAATTATATTACAGTAAATACATAAATTGATTTATTTTATTATATTTGGTTATTATTAAATATTCGTTGACGCATTTTGTATAAAGCTATACAAACATTTTTCTGTCAATCTTTTTTCCTTTTCTCTTTAGCGCTACTTCAACCTATAATAATTTAAAAATTATATTTTGTATGTAATTATTTTCTATTCTTTTAAAATAATTACCCTGCAGCATATACAAAATATATTATAACAATCTACTAGATTGACACCTAAATAACCAATAATTATTAGTATAAGGAAAGTGATTGCTAACGTAAGAATTATCCATTTATAATAATGATCCTGCATAGACTTCCAAACTGTTCCAGTTCTGTATACAAAAGTTGTTGTATCTTCACCATCAGATTTTTTTGGGTGTAAATTTTTCAGATCTTTTAATAAAATATATTAAATTATTTATTATATTATAACAAATTAGAGACGTTAGAGTGGCATACCTTCTATCAGTTCATATTTAGTTAGTCCACATAGGCCAGTGTATTCTTTGTTACATTTAACACCCCATATATCACATTTAGAACACGGCAGTCCACCCATTATTTTTTCAGTAAGTTTTTCTTTTGGTACATCAAAGATGCATTGTAAAATTACTTTTAAAGTTTCGTTCCTTTGAATATATGCCAAAGTACATCCAACTGACTTAGAACTGGGATCAAAAAAGGTCGAGTTCTTGAGTTCACTTGAATAAAAATATATGCGTTAATAGAAAGTTTCATATTGAAAAATTGTAACATTACTTTGACGCATAAATTGAAATCATCTTTTCAGTCATTTGCAAAATAAGTTGGAGTTCAGTGAATGGTTGATACTCGTTAGAAATAACGTATTTTGTCACAAATGGTTTATTTCCCTCCACTGTTTATAAATAAACAGATCAAAAATCTATAATTAAACTGAAAATTACAAATCTAAATTTAATTTATCGTACATGTCAAATAACATAAATTGTTGTCATTGTTTTCGTAAGTTGATTGAATATAAAATGCAGCCAAATTTTCTAATTCCTCTTTCCAGTTCTGTAACACAAAAATTAAATTAATTATTTATTCTCTCAGAATATACTTATGGGATGGGATTATATCGAATTATAAATTACAAGAATCATCATATGTGGAATAGTAAGAGAATTGTTGTTGTTTCCATTATTCGTTGCGATTTTATTTCTAGCATCATTGAATTTTCCAAGAATCATTGATTTAATTTCATTTTTCATCACTTCCATAAGAAATGATTTATTGTGAAACTAAAAGATAGTAATTATTAAATTTCAACAAAAACAAAAAATAAAAAAATAAAATTAAACTAACAGAATCAATAACACATGCTACATGTTTCTTATTTTCACATAATTTTAATTGAATATCACAATAATCCGTTGAATTTGCCTTATACACTGTTAAAATAAATAACACAAAAGTCAAAAATTTCATTATATTTGGACTTTATAATTTTTCACAAATAACAATAAAAAACTTATAAAAATTTATTTTTTTTAATTTAAAACCTTCGCTTAATTGTGTTTATTTAACATTAAACTATATACATCAATGAATTACTTTAAATGAATTTTTAGTTTTAAAACTGTTTGGGTTTAACCAATTTAATTTATCATATATAAATTTTTTTTCGATATATAAATATCGAATGATAACATCATTCAGTTATATTTATAATCGAACTAAAATTAATATAATCTATAAAAAATTTTGTTATTTATTTATTTATTAAAAAATATGGTACAATTACAGAAAATTATCCACAATAATGCAAATTAAGTATAGACTGTAATTTCCTTGAAATCTGTTTTAATACAATAATTGAATTACCAAAATTATAATTATTTCTCTGTTACAAAAAAAAAAAATTAGTGAATAATTAATAAAATCAAAATCTACGTTTGAATACAATAAATGTAGATTGTAAGAAATACGAATTAATGTACAAATAAACGGACATACTCATAAAATAAGTCATCCAACTTATAAAATTCTATTTAATATAATTATTGTAATTTATTTTATAGTAAATATTAGTTAAAATGGGATTATTATTAATGTCATCTTAAGTAGTGATAGTTTGTAGATGAGAAAATTATATGAAAGCAAAAAATGCATTTCTCATAAACAAAAAAAAATTTATTTCAATAATTATTATAATAATTAATAATTAATAATTCAAAATACCTAATTGCAAATACAAAATACATTTTGTGAGAAACTTGAATAAAACAAATATTAATTGTATATAAATAAAGAAAACTAAACTTTATTTTTTTTTGAAAACTTTTGACTTGTAGTTAGTTTATGCAGTTGAATTTTTTCCGGCTTCTTTTTCTTTTCTTTGATTGATATATCAAGCTGTTATAAAAATTTAAATTAATTAATATTATTCAATGCTCATATTTTTAAGTTCATTCAAAAAATATACCAAACAACAGAAACACATTGTATTATAATATGCTAAAACACGAAAAACAATAAAACGAATAATAAAGAAGAACAATAGAAAACAAATTCCTGTAATAACGGCCCATTCCATAGAATGTTTTCTTATAGAGTTCTCCAAATCCTCAACACCTTCTTTGGTTTTATTCCAAAATGCACTATAATCTAGAGCCATTGGTCGCAAATTATCAAAGTCTATAAAATGTTAAATATTATTAATTAATACTGTGGAATTATTAAGAGATGCTTTACGTATAAAAAATGGTTTCTATACAAACTTTCTATCAGTTCAAATTTATTTGTTCCACATAGACCAGTGTATTGTTCGTTACACTTAACGCCCCAGATATCACATTTAGAACAAGGCAGTCCAGTCATTATTTCATCTTTAATTTTTTCTTTTGCGCCATCAAACAAACATTGTAAAATTATCTTAAAAGTTTGGTTTCTTTGAATATTTGCAAAAGTACATCCAACTGAGTTAGAACTAGGATCAAAGAATGTCGAGTTCTGGTGTTCACTTGAATCAATAAGAAATTAGTAAAAATATTTCATAATAAAAATAGTGAAGATACTTTGCCGCGTAAACTGCAATCATCTTGTCAATAAGTTGTAAGAAAATGTGCAGTTCTTCCTGTGGTGGATACTCGCGAGAAATGCCGTATTGAGCCACAAGTGGTTTTTTCCCCTCCACTGTTTATAAATAAACAGATCAAAAATCTATAATTAAACTGATGATTACAAATTAAAATTTAATTTATCGTACATGTCAAATAACATAAATTGTTTTCATTATTTTCGTAAGTTGATTGAATATAAAATGCAGCCAATTTTTCTAATTCCTCTTTCCAGTTCTGTAAATTAGAAAAAAAATTAATTAATTATTTACTTTTCCAGAATATTTGTGTGAAAATAACAAAAATTAAAAATTACAAGAATCATCATATGTGGAATAGTAAGAGAATTGTTGTTGTTTCCATTGTTCGTGGCAATCTTATTTCTAGCATCATTGAATTTTCCAAGAATCATTGATTTTATTTCATTTTTCATCACTTTTGTAGTTAAATGCATCTAAAAAAAAGTAAATCATTTAGTTTTAACAAAATTTAAAGAAACATTAAAAATAAGAAACTTTAAATTTAACTTACAGAATTATTAACACATGCTACATGCTTTGTATTATTGCAATATCTCAACTGAATATCACAATAATCAGTTGAATTCACCTTATACAATGTTAAAATTATTAGTAAATAAATAAAATATATCATTCTTTGTCTATTAAGAAAGAAACTAAAAATTCTTAACAAAATAATATAAACGAAACTTTATTAAATTATAAATAATTAAATTTTCAATTGTTTAAAACCTTTACTTGATTGTACAAATTAATTAATTTAACTAACATTTTTTTTGATTTTAAATTGTTTTATGGGTTTAACCATTGAATTAATTTTCAATACTAATTGTAAATATTTCAGATTAAATTAAAAAACGGAAAAAAAAACAAATTATTTTTAACACTTTATTTTTAAAACAAAAACTACTTTATATTTATAAAACGAAAAAAACAAATGTATATCATCTGTTTTAAATTATACTGAATAATGTAGATGTACTATTTGTAGAGACAAATTTTTAAATTTATTCTTCTTTATTTAATATTTTTAAAAATATAATCATCAATTATAATTTATACTTATATTAAAGTGTTTTACAATAGTCATATGTTTAAGTTGAAGTAATATTTATCTAATATATATATTTTCCATATAGTAATAAAGTTTAGTGATATAACAAGATGTATAGATATAAATGAATTCCTTATTAATAAAGAGAAATGTATTGACGACTTTCAAAAAGGCTTTTTGTAATATTATAAATATTTACTTTTTCTTGTCATAAATTTTATATATAAGTATTATATATGAAAGTCCCAATATTCCAAATAATGTCCACATATATATTTCTGCATAATAAATTGTGCTATGATTTGCGTATGTACCTCGTATGCCTCTATCTCCTTTAGTACCTTTATCACCTTTATCTCCACGAATACCATGTTCTAGTCCCATTTCACCGGGTAAACCTTGAGTACTTGGAGTTCCCTGCATTCCTTGGTCTCCAACATCTCCTTTATTTCCTTTTATACCTATGTCACATTTTTCACCTCTTATACCTTTAACTCCAACAATTCCAGGGACACCCTGATCACCTTCGAATCCCTTTCGTCCTGCAAATACACAAATTTGTTTTATTATCAAACAATTCTAGTTTAAAAAAAATTCCCATCAAATCAGTATCAAATACCAGTTTCTCCTCGTAAACCTTTCATTCCTTTATCACCTTTTTCACCCATAGAACCCATTACTGAAATTAAAAAAAAATTAAAAATTAAACTTATAGATGAGACCACAAAAATAATAGAAATTTTGTAAATAAATAAAGTGAAATAATCTATACCTTTTACCATATGTTGATCACCAAATGTTTTATGTAAAACAATTATTAATAATAAAATTCTTAAAAACATCTTTAATCCAAAAAAATTTATAAACATTTAATATTAAAATATTCGATTTCATTACAATAAATAACAACTTCAATGATTCAATTTATTATAAATAAAATTACTGATATTTTTTTATAACTTATAAAATTTTAAAATAATTTTCATTATTTAAATAACTTTAATTTGTGCTTTAATATTTGCATAACACAATTTATATGAATCGTCTCTCAATATTGTATTTTTTAACACATTTATTTAAAAATAATATTCATGAATTATTCACATATATTTATATAATTCTTTTTTGATTAAAAAATGAAAACTAAAATAATTAAATATAAATGAAATAATCAGATATAAAAATTAAATAAAAAAAAAACAAACAAACAAATAAACAAACAAACTGGTCTGTATTCAATTATATAAAATTAAATTTATAGTAGACAAAAGACACGAACATTTTTTTAAATATATATTAATTAATTAATTAATTGTTTAACTTTTCAATCAAACAAATATTGATTAGAAGAAAATTTATAAAGAAAAATGTATTTTTGGCTTTTATTTGTATTAATTTTAACAGTGTATAACACGAATTCAACTGATTATTGTGATATTCAATTAAAATTTTGTGATAATTTAAAACATGTATCTTGTGATTTTGATTTTGTAAGTTAAATTTCGCATAACTAAATTAAATTATTGATTTTTGTTGAATTTAATTTGTATTTCTTTTAGACGGCCAATCTTATTTTAAGGCCAAAAATAATAAAAAATGAAATAAAATTAATGATGCTTGGTAAATTCAATGATGCTAGAAATAAAATCGCAACGAATAATGGAAACAACAACAATTCTCTTACTATTCCACATATGATGATTCTTGTAATTTTTAATTTTTGTTATTTTCACACACATATGCTGGAAAAGTAATTAATTAATTTAATTTTTGTGATTTACAGAACTGGAAAGAGGAATTAGAAAATTTGGCTGCATTTTATATTCAATCAACTTACGAAAATAATGAAAACAATTTATGTTATTTGACATGTACGATAAATTAAATTTAAATTTGTAATCATCAGTTTAATTATAGATTTTTGATCTGTGTATTTATAAACAGTGGAGGGAAATAAACCATTTGTGACTCAATACGTTATTTCTAGCGAGTATCAACCACACGATGAAAGGCAAATTTTATTGCAAATGACTGATAAGATGATTTCAATTTATACGTCAAAGTAGTTTAACAATTTTTTATTATGGTTACTATAGATATTAATTTAAATATTTTTGATTCAAGTGAACACAAGAACTCAACATTCTTTGATTCCAGTTCCAATTCAGTTGGGTGTATTTTTGCAAATATTCAAAGAAACAAAAAATTTACAACAAATTTACAATGTCTCTTTGATGGATCAACAGAGATAATAATTAAAGATCAAGTAATCACTGGAAATCCATGTTCAAAATGTAACATATGGGGTTTAACTTGTAATGAATTTTATATAGCATTATGTGGAAATAATACGTACGAAATAATTGAAGGTACAGCAGTTTAACAAAAGTAAATTTCACGTAACTTCTTCTTTTTTTTTTTAATTAAAATTTATTTACTCGTTATAGATATAAATAATTTACGTCCAACAATAACAACAGAACAGGAAAACAATATTTTATCATTTAATCAAAGATTTAAAAAAATCTTATTAAAAATGAGAAATGATTCTATATTTTTTATCGAAATTGTAGTAATTATTACTCTATTTTTAATACCATTTATAAGTTTATACATTTTATGTCGTAAATTGAATAAAATATAAACAATTTATGTTATTTTTATTTGAATACTATTTTTATAAAATTATTGTGATTATTTTTAATGATTAAAAATAATGAAAATAAATAAAACGTTTCTGAAGGGGAACCATAAATTAATCAGTTTATTATTTTATTTATATGAAAGTGGAACAAAATTTTATTAACGAAAAACCATTAAATTAATTAATTTTTTTTTTAATTTATTTATTTAAAATAATTAAAGGAAAATGAAATTTTATATTTATTTCATATTGTTGGTAAATTTAGGAATTTTGTTTAATTTGACTCTAGGCAGAGTTTTAATAAATGATGAAGGAAAATTATATATTGATGGTGAATTAGTTGAAGGTAAAACAAATAACTAACTAAGTACAGTTTTTTAATAAATTTTCATTAATCTTTTATTTGTAATTTTCATTTTAGAAACACAGAAGTTTCCTGCTAGACATCGTGTTGATACCAACATATCTATGAAAGCTCTAATATGGATCAATCTTGTAAAGATAATTTTGGAATATAAAGACATAGCTCTTATTCCATGTGTCTTTATATCAGTATCCTTATTATGGGGATTTATATTTTTGTTAATAAAGTTGATTATATATGCACCGGACAATAATCTGAAAGAAACAAAGGATAATATTATTGATGTATCTATATTTTGAAACTAGTTTTTGTATTTAATATATTTAATAATAATATATTTTTGTAGAAAACGAAAATACAAATGGTAACTATAAATGAGAGTCCAGTAGTTCCTCTGGTGTTTTCTGATACAGTAAAAAATCCAGATTCTCGGAACGCTAATTCAGAAACAAAATCATCATCGGAAATTATTTCTGAGACATTCAATTCTGATACAGAACCATTACTCTTTTAATGTTATTAAAAATGTTTAATGTAATTTTGTCTATTATAATAAATGGTATAAAAATTTAAAATAAAACACACATTAATATATATGTTGAAGAATGTGAAAGGTTAGTTCTAATTTCTTTGTTTCAAATATTATTAAGTTTAGATTGACAAATATTAAGGAATACAAAATTTTTGTAGAAGGATTAATTATTTTCCACATAATTTCAGAGATAATAAAAATATTCCTGTATTTTAATATTAAAATGAAAATGTTTATGACAAAAAATATTGTTTATTCTCATATTACCATTTTAAATTTAATAAAGATTTAACACCAAAGTCGCACATTAAATAAATAAACCAGCCAACACTCTAAAAATATAAAATTAATTTTAAATTATAAATATTCTCGTTTACAAACTTTCCTTTTTTTTTTCTGTGAATATTGGGACTCATAAACACAATTAAATATGTTAAAATCCGATCGTTTGTATGTTATTTTAATTTAAATATTAACTATTTTTATAAAATTATTTTGATTATTTTTAATGATTAAAAATAATGAAAATAAATAAAACGTTTCTGAAGGGGAACCATAAATTAATCAGTTTATTATTTTAATTATATGAAAGTGGAACAAAATTTTATTAACGAAAAACCATTAAATTAATTAATTTTTTTTTTAATTTATTTATTTAAAATAATTAAAGGAAAATGAAATTTTATATTTATTTCATATTGTTGGTAAATTTAGGAATTTTGTTTAATTTGACTCTAGGCAGAGTTTTAATAAATGATTATGATGAAGGAAAATTATATATTGATGGTGAATTAGCTGAAGGTAAAACAAATAACTAACTAAGTACAGGTTTTTAATAAATCTTCAATAATCTTTTATTTGTAATTTTCTTTATAGAAAAACCGAAATTTGCTGCTAGATTTTCTGAAGAACCCAACGTAGCTACGCAAGTTGGAATATGGGTCGATATTGTAAAATTAATTGTATATTATTATGATACAATTTTGTTTTTAATTGCATGTGTCATCATATCATTATTCTTATTATGGGGATTTTTAATTTTATTGAAAAAGTTGATTATAAATTTTTTAAATAAAGTTTTATATAGAAAGGAATACTTTATTGAACATGACAATAATCTAAAAGAAACGAAGGATAATATTGATGTATGTATATTTTGAAACCAGTTTTTGTTAATATTTAATAATAATAAATGTTTGTAGAAAACGAAAATACAAATGGAAACTATAAATGAGACACCAGTAAGAAATTCTCTTCCTCTTGTGCTTCCTGATACAGTAAAAAATCCAGATTCTGGAAAGGCTGATACAGCAAAAAATTCAAATTCTTCAACGGAAATTATTTCGGAGCCAACATCAAAATCGATGCATCCAACAGAAATTAATCCTGAGATTGTAAAACATTCGGATCCACCAACAGAAATTAGTAAAAAGACAAAATCTGAAAAAGGAAAGGCACCGCAAAATACAAAAAAATAATTTTAATTAATAATTATTTGAGAGTCATCCTTGTAATATATTTTATTATTATTCACTTATAACAATAATTTCTTACGAATAAATTTAAAATAATTCAAAACCATTTTACTTATTTTAAAATGTATTGTTTCTTAATAATGTTGAATGTAATTTTGTCGTATAAATATTAAAATATTAATATTAAATCGTATAAAAATTTAAAGTAAAGCGTTTTTAGTTTTCTTTTTCTACATAATTTCAGGAATAATATAAAAATATTCCTGTATTTAATATTCTCTTTATTAAGAAATAAAAGTTTTGTTTTCATTATCAAATTTAATAAATCACCCTAAATAAACAATTCAACACTCTAAAAATATAAAATTAATTTTAAATTATAAATATTCTCGTTTACAAATTTTCCTTTCTTTTTTATCAGTGAACTGTAATATTGGGATTCATAAAAACAATTAAATATGTTAAAATCCCGTCGTTTGTATGTTATTTTAATTTAAATATTTACTATTTTTATAAAATTATTGTGATTAAAATTTATATCGTTTCCGATGTGGAACCATAAATTAATCAGTTTACTATTTTAATTATATGAAAGTGGAACAAAATTTTATTAACGAAAAACCATTAAATTAATTAATTTTTTTTACATTTATTTATTTAAAATAATTGAAAGAAAATGAAATTTTATATTTATTTTGTATTGTTGGTAAATTTAGGAATTTTGTTCAATTTGGCTGCAGGCAGAGTTTTAATAAATGATGATGATGAAGGAAAATTATATATCGATGGTGAATTAGCTGAAGGTAAAACAAATAACTAATTACTTACAGTTTTCTAATAAGTAAGTAATTTAATTCTACTTTTTTTCCCAGAAAAACCACATTTTTCAGCACAAAACATTGCTACTCAGTTTGGATTATGGTTGGAGATTCTATATTTAATGATAGATAATTACGACGTTGTCGTTCTATTTTTGGTATTTTTAATCGTAGTCCTATTATCATTGTGGGGATGTTTAAAATTAACAAAATCCCTAATGGTGAAAGGTTTTCATAAAATATTAAGGAAAAATGAAAGCGATAATAATTTGAAAGTGAGTGATTTCTTATAGTAAAGTTTCAAGTCAATTTTACAATATTTTTATAAATAATATTTTGCAGGAAAAACAATTAGAAATGAATCCAAATACTGAGAGGGCAGTAACTAATATCAATTCTCCGGCATTTTCTGATACAGTAATAAATTCGAAAACCACGGTTACATCAGTTGAAATAAACAAGTCGAATTCCCTACCGGATGTTATTTCTGATAACGTAACAAGTTCAAATTCAACACCGATAATTTCTAATTCAGTAACTGATTCAAGTCTGCCCACGGAAAAAATTTCTGTTACAGTAACAGAGTTGAATCACGCGCATGTGATAAACCCTGATAAAAAAACAAGTTTAAATTTAACAACACAGTTAACTCCTAATGCCACAACTAATTTAAATCCTCCAACGAATATAATTTCTGCTGCCGTAATAAATTTGCATCCCGCGCCTGATAAAGAAAAAAGTGAAACTTTAACAACGCAGGTATTTCCTAATGTATCAGCTAATTTGAATCCTCCGATGAAGATATTTTCTGCTGCAGTCACAAATTTGAATCTTGTGCCGATTATTTCTCCTGATGAATTAGAAAGGAAACCAAATACTGAGAGGGCAGTATGTAATATCAATTCTCCGGCATTTTCTGATACAGTAATAAATTCGAAAACCACGGTTACATCAATTGAAATAAATAAATCGAATTCTCTACCGGATACTATTTCTGATAACGTAACAAGTTCAAATTCAACACCGAAAATTTCTAATTCAGTAACTGATTCAAGTCTGACGACGGAAAAAATTTCTGTTACAGTAACAGATTTGAATAACGCGCATGTGATAAATCCTGATAAAAAAACAAGTTTAAATTTAACAACACAGATATTTCCTAGTGTATCAGCTAATTTGGATCCTCCGATGAAAATATTTTCTGCTGAGGTCACAAATTTGAATCTTGTGCCGATTATTACTCCTGATGAGAATTTAACAAGTGAATATGTAATTCCTAATTCTAATTCAAAGTCTAATCCTCCAAACGAGATTATATATGCTGCAATAAAAAAACCAATATCTATAATGGAGAAGATTCCTGATGATTTTACAAGTTCGAATACTCTAACATAAAGGATTTCTAATTCTGATACTGTGGCCTCAATAGCAAGGGTCTAATTTTAAATAAAAAATCAAAAAAGGAAAAATAATAATTTTAATTATAAAATGAACTAACAAATTGTTATAATGTATTTTAATCTTTTCATTAAAAAATTATTTGAATTAACTTTTCCTTATACATATAAATTTATTATAAATCAGAATCATTTGTTTCTAATTCTAATCTCCGTTTTTTTACATAATGTTCAATTCTGTTAGGTAAACTTTCTGAAAAAAAAATTATTATTTTTAATTGAATATTTTCATATTTTGTATGTTATAAAATACTTACTGCATTTTTTTCGAGTCATAAGTGTTTGATATTCTTTCGCTCTAACACCTTGTAATAAAAAATTTGATTGATTGTTAATTGGTGCAGGTATATTTAATTTTGTTTTATAAATTTCAGATAAATCTCTAAGCATTTCTCTCATCATACTGCATCTAAATATTGAAAAAAAAAATTGATTATAAATAAATTAAATATAATAACTAATTATTTAATAATTTTTATACTTAATAGCCTCAGTTCCCCATTGTTTTTGTAAATCAGATATAACACGTCCTAAACTTTCTTCCTCATACACCCACTCTGTTGTATCAATATCCTCCATTCCGTCAAATGACTCTTCATCAGGTTCATTCAACTCACGCTTACTTTTACGATGAAATTCACAATGATATAAATTAAGCGGAATATCAGTTGCAAGACTATATTGGGGCTTACTAAAATTATTTAAATGTTATTTGTTTTCTCTTCAGGTTTTGTCTAAATCATTAATTTACCAGGGATTTTTTTCAACATCAAATAATTCGGTAATAACTGAGGGTTTTTCATGATTTTCACCAATTAATATAAGAACAGCCATTATACACCTAACTTGGTGCCATAAAAATGCATGCCCAGTTAATTCTAAATAAAAAACATCATAAGTTGGATCATATGAATTATTACAGGAATCATCACTAGCCAAATATAAATGGGCATTTGTTATTGTTCTTATAAATGAAACGACACCATTTCCAACATCCATTTTGCATATATTACGAAAATCATGAATACCAATAAGAAGTTTACATCCTTCCTGCATTGCCTAAAATAGAATTTTTTTAAAAATTATAAATTTATTATTTTAGTATTTCATTTATTATTTATATTTACATCAATATTTAATTTTCCACGTGGAAAAAAATAACGATAGATTCTTTGTTTACAATCAAATCTGTAAATAAAGACAAAACATCAGTAAAAAGAGAAATTAATTTCTATTTCCTACAGTGAAACTTTCATATAAAACAAAACAATTCCGTTAGTATTTTTTCAGAGGATACATTTTAATAATGCTTTATAAATTAACTATCCTTGAAGTAGTCAATTAATTGAGATTTCACTTGAATTATTAATTTACCGTGCACTATAATTTTCATAATGTAATGGCATCCAGGCAATACATTTAATTTCATCAGGCAGAACACGATTTAACATTTTACAATAGTTCATTTCATTTTCAAACGCATGTTTTGTCATTTGTTCTTCTTTTGGAAAATTACTTCTTACATCAATAGAAATAACCTAAAAATAAATATTTCTTAAAAATATTAAAATTTATCATATAAAATCTTAACTTACTTGACAAAAGGCACTTACTCCTTTATCTGTTCGACCACATCGGTGATAATTCGATGTATCACGATTTTCAATTAAACACGTTGTTTTCAATGCATTAAATAAATTATATTCTATTGTTTTAATAGATTCTTCTTGAGCAGTAAACCCTTGATAATCCCAACCCAAATAGAATAATTTTAACATTATGTGTCTTTTGTTTGTCCTGAGAATATATTAAAGAAATATTTAATATAAATATTATAAGTATATTTATAAATATTAATATTATATTTACTGGCTAAAATCAAAATCTCTTTGAGTTTTAGATCTTCCTCCTATTGGTCTTTGGGATCTTGCTTGATTCTCCAACGTTTTTTGAATAATATTTTTTAGTTGTGTGTTGTGTGTTTGCAATTGAATTGCTTTAGTTACAAGTTCCTATAGAAAATTAACAATAAATATAAATATTAAATAATTACAGAAAGTTACTCACTTCTTTTGTTAGGTGTTCCAGCGCTTCTTTTGATAAATCTTTAGTTTTACGATTTATTTTGATTTTCGTATCACTATCTATTGTAAATTCCATTGTAATTTTTTATTATTTAAATGAACTTTCATTCAATTTAATTTACTTAGGGAATTAATTGTATTTTTAACAACTTTGGCTTTCTTAGTAGAGCAATGTTTAGAGTTTCAGAAACGTCAAAAGAAAAGGATGGAATGATAAAAAGATAAAAAAATAACCACGTGAAATTGACATTTGGGCTGCAATCATGTGCAACACAAAATATTCAATACTTTCTAGCGGACAGAACATGAACTTAGAAAACTTAAATTCTACCGTTTAAAAAAAATGTTGGTATTTTAAATTTAATAAATAAGTAATTAGATTAAATTTTTTTATCTTATCACAAAAACATTTATTAAATAATAATTTCTACATTCATTTTAAATCAAATTATCAATAATATTGGCAATAAATTAATTAAATTGTGCTGTGCTCTTCAAAAACATATATTGTAAATTGGAAATACAAATATGTATTATGAAAATAAATATATTTAAGTGATAATAAAATAAAATGAATTATGTGTTCATAAGATCAAAAAGTAAACGTTCTATTGCAACTTCACCAACAGTTCCTTTAAAGAACATTTCCTGTAAAGATTGTGCATTAGCCGCAGCTTTAATTAGTGGTAATATCAGTAAAACATGACCCAAACGAACTCCACCACATTTTTCATAAAGTAAATTTAATGTTTGTTCTTGAAGTGATGCAATTTGATGTACTGATGTTATACCAGTTGTTTCAGGTTTAAATAAAACTAAAGCTTTTAAACATGCTGATTCTGTATGATCAACTCTTAATGCAATAAATTGATTTATTGCTTTCTGTAAAATACAAACACCATTTTCCTTTGGTAAAACACCTAAAATTATTGTATATTTCTTATATTTTATTTATAAATTTTTATTTAATTTTTTTACTTGTATCAATTGTATTCCATTGTGCTGATGTAATAACAAATAATTCTGCCCACGATTCTTCTAAAAGTTTTGTTTGATCACGACTCGGTAATTGTGTAAATGATGGTACAGAACGTGCCCATTTAACAGCTAAAAAAAGAAGTTTTGCAGCTGATTCAAAAATTGCTTCTTTCTTTGGGTTTGATTGATTTTTTATAACTGTTGAAGTTATTTCTGTACTTGTAACTTCATCTTCTTTACCAGATGATGTATATTCTAAATTAGATGTTGGTGGAATTACTAAACATAAACAATAATTGTAAATAAATATTAATTTTATCACTATATAAAATTTAAATTACCTTTCACTGAATTATTTTCAATTGTTGGTAAACTTAAAATATTTTCTGTTGTTTGACCAGATATTGTAAATGTTTTTGAACAATTATCAGGTTGTGAAAAGTATACACTATTACCAAATTGATTAGAATCAAAAATTCTTCCTTGAAATTGTGATAAATAACGAAAATTTGGTATTGTTGGAAATTTTGGTAAATTTGCTGTTGGCATTGGTAAAAATAAGCCACATGATGATAATGGTAATCTTCTTGTATTATATAAATCATTTTGCATTCCATTTATTGGTAAATGACTTTGATTCATCATACAAGTTCTTGGTGCTCGTTCATGTTGAACAGCTATAAAAATTAATTAACTAATTATTAAAATATCAAAATTTCATAACAGTCAAACAACAACAAAATGGTACAAAAGTTTAAAATTTAAGAATACAAATGAGTTTTTCCTATACAATCAATTGAATTGCCCGTTACTTAAGACTACCAGAAAGTATATAAGATTTTCAATTATTTATTTAAAATCCTATGAGTTTTCACAATTTATAAGAAATTATTATAGAAAGGACACAAAATATAAATTATAATTATAATTTGTAAAACGATTATTGTGAAATACGGCAATAGAAAAATTACAAAATAAAATAAATGAAAATCGAATATAATCAAATATTGTATATTTCATCAAAAAAATATTTTTATTGATTTTATCAATAATTAATCCTTATAATTTTCCAATTTCCTAATAACGTAAATTTAATAATTTTGTTTTATAAACAAAAAGTCAATAAACAAAAATATAAAAGAAAAAATAAATCTAAATTTCAAAATTCAATTTTTATTTTTTTGATATTTAATTTTATGTTACCAAAAAGTTAATTGAATGTGAATTACATCACCTGTGGTTCTGATTAAAGAGGAAAAGTTAAAATACAAACACACACACACACATATTTAAACAATCAATAAACATTTATTTATTTTATTTTCTCTTTAAACAAAAAAAAAAGTAATAATAGTGACCTGGAACAGAGGCAAAAATTTTCTAACAAAAAAAAAAAAAAAAGTGTAAAAAAAAAAGAAAAAAGAATAAAGTAAAAAAGTTGATTGTTTCCTTTTCCCTTTCATATTCTGTCATATACAATTTTTATTATGTATTTTTTGGTTACGTAAAAAGTTTACCATTTAATGTATAGATAATATGACAGAAGAAAAAAAAAAATAAGAGGGTTAGAAAAGAATATGTATATAGGTAGGGCGGGGGTAGTGTAAGAGGGTATGAGGGATGGTATATATAATGTGAGAATAAAAGTGTGTAACAGACATAACCGCACATACTTAGCACTTCTTCCTTTCTTTTATTTTCTTCTTCGTTTTTTTTTTCTTTTTTTTTATGAAGACGACAAAAAAAAAATGTAACTTTTTGAAGTGTAAAACTATGTTTTTGTTTGAAGTTGGATCAAAAAGAACGAAAAAAAAAGAAAGAATTTTTTTTTTTCCAATTTTTTTTTATCACTTTTTTTTTTTGTTCAGAAAAATCAATGAGTCAGATAATGTAATTAAATAAAGATTATAAAAGGATTTGATTATGACCAATTTGAAGAATCATTTGGAAAAATTATATTTATTGTATTTATTGAAATTTGTGATAAATATAGAATGTCGCAACTGATCTAATGAAATAAGTTTGGAGTGAAAACAACAACATATATGGGATTCATCCATGGAGTAATAATTGCTAAATTACATAATCGTATCTTTCCCTGGTGATCCCCTTTTTATTATATAATAATTAGGATTTAGGGACCTGTGTAAGAAGGGCATTACAATAATCATTAGTAAATGATCGTATTGAGCTGACAAGAGGTTGACAGAAACATTGAAAAACAACGGAAAGGTTCACAGTTCAAATCAAACCATGACCCCCCTTTTTTTTAAAAATATGATTTAAAAATTTGAATAGTTTCATTTTCCAATTGAATTTATTATTTTTTTTAAAAATAAACCAGAAAAACAAACTAAAGTAAATATATTAAATTTTCATTAGTTTTTTTTTTTTAACCAAAAATTATTATGTGAATAAATCCAACTGTATAAATATTAGTAGAGAAAATAAATAAAACTATATACAACCCCGAATGACAAATCAATTAGTTGCAAACAACTAGAAATTGTAAACACTTAATTGTTGTTGTTCTTATTATATATTTTCACTATACGCGATGATCAAAAATGATCTGTCTCAATTTTCAATTCAGGATATAAGAGGAATAATGGATAAGAGGGGTTTAATGTAAAGAGGGGAAAGATAAAAAGATAAATAGAAGGTATATAGAGATGAGTGAAGTGATATCGAATAATAAACACCATCCATAGGATGGATAGACAAAAAAATTTTTTTAGGGTATGAGTTGATTTCTATTCCCTTTTCTTTAATTGGTTTCGTATGTGTGAATTATGATTCTGATTTTTATCTTTTCTATTTTTTTTATCAACAACTAAAATAATATCAACAATCAAATTTTTTTCTTCATATGTCAAATACATTCGAACAAAATGTTTATTTTGAGAGAAATATTACAAAAAAAAAACATAAAGGAAAGAATAAATGGGAAAGAAGAAAAATCTTCAAATTTTCCAATACAAACAGAAACAGATTTATTTATTATTTATAATTGAAAGTTGAATTAAATGATTTTCCTTTTGAATATTAGAATCTGTGTAACTTTTATCAAAAAACAATAATTGTAAATTTATTTATGTTGGTTTATTTCTTTTTGTGTTATAATTTTTAAGAAATATAATTAATTTGTAACACTTACCTTCTCTTCTCATATTTGCTTTAAGACATTTTGCAAAACGACATGATTGACATTGATTTCTTCTTGATACATCAACAATACAATTTCCATTTTCTTTACAATGATATTCTAAATTTCTATGGGATAAATTAATAAACAAACAAAATGTTAATTTTCGAATATTTATTGTCGACTATCAATGGATAAGGGCAATCGAAAAAATTAAATTTAAGAAACAATTTTATATAAATTGAATATAGCAGTTCGTGGTAACAAAATAAAAAGGAGTCTAGAACAAATTCTAATTTCGATTATGACAAATATATATACATTAAAAAAAAAGTTCATACCTTCTAATACTTCTTTTAAAAAATCCACGACATCCATCACATGATGCAACACCATAATGTTTACCAGATGATTTATCACCACAAACTTTACATGGAATTCCTTGACCAGTTAATTTACCTTCAGACATTTTTTTATCCTTTTTAAAATCTGTTCTACTTTGTTATGTTGTCTATATAGAGAAACTTTTTAAAAGATATTCATTATTTAGTTGAATAATTAAATCATAATAAAGTGTAATTAATAAAAACAAAATTAATTCTTTATTAAAGTTAATTGAACAAACCAATAATACGTGATTTAAAAATTATTTTCTTTAAATATAATTTATAGAAGGTAATTTAGAAATGCATTAACCATATTACGTTCTCTGTATTTGATTCGTGAGTTTAAAACTTATTAATGTATTTTATTTAATTCTAACATACAGTAAAGTTAAATAAACGGACAAAAATTCTCGTAACTGTCTTCTTATAAAATTACTTTAAGAAAGTTATAAATAAATTTCTTATTTAATCGTATAAAGGAATAATAATAATCATAATTACGTAATAGAGAGAGAGAGAAAAAAAAAATGAACACAAATAAATAAAATAGTGGTAATGGGGTGAAATATTGAAATATACGAGTGTAATATATAAACGGAGGTCGCATATTTTTATTATTAACTTTATATACAAAAAAAAAAAAAAAAGTGAAGGAAATCACGATCAAATTCGTGTGGCATTTGACATATGTTAGCTAATCTTTTATATTACATCAGACATATAAATTAAAATTATAGAAATCAAAATAATTATATACACATCAACAACAACAATTATTCTACTTTTATAACATTGTAATTGTACTGTCTAAAAAAAAAAATAGAATAAAGGTAAAAAGATTTTCTATAAAACATTTTATTAAAATGAACAACAATATTTAAGTTAATTTCCCTTCATCCAACCCCATGAACTTTTCTGTAACTTCTTTATATTAGGGTTAAAGTATAAACTGATTGAATCCCTTATCATTTTTTTTATTTCCTATAGAAAATTATTGTACTCTACAAATATTCGATATAACATTGAGTTTACACACACACACACAAATTATAAATTCTTATTGAAGGAAAATTAATTATTAAGAAATTTTGTTTTCTATTTTTGCAGAACTTTTTATTCAATGTATAAAAGGTACGTGCGTGTAGACTTCATAAATTTTAGAAGTCGAGAACCTTAAACAAAAAATTGAAGCAAAAAAATAAAGTTGGAAGGCTAAAGAAGGCTCTATGCATTTTAAGTTCTATAATTGAGTCTTCTCTTGAAGTTCTACAATTGAAGTTAATTTTTCTTGTATTGATTTGTAATTAAGAGTAAATTATTTATAATATCAAAGCGAAATAACAAGGAAAATTTTATTATTTTTAGTTATTAAATTTTTAGACATTTTTATTTTGCGGGTAAATAAACAAGGCGGCTTTCTGACAATAAATACAAATAAAATTATGAATAATTAAAATGTCAAATGGATTGCAGAAATTACTCAATAAAAATGCGTGTTTAAAAATCAAATATCTTCATTTTGAATTGGTTTCTTTCACAGACGCATGCTTTGTGTTTTTTTTTGTTCTAATGAACAAATTACTACATTGGAAGATTAGTATATGCTGAAGCATCAAAAGACTTCAGATTTGAAATGACAATCCTTATATTTTCACTCAATATTTTTCAGATGCTTATGGCTTCACTCCAATAAATTGATTAGGAGTTTAAAAATATTCTATTATTATATTTATGCAAATTAAAAAAAAAGAAAAAATGAAAAGGCAAAAAAAATTAACAACTAAATATATTATTGTTGTTGTATTTTTTACGCATGAAGATAATTTTAATAAAAGAGAAAAAAAAATATGATTAATTGTTATTCGATTAAAGGTAAATAATTTATTCAATATATTCAAATAGTGAAATTATTGTGCGTCATTGATGTTATAATAAATGAATTTTTATATATATATAAATTTAGTTTTTCTTTTATACGACAATTTTTCTATAAAGATGACTTGGCAAATATAAACACAAAAAAAAAAATAAAATCATCAAATGTAAATCCATAAGTTCATTATAAATAATCGTATCAGTGTCGCATATTCAAATTTTATTCTATCTTTTAATAAAAATGAATAATTTTAAATATGTAGACAGAAATGGTAAATGACTTTATTTTGTTATAAATAATTGTTATGATTATTATTGTTAAAATTCGTAAGAAAATAAGTTAAAAGACTTAACGTGATATTTTCATATAATAAAATGTTTGAATTGAATCGGCGTGTGAAAAAAAAGTGTATAGTTCAAATTACTGAGAGTTGAAAAGTATAGTAAAAGACAGAAAGACCTATACATGGTAGATAAACAATTGGACCTTTGGAGGTTAAGTTTCTTTTTTACAATTGTACTCACCTATCACACCATTCAAAAGATCATAAAGTTAAATCGAAATTGAAAGCTATAATTATCCGAAGAACAAAATATAGAATAAATGTTCATCAAAAGATAAGTACATCTTGGTGTGTTTAAGAAGTTTGTAACCAATTCTTTCTATAATATTTAAACTCATCATCAGAACCAAATAAAGTTGTTATGTATTATTCACTCGACCACAAACGTGAATTAAATTTAAATTGTTGTTGTTATTTTAAAAATTATACTTTAAAATTTCTTTCCCTTTTTCTTATAAACAACAAATCTAAATCAGCACACCGGTGTTAATAAACAATCCTATCTACACCTAATCGATCAAAATTGAGTAGAAGAAGAAAAAAAACTTAAAAATTATCCCAAAAGAAGAAAAAAAATTTATTCATAAAGTTAAGTGATTTTTAACTTAAAACGTGTGTCTCCAATTTCACGGTTTGTTTATGGTAAAATTAAATCAAGTCAGAAAAAAAAAGGAAATACAAATTGAACTTTATGCACCCTACTGGTTTTGTTGTTGTTCCTTTTTGAAGGGGCCAAAAAATTAAAGAAAAAAAAATATATATAAACAATTATTTCAAGTGAGGGTTTGTACAGTTCAACATATGGTCACAGATACTTGATTATAGAACACGTGCAGTATCTGATTTTATTTGTTAAATGTTGAACGTATGTGTACAGGTGTATATTTAAAGTTGTATAATTGTGGGTGTCACGATTCCTTATAAAATATGACAATAAAATCAAAAGGTACAAGTGTTTTGACTTTACGTGACTGATCCGTGCTGTTCAAACTTAAGGACTAATTGTGTTTGGTAGTCTTGACTTATGTGGCCGCAATTATTAATTTGTAATGAGAACAATTAATTTAAATTTTTGAGATTTATGAAACAGAATTTTAATTATCAGATAGTTTACTAATGACTGATTTTATTATTCATAATAACTATAAAACTTTTACTATTCTTTATAAATAACTTTGATTAAACAAATTTCAAAAAGCTCTCCACAAATATAAGCTAATAAATAAAAAGGAGCTTTTTAGTTTTCTTTTAAATGAATTCAGTTTATAGAAAACATATTTATTTATTATATTATTATGTTATTTGTTTCCCGTTTAACTTAAATTTAACAATATTTAATTAATTGTTATTTTTGTGTTAATTGTGTTATTTTTTGTTGTTCTTATTGAGGTGACCAATTTTTGTCTATTAATTAACTTAACACTTCTTTTAATTGTATACTAGAAATAATTTCATCCTTATACTTATAGTTTAAAATATCCTTCTGACATAATTGAAAAATTACTAAAATATTATCTTCGAATTTTATATCCTTAAGCTAAGCTTGAAAAATTGCACCTGATTGAGCCAGATTTAAATGTTGTGTAAAATTTAAAAAGTTTTTTGTACCTATACAAAATATTATCAGCTTCTGATTATCGTTGTTATTGCATTCAAGTAAAATTAAGTCTTTTATTTTATTGAACTTTTTCACAAAACTTTTGTTTTATTCTTTAACGGATAAAAAACACACAAACAATTACCAGTGCACCAAATTTTCAAATAAATTAATTTAAAGTTTAATTTACAAATTAATTAATAATTAATAATTGAATGAAAAAAGTTTAATTCACAAAAAGAAAAATCACTTTTCTTTTTAATCAATTAAAAATAAGATTTATGTTATTGAACTTTTCATTACAAACGACCAAAAACCAATAAACGTTGTGGTTTGATTTTTAATGTTAAATTCTCCATTAAATTTTACACATTTAGGTTCTTCACAAAAATAATACACACACATATACATCCCGTACGTATGTAAACACACATATACACATACATGCATATAAAGAAAAACCCCCTCAGAACATAAAATACAATAAAAATCTATTTCACTCTTTTGGTTTAGAAAATTTACCCTATAACCGTGTTTGGTATGATCGTGTCCTTTTGAATTGGTATGATAGTCTTTTTTTAGAGGGTGTGGTTTATTATACAAAAAAAAACTGACTTTTTACCCTCTTGAATTTATATTATATTACAACAACAACACTGAAATCGTTATAAACATAATAATACTATAAGCCACGCCCTCATCATACAGCAAAAAAAAAAAATAAAAACAGAAATGAGCTTAAATGTGCGCCTTCTCTTTTTTTTTACTTTTCAATATTTTTGTTGTTGTTATTATTATTATTCTTTTCTATATCCATTGTTTGTTTATTGTTGTTGTTATTACTATTATATTATTATAAAATAATAATTATTATTGATGTGAATATTTTGTATATATGTATAAATATATATTTATTGGTTAATATTTGTTATAGTGTGTTGGTATTGTTGTTATTGTTAAAATGTCCAAAAAATGAACTTGATTTTCTCTATCTAAATAACAAATCAACCATTAGAATTATGTAAGTAATTATTGTTTTAATAATTTAATTCAAACGTAATTTTTTTAATGACATTTTATTATTCTCTCCAAAAATTTTATTTTCTAATCAAATGATTAAAAAAATTAAAGAAAATGTCAAGTAAACGTATTTAAAGATTTTTAATTTCTTTTTACTGTAAAAATATTTTTCATTTTTGAAGGAAAAAAAAATTCAAAAGAATTTTTTTTTATTTATTTAAAGTTTGTTTCCCAAATACAATTTTCATTCATTCAGTCGATAAAAATTTACTTATTTTTTTAATTTGACGTGTAATAATTTTTATGCAATATTTTCAAAAAATAGAAAAAAAGTACTTACGAATTACTTAAATAATGTACTAAAAAAAATATATTTCTGATGAAATTTTATGATATCAAAATTTTACCAATTGAAAAACATTATACGTGGAAAAGGTTGAAAATCATTTCTCTATATTTTTCCAAAATATTCACATATTTCTTTCTTATATTCTGAACTCAATAATTTGCAATTAAATTAATATTTGATTAAAAGTGGAGGCGCCTAGTTTGTTTTAATTAAATTTTAATGGAGACGCCAAGTATTTTGAGATTTGTATAATTTTTTTTTGACAATTATTTGAAGTCTTTTAATTTTTTTTATACGAATTACAAAATAAATGAACTTTAAAGAATAAAAATTGAATAATAAAATTTTCAAAACTCATAATTAATTTGATTTGTATTGATTGAATTTACAAGTCAGTGAAATCTATTCAATGGAAGTAAAAATTGAAATATCTAAATATTGTAGGTATATAAAACACATGAAGATACAAATCTTAAATAATAAATATCAATAATAAGCGACAATTATACCAAAATAATGAACAGATTTTTATTATTTCTTCTACTCGTCTTCTACTCCTCTTCATCTCCTTTTCTTTTGAACTTTTTGAACTGAGCTTTTAACGTATTGATGTGCAAGAGATTTTTTTTTCTTTACATTTTCACTTGTTTTCTTTTCTTTATTATTTTGTCTTTCACTTAGACATGTTTTATGTATATAGAGAAAGATAGAATTGAGAAAATAAACAAACATGGAAATACTTTTAAAGTGTAGAAAGTGGGCGATGTTTACTATACTTAGATTATTTTGTTGTTGTTATTATTGTGTTGTTGCTGTATTACATACACTGTTTAACTTATGTGGTTTTTTTTAATACTGAAAAATATAATACATATATAAATTTGGTTATTGGTAAGTTTAGAACTTAAAACTAACTAATATCAATAAATTATTGAATTAATTATTGAATTTTTAAACTTCACACTTTTCTTGGAGACAAAAAAAAAACAGCTTTATAATAATTTTTAAGCATTTATTAATCTTGAATAATATCATTAATCCATTCAATATAATGTGAAACTCTTCCATAAACTGTGGGACTATTCTTTTGGCCACATGGATAAATTCCCCATGACATAATTCCAACAATTTCATACTGAAATGGAACAAAATTTTATTTATACAAATTAAATAAAAAATTAAATATAAAATTTATACCTTTCCATTAGAGTTTTTTTGTATTAAACCTCCTCCTGAATCTCCACTGCATGTACCTCGACTACCATCTAATGGTCCTGTACAAATATCACTTTCATTAAAAAGTGTATTAATTAGAATGTTTGCACATGTTTTATATGATAGTATTGGTAGTGTGACAACCTCAAAATTTATAGAAAAATTAATAAATTAATTCACTTATCCGTCGGTACATTTTATTAAAATTTGAAACATTAATTTGCTGCAGTTATTTTTAAATTTTGTTTTATTCTAATAAATTAATTCAAAACTCTTTTTTTTTTTTAGTTAATTTCAATGTTTGAAATTAATAACGAAAAAATAATTATAATAAATTATTAGAAAAGTGAAAATGTAAATTAAGCAAATTCAAAAAAATTCTTTATTGAACTATTTTATTTTAATGTTGATATTTACAAGAGATAAAAAAAACTGTGTGAACACAACAAATGACACAAGAATGATATATTATTGAACGAGTTTTTCAGTTGATTTTTATTATTTTTATACTTAAAGTTAACTTTTGAATTTAACTAATTATACTTAATTTTATTTTTTTTAACTTACTTGTAGCACATCTGGCATTATTGATTCTGTTAAATTTGAAATTGAACCCCATCCACTAAATATTGAGTTTCCGATAGGAATCAAATCTTTTATAGGTAATGATATTGTTTGTACTGTTTCTGTTATCTTAAATGGATATTCTAATTTTGATAAGGAAATATCATTTGGTCCAATAACTAACGGATTATATTTAGGATGAAAAAGTGTATATTCTATTTGTCTCATTTGTACTAAAAAATAAAACGGTTTTTATCTTTTACAAAATGAATTTAATAAAATAGAAAATATTTAAAAACCATAAATTTCTGATGTTGTTAAATTATGTTTTCCTGCCCATACTTCATAATAACCAGGATTAACATAAGCAAAACAATGTGCAGCCGATATTATAAAATTAACTGTTAAAATATCACCACCACAATTATGACCAATCCATCCAGTTATTTTGTCAAAATATTTCAGAGAAACCTTATAAATTTAAAGAGTAAAAATTAAATATTTAAACAATTGATAAAATTCAACAACAAATTTTACTTTAAATGGAAATTGATGAGGTATAGCTTCGACACCATTAATAATACGTTGACCATAAATCACATCCTTGCTAGACACTTTTAAAATGAGAAAGAAATCAATCTATAAATATATTTTGTAAAGAACTTTTTTTTTTAAATGAATAATAAATTGGTGAAACGTTTGTAAATTATTTTTACGCTTTTTATATATTCCGTAGATAAACCGTAGAATGTATTTACAATTTGGCTTGCACATTATACATATACGAGCACTCTCGCATTTTGAATTACAGAGAAAATTTAACTATTGATGTGGAGACGTCACAAATAAATACTAGAAAAAAATTAATTAAAAATTAATTTACAGATTACAAAAAAAAAGAGTGAAAACTCAGCAAGGAATATATATAGAAGTTAACTATATTTTTGAGTTCACAGAAACGGAAACAAATATTTTTTTTTATAACGAATAAATTTTCCATCACTTTTATTTCTTAAAATTTTTAGTATTAGTTTGAAAAGGTGATTTTTCTATGTCAACTCAAGAAATATTTAAACACGTAAATGCTAATTTTTTCTACCAAATTCACAAAATAAAATTGTTTTTTTGTTATTACCAAAATAAATAATTTGCATCAAGAAAATTAAAAACAATAAATTTTTATGCATTTTTTCTTTTCTTTTATTTTTATGGGATTCAATTCAGTTTCAACAATCAACTAAAACTAAGTCCAAATTTTATTTCAAAGTTTATATTTTAATTTTTCTTTATCAATTTGTTTTTTGTTTTTTTAATTTCTGTATTTATTGCCCAGATATAAAATGAAATGTCTTTCATTTATTTATTCATTTAATTTTATTTCTTTAACTTAGGAATATTTTTATTTTTTTTGTTTCTAATTGTTTTGTTTTGTTTTTATCAACCAAAAATTACGATCACAAAAATGCAAGAGAGGGGACCATATAAATTTATTGAAAACAGATAAAATAAAATTGATTAAGAAATCAATGGGTTTTTTTTTTCTTTTATTTTCATAAAATAAAAATTAAATAATAAAGAATAGAAAAAAACCCCTAGAAGTTGACACAAAAAAACAATTCAAGTGAATCATAATTTTAATACAAATTATAAAAATGTTACACTTTGAACTTTTAAATAAAATTCTTTGTGTGTGTTGTGTGTGTGGAATTTAAAAGAAAAAAAAAACAAAATCTAAAAGGATACAATTAATTTGTTTTTCTAATTTAAATTTAATTTTATTTATTTAATGATATATTTTTTTATTATCTACAATAATAATTTTCACTATATTTCAGTTACAAACAAATAAAATATATTAATAATTAAATAATAATTAACATAAAAATAACATTTGTTTGTTTTCTTTGAATCACATTTCATTTTGATATATTTTGTTTTGCTTTAAAGAAAAATTATTTAGAAAATATAAAAATAATGTTAAAAATGGAAAATGGAAAAATAAAAAAAAAATCTCTCTCTACTAATACTTGAAAGTTTCGTATTTAAATCGTTTATTATTTAAATATTAAATTAAATCCCACATATTCAGGTCTGAATTTGAGCAAATACTTAATTCAATTCTAGCTGTCTTTTTAGCTGACGATGCAGTCAAACATGTTCCCGATGCCATATTATATATTGGCGTTCCATTCTAAATAAAATATAATAAAATCAATTACTAATTGGAGGGTAAGGATAAATTTTAAACAAATGAAACCAAATGACAAATGATTAAAATTAAATTTAAATTCTAGAAAGATTATACCATTTTTCTGTGTTTCCATTCTTGATCACCACCCATTTCATGGCACTTATTAACTACTGGTGGTGATGAACTACTGCTACCAGGTGCTTCAAGGCATAACAGTTGACCAACAACCAATTCTGATTTATCGGTTTCATACCAAAGAACATTTTTTAAACGTAAACAATTTGATAATTGTAATGTACTTCCACGTTTCCAAAATCCTTTCTCTTTTTCACCACTAATGCTTACACAAAGTGTTGTATTTACTAATCGTATCATAAAACTTTTTACGTAATTTCGTTTTCTGTAATTCGTTAATATAATGGAATAATTATTATAATTAGATTAATTTATAACAAACCTTGAATGCCATGGTTCAAATACTGGTTGAACAGACTTATTATATTTTCTAGATTCTCCTGGAATTTCTAATTCTGGATAAACATTTTTTAAATACCAACTAAATGGTTTACATTTTAGTCGTTCACGTAATTCTTTTCTTTCAGCAATATCACCATATTGAACATTCCTAGCTGATGGTTGTTGATGCAAAAAATAATCTTGATATTCATCCATCCATACTAATGCAAGACGTAATGAATTATGAATCATTGTGTCAGAACCACCTTGATAAGAAATAAATTTAAATACAGCAATTAATATTCCGTTGAAATTTAATTAATAATTAACAAAAGAAAAAATAAATCATCTTCCGCCTTATAATCCAACAAAACTAACGCTTTATCTTTCCAATATACATGAAGTTACCAAAAATATATCCAATTTATGCTGATACATGACCAAACATAAATCACAATTATATGAAAGTGTTAGTAAAGTCAAGTTAAATTTTGCAAAAAAATATCATAAAAAATAATTATTATTTGAAATACCGCAATTGAAACTAACCTGGTGATGAATAAGGACGTCTTTTACGAAAAACATGACCAACACGAGAACATGGCAGTAATTCAATTGAACCACCACATTGCCATGTACGAAATGAAATTTCTAAATTTTCACCACCCCAAACATCCATTCCTATAAAAAAAACAACATAAATAATAAAAATTAAATTGTTAATCTATAAATAACTAACCCATGTCATATTCTCCCATATCAGTAAAATATTTTTTGTTAACTGCAAATAACCCACCTGCCATAGTTGGAGATTTGAATGGGCCCAAAAAATCATTTTGTGTTTTAAGAGTATCTAATCGAAAAGAAAAAAAAATTAAATAATTTTTACCTAAGAATTTATAATATATTTTACCACTAGGTAAATTATCCCATTTAAAATGTAGTCCCCAATTAAATCCACCACGAACTAGTGGCGAACTAGTATAAGCAAATGTATCAGCGTTAATAATATCAATAACAGGCATAGACAATATAGTATTATTCGCTTTAATTCTAGTTAATAATGGTTGACTCCAATCAACATTTACTTCTATATGACTATCCAAAAATATAAGAACATCACCGGTTGCTTTTCTAGCACCAAATACACGCGATCGTATTAGACCCTCACGTTTCTTATTTCGTAGCAATGTTATTTTATTATTGTAACTAAATTCTAATAATTTTTTTTCTAATTCTTTTAATTCACTAGAATCACTATAATCATCTACTAAAATTATTTCTTTTAATATATTTGCAGGTGTTTTTATAAAAATACTGTTTATTGATCTTAAAAGTGTTGTCAAATGTTCATTATAAAAGCACATAACAATAGATGAACTCGGTAAATTGGTATCAAAATGTTGCGTTGAACATCTAAAAAAAACAAATACGTAAATATTATTTTGAAATTATTTAGCAGGAACTATTAAAACGTACAATTTATGGCGGGTATCTGGAATATCCCTAATCAAACCAATTTTATTACTGACAAGAGTATTAAATGCATGTTGTCGATATCCGACATCCTTTAAAAATTGTTCTTCTGCATTTCTGATCATTCCAAATTCATCTAAAATAAATAAACAAATATTATTCTGATTCATTTCATTATCAAATTAATGACACACCACTTCCATTGATATGAATCGGCCTTAATTCATTTCTCAATTTATCACTGATGATTCTATATTTTTTCTCTTTTTTATATCTTGAAAGTTTATCCATGAAAAATGTTTTTTCTAATATTTTACTTCCCTTGTTATAAGTGATATCTTTAATACTATTATATTGATTAAGCGATTGTTTTTCAACGTTATTATCTAAAACAGGAACATTATTTTTAGATATTGAACTATCAATTGTGTTTTCAGTTAATGTCCAATAAAGATATAAACTAATCGACCATGTTATGGAAGCAAATATTATTCCTAATATAAATGATTTATTCATTTTGGACATTTTATTTTATCTGGAATAAAAAAGGCATTTTATAAATGAAAAGGTTTACATAACAAGAAACAAACCTTCTTTTGAATATTTATTTATTTAATGAGATTCATTATGAATATTAAAAATACCATCTACGTGCGTAAAAATACCCTCTATTCGATAACAAAACGAGAACGACTACAAAATTTGACATATTTTTGTGTTTTGTTTCATTTTTTTTAATCACAAACACGAAAATCAAAATATAGATGTCGTTATACCACGTCGTACAGTTTATAATTCGATCAAAAGTCCAAAATTGTATTGTTTTTAACATATTGAAATTTCACCATATTACAGATAACTTCATCATCTATTTTTTTTATAAAATTAAAATTTACAAGAGCATTTTGCATTGCAAAAAAATAATAGAAAAGTTCTGTGGAATAATTAAGTTAAAAGTTCTTTCTCTAGATAAGTGAATATATAATTTTAAGATGGGGGTACCAAAATTCTTTCGCTATATAAGTGAACGATACCCCTGTTTAAGTGAATTGATAAGAGAAAATCAAGTAAAAAAAAAACGAATTATCTAAATTTTGGCAAAGGTGACATTCTTTTTTTTTCATTTAGATTCCCGAATTTGACAATCTTTATCTAGATATGAACGGTATAATACATTCCTGTTCTCATCCAAATGATTCTGATATATATTTTCGAATAACAGAAGAACAAATTTTTAAAGATATATTTCATTATATCGATACGTTATTTCGTATGATTCAACCCAAGAAATTGTTCTTCATGGCAATTGATGGTGTAGCTCCTAGAGCAAAAATGAATCAACAGAGAGGAAGAAGGTTCGTTTATATTGTATAGATATATTGATAGTTTCTTTAAATTGTATAGATCATCCAATATTATTTTCATATTTACAGATTTCGTTCAGCAAAAGAGGCTGAAATGCAGGAATTGAAAGCTAAAAATAAAGGAGAAAAATTACCATCAGAAGAACGTTTTGATAGTAACTGTATTACACCTGGGACTCCATTTATGGCGAGATTACAGGAAGGTCTAAAATATTTTGTTAAAATGAAAATAAGCACAAATCATTTGTGGCAAAATTGTCGTGTTATTTTAAGTGGACATGAAGTACGATTTTAATAAGGAATAATTTATATCAAAAATTAACTTCATTAACTTTTTTAGACTCCCGGTGAAGGTGAACACAAAATAATGGAATACATAAGATATCTAAAAGCGCAAGAAAATTATGACCGGAATACAAGACATTGTTTATACGGTTTAGATGCTGATCTAATAATGTTAGGTTTATGTACACATGAATTATATTTTTCATTACTACGTGAAGAAGTTAAATTTGGCCGACAAACAAAACGTGCACCATCTGTTAATGAGACACGATTTTTCCTATTGCATTTAGGTTTATTAAGAGAATATTTAGAATTGGAATTTTCTGATGTTAAAGATAAATTATCATTTGATTATAATATTGAACGTATTATTGATGATTGGATATTTATGGGTTTTTTAGTTGGTAATGATTTTATTCCGCATTTGCCAAATTTACACATAGCTTCAAATGCGCTGCCATTACTCTATGCTGCTTATATGGAAGTTTTACCAACATTAGATGGTAAGAACAATTTATTTTCTTGTCAAAACAATTTTTTATTATTTTTCTTTACATTTTCAAGGCTATATAAATGAGTGTGGAAAATTAAATCTGGGTCGTTTAGAAGTTTTTATACATCGTCTTGCAATTGTTGATAAAGAATTATTTACACAATTAGGTGCTGATTTTAAGTATTTGGATTCTAAACATGAATTGACTGCTGTATGTTTAAATTATAACATTTTTACTGTTACTGTTTAAGATTTCAAAAATTTTTTTCTAGTTTAATTTTGACGAAGATGTAAAATTGGATGAAGGCATTGTGAAGAAAGCAAGAGATTTAGGTTTGGAGGAGTTTATGATGCAGGATGAGGTTTTTATAATGAAAAAATTACATTTAAATATAGAAAAGAAATTTTTTAAATATGTGTGTGTGTTTTCTTTTTCATTAGTTTATTGACGATATGGATGATGAGGAAATAATAATAGAACAAGAATTTGTAACACATAAACGTAATTACTATATAAATAAAATGCACTATAGAGAAATGACACCGTAAGAAATTTTTTATTTATATTTACAAAAATATATTTTAAAAGTACGATGAAATATTATCGAAGATATATTTAGCCTAATGTCTTTACAAAGAAAAGAAAGAAAGATTAAAAATCATTATAATTATTGTTCATATAAAAAAAAATTATTTCATCAAAACTTTTTTTAAAAATATTTGACTGTAATCATATGTTTCTTCATATAGAAAAATTTAATTTAATGAATTAAAAATTTTTCTTCTTTTTTTTTTTGATTTCAGTGAAGTGTTAGTTGAACAAACACAAACGTACATTCGTGCATTACAATGGACATTATCATATTATTATCATGGTGTACAATCATGGAGTTGGTACTACCCATATCATTACGCACCATATATAAGTGATGTAATGAATTTTCGTAATTTTAAAATTGATTTTGATTTAGGAAAACCCTTTCTTCCATTTGAACAAGTAAAAATTAGAAATTCTTTTTTGAAATTTCAATTTTGAATAAAAAAAAAATTCTTTTAGCTCCTTGCTGTACTTCCGGCTGCTAGTAAAAATCATCTTCCTATACCTTATAGGCGTTTAATGACTGATGTACATAGTAAAGTTATTGATTATTATCCTGTTGATTTTGAAACAGATTTAAATGGTAAAAAACAAGATTGGGAAGCTGTTGTTTTAATACCATTTATTGATGAGGTTTTATTTTTAATATTTGTAACATAAAAATATATAAAATAAATTTATTGTTATAGGTATTACTTCTAAATGCAATGAAACCGTGCAATAAAGAATTATTACCAGAGGAAAGAAGTAGAAATATACATGGTCCAATGTTACAATATGATTATACTGATACAAGTCAAGGAAGTTTAGTAGGAAAATTTAATTGTCCTGATATTGGACATGTTATGTGTACTGAGAAAAAAGTTACTAGAGATGATGTAAGAAAAGAACAATTTATTTTATTTTTGTATGTTCTTCCCCCTTGTTATTGAAATTTGTTATTCCAATAGAATGTGAAATATCAAATAACAGTTACGGGAAATACACATTATAAAATCCGTTTAGTATTTTTTTTAATTCATGACGTGTGTGAAGTTTTTCCTAGATTTTAATCAGAAGAATAAACTGTTTATGTAAATAAACTTGAAAAAATTCCAACATCTGTTTGTTTTTTTTTCTTAAGTTTGCTAGGAAGCGATAAGAAAAAAATACAAACGTTTTTATATTGTTGATTTCCTTAAGTTAATTTTGAATCAAATATTTTTATTATAATATTCTTTCACGGAATTTTCTAGAATTTTTGTTTAGTTTTTTTTTAAATATTTAAATACCGAATATAATTTTTATATTCTAAAAATTCTTTAAATTAAAAGCGTCGAAGTACTCAACTTTAATATGAAAATTTAAAGAATAACAAAATATATAGGTTGAAACCATCGTAAAATCAAACATTAAAAAGATTATTCTGCAATAAACAATAATATCTTTCATTTTTCCTTTTTCAGATTTTTATTCCAGAAGAAAAGTTGATATTAGAATTGTCAACACCGACTGATCTTAAATATCATTTAGGATTTCCCACATTGAAACATTTACTTTATTCTGTAATTCTCATTCATTCATAGAGTACAAAATGTCTTATTTATTTTTGATTTTCATTTTTCTGGGAAAAAATAAGAAGTTTACTGATGTAAAAAATATGAAAATCAATTTTAAAATTTTCCATTTGTATTTTCTATAAAAAAATTTGTTTAATCATATTAATTTCTTTTTTTTTTTTTGTATTTTTCAGTCATCAGTTTCACGTTCAAGAGTTAAAGTATTTGAACAAAGTAGTAGAAATGATAATATGGTTATAAATATAATAATATATGATGAATATAAAGATGTTAATTTAATAGCTGAAGAATTATTAGATAAAGAAATATTTGTTAGTTGGCCACATTTACGTATTGCAAAAGTTTGTAAAATATCAAATGAAAATACAATTTGGACATTAAATGAGACAACAGAAAATAATCCAAAAAAATTTGAATCATTTTCTAAAGCAATTGTTGAACAGTAAGTTAATTAATTTTTAGATGTTTAAAAGTAAAAGTTTTGTATTGGAATTTGTAACGTAAGTTAAATTTATGATTTGAATTCCTTTACTTTCCATTTCATTTGAAAATTCTTAAATATCACTTTTAAATACAAATTCATTAGATTAGATAAGATTACAAATCCCATTTTGATTTCCTCAATATTATTAAATAAATTTAAATTTTAGTCACATGGGACGTCTTGGAATTGATGTTGGTGAAATAACAGTAATTGTTCATGTAAATGCTTTAATTGGACAGCATTATGTATTTGAGGATAAAGGTATAATGAAATTAAAGAAGACTTGGGATACTGTTGAATTAGTCTATCCAATTCAGGTATTATTTTTGCAATTGATGAGAAAATAAACTTATAGTTTTTTTTAAAATTGTTTCTCTATTCTTTTTCTAGGCAATCGTTAAACATATTGATTACTTTAAGAAAGTTGATCAATCAGATAAACAAGTTGAACAAGTATTTGCACCTGGTACATGTGTATTTATGTTGAGTACACCATATTATGGTAGTAAAGGTGAAGTAATTGATCCAACGCCAGTTAAAACATGTGGTCGTATTAAAGTATGTTTAACAGTATATCCAGATCCTGATTATACAATCGTTAGAAATATACATCAAACATCAAAATTAAAATATGTTAACTCATATAGTGCTGCATCTATGATTGGAATTTCAACAAATATTTTATCACGTATAACTGGTTCTATATTAATAATTGCAGGTGCTAGACGTTCAGTTTCATCTGACACACCAAAATCTAATATTGGACTTCAACTAAAATTTACAAAAAATGTAATTTTTATTACTTGCATTAGTTGAAAAGTATTAACTTCATTTTTATTTGTTTATAGAATGAGGAAGTTGTTGGATTTACTCGAAAGCATGGTGGAGTTTGGTATTATAGTCCAAGTGCTATTGAATTAGTTAAACATTTTGCTGATCAATTTCCTGAATTATTTAGAGCATTAGGAAATTCTGAATATTCATCAAATGATATGTTCTTTGAATTTGAATTATTTCCAAAAAATGTAAGAAAACAAAAGAAAAATTTAAAATAATGCAATTACAAAATTTATTTATTTATTTTAGTTGGAAGAAAATAATATTGATAAAATTATAAAATGGTTAAAAACTCAACCACATTATACAGCTGAAAGGAGAACAAGTGGAACGGAAGTTGTTGAGAAAGAAACTGTTTTAGAGATTATTCAAGCGATTGATGATTTAAGAGTAAAGATTTGTTATAAGATCAGATTAAAATCAGTTTTTATTTATTCTTAAAAAATTTCAGAATACACCTGTAAAAAGTGTTAAACTTCAAGTGAAACCACATTTATTGTATAAACCAGGATTGCAAATATCTGAAAAAGCACCAGATTCAGCAGCAACATATTCAATGTTTGATCGTGTTGTGGTGGCTAGAGAACTACATTCTGTAAGAAAATTATTTTTATCAAATTTCTTCTATTTTAACTAGTCAACCGTTTTAGATTTTGCAATCTAAAACTAGATACATTTTTCTCTTATTTTATGAATTTTAATTATAAGTGTTGTATGTTTAAATTTCCACAATTTAATTATAATTTCTATTTTTAGATACCAATTGGTTTTAAAGGTACAATTATTGGTATTCATCATATAAAAGATCCAAACCCAGTACGTCAAGAAAATTTAAAATCATTTGATATTTGCTTTGATGTTATATTTGATCAAGAATTTGATGAAGGTACAGCTATTTATGGTGTTGCTGAAAAACGAATTTGTCGTCTTCCTAAAAATGCTTTAATTAATATATCATATGGATCAGGTATGAATATTTTTATTTCTTTTATAATTTATTTTGCATAAAAATATATTTTTAGATAAAATATATGTTGGTAAACAACCAATAACTGTACCACCAGAGACAAATGCTTGGTCAAAACCATTAACAATACATCGTGATCAACAAAAGCCAAGTCCAAAAGAAGGTAATGGACGAGCGATTAATGTAACAAATAATGAAAAATTAAATAAAAAAGAAAATATTCAACGTATGAAATATGAAGATCGTGCAATAAAAAAAGCAACAGAAGCAAGTACGAAAAAAGTTGAAACATGGTTTAAAAATTCAATGATTGATACAAATAATGAACAAGATGCAAATAAAACTGGAAATTATTATAAATATTTTCCTCAAAATCAAAATCAAATTTCACAGACATTTAATTTAAAGAAAAATGGAAAAATCCCAATTGATGAAAAATTAAATAATTTAGATTCAAAAAATATAAATGATAATAAAAATGCTGTTCCACAACAAACAAGAATATTAGATCATAAAACATTTGCGTTACGTCAAATGTTAGGTGTGTCAGCTGGTAATAAAGTACAAGACGATACAACAGCTGTTGTAAATTCACCAACAAAACTAATACCTAAGCAAGAACAACATACAGTTCTCTCAGTTGATGATTTCTTTAATATGGTAAATTTTATTTTTTAATTAAAATTAAAGAAATCAATTACATTACACATTTTATAATGCGATATAATTTATTTTAAAATTTTATTTTTAGCATAAGAATTCGCCAAATAAACCGCCGGTTATGAATTTACCCCAACCACCACAAAATTGGCGTAAAGAAGTATTTATAGATGTTAGTAAATTAGAAAATCGTTCGCAAGAAACTAAACAGGAAATAACAGTTACAACAAAAAAATGTAATGATCGTCATCCACCAGGACAACCAACAGTTAATATTAAACAAAATATTACTGTTGGAACTACATCACAACCATCACAAAAATCATCACAACAACAACAAAATGTAATGCATCATCCTCAGCCTAAATTAAATTATGTTCCATCCGAATTTTCACCGGGTTTATTTGATCCAAAAACCGATTCTAAACAAGAGTTTACACCGAATATTCAGGTAAATTACAAAAAATTACAAAAGTGTAATTATATATTCTAATAAATAGGGAATAAATTGTCCTATTTATATGATTATATCGAATTTCTTTCTCTTGTAGTTTTAATGAACATAGTTAAAATTAATAGGGGAAAGAGTGTTTCGTTGTTTTTTTATTAATTATTTATTTAATTTTCATTTTTTTTTTGTAACACGCAGTTTGCTTCAGGATCAGTTTCAGTGATTGGTGGACCACAAAATCTAAGTAATAACAGCATGAATCCAGCCGGTCATGGGGCGTTTATTCCACTACAAGCTGTTAAAAATTTAAATAAAGCTAAACCAGGTGTACAAAATCCAATTCCAGTAAGTTGAAGTTAATTTAATTTTTTTTTAGAAGTTAAGTAAAAATTGTTTTTGTTTTAGCAACCTCCCAGTAGATTCATACAGAGGAATGCGGAGCAAAGACAGGAAGTACAACAGAAACAAACTGAATCAAATGAAAATTTTGCATCCTTTATGAAAGATGATAATCCTGCACCAATACCAATTGTAAAGCTCTTTAAATGTTATAATAATTAATTAGAAATAATCAAATTCTTTTCTTTTTTTTAGCGTAAAAATATTCCGAAGCCGTTCCGTCCTTCACGGATAGCGGCTAAATTTAGTGATGCATTAGCTGATTAAGACTAAAGAACTAACTTAAATATTTCTATTTTATCGTGTTTTTTTAAAATGTTCAAAATAATGAATATTAATTTTTTTTTGTATTAAATAGAAATCAATTACTTTACACATTTTATATATATATTATATTTATATATATTATTTTTTTTTTCGTTTTATTGTTTGTATACAATTGATTCAATTTTAACTATACATATTTTGAAATCTACAAAAATAAATAATAATTAATGAGATAACACATGCCTTCCTTTTAAAATTCGTCTCATTAAAACTCTTCTCCCGGTTACTGTTGACATACGCTTTAACCATCCATGTACTTTAATTCTTTTCGTTTCTTTTGCACGTGGAAAATGATTTCTAATATTAGTTCTTGTTGAAATAACACTCCATGCACCTCCCGCTAATATATTATTAGATTGAATTGAAGATGAAGTTATTGAGGAAATTGTGTGAAACCTTGTACTTGATAACATCGTTAGACATGTTCTGTTAAAGAATATTATATTTATTATTGTGAAATGACCATTTTTAGACAATTTTAACTTGTACTTACTGAAATTTATTAAACAATCTAGGAAAAATATTAAGAGACATTTTAATTTAACAATTATTATTGATTACTTTTGCTTTTATATTTATGAAACTCAATTTTTTGACGTTTATTAAAAAATATTATACAATTTACGAAATGAGCACATTTCTTCGAGAGCAAATACGAAAAATTAGACAACATATTGAGCCATTTTTTCAACAAGATGGCGTTCAAAAACAGAGTTAACAACAGTTTTATTTTACGAAATAATAAATTCACAAAAAACTTTTTGTTTAAAAAACAAAAAGTTCAATAATAATTATTAATTTCTAATCACACAAAATTATACTAATTTATATGTTGAATTTTACAACAACTTAAAGGTTAAAGCCAAAACCCAAAAGATAAAAAAAAATAGAATTAAATAAATTTTGTAGTGGTAAAAATTTTTATTTCGTTTGTTTTTAAATTTCATATACAAAATACAACCTTTTTAAAGTTTAAGTCAAAATTCGAATTTCCTTTCTGATCAAATTTAATTTTTTTTAAATTATTATTTATCTTTGTGAACTACAGTTTATTATAATTATAAATTAATCTAATAATATAAAAGAAAAATAACGAATTAATTGACTTAATTCGGAAAAATTAAAGCGTACACCTTTTTGTATTTTTTTGTATGGAACTATTTCTTTGTCTGCACAGTGAAACCTACAATTATTATTATCAAATTTAACAACAACAATGTATTCCTGATTAGGATTTAATAATAATGGATTTGTTAGTTGAAGAGTTTCCCCAAAGTTTCCTATAACCTCAAAGGTCTTCTCACATAATATAACATTTTTATCGTTGAAAATTTGAATTGACGTATTTTGAGTTAATTCAGACATGGCAAGATACAAACCAGTAAGATAAATCATCTTACTGACTGAAAATTTTGATCTATTACTGTAATTAAGAGGGAAATTCTGATAACCCCAATTTATATTACTAGATAACAAAATTTCATGCGCATTTATCTTCTTTAAATTAATTAAATATTGTCTCGGATCATCTCGAAATCCAAGATTATTCATCCTATTTGTAGTAGCTGATAACAAAAGTGAATATCCTTCTTCAACTGTTAAAAGTCCTTCTTCTTGCGCAATACATTGACCTAGTTCAACAGGAGTCATCGTAGAAAACCGAATTTTTTTAACAAGTTCACCTAAATTCTGACGTTTATTAGAACCATTAACAACTAGCCCCGTAGAAATACATTTTTGTGATGCCCATTTCATAGCACAATTAAAAATCTCAACTTCATTTATTATTCCTGTTTTCTCGATGCTCAAAATTGCTTCCAATGATTCCTTTTTAATGTTCGGAAAAGAATTTGCCTTTAAAACGGATGCAATGTTTGGAGCAATAAATTCAATCAATTTATCTTTAAGGTGATTTTGCTCAAATGTTATCGCATTATCTAATGATGGGCAAACAGATTCCACTGAAACAGTCTTGATTATGTAATCAGCACAATCTCCTTCTAAGAAGTTCAGAGAATATTTTTGTGCAACTTTCATTACTTCAAAGGCATTCTCTTTTGTCAGAATGCATTTGCTAGTGTAAACAAATCTGAGGCATTCTAAAAAGCTTTCATACGAAGCTTCGGAAACAGGAATCTGCTTTAAAACTTCAAAGTTTTCTTTGAAGCTTTCATAAAATACTGGACTTAACATTGACAAAATCCAACTATGAGCATGAATTTGTATTGATTTGCTGGCTGAATTGTTGTTGTTGAAGACGAATGTTACATCAGAAATTGTTTTATTGTTAAATAAATAAATCGCACTGTCGCTTAAAGTCCGCATTGTTTGTTGCCAATTATTCATATTTTGGCTTTCGTAAGTCATCTGAAATTAAAAAAAAAAACAAGAAATTATTATTTTTCAGTCAGAAATGAAAAACTCTTTAAAGAACAGTATTTATTTTAGGTTATATAACTACATAAACAAATTATTTTTGGATTACTTAAAGTTATTATAGTATCCAGTTAACCTGAATGAATGTTTTATCTTTAATAGTTAAATTAAACTGTTTAATTAATTAAAAATAAATTTATAGTTGATTTGAATTTTATTAGGATTTGCTGTTATAATAAGTAAACAAAAATAAAATAATTGTAAAACACCAAAAACAATATTAGCGAAAAGCGAAGTGGTTTTTTTGTTTATGTTTTTGATTGAAAATATTCAATATCCCTGTAAGCGTTGAGTCACATAAGTATGCATGATTTAATAATTATTAATGAAAATAATAATGAGTTCTATAATTAAATAGACTTATTTTATGTAAGGGTTTTCTGCCAAAAATATAATATATATATGTAATAAATGCGCTAAATATATATAGTAATTAATTGCGCTAAACTTTAATGAAATGCTAACAGTGATAAATCGCTGTAAAAAAAAATATTTGTAGACATTTTGTGATTGACTGAATTTTGACGTTTTGTTTTTTATGTTTTGTCTAAACTGAAAGAATAATAATAACAAACATAATGGAAAATATAAATTCTTCTGATCCATTAAATCTTGTTGAACAAATTGTGTTTGAAGTGAAATCTCAAGGTTTGTTTGACCGTTTTCGTAAAGAATGTATATCAGATGTTGATACTAAACCAGCTTATCAGAATTTAAAACAACGAGTTGAAAATTCTGTTTCTAGCTTTCTCCAAGATCAAAAATGGTCACCTGAATTGAATCGTAATCACGTCCGTGAAAAATTACGAAAACACATAACAGAGTTAGAAAAATTTAACTACTTTCAATGGCACGCAGTTTTCTAACATAAAATACATTTTTTTTTATAGATCAGCTTTTTTAGACACTGGAGTTGAACGAATAGTGGATCAAGTTGTTAACCCGAAAATATCTGCTGTTTTTCTTCCGCAAGTTGAGGAAGTCATTTGTAAATATCTTGGAATTGATAAATTGCCTTATAAAACAGCGCCAGATTTAAAATTTCTTACAAATTCCGCATCAAATGGTGAACTTAAGATTGAAACAGATTTATTACCAACAGATTTAGAAGCAGTTAGTCCTGATTCAGATAGAAGTAAATCACTTCATAATTCCACGGAAAATTTAAGTCAAATGGATGATACAAATGATTTGCATAATGAATCTGCTGATAAGCTGGATGATTTTGAGTCACCACCTTTTGAACCATTAGAAGGACGTCCATCAAGTGCTCTTGTAAAAGAAGAAAGTAATGATTCGCATTTATCCGGCATTAGTGGTTTAACATCACAAGATTCGATATCAAGTGATAAAGAAGAAGAAAATAATGAAAAACCAATCGACGAATCAAATTCTGCTTTAATAGAAAGAATTAATCAAGATTCACAATTATCACAAGTATCCAGTAATAGCCATCTATCTATAATTACACATTCAAATGAATCTACAAGTCCTAAACTGGATATGTTTGAGACAGCTCGAATGGCAAAATCAGATGAAGAGGGAGATGGCCGTGTGGATGGTTTGCCAACAACTTTTGATATGATTAAAGATGAAATAAAAAAAGAGAAGACAAATGAAGAAAACGTTATAATTAACGACATTAAAGTAGAAATGGAAATCGATAAATACAAACAATTAGAGAGAGCAGAAAATAGTGAAATAAAAATGGAGACTATTGTCGAACAAAAAAATAAATTTCTTGAATCAAAACCAGATAAAATTGAGATGGAAGAATCAAGTTCATTAGAGGATATGAAGATTGACGATTCAAGTACAACAGACCAATTTAAAATAGACGAACTTAGCTCATTACAGGAAATGCAGATCAATATGTTAAGTCCAAAAATTGAAAGGCCAGATCCCAGTCCTGAAGAACTGTGTCTGAAGATTGAAGAGACAATTCTCAAAACTGAAGAGCTAATACCTAACATTGACGACTCTACTCCTGATGAGGCAATCCTGTCGAAGATTGAAGATTCAAGTAATAATATAGAAGGGCAAAACTCTAAAACTGAAGAGCCAAATGGTAAGATGGAAGAGCCAAATTCTAAAATTGAAGAGCCCAGTCCTCTGATGGAAGAATTAAGTCCCAAAACGATCAAATTAAGCCCTAAAATTGAAGATGCAGGTATAAAAATTGATGAATTAAGTCTTTCAGAAGAAATTAAAATAAATGAAGAATCAAGTTTGTCTGAAAACGCAATTCTTGATACTGTTAAGAAAGAGGAATTGCCGAATATAAAAATAGAAGAGACAAGTAACTCCGCATCAAATCAAGAAATAATAAAAACACCTAAAGATGAATCAAATGAAATATCATCATCCGCTGTGAAATCTATCAGTAATACAAAATCACGTGATAAAGATTACCGTAGTCACGATCGCAAATATAAAGAAAGTAGATCACAAGATCGTTCTTCTGATAAATCAAGAGAAAAGAATAGAACATCATCATCAAAGCATTATTCTTCATCTAGTAGTCGTGACACTGGTGATCGAAACGATGATAAAAATTTAAAAGGCAAAAGTCGAAATGATGAAAAAGATAAAAATATTAGTGATGGAAAAGATAAAGAACGTTCACGTGATTATTACAAATCCAGCAAGCCATCGTCATCTTCTTCATCAAAATATACTTCATCTTCATCGTCAACAAAAGATAAAGAGAAGGAAAGACGAAGTGATCATCATTCTTCTTCATCAAAATCTAGTCGTCGGGATAAAGATGATAAATACAGTAGTAGACATCGCACATCTTCAAAAAGTGAAGATACTAAAAGAAGCAACTCAAATAATCGTAGTGATAGAGATAAAGAGAAAAGTTCTCATACATCATCATCATCTTCAGGACGGGATAAATCCAGAAAAACATCAAGTTCCTCAACATTAAATGTTGAAAAACGAAAAGATAAAAAACAAGATGATCATTCCAGTTCCCGAGATAAAAATCGAGATAAACGGAGATCAACTGATCGTGATTCTAACGATGGTAGTAATAGTGGACACGGTTTTGGTGGTACTTCTAGTAATCGTACTGAAACAATCTCATCCACAACAAATTCTAGTGAACAATCATCTTCAACATCGTCACCTACTTCATCGTCTTCACAAAATAGTGGGGGAGGAGGAGCTAGTGGAGCTGTTGGAGACACCGCACAATTAAATAAAGCAGCTGAAATAATTATTCCAGTAGTTAAATCACCAATTCATAAAGTTCATAAAATAAAACCGGATGGTTTAAAATTAGCACCCGTAATATTAGATGAAATGATAACAGATGGAAATATGGAAATACTAATAAGACCACCGATAATAATAACAACAACATCAACAGACAGTAATAATGGACGTGATTCTGGTATTGAATTATCTGAATTTGGTAATGATGAAAAATTAATAATACAAAAGAAAAAACCAAAATTTGCATCAAATATATTTGAAGCAAAAAAATTAATGAAAATACGTAAAAAAATGGAACGTGATTTAAAACGTAAAGAGTACAATGATGATGATAATGAGAATTTATATTATTTTCCAGAAAAAAATTCCAAATATCGTATAAATACTGATTGTCTTATATTTGCAAAAGCATATATTGATGAATGTGAAAAATTAATAGCATCTAATTTACCATATAACAATACAGCATATATGTTAAATTGTGCACCAGAATTTATAGAAGTTGCACAAGAAAAATACGATTATGTTTGTAAAATTGATAATAACAAAAGAATAAAATTAAATGGTAAAAATAATAATAATCTAACAATAATTGATAATCATCAAGAAATTGATTATTTATTTCATGAAAATAATAAATTTAATTATGATAATAATTTTCTACAATCAGTTAATAATTCAGAATTAATTGATATTGAAGAGGATGTTTATTTGGAACAAACGGCAGCAATTAAACGAAAATCAGAGGATGGTTTCAATAATAATAAAAAAATGAAAAAGGATGAAAATAAAATTGGTAAGAAAGAAGAATTAATTCATAAATAAAAAAAATAATATTAAATTGAAAATTTCGAAATTGTCTGTAATGTTTGCGTACTCTTTTTAATACGTTTTTTCACCTATAAAATTAAAACTTTAAACAATTTTTAAAGCAATTTAATTTGTATAATTTTTTTTATTAAAATAGCGAAATTGTCAAAGTAAAAAATTTGTAATCTTCTTTTTTAACAATTATTGACGTCACATTTTGAATTAATTTAAATACACTAAGCTTCATAAAGCTTCATGTAAGTGTTTCACAAAACAAAAATACCAAATAATATTTATTTTGTCGTTAAAAATTATTGGAAAATTTTCAATTGATTTTAATAAAATTTATAAAAATTTTCTTCAATAATCGATTATGATTAATTTATGAATTGTGACACCAATTATTTGATTAGTTCGCGGTACGAATACAACTAAAATTACAAATATAACAAATAATTTTTCCAGAAATATGTTTTCATTTTAAAGTCGCTAACTTTGAAAATTTGAATAAAAATTTATCCATGACATAAATGAAAAATAATATAATTAGTTTATAATATGAAGTTGTTCCTGTTATATTCAGTCAGATGTTGAGAAGAATTTTCTTCTTCTTCTTTTTTTTTTTGTAATTTTAATTTATTCATAATAATTCATCGGGGTGGGGCTAAAATCATTTTATTTAAAAGGGTTTATAAATGATCGAAAATGAAACAAAAGAACATTAATGAATTAATTGGTTATGCGTGCATGAAGTGTGTAAAGAAAATGTTGGTCATTAAACTCAAAGTAAAATTGAATTCATCTTTTAGAAGAAAATAACAAAAATAAAAATAAATTATTTAAATTAAATAATCGTGTTCTATAAATAAATTCGATTTAATCGATCGGTAATTATTTTTTTATCATAATTTCTTGAATTGTTCATATTATTTTATTTTATTTTTTGCATTATTTCATTATAATATTCATTTTTATTAATGATATAGTTATTATTATATTAACAATTTCAAGGAGATCAACATAAAAGATTTAATTAATTTTTTATAAAATTTATCTTTATTTTTCTTCTTCATATTTTTTTATTATAAAAATCATACTTTTTCCGGTTTATCATTATGCATATCATATGAAAATGAATTAATAATTCAATCTTTATTTTCTAACATTTCTTTCTTTTTTTTTTGTGTGTGTTTCTTTCAGACGTAATCAACACGACATCACCAATAACAACAACATCACCACTAACAGATGAGATAACTACACTAACAACAGCAACAACAATTCAACGAAAAATAAGACAAAATTTGAATTTAAAAGCTAATCAACGTTATTCAAGTGACGACTTATATAAGCCTAGAAATATATTTTGTGGAAGTTCTAGACGTCGCCGCGGATTAGATACATCCACAAATGACGTTACATTATAAACACTAAATGTTTTTTTATAAGAAAAAAAGAATATATAAAAAAGGTAAATAAATTATTTAAATCGGAGAAATTTTAATTTGAAAAGTTAAAAAAGAATAATGTCAAGTTTAGCAAGGTGTCATGGACGCCATCTTTTTTTTTGTTGAATTGAAACTATCAACTTTTTTTTTTAGTTAGGACACGCACCTATTCGTTTGTCTTTTTTTTTTTTTTGACCTTGTCTTAATAATTATTAATTTTGGAGAACTTTTAATGCAGAAAAAAAAAACAAAAATAATTTCAGTTTATTTTTTTATTACAAAAAAAAAAAAAATAACAAGAACAAATATTATTAATATTTTCTTATATTTCAAGTACATACATTCATTTATACTATTATTAAAATTATATTGTGAAATAAAGAAATACAATTTATAAATTTATGTAAGAGAATTTTTGTTTTTTTTCTTCTTTATTTTCATTTTCCTGAACATTTTTTGTTTTTTTTTTTTTTAGATTTTTCATTTAATTTTTCAATTTTTATTATAAAAATCGGTAATGAATTTTTTAATCGTTCTACAAAAATTATTTGCTCATTAATTTATGTTTTACTTCCCTTTAAAATGATTGTGCTGTAAAAATAATCAAAAAATGTCGTTTTATCTAATAGTGCCCCAAATTAAATTTAAACAAAAAATCCCACGGAAACAAAAAAAAAAAAAAAACAAAACAAAGAAAGAAAAATGATGAAATGACTTTCTATTTACAAAGAGCAACAAAAAAAAAAAACACTTTTTATTTAAAAATACAATTTTTTTTTATTATTCTCTCTTAACCTTAAACAAAAAAAAATACAATAAATTAAACAATAATAAAAAGGTGAGCAAAAAAAAAAAAATTAAAAACACAAAATAATAATTAAAATTAAGAATTTTATAAAACTAAAAAAAAATAAGAACAAAAATTGTATCAATTATTTTTTCATTTTTAATCCTAAAATACATAAAAATGCAAAAACAAAAATCCAACCAAACAGTACAAAGAAACCACCATAAACTTCGTAATGTGTTATGGACCATCCTTTTACTAAAATATTTCTTACAGATATCGATGGTAACGTGAATGGCAATAAAAATGCAATATATCTAAGAAAGACTGGCATACCTTCCAATGGCCACAATAAACCTAAATTTAAAGAAAAAGAAAAAGTTAATATTAGTTTTTCTGTTCCTTTTATTTGAAAAAAAAAAAATTAATTGTTAAGTCGAGCATATTAAGCGATTTAAGTCAATTTATATAATCTGATAATCTCTTTTTAATCAATTTCGTCAAATTTAATTAAAATTCCGAAAAGACTAAAAAATAAAACAAAAATTATTTCTTTTAAATTTTTAAAAATAATTTCTACCGTCGTCATTAAACTTTTACGGTCTTGCAATTAATTACTTAACAGACTTAACCAGATAGACTGACGAAAAACTTTTTAAATAAAATTAAATTAATAAAAAAAAGTTTCGTTAAAAAACAATTAACTAATTCGCGCAATATTTATTTATTTATTTTTGGGAACAACAAACTATGTTCTGACCTCTGCCTTGGCTTTGTAAAAATCTCCACAAATAAATGACCTTAACAATTTTTATTTTATTTTTTTTTTTGACTTTTTTTTCTTAAATCATTTTTATAAATATTTATAAATTTTCAATAAACTTAAGATAAATCAGATGATGCTTCAAAAAAAAAAATGTTTTTTTGTTTTCTTATATTTCGTAAGAAGAGAAAAAAAAAACTTATATGATATTTTTTGTTTTTTGCTGTATTTAAGAGGATGTAAGGTGACCTCTGTCATATAATCTAGAGACAAGAACTTTTTTTTTTTAAATAAATGAATTTAAGAGAATAATTTAAAGGTTGATTTAAAGTAATTTGAACTGAAGACAATAATAAATGTTCGATTAAAATGTTTAAAATTGTTTTGCAATTATTATTCAATTAAATTTTTAACCGAGATTTTATTTTGTTTTCATTTAAATTTCACGGTTACGTTATTGAGCTTTTACAAATTATACAATTGATTTATAAAATGATATTTTTGTACTTACCACACATAATAACCATCGGATAAAAACTTCCTGTTGATAGAAAACTTGCCATTGTATGTGAATCACAAAATATTGATATTAATAATCCGAATAACATTCCACAAAATCCTAATAATACTAACATTGCCAGTATTGTAAAATTATCACCTTTATTCTCATTACCAAATACAAATGCAGCAACAAATATAACTTCTCCACATTGTATTATTATGATAACAATATTAACAAGAATATGTGCAAATAACATTTCTAATGCTGATATACCAGCAACTAATACACGATCCCAAATACCTTCAAGTCTTTCTGTTATAAATATTGTTGATGTTCCAAGTGTTGCCAAAAAGAAAATCATTCTTCATAAAGAAAAAAAAAAAAAGAAATAAATAAATTTTGATCTTAAATATAATTAAATAAATGTATTACGTCATTATAACACCAGGTGCAATAAATGTGGTATACTCATCATCGATAGACCCATAAATTGGATCATTAAAAAATATTGGTACATCTGCTAAATTTTCTGGATACTGACAATCAATCATTAAGTTTTTAGAAAAATTCTTATAAGTTTCTAATAATCTCCGTTCTAAATAATATGCAATTTGTTGATCAGACATATCAAGTCTTATAGTAATTTCACTATTTTCAAATGAACCAGTTTGAGCAAAACGTCCTTCACTGAAGTAAAAACATAAAGAAAATTTAATTAAATAATTAATTGAAAATTTAAATAAATTCTATACATTTAGAAGTTGACAACCGGTTGTCGTTGTCGTACGCTTATTCTTTAATATTCGTTTTTTTATTTATGCCTTTTTTTTCCGTTAAATAATTGTTGCGCTTACTAAAAAAATACAAAATCTACGTCAATGTAATTCTAACGAATATTCCATCAATTAAAATGAAAAGCTTTTAGCTGTTTTTGAAATTCTTTAAATAAAAATTAAATAGATTTAAGAGAGATTATCGTTATGGCCAATTAGAATTATAAAATTTATTCCCATCATTCAACATCATCAGAAACGGAGGTACCGAAAAGATCATTAAAGTGAAATAATTATTTTTATAGATCATAAAACGTTGGTTTTAATTGGAATATTTTGGGTACTTAACATTCATCTGAATTTTTTATGTTAATTTTAAAGTTTTTTTTTTGAAGTAAAATACGTTGACCGTTGACTTACAAATATTAACTTCAAAGAGATGAATTTATAATTTTTTATTTAGTCTACATCCGCCAATTTCACTAAATTGTAATTTATTTATTTTTTAAGCTTCTGAAAAGCTCTATAATTTACTTCTACCGATTTTGATTCTGAAAATCGAGTATGACACTCGTTATCTCGTAAGAACAATATTTTAATTCAAATAAATTTATGTGCCCAAAGGATTACCTTTGCAAATATCTTTAATAAAATGAACGAATAATATATTTAGTGATATCGTCAATGAGGATTTTCTAAAGATTAAATTGGGTTGTATACTTACGTACTGATGTCAGCCATTGATGCTGTAAAATTCTTATGAAAACGTAAATAGCCACTAACTTTAAGATTACGTGACGCTGCATACGCCTCCTCTACAGAATTAAAGAATACCTTTAGAATGGAAAGAGACAGAAGAATTTAGTAAAATGAATTTATTTATTTTAAAAAAAGGTTAAAAAAAATTTTTTTTGTACCTTTTCCAGCGTCGATCCATCTAATTCTGCTATAAATCGACATGAAACTTTATGAAAATCACACGTAAAGTCATGTGCAAATGCTGTTACTAATGTATCATTTAAACAATCATTATAATTTGATACTTCCTCATTAACAATACCAATTTTTAAACCTTTTGGATTACCACCAACTGCAGTATAAAAACAAACTAATTGAATTATTGGGAATACAAAGCAAAATATTAGGGCGCTGAAAAAAATAAGTGGGAAAAATTAGACGATTAATAAAAATATACGAATAATTTGATGTTAAAATACTTACGCTGGTTGTCTGACAATTTGTAGAACATTTTTTGATACTAAAGCTTTCATTCTTGGTACAGATGTAAATTGTACTTTACCCTTAAAACCAGATGCACGTTGTTCCATAAATGATTTATTACGTTTAATTGGACGTTTCCCAGTAAACTCATCTGAATCTGTTGGTGATTTTATAGATAAATCTGTTACATCTGTTATTTGTTTTCCATCTACATTAGATTGTATTGTTGTTGTATCAGTTATTGATTTACGTGTATCAATTCGTTTTAAACCACCAGCCTCATCTGATACACCTTGTCTTTGACATAATTGTAAAAATGCATCCTCAAGTGAATCAACTTGAAATATTGTTATAATTTTTTGTGGTGAATCTTCAGCTAAAAGTATACCATTACGCATAAGACCAACACGATGTGCCATTTTTGTTTCTTCAATATAATGTGTTGTTATAATAACAGTTAATTTTGTATTTTTTGTTGTTTCTAATAAATATTCCCATATACGTTCTCTTAATAATGGATCTAAACCAACTGTTGGTTCATCTAATATTAATAATTCTGGTTCATGTACTAATGCACAGGCAAATGATACACGTCTTTGTTGTCCACCACTACATTTAACAACTGAACGTGAACCATCTGGTAAATCTAATAATTTTGTTAATTCATTATAACGTTCGTATATACGAGTTTCAGTCATTCCATAAAGACGTCCAAAATATATTATTGTTTCAGCAACAGAGAATTCATCCAAAAGTGCTATATCCTGTATTGTTATGAAAAGTAAATTAATTAAATAAATTGTTTATCCATTTTTAGTTAATTTTAATGTTTGCAATTCAATCTTCTTATTTTTGAGAAGAAAATTTAAAGCCGTACCTAGAGTAAAAAAATATGTGTTTATGAGAAGCGTATCAGTTACACAATAATAATTCTCTCTCTAACATTCAGAATAAAATTTCCAGCTGAACATTTTTCTACATTCATAATTTAGTGTCTGTAATTTTTTTCATTTCATTTGTTAGCTTCGATTATCGAAATTTTCTTAAAACATTGAGAGCTTTTTTCAATATAAATTCAATAGCACCCGTACTACTTAGCCCAATGCTATATTTATAGTCGTCTCAACATATCCTACTCTGCCATTTTAATTCTTACAGTAACAAAATATAAAAGTTTTTTAATGTGGAAGCACGTCATTTATTCTTCCCTTTTTTTTCCAAACTCACATCATCAAAATAATTAATCTTCGACTTAAAAAGAATATTTAAAACATTAAAGCAAGAAAAGAAAAAAAAAAAACAAGAAATCCAGACGTAACAAAATAAGAACAGAATAAGGAAAAAACAAAGAGGAACGATGAGATTTATAAAGAAAGAATAATTTTAAAGTAATCGCGCATAATAATTCTTCTATTCGTTTCGAAATCTTTCTGTGGAGAGAACACACAACGCACATTGAACCCTGTAAATTGGCTCAAAACATATTTCATTTCTTTTCAAAATCTTATTTGCTTTTATTAAAAAAAAAAACACTTGAAATATTCTTGACACTTTCTGCAGTTCTTACTTAAAGTCAGTGACCATCTCAGAGACGCTGGAATATTCTTAAATATTTTTTTTTAGTTACAAAAAATTAATGACGTTTAGTTCTGAGAATTTAAAAAAATCTTAGAATTACACAAATCAAGTCGATTTAATGAAATTAAAGTGAAAAGTTTTATAAATAAAATCAAATGCAACCAATAAAAAATATGAATTAAAAACAGAAGTAAAAAAAAGAAGAGATGAACTCTGAGATGACTGACAAAAAAAAACTTAACACTTTGGACTTAATTTTTCTTTTTTCTTAAATTGAAAATATAAAAATAATCATTTAGAGGAAGTTCATTGTCGTTGAGTTGAGTGAAAGGAATAAAGCGCAAGAAACAAAAAAAAAAAAAAAAACAAAGAAACAAAATAAAAGTAAACAATTCTTTCACCATTTTTTTTTTCTCAACATCTGTCCGTTTTTTTCTTCTTCCAATTTTCAAACGAAATAAAAAAAAAAAAACATGAATTCAAATTTCAAACGTAAAATTGTTGAAAAAAACATAAAATAAAAAACTATGCGAAAGTTTTATGTTTTATTTTTTGTATTTTCTTTTTTTTTTTTTAATGAAATTGTGAGACGAAAATATAATTTTGGTATTGAAGTTTTTTGTTGTTTTCTACATCGATGCGAATTGTTTCAGAAGCAAAAAAAAAAAAAAAAACAAATAACAACAAAAACAGTCAACAGTAAAACAACAAACAATAAAAATAAAAAATAAAAGGAAAAATGTACGACAAATTAATTAACATAAAATTCTAATTTAAATCTAGTTAATTAATTAATTAATTAATTAAATTATCTTTAGTAAATAAAAATTGTAATTTAGAAGAGAAGAAGAAGAAGAAGGAGAATAAGAAACAAATAAAAAATACAATTGCATCGTTATTGTAATTCATTCATTAATTATTAATTATTCATTATAAAAACGTTTCCCCAATCATTCATTTAGAGTTCTATAGAATTTCAGTACAATTATACAGCATCCAGAGTGTTGTTGTTTTAATGAGAAAAAAATAATAGTCTGTAGTCTGGGAGTGTAGTGGGGAGAGAGGAGACGGTGGTATATGTAAAAATAACAATAATTAAAATAATAATTAATTAAATTAATTAGATTATAGCAAATGTGAGTGACGGGTTGAAGAAGGGGGGAGAATGATAATTAACAAAAATAAGATAAATTAATTCATTTTTTCTTTTTGTAATTATGAAAAAAAAATATTTAAAAGTAGATAAGTCACGTGTTTTTATTATTCATCTTAATTTATTTTCCCGTATCACGCATTATATTTTTATTTTTTTCTTGTCTATAATGTTTGATTGTTTATAATTATATATAAATCAATACAACAATTAATTAATTAATAATAATTCTAATCGATAAAAGTTTAAAATTTAAAGAAAAATTGAATGAAGAGACATGACATGTGATGAAATTCTCTTGTTATTAATTCATAATAAATCAATTGATGTTAACAAAAGAATTATTCAAATTTGTGTTTATTATTGAAATATGAACTTTTGTATTTATATTTTGACGATCTAATCATTTTAGATTATTACAAACTATTGACAGACTGAATTAGTTCTATATTCTTCCTTTTTTTGTTGTTTGTTTGTTTACTTTAAGTTTTTTTTTATGTTTGTTATAATTTCGCACACGATTTGCATAATTTTAATTTTTAACAATAAAAAAAAGAAACATTTCAATGAAATATTTGATTTACTCTCTTGAATAATTTAAGAAGCCGTTTTTTCTTTAAATAAGAAACTAAATCAATTTGATGAATTTGTAAAAATTTTAATGTATTGGAACAAAAATGAAGAAAAATCCTGACATCATCGTATGCATTACACACTAACGTAATTTCGTACAAATTCGTACAAAAAAAAAGAAGAAGCAATAACAATAATTTACCTGTGGCATGTAACCAACTCTTGGTCCAGGAATTCCAGAACCAGGTTCACCAGGTTGTGCACCAAATACTTTTATAATTCCACTATTTAATTTTCGTCTGCCAACAATACATGATAATAATGTTGTTTTACCACATCCAGATGCACCTAATAATCCATATCTGTTGATAGGCAAGACAAAATTAAAAATCGATTAATTTATTATTGTTCGTTTTTTATTAGATTTGTTTAAGTGAATAAATTAATCAGAACTTATGAATTATTTACAAAATTCGATTAAACAATTAAGTAAAACTTAATTGATGTTAATTTTTTAAATTGATTCGAGGTGATTCTTCAAAACTCACAAATCCCAATGTTTCTCTAAACCTCAATATTTTATAATTCAAACTTTTATTTTTAAAGTAAATATGGATGGTAACTTTATTTCTATTTCTCATTATTTCAAGTCCAAATTTCTATAATTCAAAATATTTTAGGATAAAAATCCTTCAAATCTTTGACTTAAAGTTTCGATTATAATTTAGTTTCGCGTTTAGACGCTTTTCTTGTAAACTTTACTTTGTTGCTTTTTTTTTTGTTTTTTCATACAAATTGTCTTTTGAATTTTTATTTCAGTAACTAAACTCAACATTATTGAATTTAGTAACCATTAAAATAATTAAGTCATCCTATTATTTAAAGGGGTTTTTTCGCTAAATCTTCAGTTATTCACATTTTCTTTATCATTACAGTTGGAGGTAATAAACGTTACATGTATCAACCAGTTTTAATTATAGAAATATGACGTACAACTATTTTTGGTCATTTCATCATATTTATAAATTTAGGGGAAAACAAATTACGGAATTTACTTAAATAAAATTGTATGCAATTATTTGTTGTGTCAAAATAATTTAACATTTAGTAAATTTTTGTATTAACCAAAAGACTTTGAAGAACCCCGTGTTATGATATTGGGGTTTACAGACTTTTTTGCATTATATAAATGCAACAAATACACACACAAACACGTTGTCTACGCAAATAAATATGGAATCCAAATCGCCAGTCGATGGGGGGATTTTTTTTTTAACCTCTTCAAAACTAAATATTATTGGTAACGAAAAGAAATAAAATGAAATGGAATGATGACTCACACTAATGTTGATTTTAAGTTGTGTATTTAACTTATCAAATGACCAAATAATTACTTTCACACCTAATTTGAATTTTGTGCATTTACACGCACGAAAAAAAAATTAAATAAAACAAAAAAATGATAAAAAAAAAAAAAAAAATGTCAAAACGTCCATTTTTTTTTTTTGTTTACTTTTTATTTGTTTTTCTCTCAAGTTTCATTCTTTTGTTTTATTATGTAACAACAGAAAATATTAAATAAATTAAATATTATTTCTTATTTTCTTGTTTTAACAAAAATTCAAAAAAAAAAAAAATTGTGGTTTTTTTTTTCAGATTTATCCAATTTACGTTTAAAAATTTATCGATTTTTAGAGGATTAAACAACAGACAAAAAACAAAAGGTGCAATATTTCTGTTTTATGTATTTAACAAAACCAAAAAAAAAAATATATATCTTAAATATAGAATTGTAAGAAGTATAATTTGTAAAAACGCGATTGGACAAAATGAATATTAATTCATTATTTTCAGAAATAAATAAAAATCGTAAATTGGTTTTTTTAATTTTAAAATTTTTTCAAATACCGATTCGTTTTATTTTGTTTGATTTGAACAGTATTGTTTTTGTTTTTCTTCTAAGTTCAATAATCTTCCACTTTTAGTTAGAACAAAAAACAAATCCTGACTAATTAGAAAACGTAGAAAATGTTAATAAATTAATATAAATAATAAAGAGTTAATTAACAATTCATCCGCCATTTCGTTCCCTTCTCCCGACACATTTCTAATTAAATTTCTATTGAATTAGAATTACAAATTAGAAATTCCCCGATACAAACTAAGAATTATTACAAGCGCACTTGTGTAAATAATGATTTACACTCTGGTGTAAATATCCTCCACATGTAAAAATTAGTGTAAAAATTATAGATTGGAGAACCTTTTTTCTTTCTTCTTTTATCTTCTTAATTCTCTTTGCAGAAAATTTAATGGATTAATTGAAAAGAACAAAAACGAAAACTTTTTTAAGTTTTCTATACTTTTTTTTTGTTGTCGCGCTTAATTTGCACGTCAGTTATAATTTGTTTTATTTTAATTTTAGTTAGAATTACTTGAATTTTTAGCGGAAACAAAATTAATTTTCTGTAATAAAAAAAAATTCTTTCCATCTTTATTTTTTAAGATGATTAAAATAATTATTTTTACTGTGATACAAATAAAGTTTCACTAATTTTGTTAGAACTTTACAAAATGTTTAAAATTTTTGAGTTAAATTCGTTGTAAAAATTCTGCTGTGTTCCGTCAAAGTGTGGATTTAATAACCAGTCGAAAAATTATTGGGATTTTACAATCGTCATCTTAGTAAAATTATAATAATGATAATAAGGTGCAAAATTTATTATTAATAATCATCGTCTAAAGTTCAAAAACAAAATAAATTTAGAAAATATTGATAAGTCGTTTCTACCCCATGTGCGCACATCACAACATCGCAAACTTCTCAATATCTGGTTATCGGCCACATACGTTTAATTTTATTCTGTCTTGTCTTGTACATTCTTCTTTCGTTTATCTTTCGTGATTTTTATCCTTTTAAAAAAATTTTATTTTATTTTGATTTGTTTAAAAAAAATTCCCTGCGAAAATCTTCGTTTTTTTCCCCCTTTTTTGATTAATTAATTTTATTTTTATTTGAGACTTTTTTTTTTTTTTTAGCCAAACAAATAAAGAAACTTGATGTTTTATTGAAAATGAATCTATAAAATATGGTAAACTGGTTTTGTGTATATTGTTGAGGGGGAGTGGACAACGGGGATGCATTATTGCTTTATTTAATTCTTGAATTTTTGCTTTTTATTTGTTGTGGTTTCTTTTTCTTCGTCTTGCGGTCGCTTCATTTACATTTTCTTAATTTTATTTCTCGAATTTTGAGTTCAGTTGCACCGATGGACCAGAAATTTATGAAATATTTTCTATAAAAAAATTCACAAATTACAATAATTAATTTATTAATTTGTTTTTGTATAATCTCTGTCTTTATTTTTTCTATTTATCCGCCCACCAATATTTAAAATTTATTGTTGGACTTTGTATAAGTTTATTATGTGTGAATTATTCTTAATAACTTTTGTTAATCATATAATCTGATGATAAGAAACAGTTTTTCATGGAAACTTAAAAGCATTGTAAAATTTTATAAACAAAAAAATACTATATCGTCAGTTAAGCTGGATTTAAATTTATTTTCTAGAATGTGCGCAATTGAAATTCGTTTCGGTTTTCATCTCAACTTTATTTTCAATAAAAATAGTTAAGGTTAGAGCGAAATTGCTTCTTCAATTAATTCATAATTACTGAAACGTAATAGTTTGGATTGTAAGCAATTCAAATTATTACCTAAAAATAAAATTCTCATTTTGCAAGAAAATAACGATTGAATTTATTAAATTGTATTCATAATCACAAAAATTTTTTATAATAATTTGGTCACATGGAAATTAGTTTACAGAGAGAGAAGAATAGAATTTAATGGTGATATGGGTGTGATATGTTCACATATTTGTTTAGATTCATACAATCAAAAACAACTCAAATATTGCATCGTAATAATGATGATGATGATGATAACGATAATGATGGTAATTTATTGAATTATTTACTCGATTTTATTTACATTTTATTATTTGATGATATTATTTCAATCCATTCAAAAAATATTCATTTATTTGATCGTATTTCAATATTGTTAAAATTGTTTTTATATTTTATTATTTTGTCTTGCATAAAAAAAAAATACATTCTTTGAGAATTTAATAAGCAATTTTTTATTTTATTTCAATAATTGTTTATATTACCAATCAGTACGATAAAAATTATTGTTTCATTAGCTTTTGTTTTCTCTCTAGTTATTCTTTTTAATTTATCGTGATTTTCTTATGAATCTCAACAACGAATTTACGACCTAAATTTTAATAACAAATATTCATGTTTCACAATAATTATTTTCACAATAATTATTTTCAATATGCGCGATTTTATTTAAAATTCTGAAAATTTTTTTTTTTTTTTAAGAAAATTTTTATATCGATAATTGAAGCCTAAATAATAAATAAATTAATTGCAAATATTTAACTTAATTAGAACGTTGGCGATCAGTGTTCTATATATATATTTGAATAATTACATATTTCCTTATTAATTAATTCTAACTTGAATTCTAATCGATATTTATAAAAATATCTTGCTTCTTATTAAATTATATTCATTTTCTTAATCTAAATAAAATTAGCAATTCAAAGCAAAAAAAAAAAAATAAAATTCTCAAAAAGTTTTTTTCTTTTCTCTCTTCTCTCTTCACAGATCACATAATGCATAATTTAATTCAATTATTATTAATATTTTTTTTTAAAGTCACATTTTTATAATCAGTAAATTAGAATAAAATAATTTATCAAATTTATTAATTATTACCAAGGACACATTTCACTTACATTGATCCATGTACAACATTCATATCCAATTGATCTAATACAATTTTTTTATTTGTACTTTTAGCACCTCCATAATATTTGTAACCAGCAATTACTTCAACAGCATTCATGTTTTCTGTCTGTTTTTTCTTTTTTCTTCTGGTGGTTATTATCTCGTACGTCTTTTTTTTTTGTTGGTGTAAAACTGGAAAATCTTTAAAAGAAAATAAGAAAATATTGTTGAATTATTTTTTTTTTTTTTACTAAGAATTTATAATTAATTAATGTAATGTAGGTGGTTCTTATATACAAAAAAATAAAAATAAACAGAAACAAATGAACATGTTTATTTAATGGCCAAATCTGGCAATTAAGAATTTTTTTTTGTTTGTTTTTGTGGAATAAATAAATAAATACGTCAATGAAAATGGTTTGACGTTTGCTTTTCCTTGGAATAAAGAGAATATTCATGTATCAACGTCAGTGCTTTAAAAGCATTAAAATTAGTGTGTGTGTAAGAGAGAGAGAGAGAGAGAGAGAGTGAGTGATAAAGAGTTCGGTGTAACAAGAAGAGAGAAAGGAGCTTTAAAGTTAAATTTAACCAGTATGTCATTAAAAGACAAAATGGCGTCATAATTTCGATTTATTATGAATTTGGTTTTTTTTTTTTGGTTATTTATTTATTTGAAATTACTTTCATTGCCGATTTTGTCGGCTTTTTTCTTCTTCTTCTCGTGATAACCATGAAAAATCAAATTTAAATTATGAAAGAAAAGTTGCTTTCCGATTTAAAAAAGCCAAAAAATAAAATAAAAGAGACTGGATGTGTTCAGTTTAGACTTTAGTGTATGACGTTTGTGTGATTTAAATTCGTTAATATAATTTAAAATTTTAATAAAATTAATCGAAACAATTATGACGTCATAGACGATATACGTAATCAAAAAAAAAACCTAATGTGATCTTTTGTACGTATCGTTTGTTTGGCCACTTTTTTTTTTAAACAAAAATTCATCGTAAATTGAAAAATAATCGGAATTAAATTTATTTGTTAAAACAAATACAAATTCTGCTTTAAAAATCAGAATTTGTATTTGTTTGCATTTTTATTCTTTTGTTTTTTTTTTTTTTCTTTTTTGTTATTTTACACTGTTGCTGTAAATTGTAAATGAATTCTTCTATATTTTCAAATATGATTTTTATATAAATTCTTTCATTGAAAACAACAACAACAACAGAAAAAAAAAAATACATTCATCACAACCAAAAATTTTATGCCGAAAATTACTAAATAAAAATTATCAATAAAAAAAAAATCGCTTGATTCACATTTAATTGTTTCTTCTTCTTCTTTTTTTTATATTTTTTTTTTGTTTTTTTTTTTTTTTTTTTTTAACAAAAAAATGTCCAAATTATTATTTAATAATCAACAAAAATTATTATTATTATTTTTATTATATTTTTTAGGTTAACAAAAAAAAAAAAATCAAAAAGAAGGAATTATGTAAGAGCAAAAAACAAATTAGATAAAAATTGAAGTTTTTAGATATAAAGTTTTTTTTTTTTTGGTATAATTTTTGATTTTCTTCGATAATCAAAATGTATGATTTTTTTTACTCTTTTTGAAGGGGGGGGGGGGGGGGGGGGTGGGGTGATGTGTTAGGTATATTTTAGGTTTTTATTTAGAGAAAAGAAAGAAAGAAAAAAAACAAAAAATGTTGTAATCAACTTTTATTATACGATTACGAGCAAACGTAACGTTTGTTTTTTCTTTATTTCATTTTTTTTATTTTTTTTTTTTGAAAAGTGAAAGATTTTTTTTTGTTTTTGTTGTTGTTGTTGTTGTGTTTGCCGTTGTTGTTATTTTGTTGTTGATATTTTGTTGTTGCTGTTGTTTAAAGACGTAAAGGTATATAAATTATTTAAACAGATGAAATTTTTGTTTTTGTGTTTGTGAAGACGACGTATAGAGATTATTATGAGGAATAAAGAGGAGCGCGTATATATATATGTATGTGATATAAAAGAGATAGAAGTAAATATGTTGGACAGAGAGAAGAAAAGAATCATGAATTGGACAGGCAAAATTGTAAAATTGTTTTTGGTTTTTGATGAAATAATGACACACTTTTTTTTTTTTTTCACCATTTGCCTTTTTTTTGTAATAAATATAAATTTATTGCGCATGATTGAAGAATAAAAATGTCAGATTTTAAACATTATTTAGCTTGTGTTTGTGTTTTTTTTTTTTTGTTTTCACATTTTTTGAAATAAAAAAGAAAATTGTCGTTAGTTGAATGGAATCCATTTTAAAGATTTTGAAGAAAAAGAAAAAAGGCGCAAAAAGAATTCAAGGTAGAAAATTTAAAATGAATCTTAATGAGTCAAAAACAGCATCAAATTTAATGGATGTTTCTTATTAAATTGATCGCAGATTAAACATCAAACGATGACTTTTTTTTTTTTGAAGGTGGATTTTCAATAATAATTACAAATCAGCAAAAAAAAAAACTACTTTTTGACACATTTTTTGTGTTGAATTCTTGTTTAGCTCTTGTTTTTTTAATCTGCCTAATCCTAATTAATTAAAACAGAAAAAAAAAATTCAAAAATAACTGAATAGCCTTGAATGTTTTATCCAATTTTATTTTATTGGAAGAAGATTTTCATTTTTTTTTTCTCTTTTCATTGGATCAAAAATAATATTATTTATTTTTTGTTTCGGTTTTGGTTGCTGAACATTCATTCCTAATTTATTTTTTATTTGTTTTTTTTTTTTGTTACCAGAAACAAAACATATAATTTTATTTCGGAAATTGTACAAGAAACATTGAAATTAAAAATAAGATGTCAGTGAAATATAATGACCAGCTTCCAACGTTTTTTTTTTTTTGTTTAAGAAAACAAAAAAAAACAAAAATTAAATTCCTTTCACTTTCCCTCTCAATTGAAATTGTTGCAAAAAAAAAAAAAAAAGACAGAAAAGAAATAAAAATATAATTTTAAATTAAAACAGAAAAATTATTTTTCTTCATTTTAAAATTTTTCTCTTTTCTTTATAATCACTTAACACATACACACACACACACTCATAATTTTCTGTTTTTACATTTTCTTCTTACCTCTTTTTATTAAAATAAATTATTCTTATTTAATTTTCATAAAACGTTAATTTGCACTAACATAATTTTTCACGTTAATTATTCAAAAAACCAATTTTTTTATAAAAAAACAAATAAAATACTAAAAACACAGAAAAACCAAGACACTGAGAATAATTTCACTTCTATTTTATTTTGTATCTTCTAATGTTTTAATCCTAAAACTGGCTTCAACTTCCGTCCCACTCGTGGTGAAGATGAAATTCAAATAAATAATCCAAAGGAAAACTTACAACAGAAAAGTTGAAAAAAATTTTTATAAAGAACCGAAAAAAATAATACGAGAACCAACAACGAAGACAATTTGTCAATACTGATTTCTAGTTTGCTGCTTTGTCTTTCTGAAGTTGAAAATTATTTCTACCACCACTCTTTACTTGCTTGGTTGCAAGCATTCTCTCCTCAATAAAAAAAAAAAAATAAGTAAAAGAAAAAAAAGCTCAAACATAATACAAATAAGTGTTTTTTTTTTACTTCTTATATTTTAGTTTCTGTGCTACCTTTTTTTTATAACACACACACACACAAATTAATCGAAATCACATATACACATTTAAACATGAGTGCATGTAAGTATGTATGCTGTGAGATTTCATATTCCTTTGTGTTTTTTTTTTGTATTTAAAGAATGCAATCAAAAACAGAATAATATGTGAATTAATTATTCACCATAAATATTGACAAAAACAATAATCTAGCTAATAAACACACCAATATAAGTCACCACGAATATTTATCAGTTGTTTTTTTTTTTCTGTTCGTTTATTTATTCATAATTATTAAATTTCCTAAAAAAAATAAAAAATCTAAAACAAAATTCAACAAATAAATAAGGAAACGGTTTTTAATTGTTATCTCTGTCTTGTATTTATTTACACAAAAAAAAAAACCAAAAAGTTCTTTTCCTATTTGTGTTCATAATTCTAGATTTATGAAAGTATTAAAAGTAACAAGCCTTTTTTCTTCTTGTTTTTTAAATATCTATAAAAAAATTTTTTTAAAAGTGTTAAAAAAATATTATTTTAATAATATCTTGTATTATATACGTTAACAAGAAAATAAATAAAATTACATACATAAAATAAATATAAAAGAAAAAAAAATTATGTTATGTAATCCGATATTCGAACCACTACAATTTATAGAAACTCATACACATACACAACACTAACACATTTATATTTTTAATTCAATAAATACAACAAAATCCTATCATTATTTTTTTTATTATTAAATGCATTTTGTTTCATATATGATGATGTTGACGACAGTGGCGCTACCAGTGACTGATGCAAGAATGAAAATTTAAAAATAATAGTTTTCTACCGTTTTCTTTTTCATATTAAATTAGTGAATGATTTTTTTTTCTCAAAATTAAACAGTTCTGGTGATATAACTTAACCGGCATTCAACGTAATGCATTGCACCAGACTTACAATGACAAAAAAAAAAGAAAATAAATGAGAAAAAAAATCTATTTCCTTTTGGTTTTTACCTCAAAATATATACACACCACACACACATAATAATTCCGATATTTCAATTTATTAAAAATGGAAAGTGGGGTTTTCTCTGATCCCCTCTTTTCAACTTGTTTTGTTTATTTTATTTTTTGAGTTTTTATAAAATGATTTCTCTCTTTCTCTCAACTTTGTCATGCTTTAAAACATAATTACTTTTTATTTCTTTAAATTTTTAATGTAACTGAATCTTTTTCCTTCTATTTTTAATCGATAATTAATAAATACGATATATATCGATTATATTTAAATAATAGTAAATTTTCCATTTTCATTAAATTCATAAACAAATGTATAAATGATTCACCTGTCATCGATTAATCGATTATTTAATCAACAATTTTTAATCCAAATTCCATTTCCCGTAATTCGTGTTTATTGAATTTTTATGTAAATTAAATATTATTTAATTTGACCCACTAAAGATGACTTCATAATAATAAAACTGAAACACGACAAGCAGAAAAAAGAAAAGAATAGAAATGAAAAGAAAGAAGAAGTGTGATATTTGCGATTGTCCTCATTTCAGCTATGATCAACTTTACATAATTCAATTTATTATTTATTTTAATTCAGTGAAAACAAAACTTAAAAAAAATTTCTCTCTTTTTCTTTGACGCAAAAAAAAAAACTCAAAATCTCTTCGGCTTTCTTCTTCTTCTTCTTTTCAATTTTTTTTTCTTAACATTTTTAAATTTCATGATCAATTGATATTCATAGTTTTTAAAAGTTCCGATATTAATAGAAATGATTCCTTGTTTCCTGTATTTTTGTCGATTTGTTCCCTTACAATTTTTGAGAAGAAACATGAATCTTCTACTATTTAAAATAATCTTCCGAATTTTTCTATATTTTCATTTTTCTTTTCTTTTATATTTATTACAACATTTTTTGTATTATATATGTTTTGTGTCTCGTGAAAATAATAAGACACATAATAATATATTTACCTACCAATACATCTAAAATAATGTATAGAATAGTGTGAATAGAAATATAGGTAAAAAAATGGTATTATAAAGAATATATGGGAGAGAGAGAACATACCTAATAATAAATAATAAATATTATATAAGAAAGTTTGATTTTAAATAATAAATAAAAAATAATTAAAAAAAGTTTCTATTTTGGAAATGAATTCGGATTAAATGTGAAATAATAAATATAATAGAAAAACAACAACAATTATAAAAGTATGTAAAAGACCTTGAGATCGTGAGACGACTTCCTTTAAATCGTTTTTTTTTTTAATTCGTGATTTTTTTTTTTAATGACGTATTTTTTTATTGATCTTTTTTTGTTTCACTGTATTTCTTTTAAATTTTTGAGACATTAACCACGTGTGATTATAATTTATAAATCAAATAAATAAAAAAAAAAAAGATATGGCGTTGAATTTGTTGTTTTTCTTTTAGCGAACAAACATCAAGAATAATGTAAGAAGTGAAATTATGTAAGTGAGTTTTTTTTCTCTTCTTTTTAAATAGCGTGTGACATGACCGAGTTTACACACACACATACACACAAAAAATAATCTTAAAAAAAAAATAATATTTTTCTTTATAAATTTTTGAGGATATATATTTTTGAGGATATATTTACAACAATATAAAAAAAAATTGCTGATTGCATTATTAATTATTTTTATAAAATTATAATTGTAAATTGTACATTTTCACTTTTCTTTAATAATAAAATTTTAATTTAAAATTTAAAATGAAACCGATTTATTATAGTAATTGTTTTTTTGATATGCACACATAGCCAATAATGCAAATTTAGTTCAGACAATCTAATCCTTTTAAATTTATTTTTATGGAATTACAATAATTATAATCGTTATAATCCAAGAAAATCTGTTAAATCCTTGACAACATTGCTATCACGAAAACGCCCAATTCTGGAAGCAAAAGATATGACATGGGCAACATATGTGTTATCATGTGTCTTATGAAATAAATGTGACCATGGTCCAACTGCATGAACTGTTACGTCATTACCAGCATGTGTATTTTCATCTGTTTTAATAGCTGATTGTTGTTTATAATCGTATAAAAGTGTATTCTCTTTTGATGGGTCTGCTCTTTGAATTTTTCCCTCTTTAGTTAATTCTGTTTGATATCCATGACCTGATGTACCATAAGTTAATGTCGTATACGGTATTCCATCAAATTTTGAATTTTGTGCAATACCTAAAATAAGAAATAACAATCATACAATAAAGCTAGTCTAATGTGTCATAAAAATATTCTAAAATTAAATATTCAAGTCAAATTAAGAGATTTAATTTGTGTGGTGGTTTAGATACTTTATTAGTTATGCACTGAATGTTTTTTTCAGAATTTTCAATGAGTAAACGTTGAATCTTTATCAGTCGTTTTGTAGAATATGAATAAAATGTCAGACCATATATACTGAAATTAACTCATAAAATAAGGGAAATTTTCTTTACAATTAGTTATTAATTTGATTGTAACATCCTCATGCAACATTAAAACCAAATTGATAGTTTTTATTACTGATAACAAAAATTGACTAATGAAGATCCTAATCAAATTATGTGCAGTGTTTAAATTCTCACCAAAAATATTTGTTCCTTTTGGTTGATAACCATTAATAGTTAATGTATGAGAATGATCCGCAGTCACTATAATAAGAGTATCCTCCAATTTCGTTTTCATTAAATGTATTGTTTCTTTAACGGCATCATCCATTGAAATTACTTCAGAAATTGCAGTATGAGCAAAACCACGATGATGTGCTTGATCAATTAATCCACCTTCAACAACTAACATAAAACCTTTATTTTGATCGCGAGATAAAATTTTAATTGCCGCTGATGTCATCTCTTTTAATGATGGCATACCATTTGGTCCAGTGTCACGTTTATGATCATAACTGAGATGTCCATTAGCAAAAATTCCTAAAATATATTTAAAAAGAAAACATAAAATTTATATATAAAGCTAACGAACGATCTTAATTGAAATTAGTAGCGTTCTTTATACATTCTCGATGTCCGTAAATGCACAAACAAACGCTGCTAATACTGTTTGCACCTAAAACATAATCTGTATTTTCAACATCTAATTTCTGTAAATCGTCATTATTATTGAGTACGGCATGTCTAATTCCTCTATTTTGTTTATCCCATTTCCAGTCTCGTATTAAATTACGACCATCTTTTGAATAACTCGAGTAAGTATCAATTGGATCTTTGTCACTCCCTTGAACATGCGAAACTAAAGTTTGTCTTCCACCTCCCATAATCACATTAATATTTCTTCCCGGTGCATCTTCAATTAATTGTCTTGCAATATCTTTACATCCCATTTTAATATCATCATTTTTCATTTTCTCTTCACATTCCCATTCTCTATCAGCAATATGGCTATATAAACTGCAAGGTGTTGCATGTGTAACTCTTGTTGTTGTAACAAAACCGGTTTTTATATCTTCATCCATGGCCCATTCCAATATTGATTTAACTTGATTTTCGGGATTTAATGTGGCAGAACAATTTTGAAATTTTACAGCACTACTTACACCGCCTGTTTTATCATTACATTTCACTCCACAAAAAATCGCTGACGCTGTTGATGTTGAATCTGGAACTTGCATATCAGCTGAATATGTCTACAACAAGAATAGAACATATAAGTTATCAGAGGCAGAGATACAATAAAATATAAAGAGAATATTGATTAAAAAATAACAAATAAAGACTTCGATTTAGAATTAGTTTGTAATACCTTGAGCATGCCGAAATTTGGAAAATTCTCCCAAGATAAATTTCCCTCTTCACCATATTTATAAATTCGCGCAGCTGTTTCAGTAGTTGGCCCCATTCCATCTCCAAGAAATAAGATAACATTTTTTGCACGCTTTGTATTTATTTGTACTTTCAATGATTCTTTTAATTCATCTAATCCAGAATCAAACCATATCTTTTGTTCTAGTGAAAGTTTATCTTTCCACGTATCAATTGAATGAGTAACATCATTTCCGTCCTCAATACTGACAACAAAACCAATGCTGATTAACGTTATTATAATAGCTAATATAAAAACAATTAAAATAAATAATTTTGTTTTAATAAATTCAAGACACCTCATCAATTTTGAATTGTTATTATTATTATTATTATTATTATTATTATTATTATTGTAGTATTGAAATTGCTGCATTTGTATAACACTTCCACCTTCTTCAGTTGTCGTCATGTTGATTTAAATTTTGTATTAACTAAATAATATTAAATAATGCAAGTTACTAGAAATTGATTACAATTATTATTAAACTCATATGTACAAATATGCATAAAGTTGTTTCATATGTTATTATTTCTTTAAAATATTTGTCTTTATCTCTTTTACTTTTATTCCACTTTAATTACACTTTTTATCTACATACATTACACAATACAGTTATAAAACTTTAATCTACACAGAGTTTTGTTCTCGTATAATGTCAACGGCAATAAATCAAAAAGTCAACTGAAAATTTGATAATATTTTAGAAAATAGATGGCGTAAATACAGAATATTCTTAACTTGCCAATTCCCGATATGCATACGTTTTCTTTTAATTATTGAACATTTCAAGATTATCAGCTTAGTTTTAATATTTTCTTACATAAAGTTATTATAAGCAATATTTCTCAGTATATGAAGTTTTGTTTTAATAATTTGCTTTGAAATATATTTAATAATTATAAGAATGATGTATTAAGTTTATTCCAAAATATTTGCAGTCAACTTTCTGATAGGACTATTTTACTACAATTTATTCATTCAACTACAATATTTATGAAATTTTTGAATTAAGATATCTACCATAAAATCGGAGTTTAAAATTTAAGCTGACATGTAATTATTATGTTTTATAAATTCCATAATTAGTTAGGTAAATTTTTTATTTTATAAACCAAATTTAAGCCAAAATAAAATGTATTGTTTTAACTTTATTAGTAAAATATGAATAATTATAAAATTTGATTGTGACAAAGCGATTTAATATAAGGAAATTAAAATTTTAATTAGTTTCTATGATAAAACTGACAGAACTGCCATAAAATATATATATATATTTTTCCTATTATGTAATATCACACTTAAACGATACATCTTATTATAGGGTATAAATGAGTGTCAAAAGTATTGGATTATCGAATTTCAATCGAGATTTTGATTTGTTTATGTTGTAGTTTATTAAACTTTTTGAACTTTTATTTTTGATTGAACAGTGATTGACTATTACTCTTATATGTAATTATAAAATAAACTATTGATTGCAACACAAAATATAAAAGTTTTTAGAAAAATTGAACTAACTAACTGCAGCATTATATATTTTTCTACTGAATTGATAGATCATAATTCCTTGCACGTAAGTTTTAAATATTACGAAAAATTTGTGTCACTGTCAAAAGTTTTTATGGTATATTATTGCTTATCATTATTTATATTTGTTATTAGTTATTACTTTATTATTTATTTTATAAGGGTCAATATTATTTAAAAAGATTCAATGTATAGAGAATTAGAAAAAAGTTCAATTATAAGTAATCTTTGCCAATAAAACAAATTAAGTTTTGTTTTTAAAGATTTTAAAGTTTTCTTAAAAAATAAACATAATGTGAAACCTAAAATCAATAGAATATCCTTTTATTTTCTTCCCTATCCAATAAGAATTTGTTTTTCCTTTATAAATAGCCTAAAGCAAATTTTGGGAGACACAATTAGCAGATAACTAGATATGTATAAGTACTATTAAAAACAGTTTTTTTATAAATAGTTAATATATTATCAAGGTAGCGATATTTAATGTTCATTTTGTTTTTATTTTAAATTTCAGATGGCGTCAGCTATTCAAATTATTAATAATTGGCAGAAAGGAATGCGCACATTGAGCGACAGTGCAACTTTTTTATTCAACAATAAGACGATGTCTGATATTACATTCGTCTTCAGTGACAACGAGAAATCAATAAAAATTCATGCTCATAGTTGGATTTTGTCAATGTTAAGTCCAGTATTTTATGAGTGCTTTAAAGCGAACTTTGAAGTTTTAAAACAGATTCCTATGTCTGAATCACCGTATGAAAGTTTTTTGGAGTGTCTCAGATTTGTTTACACAAGTGAATGTATTCTGACAAAAGAGAATGCCTTTGAAGTAATGAAAGTTGCACAAAAATATTCTCTGAACTTTTTAGAAGAAGATTGTGCTGATTACATAATTAAATCCGTTTCTGTAGAATCTGTTTGTCCTTCATTAGACAATGCGATAACATTTGGACCAAATAATCTTAAAGATAAATTGATCGAATTTATTGCTCTAAATATTAGTTCCGTTTTAAAGACAAACTCATTTCCGAACATCAACAAAGACTCATTGGAAGCAATTTTGAGTATCGAGAAAACAGGACCAATAACTGAAATGGAAATTTTTAACGGAGCTATGAAATGGGCATCAAAAAAATGTAATTCTACGGGGCTAGTTGTTAATGGTTCTAATAAACGTCAGAACTTGGGTGAACTTGTAAAAAAAATTAGGTTTTCTACGATGACTCCTGTTGAACTAGGTCAATGTATTGCTAAAGAAGAAGGGCTTTTAACAGATGAAGAAGGATATTCGCTTTTATTATCAGCTTCTACAAATAAATCTAACAAACTTGGATTTCGAAATGATCCCAGAAAATATTTAAATAACTTTGACAAAACAATTGAAAAGGAGATTTTGCTATCTGATAATAATTATTATGATTACCGCTCTCATCCTGGTGATTCCAATACTAGATCAAGGTTTACAGTAAATAAAATGATTTATATTACTGGATTATATATTGTCGAGCCAAAATTAACTCAAAATGCAACAATTCAATTTTTTAACGATAAAAATAAAATTTTGCTTGAGGAGACCTTTGAGGTCGTAATTTATGGGTTTGGTTATCGTCAATTATCAAGTCCTTTATTAATCAATCCTAATCAAGAGTACATTGTTGATGTAAAATTTGATAATATTCATTGCAATTTTCGGTATGCCGAAAAACAAGAAGTTCCATGTTCAAAAATAAAAGATGGAGTTGAATTTCGTTTTTCAGAGTTAAGTCAATTACTTAATGTTTTTTATTTTCAATCATTGGATACCGTCGATTCACACTATTCTTAATTAGATATTGTTAAAACTTACATCGAAACGGAACTGAAACATACTGAAATGAATATAAACATTTTGTGGCGGAAGATATATTATTTTACATCGTTCAAGACTTGAGTTTGATTTTAAAAAAAATTATTAAGAAACTATCAAAAATTTTTTTTAATTTTTCAGTTGATATATATATCTTTCACAATCTATATGATCACGAATTTGTACTGCTATTTTTCCAATATACCCTGAATAATGAGCAAAAAATTGCGAAAGGTAATTTGAAAATAAGGTTCAAATTGAAGACTTGTTATAAAAAAAAATTTCTGCTGTTTTCGAAAAAAAAAAAATTTAGGCAAGTATTTTTAAAATTTGGTATATTTTTAAATAAATTATACTTGTATAATCACTACATTGAATCCACTAATCAATAAGATTCATCATAATATTGAAATAATTCAAACAATTTTTTAGAGTTGGTCTAAATTTTTTTTCAGTTTAAATTTGTGTAGACTATTCTGAATGATAATATAATTAACTCAAATTATTCGTTCTGCCATGAATTGAAAAAATCGTAATTACAAAAATGTTGCGCTATAAAAAACGATTTACCGTGCTTTTCAATTTGTAATGAAATGGTTTTTCCCCATAACTGAATTCATCCAAAAATGGGGACTGTTTCGGTTATTAACCGGCAAATAATGTAACATTTGTTGCACATACATCTTGTATTTATTTGTATTTTTAATAATAGCTTTTAATTCATAATCATACAAAATCTGGTAAAAGTTTCTGTTTCCATTTATCTATCTTCCTCAATACTGGTCATTGTTATTATATGTATAATATAAAAATAATAAAAATTATTTTAACAAAGTGAAAACATCACCACCTTTTTTCACACATAATAGTACATTTTGTCTACAACAAAATACAGTTTTTAAAAATTCATGACATATAAAGTTTTTTGTGTATTTTGTAACGTTAATAAATTCAAAAAGTTAACTGAAATTTTGAAATGTTATAGCTTTAAATAGTGAATTAAAAATTAAAATTCATGGAAATAGACAAGAGTCGGTATTAATTATTTTAATTTACTTTATTTTTCAATATTTTTTTAATTCACTTTCAGGTATTCTTATATGTACTTTTTTTTTTGAATAATTTCCTCTCAACTTTGGTAAAATATACAACGCTACTAGAGAACTGTGAACTTGCGGCTATAACTATAACTATGCACTGATAGTATTCCAGTTTCGAAAATTTTTGACATTCGTCGTCACAATTTTGCTCTTTTTGTTTATCTTTTTATTTTTTTTATATTATTATTTATTTTTCATTTTTTAATCATTACAATCTTAGATTAAAGTAACTACAATATTTATATATATAGAATTTAAAGTTTAATTGAGAAGATATTACAACAACAATCAACGTAAGTTAAATGTATTCTGAAAATTTTGTGCCATTATGCTAAAAATTTTTATTTTATTTTAATTCCAACAAAGTCTTTATAAAAGAAATCATGCATAGATTAATGAGGAGAAATAGAAGATTAAAAAAATTGTATACAGCCTTTTATAGGCGAGAACTTTAAAATAGCGATAAATCATTGTTGCTAATAAAACAATGTTATTAAAATTATTAATAAATATAACTAATTAATAATCAATAAGCATCAAAATCCAAAGTGGTCCAAAAAATAGTTTTAAATTTTTTTCCCAACTTATAAAAATTTGGTTATATTCTAATTTGAAACCTAAAACAGATACTTTAAATTTCCAAACCAATTGTAAGCTAAAAAATATTTATACTTTGAATCTACCTTTACATAATTTTATTTTTATTTTAAATTTCAGATGACTTCCGTTATCCAAAATATGAATAATTGGCAAAAAACTATGCGCACATTGAGCGAAAGTGCAATATTTTTATTTAATAATGAGACAATGTCTGATGTTACATTCGTCTTCAATAACCACAATTCTGCACTCAACTCAGTTCAAATTCACGCTCACAGTTGGATTTTGTCAATGTTAAGTCCAGTATTTTATGAAAGTTTCAAAGAAAACTTTGAAGTTTTAAAGCAGATTCCTATGTCTGAAGCATCGTATGATAGTTTTTTGCAATGTATCCGATTTGTTTATACAAGTGAATGCATTCTGACTCAAAATAATGCCTTTGAAGTAATGAAAATTGCTCGAAAATATTCTCTGACCTTCTTAGAAGAAGATTGTGCTGATTACATAATTAAATCCGTTTCTGTAGAATCTGTTTGTCCTTCGTTAGACAATGCGATAACATTTGGTCAAAATACTCTTAAAGATAAATTAATCGAATTTATTGCTCCAAATATTGCTTCCGTTTTAAAGACAAAATCATTTCCGAAAATTAACAAAGAGTCATTGGAAGCAATTTTGAGTATCGAGAAAACTGGACCAATAAATGAAATGGAAATTTTTAACGGTGCGATAAAATGGGCATCACAGAAATGTATTTCTACGGGGTTAATTGTGGATGGTTTTAATAAACGCGAGCACTTAGGTGAACTTGTAAAAAAAATTCGATTCCCTACGATGACTTCTAGTGAACTAGGCCAGTGCATTGCTAAAGAAAAAGGACTTTTAACAGATGAAGAAGGATATTCACTTTTGTTATCTGCTTCTACGGATATAGTTAATAAGTTTGGTTTCCGACATGATCAAAGAAATTTTTTTATTGATTTAGACAGAATAAACGTAAAAGAAATTTCGTTATTTAGTTCTCTTCATACATCTTACCGTAGTATTATATCTCGTAATTTCAAAAGTAAATCAAGATTCACAGTCCATAAGATGATTTATATTACTGGAATATCTATTGCCACTCCGGAAATACCTCAATATGCAACAATTCAATTTTTTAACGATAAAAATAAAATTTTACTTGAAGAAACCTTTGAGGTCGTACTCTATGGATTTGGTTATTGTCAATTAACAAATCCAATATTAATAAATCCTAATCAAGAGTACATTGTTGATGTTAAATTTCAAAATATATATTGTAATTTTCGGTATGCCGTAAAACAAGAAGTTCCATGCTCAAAAACTAAAGAAGGAAATGAGTTTTGTTTTTCAAGGTTAAGTCAATTACTTAAAGTTTTTTATTTTAAATCAGTGGATTAAATTATAAACAAATTTCATTACGTAAAATACATGATATACATATATAATTGTATCATATGTAAAATATTATAAAAGTATGTACTAAATAGTATTTTATTTTTTATTCTTCAGTCAATCTGACTTCCATTTTATACGGTTTTATAATTGTATGGTTTGTAACAACATCAAACAAACTTATATAATAACTTAATTTAAAATAAAAATTTTAGAAATAAATAGTTTATTGATTTATCTTTATGAAATTTGAAACATTTTTTGCAGAACATCTTAATATTCACTAAAAACATAATTACCTTTATAGAACGTAATTTTTAAATCTTAAATCTAATACCTAAAATTGAAAAAAATTCAAATTATAATACTTTCATAATACAAAAACTTTTCTATTTCATATTTAAATAAATAATATGCAGTTTTCTATTTAATTAAACGTTTACCTTTTCAAACCAATTCGGCCTAATTTTTACATTTCTTGTTTCCTAATTTAAATTTATTAAACAGTATTTTTACGAGAAAACTATCTAATATAGTTTTCAAAATTTAGAAAAATCATTCCATCCTATTTTATAGTCATTGGTTATAATTTAATTACCACTGAACTAAAATTATTTTTCAAAGAAAAAAGACCAGTTTAACAGAAACTGATCAAAAAATGTAAAATTGAATAGAAACGTCAAAAAAGTTTAGTTTTGAAATAGTATTTTGGAAGAGTAATTTTTTTTATGTAATCACAGTAAAAATAAAAATAAAAATTGAAACGATAGTGATTATAAAAATACTTAATATCAAATTTAAATATTTAAAGTACTTTTTTTTATGTTAGAAATTATATGTTATTGAAAAAACATGAAACAAGTGAATGAACGTGGATGTTATTTTTCTCTTGCATTTTCTGCATTCTCATTTTTTATTGCATGTGGAAGTTTAATATCATTTTATCCATCTGATCGTATTTCATTTCAACGTGGTGCAATTTTAACAAGTTTAGGTTTTGTTTATTTTGTATCATTAACAGATTTTTTTAATAAATTTTTACTTGAAACATCAAATGGTTTAAAAATACGTAAAAAATTTCGTTTACGTTTATCAGATGTATTGGATATAACAAATAAGTAAGTTTATTTTAATAATATTATATCATTTGTTTTTCTCGTTTTTTTTTCTTCTTCTTCTTCTTTTATCCCTATTGTAGATTAAGATTAATTAAACAAGAAACGACGAAATTTATGGGCAGAAATATAAAAAATATTTACGTAAATTTTATTGATTTCTTTTTTTTTTTTTTTCTTTTCTCCCATTCTTCTTTCGGATTTATATATATTTTTTTTCGTTTTTCTTCTTTATTTTTTGTAAAATATTACATATTTTTTGTAAAATATTACATATTTTACGTGTTAAAACTAATAAATTTCGTGTGTGTTCCCAAAAAAGAAAAACAAAAAAAAAACATAAAATAGAAAATAGAAAACAACAAAAAATAATAAGCGAAGAAAAAAATTATTAGTTATTATTTGTAATTGACTTCACCTTCCAAAATTTACCCTACCCCCCTCTCACTCTCGCTTTTATGAATATTTAAAATAAACAAAAATATAATTATCATAATAATAATTATTTATTATTATAAATTGCCTTAAATTCTTCCACATTTTAATTATAAACTAAACTAAATTACTAAAAATATGAAATAAACAAAAACAAAAAAAAATGTAGAACTTTGTATTTTTTAGTATAGAATGAAAAATAATACAGAAAAGAAAGATTAAATTTATTTGTAACAGAGGAAAAAAAAAACAAAAATGTTGTTGTTTTTGTTTTTTTGCGGTGCGGAATCATTTTCATTTATTTTGTTTTTTTTTTCTTGTTTTTTTTTTGAAATTTTTATGCATAAATATTTTTGTTGTGATGACATTTTAATTATGGGTCAGGCATTCCAGTACAAACATTTAAAAATTTATTTTCTTTATTAGAAAATAAATGCAGTAAAAACTTTTCTAATCTGACCATTAAATTTAATAAAGAAATTTTACTAAGCATATGGTCCAATTTGGATCATGAAATTTTGTTAAAATCAAAATGAATTTCAATGCAAAGTGGTCCGATTACACGGTGTTCAATTAGTCATGTTTTACTGTAATAATGTTTCTAGAATTGACTAATTTTGATTGAATGTTTTTAACGTTAAATAAGAATGAATAAAATTAGAATAAATCAAATTAAATCAACAAACACAAATGGTATAGAAATAAAAAAAAAATGTAGGCATCTCATTATTTGTTTTGTAGTTTATTTATTTATATAATTAATTTTTATTAGAAAACAGAATGAACACAAATTTTATTCTATAAATATTTTTCCTTATCAATTCTTTAATTCTCAATTCAATTTAGTTGATTTTTTTTTTGTTGTTTTATTATTATTGGACTCATTTTTCTAGACTTTCTTATCTTTGTTTTGTTTTTGTTTTTTGATTCAAATCAAATCAAAACAATGAAAACCCTTCATTTCACACTTAATAACATTTTTATTCCATTATTCTTTATCAGTTTTATATTTTGGTTTTTTTTTCTTGTTTGGTCTGTTTTTGTTTTTTATATTTCGCGTCTCGTCTGTTTTAATCACGTAAATTTTATGACGAGTGCTTTTGATTGTTGTTGTTCAGTTTTTAGATTTTAGTTTTTTTTTATCAAAGAATAGAAAGAAAAATATATAACTATTTATAGAATCAATAGAATTTATTAGTACACACACAAACACATACACACACACCCATAAATTAGTGAAATAATAAATGATAAAAAGATAAAATAAAAGCACACATTAATCAATTACACGTGACTCTCTTTTCTCTTTATTCTTTTTTTATTTTTTTTTTTATTATTTTTTTTTTTTAATTTCATAATTTTTCATTTTCTACTTTTTTTTTGTTTTATTTTTTTTTCTTTTTTCTTCTATTTTATTACAGATTAGTCTCAGCTGTTCAAGCACTTTTATCAAGTTTGGCCGGTGCAATTGTATGCCGTTATTCTTGTACAATATCATTTTTACATGCAAGTCATTTTATATCAGAAGCATACGCATATTTTGGTGCAGCATATTTTATTTTTGATATTTGGTCAATGTACAAGGTAAATTTTTTTTTGTTGTTTTTCTAGATTTATAAAAAAAAATGCTTTTAATAAATTAATGTTGAATTTCACAACAATTTTAAGAATGATCTTTGGATCTCTCAACAATCTATTAGGGCAGAGATTATAATATCAATACAATGAACTCAACTCTACCAATTATTGTTGTCGGTCTTACAAAATTGATTAAGTTGAGTTCATGGAAATTCTTTTATATTCTGCCTTTCTGCGCTAATACAAAAAAGTTTAAAATTTACTTTTATTATTAACTAACATTCACTTAAAATTGTAGTGAAACTCGACAGTAAAGTATTCAACACACATCATCAATCAATCTATTTCAATCATTTAGAAACAAATTAATTCAGTAAATTTTCTTTTAGAATTAAACGTTGAATTTTTAGAGAATCAAATTTTATCATTTTTTATTTTTGCTTTATTTTTTGTTCCACGCATTTTTAATTTGTTTGTTTTTTTTTACTTCAAATAATTCCAATTGGATAAAAATCAAATTCTTTATATAAAATTAAAAAAGGTGTAAAAAATTCATTATTATTTAAGGTCTTTCGTCTAACTGAAGCATTTACAGTTACTGTTCGTTAACGGAAGGGATCCAAAAAAAATTTGTGACTAATTTATGATTCACAAAAAAATAATTTTAATAGATTCCTTCATTTTTCAAATGAATTCGCTATTTTTTGTTATTGTTGTTATTGTTTTACATTCTATTGTGTTATTAAAGCGAAAATTTGTCTGCAAAATTTTTTTTTATTTATAAACAAAAAAAAGTTGAGTCATATTTTTCCACGAAATTTGTTTGTTTTTTTTTTTTTTGTTTTGGAATAAAAACGAATTCATCCTCATCCGACTAATAAATTATGAAAATATAAAAGAAATTTCAAGTGGATGTGATTAAGGGGGTTCTGGTGGACCTTCAAAATTATCTCTTTTAATTCTGTATTTGCTTCATAGTCTGAACATATGGTATGATTGAACCCGACATTATTGCGTCGTTGGCAAGATCTCTTTTTTTTTTTCAATATATTTGAAGAAACAAACCCGAACTTTGTAAATGTCTTAAAAATTCTTCAAATATAAAAATGGTTTTCCTTCAAAAAAACCCACAATAAATAAAACGCCAAATTAAATTTCATTTTTGTTACGTTTCATTTTTTATTGTTTTCGGACGAGATGTAAAGTGGGAAATGCTTCTTGTATTTAAAATTGTGATTAAAAAAGGATAAAAACAAATTTTTAATAAGAGAAAAAAAAAATCTTTTTTCGCAACTGAAATTCAATAAAAGACAAAACATAAAAACTAAAAACAAATTTTTTTTTAAAATTGATTTAAGATGATTAAAAAATTGCTTCAACAAAAATTTATTGAAAATTTATACAATTAGATTCAGTTGAGTTTATAAAAAAAAAAACAAAACTAATTATTTTATTTTTTTTTTGGTTTATGGAAACAAAAATTTATCTGTTGTAATTAAGTTGTTTTTTTTTTTCACCATAATTATTTTATTATTCGGAAATTACTTGCGGTTATCTTATCTAATGTAATCTAATCTAATATTTATTTTTACTCACAAAACGGTAAATTAGTGTTTACAAGAATATATTTTTTCAACGAATTTAAAATTCATAAATATTTAAAATTTAATTCTGATTTATTTTTCCAGTGGCAACACTCGTCGTGTTAATGAATTATTTAAAGATAATATTGCTAATAGTATAACTTCTTTTAATATTGTTGTATATTCATCCTGTAAAAGGTCAAAATCATGTTCCTCTAATTTTTTACTTATTGATAAAAAAAACTTAAAATTTTAGTTCATGTGTTTGCCGCCAGTATTAGAAAGTTGTGAATGGGAATTAATTTGGATTTGTATTCTAATTGGAATTATCTTACAAATCGTCTTTAAATTTCATTTTTTCCGATTATTATTATTTACTTTTTAGGCTAAATGCCTTAGGTGATTTTAACAATATTCTTAAACCCACAGAAAATTAAAAATACATTTTCAACGTAAAAATATTCACCGAACAAGCATCGCAAATGATCAACTGAAAATGTGTCTTCTATTTTGTTCCACATTTCTAAATATTTCGTGTTATAAAAAAATAAATAAGAATGCGTGAAATTCGATTTGTTTTTCTTTTTTTCTAAATCAAAATTTTCTAATTTATAAAAAATATAAAAAAAAAATTAACACAAAAACCAGAAACAAAAATCCATTTTAAAAATATTTTTTTTCTCACAAAAATCACTCACTTGACATTTGTATAAAAAAGTTTTTTTACTGCCAAATTATAGTTTCTACGTCATTCCAAATCAATTTTTCATACATCGAAAATAAATATGTACGATGAAAAATAATTAATATAATTATATTTGCATTTTGTGACCATTTACGTCAAATAGAATCAAGTAAAATTTCTAACCTTGTGAAGCATCAACAACAATAATAACAACAATAACAACAACAGTAATTATTATAGAGGAGTGGTAAATTTATTGTTGTTGTTGTTTCATCATATCACATAAAAAAAATACTCTGCTCTACTTTATTTCTTGTTTAAGTCTATAAAAAATTAAAACACTCCTATTCTATAGTTTTATTCTTATTATTATTATCCCTATTAGTTTTATTACTTTATGATGAATTTCACTGGAAATTATTTTCACAAGAAACTAAACGAATTTTTCTTTTTACGTTCAAAATTATAGCAAAGTTTCATAATTTTTCCAAATGAAAGTTTTTCTCTTAGGAATCATTCTCTGGTCCGTTAAAAGAAAGAGAAAAAATAAAGTTATAAAGTAAAATCTGACGAAAGGATAATCCGAAATAGAAAGATCATTTCTCATTGAGTGTACTACGTGACAAAAATAATCTAAATAGAAAAAAAAACGAATTTTACTTTTCCACTAAATAACAAAAAAAAAAAAAATTCAATCACCTTAAACATCATTTATCATTCTCATAATTTACTAAACAATTTAATTAAAATAAACTTATAATCTTACTAAAATTAATTTCATTTAATTTGTTGTTTTTTTTTCTTCTTTTCATTTTTATTATAAAAAAAAGGTACACGCAGCATCAACAGCACAAAAAATAACCGATAAATTAAAATCTGTAACTGGCACAAATAAAGATAAATTAAAATATGGTAATGGACGACTTTATGATAAACAACAAGAACAGCAACAACAAAATTTTGATACAACAAATGAAAATAATAATAAAAAAAATGGAAATTTAAAGAATGAAAAATATTTATCAGATTATGAAAATTCAAGTGTTACAACAACTGGAAAAGATTTTGCTAAATATATGATAAATAATCCAATTATGATGATTCATCATATATTTGTTGGAAGTATTGGTTTAGCTGTTATTGCGGTAATTAAATCTAATAATTTATTACAATTTAATGTGATTCTTTGTTGTTCTTTTTTTTTTTTATTAAAACTCCGTTATTTGTTTATTTTGTTTGTTTGCGTTCGTTTTTTTTTTTGTGTTTTCCCAACAAATGGAAATCAAATATAAATGAGCCGCGTTTTTTATTTGTTACCAATTATTCTGTTGAATGTAATTACTGATTATTGAACAGTTCAAATTTATTACGATTAATTAATTTAAATTTAATGGGTTCTGATGTCACCACTATGTGACCATTAAATAAAAGAAGTTCACTATAACTATAAGGTATTAAGGTTATTTTAAATCGACTTATGTCGAATCTTCAAAATTAGATTTTGTAATTAAATGACTCATTCTTAACTAAAAAAAAAAAAAAACGTTTGATTCAAGGTAATGATAGTCTTGACCTTTCAAAGTATTTTAATTAATGTATTTTCTTGTACTGGCAAAAAGGTGTTGATTTACACTGTTGAATATTTTCTAACAAAATTGTAAAATTAATGTAATATGTCGTCATCATAATCTTTGCTTTTATTTGATTTTTATATTTTAATTTTTTGTTTATTTTTATCAGCTAAATTTAAAACTATTTGAAAGTGAAATTATGTCAAAACTCAGCTCTTAAATAAATTTACAAGAGTTAATTCAATCATTCCGTAATTATTTGAATTGCTTTGGAATTATTTCAATAATTTTAACTCTCGAAATTACTCGTCGGAAGTGTCACTCTCTGTGATGCGTTGAAGTTTTTTATTTAACAAAAATATTGTAAATTTTAGTGTGCCGACTTTTATTTTTAATCATTACGATAAATTTTCTAATTTTACACTGCGATTCTATTAGTCGGAACATTAGTGAAATATAATACTCGAATAACTTATATCTTGATAAAAGAAAAAAAATAAACAAAACAATAAAACAAATAACAATAAAATAAAAGAAGTGGCTATCAAAGACATTCAATAGTTATATTATATTCTGACTTTACACAGGACTTGTAACATCTTGTTATTATTGAATGTTTTTTACTATTATTATCTTGATAAATTAACTAATTGATTAATAATCTTATTGTTTTTTATTTATTTTTAGTATCTTCGTGGTGGTTTAGGTGATTGTATATTTAGTTATATATATATGATGGAAATATCAACACCATTTGTATCATTACGTAGTATATTAAGTCGTATGAATTTAAAAACATCAAGATTTTATATTGTTAATGGTTTAACAATGTTAGCAACATTTTTTGTATTCAGAGTATTAATGTTACCATACTTATTCTATTATTATAGTCAAGTTGCTAATGTAACATATTTTCAAGGTATATTATCATTACCAAGAGGATGTAAAATTGGTATTGTTATTTTATTTTTTCCACAATATTATTGGTTTTATTTGATGGTGACTGGTGCAATGAAGGTTTGTTTATTTTCACTATATTTTTCTCTTTTACTTTAAAATATATATTTATCAGTTTGAATTGATTTGTGTAAGAAATGTTATGACATTTTGAATAAAATATGAAGGAAACGAAGTAACACATTAATTTATTAATTTATTTTAAAGTTTGCGAAAATGTTTTTTGTCTAAATAATTTTAATATTTAATTTGAAACTCTTTTAACCAACGATTCTTTGTTTTATCGTTGTTATAATTAATAAAATCAAGAAATTTGTAGTACGCCGTTAATTAATTTAATAACGCGTTTCTAGGTATGTTCGGTTGATTGTTAAAAAAATGTATTCTCAAATTCTTTTTAATTGTTCTCATAAATATTCAGTAGTTTGAAATAATTGCCTCTGTAATGTGTTTTTTTCCCTCAATTAATTATTTATGGCATACATGAACGAAGTAAGAATTAATGAAAAAGAAAGTAACTTTCGTTCACGAATTTATAAGAATATTTATAGAATTTATTTGTTGATTTGTACTAAATTTGAAGAATTTAATAATGTACTTAGATTCTAGACCAAGGTGTGAGTGATTGTTACCTTTATATCAGACATGTTGAAATACAATATTTTTCATAATGAGGACAAAATTTCAAAATGAAATTTAATATTTGTGTTCTGAAGCGGTTCAAACAATTTTTTTTTCTTTAAATAAAATTGGTCAAAATATCATTAGTAAAAAAAAAAACCCATCCTAAAATTCTTATATAATATTTTTAATGTAATCGGATTCCTTCTAAATAATTATGCTAATAATTTTCTTCTTTTCATTTTTATTTTCAGACATTTTTCCCAAAAAAACAGAAAGAATGTAAACAAGATAATGGAATTGATGTAAATAATAAAACAAATGAAATAACATCATTGATTGACAATAAATACAATTTAACGGAGAATACAGCTAAAAATAAATTATGAGACAAGAGGAAAAAACAGAAAAAGAAGAAGAAGTGTTTTAATTGAATTTAATTTTTATTTTATGTAGAATTATAGAAAAGAAAAATAATAATAAAGAAAAAAACAAAAACAAAATAATCTTCCACCGCACATTAAAAATATAAATCTCAGTGGATTGGAATAAAATGCATATAAGAAAAAAAAATGTTTTTTTAGTCAAGAAAGAATGCAAAAATTAAAACAAAAATAAAACTAAATTAATCTAAATAAAAGAAAAAAGGAAAAAAAAAATTGGATTTTAATTCGGTAAAATAAAAAGAAAAGAAAAAAAAATTTTTTTGACGTAAATAATTGTTACTGTCTTTAGAGAAGAATGAAGTATTTTAAAGTTTATATAAAGTGAACAAATGAAAAGAAAAACGTAACAAAGAATTTTACATTTTATTATAAAATTATTAAATTATAGCCGAATATAAAATCCATTTACAACAGTAATTATTTAAACTTAGCTAGTCAAAAAGTCTATAAAATAAAATAAAATAAAAGAAAAATTATATGAATAAAGAAAAAAAAAGCATAAATGAATGTTATTGAAATTGAGCTTTCAATGTGAACCAAAAAAAAAGAAGAAGAATGTTTTCGTGTGTTCTCATAAGGTAAAGTGGATTAATTATGGATCCTTTTATTGAGTACAAAAGAAAATTATTTTTTTGGTTATATTTTTGTATTTAAATAGTTTATTATTTTAGAAAGGAGCCACACTAACAAATTAAAAAAAAAAAGAAAATAAAATAAACGAATAATAAATTATTGTATAAATTCCATTCCATTTTTTTTTTTTTAATTTTTTTCACAATTTTATTTTACATGAATTTTTTTTTAGTTTGATTTATTTTTTTTTCTACATTATTTTTTTTTTTTTTCTTAAATGGATCTTTTGGAATAGAAATTAATCAAATTATTAAGAAAAAAAAAAAAGAAACACAAGTGCCAGAAAATTTAACTGAAAAAAAAAATGAAAATTTTTGATAAAATAATAAAAAAAAAACAAGATTTTTTGATGAATTTTAAAAAAAAAATGGAAAAAGAAGATGAATATTAAAAATGGGAATTAAAATAATAAAAAGAAAAAATTAAATGAAGATAGGTAGCAAAATGTTTGCCACAAACAAAAAAAAAACGCTTTATTTGTATTTAATGTTAAATGTTTGATAAAATATATAAATATAAATATATATATATATAATTAAATTTCATGAGTTATAAGATATGGATTATAAAAAGTTGATGTGAGGAAGAAGAATTAAAAAAAAAATATTATAATGGGAGCTTTTCACTAAATGACTGAAATCTTGTGCACTAAAATATACTATTTATATAATATCATTATGAACAGGGCGAATTATATTAAACTTTATGTTTTTATTTAAACAGTGTTTAATAAATGTTATGAAAATATTTGTTTATGTTGTTTTTTTCTCTCAAACAAAAAAGCGCATATTATTGTTGGAAATTTGTGAATATTTTTATAAATTTAAAAAGTTTTTATCGTTTTCAAATCTTTGAAACCCAATCAATTTATCCCTTTAAATAAATTTTTTTACACATACAATGTGAATATTTATGATCTTCTATAAAATATAATTTTTTTAATTGTACAACAAACAAGCAATATGATAAATTTCCTTCGGTAGTTAGTCCTTCCTTTTTACCTTTTTTAAAAAATTGAAATTTCAAATATTTGAGAAATTTACAAATTTATTACACGCGGTTGCCAGTTCAGTTCACTGAACTGAAAATAAAATGGATTAGTTTCATTTCTTTAAAATACGAATAATGCTACAAAAAAATTATAATGAGAAAGAAAATATAAGTTTAGAGAGAGAGATAAACATTGTGACAAATGGCAACACTGATTTTTTTTTTGACAGAACAATTTTTCAATTTCAATCAATTTTTCAAGCGAAGAAAAGCATGTGTGTTTTGTGAAGATTTTGATAAATAAATTGTTTGAAATATTAATAACGTAACAGAGAAATAAAGTTACGTTCATTTATACATTGAAATTAATAAACCACTAAAATATACGTAATTAAATAAATATTATATAAAAAAAATAATGCCGAAAAAACGTTCTGTAAGTTAACTTTATTGTATTTCTCTTTTTTCCATAATTAAAAAAAAGATAAATATTTTTTGATTGTTTATCAAAATAATCAGTTTAAATTTGTTATAAGTTAATTTTTATTTAGTTAATTGTGGTAGTATTATTTTTTTTGGCAAGAAAAAAACATGCACAAAATGGTAATTACATGATTTTATAAATTTTTTTTGTCTTATTTCTTTTTCTAAGAAAGAAAAGAAACTTAACTTTTTTTTTTGTGTTTAATTTTTCTTTGTTATTTTATTTTTTGCAATTTTATTTTATCCTTATTTTTAATAAATTAATGAGTTTTGTTATTGAATTTTTTGTTTGAAAAATAAAAAGGAAAAAAACAAAAAAAAAAAGAGGTAAAACTTTTTTTTGTTTTTTTCTTTACAATTTTTTCACTGTCAAAACATAACCAACAAAAAAAATCATGAGAAGGAGAAAAAAGAGAGAGAAAGAGCGTGAGAGGAAAAAAGTTGCATGCTAACGAAAAAAAAAGAAAAAAAAAAGACGAAAAAAACCGTAAAAAAGCAAAAACATGAAAAATTCGTATTAGCCGCGCGCCGGATAATATTTTTGTCTATTTTCTTAACCGTTAATTTTGTTGCTTTTTTCTTCTGTGAAAAAAAAGTTTTCTTTAACACATTAATTGTAAAATGTTTTGATTAAAATTCTAATAAATAAATTAATAATAAACTAATATTAACTGGGGTGTGGTCTAAATTTTATTGATCTTTGAATGTCTGACTAGGATTTTACTTAAAGTTTAAGTTTTCGTATTTTGATAATTTATTCAAGGATGGGGAAATTAAATATTATTTTTCATTTCCGTTTAAGAAAAAATATATTTTATTTATTTATTTATTTATTAGGCAACAAAGAAAGAATCTTTTGGAATTGAAGATGATGATATTGAAGATTCTTCTGGTTCTGATTTCGATGAAGATGAAGATCCAGATACAATCGAAGTTCCAGGTAATTAAGAAAATATATATATTAATCTATTTCAATTAATTTTATTTTGAGATATTAGGATGGAAAAAGCATGCTTTTTTCCCAAATAAAATAATCTTTTTATGAAATCTTCTTGATTATGGACGGCCCTGAGAATCAATTTCGTCTCAAAATTATAAATCTATCTTTCCTATTTCTATCTCTTTTTCTCACCTTAAATCATTTTATATGATTAGAAGATAGTTTTCCTCAACTAAAAATTTTTGGTTTCTGGATATAATAATTTTATAAGTGTTTGTGTTTGTATGTATGTATTTGTATATGAAGTATTATGGAAAACGTTTTCTTTTTGAAATTTTTTTAAAAAGTAAAAAATTCTGTTTAATAAGCATGCGCACTAACTTCTCTTCTATTCCAAGTTAAAATTTATTATGTTTTAGGGGAGAATTTTTTTAAAAAAATATCCAGTAAAATTTCAAAATGGCTGATAAATTTTTAGTTGAAATGAATTATTAAGTGAGTGAAGACTAGAAATTCGTAGAGAGAAATTTTCAAAAGTTCTTTTTTTATTTTGTAATAAGAATTTTTTGTTTTAAAATATTGTGTATTTTACTTTTTAATTTTTTTTTCTACAATATAAAGGTGGTGGAAAAGATCTTGCAACAGCAATTGTAATGGCAAAAACAACATCAGATGATGATATAAAACCAATAATACAACAACAACATCATCATCACCAGCAACAGCAATCATTAATTACAACAACACCGGCTTCAAATATATCTGCAAAATCAACAGGAAAATTACCAGGAGGTTTAATAACAAAAGCAAATACAATTGGATATGATGTAATTAAACCAAATCTTAGTACAGGTAAAAGGAGAAGTTCTTATATATTTTACTTGCTTAAATTTAATGTAATCGATATAAATTTTGTATTATATTATAATTGTTGTTGTTTGTGTTTATTTAAATGATTTAGGTGGACTGTATGGTATGGGTCCTAGTAGTATGATGATGGGAGGTATGGGAATGGGTGGTCCAATGCCTGGATACTATCCAGGAAATAATATGGCCGCATCACAACTTGCTCAAGGTAAAACGTTTTCCCATATATATTTTTGAATAATTCTAACTTCATTTGCAATTGGCTACTACTACTGAATAATTTTCTTTTACCTTTATATGTTTTTTATTATTTAATGCAATATACATAATGCATAAGCTACAAGAGGGTTTCGATATTATTTAGTTGATAACAGAGATCATTTCAAATTGAGAACACTTCATAGATTTTGTGATAAGAGAATCGGTAAAGCAGATTGAACCAAAAAAAAATCGTATTTTTCTTTATAAAGATTTTTTTTTTTTAAATTTTAAAATCTTAATAATTGATTTTAAACGCAATAATAAAAATGACGATTAAAAATCGTATTGTACATATTTGTGTAAATGTATCAATATTACGCGATTCTTCTTTTTAAATAAATTAAAACGCATAAAAAATTAACAAGGTTTTCAAATCAAATTTATGATACTCTGAAAATTCAACAACAAAAACAGGGGCGAAATAATTGATTAAATTTTGATTAGAACAAAATGGCGTCTTACTTTGACTCTTAGCTTTTTCTTTTCTTTATTATATAGAAAATGCTTTACATTACTCTTAATGGAATATATTTCACAAGATTTATTTTTGACTTGTATGAAAAGTATTAAAAAATCATAAATGCACTTTTTTTTTTATCATTTTTAATTTGATTGGTCGAATTTGACAAAAAAATTTCGTTTAGTTTCGGTTTTTTATTTCATTCTTTTTAAAAAATCACACAGAAGGTTAAAGAATCTAATGTATTTCTTCACTTCTCCCTTTCTTCGTTTAAAGATAAATTATTAAATTTTGAAAATGAAAGAATTTAAAATTAATCACAATTAAAAATCAAGTAACCTAACTGTTTTGTTTGACTGACCGAATGACTGAAATTTTATTGAATTTTTTTTTTATCAACAATTAATCGTTTATTTAGTTTTATTTTTCAAAGAATGAATTATGCATTTTTTACAGAACATTTTTTGAATTAATATCAAATTGATGTAATTAAAATGAATAATACATCAAAGATGAAATAAAAACACTTAATTTATTATCTACGTGTCCACACATCAAATTCAAAGTAAACAGACAGAGTTACACTTTCAATTATTTGTAATAATTAATCCATGAACATATCATTTTAGTATCACAAAATCATTTAACAAATTCTCATTGTCAATGGCATGTGCTAAGCCTGCTCCAGAGTTTCTTTATTGTTGTATAAATTTTAGAATTTTTATATTATGACAATTTTCTTTTATTTTAGTAATGGGAATGGATATGGGAATGTTAAATATGGGTGCAGCTGGTATGGGACAAAGTGAACTACATCAATTAAAACAATTTATGTTACAAAATTTGTCAGCACTCATAGCAGCAAATCCAAATTATTTAACTGGAGGAATACCAAATAAACTGTTACCACAATTATATAATATGAATGAACCGTCAAAGGTGATGATGAATTCATTTGATGTATGTTTTTTTATTATTTTTTTATTATTTCAATTTTTTAAATAAATTATAAGTTTTAATTCTTAAGATTGATAATTAAAGATGTTTCAATTGGATAAATTTTTTTTTTAGATGAATCAGGGTGAAGAAGAAGAAGGGGAAGATGAAGAAATGGGTGTTGCTGAAACATATGCAGAATATTGGCCAGCAAAATGTAATAAAAAAACTTTTTTATTTCTTATTTTTTGAAAAAAAAAACTTAAAATACAAAAGTAATTTCATATGAAATTTTTTGTATTGGATTTTCTCATTTTTTTCATGGATCTATAATCAAGTAATCGTCGCACTGTATTTATTAACAGACTAAAAAAAATTAAAAATGAAGGAACATTATAGTCTTATTTTAAGTTGAAATTCTTAAAATCACGTTTATTTAATTTTTGTAAAAAATTTTAATCTATTGTTATTTTTTCTCGATTTATTTCAGTAAAATTTGGTAAAAAACATCCTGATCCAGTTGTTGAAACAGCATCATTATCATCAGTAGAACCAACAGATGTTTATTATAAATTATCAATACCATCGGAAACAATAAATTCTGGTTCATTAAGTGCATTACAATTAGAGTCAATAACGTATACATCTCAGGCACATGATCATTTATTAGTTGATGGTTCACGTGCTGGTTTTTTAATTGGTGATGGTGCTGGTGTTGGTAAAGGACGTACAATTGCTGGTATTATATATGAAAATTATATGAAAGGTAGAAAAAAAGCATTATGGATATCCGTATCAAATGATTTAAAATATGATGCTGAACGAGATTTAAAAGATATTGGTGCGGGTAAAATTGAAGTTTATCCATTAAATAAGGTAATTTTGTTTATTCAATTTAACTTACATACACAAAATGGACAAACATTTAGTTACTTAGCCTAAAATCCAATTGCTCTAATTATTTTTACAACTAAGAATGATACAAACAAAAAACGTTATGAATACTATTCGATAAAAATGTTTAAGGCAATTGCTGATATTAACATTTACGCACTTGTGTGAAAACAACAAGAATTTGATTTGGAATTCAATTACAGAAATCGTTCAATAAAGATAATAATTTTTTTCGTTTCATTTTAGTTTAAATATGCAAAAATATCATCAGCAATAAATGGAAATGTTAAAAAAGGAGTTATATTTAGTACTTATTCAGCATTAATTGGTGAATCACAAAATACAGCTGGTAAATATAAATCACGGCTGAAACAATTATTGCAATGGTGCGGTGAAGATTTTGATGGTTGCATTGTATTTGACGAATGTCATAAAGCAAAAAATTTATGTCCAGTTGGCTCAAGTAAACCAACAAAAACTGGTTTAACTGCATTAGAAATTCAAAATAAATTACCAAAAGCCAGAGTTGTATATGCATCAGCAACTGGTGCATCAGAACCACGAAATATGGCATATATGGTTAGACTTGGTATATGGGGACAGGGCACACCATTTCCAACATTTATGGATTTTATTCAAGCTGTAGAAAAAAGGTTTGGAATAAAAATCAAGTTAAACTGTATAATATGTTTCATTTATCTTATTTACCTAATTTAGAGGTGTGGGTGCAATGGAAATTGTTGCTATGGACATGAAATTACGTGGAATGTATATTGCAAGACAACTTAGTTTTTATGGTGTTACATTTAAAATTGAAGAAGTTCCATTGTCTGACGAATTTACAAAAATTTATGATGATTCTGTTGTTTTGGTAAGAATATAGTTTTACTTAAATACAAGTTTTGTTTCCAATAATTTTAATTTTAAATTCTAAACCATTTATTTAAAAACCAAAATGTCAGAAAGAAGGTTTTGAAGCCTTTGCATATAATTCTTATACAATAATTGTTTTTATTTTAATATTCAAAATCGTAATACGGTATTTTATAATTAATTAATTCTGATTTAAAAGTTCCAAATTTTTAATTGCAATAATTATACATTCAATAAGGTTATTTTCTTTATTTATGTTTAGTGGGTTGAAGCAATGCAAAAATTTACTGAAGCTGCTGAATTAATTGATGCTGAAAGTCGTATGAAAAAAACAATGTGGGGACAATTTTGGTCGGCTCATCAACGTTTTTTTAAATATTTATGTATTGCGGCAAAAGTAAATCATGCTGTCACCGTTGCCCGCGAAGCAATAAAATGTGGTAAATGTGTTGTTATTGGCTTACAATCAACTGGTGAAGCAAGAATATTAGAACAATTAGAACGTGATGATGGTGAATTAAGTGATTTTGTATCAACAGCAAAAGGTGTATTTCAATCATTAGTTGAAAAACATTTTCCAGCACCAGATCGTAATAGAATTCAACGTTTATTAGGTATACAAGCACCTAAAAAAGTAACAACATTAGCTGCTATCATGAAGGAACCACCACCATTAGTACAAATATCTTCAGCATCAACATCATCATCTGCTCATTCAAAACGTAAATCAAGTCGTCAGGCTGCACAAAAACGTCCGAAACGTTCAAGGTTAGGACGACGATCATCAACCGATGGTACGGATGATTCTGATAATGGTGGCAGAACAGATGATTCTGAATTTAAAGTGTCTGCTAGTGATACCGATGAACAAGACAGTGAACATGATAGTATTGCGAGTAATCAAAGCAGTGATTTTAATCCATTTTATAGTGATTCGGATTCAGACGCAGATCCATGGGTTAGTGGACGTAATAAAAAGAAAGTTAAAAAAATTAAAAAGAACCCCATTAAAAAAAAGGCGACATCAACACAGGACAAAATTCAAGAATTATTAACAAAAAAACAGACAGAAGTAAAACCAATAATTTTACAAACAAATGGTGGTAGTATCGGTGGTATGGGTAATGTAATTGGTGGTGGTATTGGTTTACAACAACATCAATTACAACATACAGGACCACCACCTAAAGATGCAATTGAACGTGCATGCAGTATGAAGGAAGAATTACTAACAAAAATTGAACATCTTGGTAATAATTTACCTCCAAACACATTAGATCAATTAATTGATGAATTGGGTGGGCCTGAAAATGTTGCTGAAATGACTGGACGTAAAGGTAGGGTTGTACAAAATGAAGATGGTAATATACAATATGAATCAAGATCGGAACAGGATGTACCATTAGAAACTTTAAATTTAACTGAAAAGAAACGTTTTATGGATGGTGAGAAAGATGTTGCAATAATATCAGAAGCAGCATCAAGTGGTATATCATTACAAAGTGATAGACGTGTTAGAAATCAACGTAGACGTGTTCATATAACACTTGAATTACCGTGGTCAGCTGATAGAGCCATACAACAATTTGGTAGAACACATCGTTCAAATCAAGTTAACGCACCTGAATATATATTTTTAATATCTGATCTTGCTGGTGAAAGACGTTTTGCTTCAACTGTTGCTAAACGTTTAGAATCATTAGGTGCATTAACACATGGTGATCGTCGTGCCACAGAAACACGTGATTTATCACAATTTAATATTGATAATAAATATGGACGTAGTGCACTTGAAGCTGTTATGAAAACAATAATGGGATATGAACAACCATTAGTACAACCACCACAAGATTATAAAGGTGATTTCTTTAAAGATATTGCTGGTGCCCTTGTTGGTGTTGGGATTATTGTGAATAGTGAAGCAATGCCAGGTGTATTAAGTTTGGATAAAGACTATAATAATATGTCTAAATTTTTAAATCGTATACTTGGTATGCCAGTTGAATTACAAAATCGTTTATTTAAATATTTTACTGATACGTTAACAGCAATTATTGCACAAGCAAAAAAATTAGGACGTTTTGATTTGGGAATTTTAGGTTTGTTTACTTTTTTTTAGCTATGCCTCTTTGAATTAATGAAATTTATGTTTTTTTTTTCTTAAAGATTTGGGCGCTGCTGGTGAAAATGTTACTAGAATTAAAATAACTAGATTTTTTATGAAGCATTCAACGGGAATAGCACCAACCGAATTACATACAGTTCAAGTAGAAAGAGGAATGATATGGCAGGAGGCAATTGATAAGTAAATTACAAACAAATCAAAATGTTTCTATCAATTTTTTTAATCAATTTTTGTTTTTTCAGATGGGCCGACTTGGTAACGGAACGTGAAGGTTTTTATTTATCACATCAAATACGTAATGGTAAACAAACAGCAATATTAATTGCTGCAATCGAAACACCAACAATTAAAAAAAAGAATGAATCTAAAATTAATAAGAAAGATCAATTATATCAAATATATCGGCCAAATACAGGTTTACAATTTCGTACAGAATCATTGGGTGAAATTGAAAAAAAATATAAAAAAGTACAGAGTGATGAAGCAGAACCACATTGGACACAACAATATGATTCATCTGTTAAAACATGTTCACATGCATATTGGAGAGGAAATTGTCGTAATGTTTCTCTTGGATTAGAATGTGAGGTTAGTATTGAAATGACAAATAATCACAAAATGTTGAAATTCGTTCCGTTCATAGTTACTCAATCTATGAAGAAAAGAATTTGCTCATTATGATTAAATGCTCGTATTAAATATTTTTTGCTCTAATTTACAATGTCCAAATTTCAAATTAAGAAAGTTATTCAGTAATACTCATTTTATTTTAAAATATTAAAATCAATGATTAAAGGAGAAATCCGACTGAAATTATGAAATAAATAATAATTAATTTTTTATTTTTAGATTGGATTACGTCGTCGTACATATACAGTATTATCTGGTTCTGTATTATCTGTATGGGCACGTGTTGAACATATATTATCAACAAAATGTGGTGCACATAATAATAAAATGCAAGTTATACGTTTAAAAACAACAGAAGGTATTAAAATTGTTGGCACATTGATACCAAAAAATTGTGTTGAAGCATTAACAACAGATTTAGGTACAAATGTTGAAAAAACAGAAGAGCAAACATTTCCAAAACAGTAATTTAATAATTTAATTATATTGATGAAATTATTAATAGTGTTCTAATTAAATAATTGATTTTCTTTATTTCTTTTGTGATTTTTTTTTATATAATTAATTTAAAATTATAAATAATTATTGAATTTATTTTTTAATTTTAAGAAATCTGTAATAGATTTAAAAAACCACAAACACACACAAAAAAAAAACTATACCGTTCCCTTCTTTACTATACTCTTCTTATAATAGAAACTTATTTACTTTTTTCCTGAGGAAGTTCAATTTATCTCAAGTGTATTTTTTAATGAATTAATTAAAAAAAATATGTAATGAATTATTTAATTTGACATTTTTTTGTAAAAAAAAAATGAAAATCCGATTTTATCATATTTCTCGACTGATAATGATAATTAAAACTATTGATTGTATGTGCGTATATGTGTATTTATTAATTATTATTATTCTTAACTATATATTATTTTTATTAAATAATTAAATTAAAGTTTCAATAATTACATTATTATAATAACTACTATTATTATATAAATAAACAAACAAAATATAGTTCATGGAACTTATAAAAAAAAACATTAAATTTAAGAATTTTAAGGGAAAAGCAAGACAAATTTTCATGAAAATTAAACAATGAAATAAAAACAATAAATTTTGCGGTTCAAAAAATATTTAGAGAGAATATTTTTGTAGGAACATTGTAGTGACATCTATTAGTAATTGTTTAAAAAATAATATGTTGGTTTGAGTCTTTGATATTATAATGGAATCAAATAAATGGTTTCCTTGTCACTGAATTTTTGTCATATCGAAAGCATAAAGTAAAAATCAAATGTTTTTCTAAATTAGAAATTATAAAGTTAGTAAAGAAAATAAAATTAATTTATTTCTATTTTGGTTTTGTGATTTTAAAATTCTTATTTCTGTTTAAAACCAAAAACAAGAAGAGTTCAATTAATCAATTTATATTAAAAAAAAAGTAGAATTCACAAATAAATTGAATAAAATATTAATAAAATTCAGAATTAAAAAATTATTTATTGATGAGAATAAAAAATAAAGAAATCAAGTTAGTAAAAGTTTAAGTGAAAATGTGCATGTTGTCTACCTACGTCTTAAAATTTAAAAAAAAACCAACTTATTTTGAAATTATTTAATCAAATTGCGCTTCATAAACAACAGAACACTTTTATTTTTTGTTTTTTTTTTTTTTAGTTAGGAACAACTAAAAAGAGAACTAATCACTTTTCAAGTGTTTGTTAAAAAAAATGTAGATGTTTTTGAGTGTAGATAAAATGAATTACAAAAAAAGAAAAATAAAAAATAAAAAGTTATGCCAATAATAAATATTTCTATAAACTTAAAAAATAAAATATTAAAATGTCTTTTTTTTTTTTTCAAGTTTATGATTGAAATTTGTCTTTTTAATGTCAGATACACAGTGCGTTGTGTAACGGCAATATTGAATTTGTCAATAAAAGAGAAATTAGTAAAGAGAGCAAATTTTATTTATGATATGAAAGTGAAACTGAAAGTTCTTAACTTTACTCAAATACGTTATTTTTTTCGTCATACCACTCCCTTATAGATTTTGAAACTCACACACTGGTGAATGTGCCCGCATTAAAATTATTTGCTGTCATGTTAAATTGTTCATGTTATTGTTATATATTAAAATCACATCCTCATCTGTTCCGTCATCAGTTCTTGCTTCGTTTAATTTATCAAATGACATCATGCAAATTCCTATAATCAAAAATAAATGAGTGAATTACAGATTTTCTTTTATTTTCAATTATTGATTTTCTTTTAATATTTACGATCTTTATTCAGTGGATTTCTATAAAAATATTTTCTAACATTTAAATTATAGCCACACAAAACAATATAATGTCCATTATATCCTGTTTTTGTTGATAATGGAAAACAAGAACGTATTTCCATTGTTAATTTATTTGTTTTACATAAATCACATGATAATAATTTAGCATTTGTCAATAAAATAATTGGTCCATATTTTATTAAATGATTTATTAATAATTTATTTGTTGCTGAACGTTTTTCTATTACAATTCCATCAGTATTTGAATTTTGAAATTTTTTTTTTATACGATCTTCATCAATTACTAAAATTTTATCATAATAACTATGATTATCATAATTTGAATTTATACCAATTGTTGTTGTTAAGTATTTATGTTTTGTATTAAATCTTTTTAATAGATAGCATAAATCAATTGTCCAAGTACTGTAAAATTAAAAAATTCTAGCTAAAATAAAATTGAGTAAAATTGTTTGTAAATAAACATACCTTTCGCCAAAACCTTCTTCATCACAAATTTTACGGAAATTATTAAGAAATAATTGACGATTTTCTTTTGATAATATCATCAATATACAAGATAATCCACAATCCCAATTATAATTTTGTTTAAAATGATTTAATTCAAGTTGGAAAAATGCTGGAATATCTGAAAAATAAATTTTCTGACAATGTATACAAATATATTTTAATTAATTTAAATTTATAAATAAATAATTAATTAAGGGCTAATTAGAATTCTTACCTTGTTGTTCTGTCATATTTGTAGATTTATTCAAGTGGAAAGTTGTAAACGTGTCAATATCAATCAATTAATAACAAAAATTTAATTTTGTTAAATCAATATTGACTCATTCCACTTTTTATCTTTACAAATTTACATGATAATATTTTTTCGAAATTAAATTAATAATTAATATGATAATTAATGATTAAAACCAACTTCTTCTTATTTAAATTCAAATAAAAACATATATACATATAAAAAGAGACAGCAAGAAAAGTAAAATTAGATGAAGTGAGAAAGATTATACAAAGCAATTGACAGTTCTAATGATATGAATGCATGCGTTATAAATGAAAAGGTGACATCTTTTAAAATATTTAAAGAAGTAAACACAGGTTTAAGTCTTTGATATGCTATTGTAGTTTAGTACTCATGTACTAATTAAATTTTTAACTATTAATTTTTATTTTTTATAAATAAATAATTTAATGAACTGTTTTAAATGTTTCATACAATTTTTTTGATAACAATAATAATAAAAAAAATATATCAATTATTTACAAAGGTTAACAACTTTTAAATTTATAGTGATTACATACTAAAATGTTTAATACAAACAATTAAAAAATTACAAAATTATTTATAAAATATATAACAAAATTAATTCAATACTTCAATCTACTGATTTAAAACAAAAAACATCAAGTAATTGATTTATTTCTGAAAAACAAAACTCTACTCCTTCTTTGATTTTTGTAAATGGAACTGTTTGTTTTTGGGCAAATCTAAATTTACAATTACACTTCTCAAATTTTACATCAACAATGTACTCTTGATTAGGCATAATTAATAATGGATTTGATAATCGAGGATTTCCGTAACGGTTTCCTAGCACCACAAAAGTCTCCTCAAACAAAATAATATTTTTATTGTTAAAAAATTGGATTGTCGCACTTTGAGTTAGTTCGGAAATGGCAATATATAATCCCGTTATATAAATCATTTTATTAACTTTAAATTTTGATTTAATTTGGAAAACATCAGGATTTGGGCGATAGCCATAATAATAATAATCACAAAATGAAATCTTGCTTTCAATTATTTTGTCTATGTCAATCAAAAATTTTCTGGTATCATTTCTAAAGCCATGTTTATTAGTCTCTTTTGTAGCAGCTGATAGAAATAGTGAATATCCTTCTTCAGCCGTTAAAAGTCCTTCCTCCTGAGCAAGGCATTGACCAAGTTCAACAGAATTCATTGTCGGAAACCGAATTTTTTTTACAAGTTCACCCAAATGACTACGTTTATTAGAACCGTTCACAACCATCTGACCAGCATTACATTTATGGGCAGCCCATTTCATTATAGCTTCAAAAATATCCATTTCCGTTATTGGTCCAGTTTTTTCGATGTTCAAAATTGCTTCTAATGAATTCTTTTTGATGTTCGGAAATGAATTTGTTTTTAAAACGGGAGAAATATTTGGAGCAATAAATTCAATCAACTTATCTGTAAGAGCATTGTGACCAAATGTTATTGCATTATCTAATGTCGGACAAACAGATTCTACAGAAACGGACCTCATTATAAAATCAGTACAATCTTCTTCTAAGAAGCTCAGAGAATATTTTTGTGCAACTGCCATTACTTCAAAGGCATTATTTTGAGTCAGAATGCATTCACTTGTATAAACAAATCGGATACATTGCAAAAAACTATCATACGATGCTTCAGACACCGGAATCTGCTTTAAAACTTCAAAGTTCGCTTTAAAGCACTCATAAAATACTGGACTTAACATTGACAAAATCCAACTATGAGCGTGAATTTGGATCGGTTTACTGGCGGAATTGTTGTTATTGAAGACGAATGTAACATCAGACATTGTCTTATTGTTAAATAAAAATATTGCACTGTCGCTTAAAGTGCGCTTTGTTTTCTGCCAATTATGGTTAGCGGAAGACATCTGAAATTATAAATTACAACAAAATCAAAATAAATTATTGTTAAAGCATTTACTAAAGCATATTATGATTCCTCAAAACTGTTTATAAACATTAGCCTTGATGAATGTAATGAAAGTAGTAAATCGTCACAGCGATCTTATGTCTCAAAATTACTGAATTTTTTCATTTTGTTTATTTTTTTATGGAATTTTTAATTATTGATTAATGTTAGCTTTATTCATTGAAGATTAATGTTAACTTTCATTGGAGTAACAATTTAATTATAACTGAACTGTGATTTGATTACTAACTTTGATTATTGGTGTGTAGTGAACTTTAATAAAACTTTGTCCTCGTCGATTGTCACTTCTCGGCAAAAACTTTATCGAGCTTTAAATCACTTTTTGTTTCAGTTATTTGAATAATTTATTAAAAATTTAGGATTAAATCTTTATTATCATGTTAATAATATGTAAAGAAAACAAACTATTCTTTTATGTTTAGAAATTGACGTTTATCATTTCCCTATACAAAATGTGTTGCAGAGTCACTATTTTTGTTGCTTCATATGAAAACGAAAACTTCACTATTTATGTTGATATGACAAGTTTCTAAATAGTTTTTTAAGGGAATTTTTTATGTTGACACTGGAGAATAAATCTTTTTAATTTTAAAAATATAAAAGTTTTTTTATATCAAATATCTGATTTAATTTTAAGAATTAAACACCGTGCTCTTCCTCTTCCGTTGTAGTTAATTTTTTTAATAATGAGACGCAGTTTATCGTTTTTGTTATAGGGACGTAAAGTTAGTTTTTGATATTTGTTGCAATAAAACCCCAGTTGTCAAACACATAAAGAAGAAGAAGAATTTTTTAAAATGTCATTGCGAAAGTTTTTCCTATTCCAACGAATAAATATACGTAATTTTCATGGAACTACAAGATTAACAAGTCAAACAACAAACCATGAAGATAAAAATGAAACAAAAGATACTCATTTTGGTTTTGAGACTATAAAAAAAAGTGAAAAGGCTGGTAAAGTTCATAAAGTTTTTCAAGAAGTTGCTGATTCTTACGATTTAATGAATGATGTAATGTCTGTTGGCATTCATAGAATATGGAAGGATATATTTATAGAAAGATTAGGACCAATGCCTGGAACACGTTTACTAGATATGGCTGGTGGAACAGGTGATATTGCATTCAGATATCTTAAATATTTAGATAATTATAATATATCAGATGAAGAAGAACTAAAGGAAAGTTCTGTTACAATATCTGATATTAATCAACATATGTTAGATGTTGGAAAAATACGAGCTAATAAATTACAGCTTAAAAATAAAAATGTTAAAATTGATTGGGTTTGTGCTGATGCCGAAAAACTTCCATTCGATAGTGATACATTTACAGCGTATACAATTGCATATGGAATAAGAAATTGTACAAATATTGATAAAGTTTTATCGGAAGCATTCAGAGTATTAAAACCTGGTGGAAGATTTATGTGTTTAGAATTTAGTCATCTAAATCATGAAACACTTCAATGGATTTATGATCAATATTCGTTTGAAGTTATACCACCATTAGGACAAATATTAGCTGGACAATGGCAACCTTATCAATATTTAGTTGAAAGTATTAGAAAATTTCCAAAACAAATTCAATTTAAAGAAATGATTGAAGAGGCTGGATTTGTGGGCGTCACTTATGAAGATTTAACATTAGGTGTTTGTGCGATTCATTCTGGTTTTAAAATTTAAGTTTTTAGTGAAATTGTTTTTTCTTTTATCGTTAGAATAAAAAATTTATTGAATTAAATTCGTTTTGAGTTTTATTTTTTGTTTCTCTTTTGTAAATATTTTGTCCTTAATTTAAACTTTTTTATCAAATTAAATAAGAATTGATTATGATCCTTAATTTTAATTTTTTTTATGAATAAATTCTTCTATTAAATTTTTTCTCTGTATCGTATTATTTAGAAGAATTTATTATAACTACATATAATATCTGAAGTGTAAGTACCTACACCTTTTATAATTTACATCTTTACTCATTTTTTCCCCACAATTTATTGATTAAATGTTTGACGATATTCTCGACTAGACGCGAATCATTTAAAACAAAAAACGAGGAGTAATTGGCTTAACTCTGAAAAACGACACTCAACTCCATCTTCCGTTTTTTTGTGAATGATTATTGTTGAATGAGAAATTTGAAAATTAAGTTACCATATTTACATTCATATGTAGAAATATTTTAACTTTCTTTTGTTTAATAATAAATAAACGGATAAAATTTTCAAATTCTTCTAACAATTCTTTTATTGAACTTTTATTTGATACAATTTTTTATAAAATAGAAATTTAAACAATCTTTCTATTGCAATTGATTAACTTCACTAAACAATTAATGATTGTAAAGCTGTATAATAAGAAAATCCCATTTTCAGAATCTAAAAATAAAAAAAATTCATAGAAAATTTGTTGGTTAATCTTTTTGTCTGTCTTTGTGGTCAATAATTATAAAATACTCAACTGTAACAAAGCTCGCCAATGAAAGTTCAATAAAACCGCCTGCAGATAATGTAACATGTTTTTGTGCTTGCAGCATAATTAATTGAAGAATTTTCTGTTCTCGAATTGTTAATTCATACCAACGTGTACAATAAACACGATTCGATATATTTCTTGACTGATAAAAAAAAATATAATTTAATTTCAGTCAAATGAAATTCTTTGACAAAAAACTTTACCTTTTCTTTTAACAAATCTCCAAAATAACAATAAATGAATAATTGTAGGAATGATAAGAATACAACTAAAGTCATTGGTCGTATTTTTGTACCGATGCTTATTACGTATGACGCAAAACATTGAATTATTAAATTTGATAAAAATTGTGAAAAAAGTGTTACTTGAAAAATTGTACTGATTGAAAAGGATGTTCTGGAAAAAAGAAAAAAAAAAAAAAGGATTTTAATTTTTCTTGTGAAATTAAAGAAAAACAATTTTTCCCACCTTAATGTCTGGTCATGAATAATAATTAAACGTTTTATAAAACGAATTCTATCATTTTTTCCTTTAAAAATCTCCAAATTATTATCTAATAATTTTAAACATTCTGTTATTAAATCTAATTGTGAATTTAAATGTTTTATAAACATAATAAAGAAACCATCCATTATTATTGAAGTTGTATTAATTAAAAAAAATGTAATTGTTTGTAAGAACCAATTGAAGAAAAAATAATGTGGATTATCTGGTGAAATAAAAGGATTTTGTAAAGGTGATTGAAATTTAAGTCCAAATAATTTCATCATTGGTTGATAAATTGTAAGTGTTCCAGACACTAAATACATTATCCCAGTTAGAATTCTATAAAGTAAAAAAAAAGAAAAAATAATTAAACGTAAATTATAAAATTTATTTTATGAAAAAAATTTTGTTAAGAAAACTTTTACAAACTTGATTAATTTAAATGATTGACGATTACATTCTTTCATTATAATTTTTGATAAATTATTTATTTCTTTAATATCAATTTCCCGATATAAATCTTTTATCCATTCACAAATTTCTTTTATATTATTTTTTAAAAAAAGTAACGAAATATATTTTACTAATGCCAAAATTGTACTGGCCAATGCAATTAATGCAATACAAAAACTTGTGATCTCTTTAAGATGTTTAATTGATATAATAATACAGCAACAAGAATATGTAATAAGAAATAATAATGATACAAATAATAAAAAATATTTTCTAATTTTGACTTGGATTGTTTGATTTTTTGTAAAAAAATTAAAACCAATTAATTTTAGAAAAATTTCAAGATATTGTAAAATATTCTCTGGCATTTCGTTGAATTTCTGTTTTTTTTTTTTTGATTCACAATTTCAATATAAACTTTAATCTTGATATTCACTCGAGTAAATCACAATTTATAATGAACAATAAATGATGAAAAGAACATTTCTGTTTGTTGTTGTAAAGTAGAGAATTTTTCCAATTCTCAACCAAAGTTTAAGCCCTATAATTATATTATGTTGTAATTATTTCATTTAAAGGCAAATGAATAATTCATTCCTGTGATTAAAGGACAATTAATTTTTTGATAAACTTTTAATTGTTATTATCAGTTACCAGAATATTACTTTTATTATTAAAATTAGAAAAATTTATTAAATAAGTTTTTGTCATTTATAATTACAGGGTACAAATTCAGAATCAGATCAGAAAGTTGAATTTGAACTCATCCCTTACTATAAAGGAGGCGGCATCATTTTTAGATAATTGTTCCAGTCTGCGTTGGAAAAAAATAAAAACATTTTCAGAAACAATTGTTTCAAAACAAATTATTCATCCCATTCAATTGTAGAAAAATAAAATTATGTTTTTAAATTTACTTTAAAAAAAATAATTGAAATTGTTTATTGATATTTTTTTATTTTGATTGTACTGAATTTTTAACAGAATTATTAAAAGAATATAAAACCAAAAAATTCTTCTGGTGACCAGTACAGTTGGTTTCACCAAATATTACACACCACTTTCTCCCAACAACTTGTGTTTTGGTTATTTTCTGTGTTTCTTTTCTCTATGAATTAATTAATTTTGTATTTTATTTAAAAAGTTTCCTAAAAAAACTTGTTTCTTGATTTCCATTTATTAACAACAACAATATTGTTTAATTATTAAATCAATATTTATTTTCGAAAAATTATAATTTTCTGTTTCAACATACAAAAAAAAAACATTATTAATAAATTAATCCAATGATTTATAACAAAAGGCGTAGAGTAATTGACTTAACTCTGAAAAACGAAAGTCAACTTTTTTGTTTATTTTTGTGCATGTATATATATTTTTTTCTTTTTTGCCATACCAAAAATCACAATTTTTATTCTCAAATTTTACATCAACCATGTACTCTTGATTTGGATTTATTAACTGTGGAATTTTGAATTGATGTTTTTCATCACTGTCGCATGTTGCTTTAAAAGTCTCCTCAACTGTGGCATTTTGAGTTATTTCTGGAATAGGAATATATAATCCGGTAATATAAATCATTTTGTTGACTGTGAATCTAGATCTAATATTACTGTTAATAGGAGATATGCAATATCCATACATATAATTACAAAACCAAATTTGTTCTTCAATTATTTTGTCTAAATCAATCAAAAATTGTCTGGTATCATTTCTAAAGTCATGCTACTTTTAAAGAAAGTGAAAGAAAAAGAGAACATCCTTCATCAGTCGTTAAAAGTCCTTCTTCTTTAGAAATGCATTCACCAAGTACAACAGAAGTCATCGTATGAAACCGAATTTTTTTTACAAGTTCACCTAAATGAAGACGTTTATTATAACCGTTCACACCAATATGACCAGCATTACATATCTATGCGGCCCATTTCATTGCACCGTCAAAAATTTCCATTTCCGATATTGGTCCAGTTTTATCGATGTTCAAAATTGCTTCTAGTTATTCCTTTTTGATGTTCGGAAATGAATTTGTTTTTAGAACAGGAGAAATATTTGGAGCAATAAATTCAATCAATTTATCCTTAAGTGCATTTTGCCCAAATGTTATCGCATTGTCTAATGTCGGACAAATAGATTCTACAGACACGGTTTTAATTATGTAATTAGCACGGAATTGTTTTTATTAAAGACGAATGTAACATCAGACATTGTCTTATTGTTAAACAAAAATATTGCACTCTCGCTTAAAGTTCGCATTGTCTGCTGCCAATTATTGATATTTAGGATAGCGCAAGCCATCTGTAATAAAATGAAAAAAAAACTTCTCATTTTCTCGTTCTCATTTTCTCATCAAACCGGAATAGACCCCCGGTTGGTGATTAAATTAAAAAGGAATAAAACAAGGAAGAGTATAATATATATTATATAAAGTAATAGTCCATTCATTGAACTGTAATTATAGGGTTGCAAGAAGTGCTTAGATATACCCAGTAAACAGATAATATATAGATAAAAAGCCCCGATAAGCAGGTAAAATAAAACTATAACAATAATTAGTTAAATATGCAAAGGTAATTTAATTGTAATTTAGAATTCGTGCATGTATTTTATTACATTTTTGTAAAATGCAAGTTGAAAAAAATTTATGTATGAAACATTGGGGTAAATGTCTGAAACATATTTTTAGGTATTGATGTTATTATTTTACTGAATTGGGACTTCCGACTTCTCAAATAGTGAACTTTTTTTCGAATAGTCTAGATATTTGGAAACTTTAATAAAGGAAGCAGATTTGAGAAAAAAAAAAAAATTTGAGAGTGTAATTGTCCATTCGATCCTTCTCCCCCAAACTAAAATAAAATTTCTATTAATTGACTTTTATAAAAACAATTGAAAGTAATTTCGTTTTTTGTTTTTCATAATTATTTCTTTAATAACATTTTTATTTTTTCAATTTACATTATTTTTTATTGTCTTAATATATTTTTTTTATTTCTTTTCTTTTTCTTCAATTAATTAATTATAATTAATTTAATAATTATTTTAGAATTTATAATTACAATTTGATTTGTATTCTTTTTTTTTGTTTTTATTTATTTATAATTTATTCTCTATTATTTTTCTTTTTTTTGGAGAATTTTTAAAAGGGAAAATCAATAATTGAAAAGATTTATAATAAAATGTTTTTTTTTTTTTTGATTGTTTTGTTGTTATTGTTGATTGTTTATTTTCTGTCTTGATGTTGATAATGGTGTACTATGTTGTTGTTGCTTTAGGTTTTCATTATGAGATTCTCTTTTTTAGTTTTTCTTTTTATTTTCATTAATTTTTCATTATTTTTCTTTTTGTTTTTTTTTTTCACTTAAATTTTTTCTTTTAGTTGTTGTCTTCCTAAATTTCATCTTAAAACGTTAATAAAAAAAACAATTTATTTTGAATTTCAAGATAAATTAGAAAAACAAAACTTTTTCATTCTTCTTCCATTTTGAGTTGAGTTCGGTTGTAAATTCCAACTTCTAAATGAAGAACAAACGAATGTCGTTCATTCTGTAAATATATTTTTTTCTCTATTCAGTTTTTGGTGTTCCCTTTATTTACTTATTTTTTTTTTTTGATCTGTTCTTTTGTTATCTTAAATTAAAAGGCAACAAGAACAATAAATTTTTTTTGTTATAATTTTTTTTAATTAAAAAAAAACAAACTAAAAATTAAAAAATTAAACAAAAACAAAAATAAACAAAATTTATGAAAATAAAAAATAAAAATGATAAAAAACAAAAAGTTCAAAAAGAGTAACAGAGGGAAAAAAGTGTATAGACTTTTGTTTCATAAATTTAATCAAAAAATTTACAATGAAAATGTTGTAAGTGTTCAACAACAGATGACAGTAAATCCAAAACAAATGAAATTCTTTTGTAAAAAATTGAGTGAACAATTTACAAGACGTTCCATATATTTTTAATGTGTAATTTAACTCTTTTGATATGAAATATTATATTTATTATTTACAAAAACTACTAAGGACTTCTTGTCCTTGTAGGACGTCCGTCATTAAACTCTAATATATAATCCATGATGATAAATTCATGGATATATATTTGTTATTTGATTCCATTAGCTGGGTTTACACTTTAGAATACAAAAGACGATTATTTTCCATTTAAGTTGTGTCTATTACTCTTTTTAGTTGTTACAAAATAAATATAATGACCGTTTAAATTTAGTGTGTGTCAGTTTGATTGAACGTTTATTTGTAAAGGTACTCTTGTACATATAATACTTTATTTCACATTTATCAATGCATTGGCCTAAGCTTTAATCAGATTTAATTAGCAGTTAAATTTTTACCATTTAAAAATAACGTAAAAAGTTATTATTTTATGACACAATTTTTCGTATACCAAAATTAGAACAAAAATCAATGATGATTTAATATGGATTATATCGGATGTACGTTAGTGATATGTGTATACCTTAAGACTCGAAATAATTATTGTTCAATCCTTCTTTTTTTTTGTTTGTTATTTTTTTTTTTTGTTTATATAAAATTTGAATTAAATTTCAGAACAACGAAACTAATAAATGGTTGAGAGGAGTGCATTTTTAATTATTAATTATTATTACTAATTTTCTGTGTTTCTTTTCTTTATCTTTCTCTTTGTCTTTAATTATTTAATTAATTTTATATTTTATTTAAAAAGTTGTCTATCTAAAAATGCTTCTTTCTTTTTGATTAATAAACTAATTTATGTATTTCAGTTTCACAAAAGTTTAATTTTAAATTTTTATGAAAGACGATAAAAATGTTGATATGACTGAACGTTAGTGTTTTTCTTCTCTTTGCTTCTACCTTCCAATTTTTATTTCTCTTTAAATTTTAAAGAATTTTAGAAAAAACGATCAAAATACAAAATTGTAAAAGTTGAAACAATTAAATGTTTGTCGGTAATTTTGGTACCAAAAGTGAAATAAATTTGAAAAAATATAGAAACCCGAGTGAAAACCGATAGAAAACGAAAGAAGAACACACAACAAAATAAATATTTTTATCGTCTTTTTCCCCCCTATTATTTTCCTCTCTTTTTTAATAACTTTTTACAAAATTTAATTTAATTTGCTTTTAAGAAAAAAGTGGTCCATTTTATTTAATCAATTTTAAAATTTATTTTTTGATGATATTTTTTTTCCTCTCTCTCTCTTTCTCTCCTTTTCTCTTTCTTTATTTTAAATTTAAATTTTCTCTTCTTTTTAAGTAGAATTTCTTCAATAATTTATTTAAGAATATTTATAGAAATATATATTTAATATGTGTATGGGAATGTGTGTGTGAGTGTAGTATTACTTTTTTGTTTTATTTACAAACTAACATCTCTAACAGTATCGTATCATTTGATTTCTGTTTGTATTCTTTCTCCATTTTTTATTAAATCAACCGACCATATTTTTTTTTCAATCAACTGTTTTGTTTCCCTTCATGGTTAATTATTTTTCTCTCTCTTCTACTCTTCTCCTAAAATAACCTAACTTTTTATTTATACAAAAGACAAAAGACAAAACAAATCAAAAAATAAACCAAAATAATTTTCTAAATTAAAATTTAAACGAAAGGAAAACAATATTTTTTATATTTGATTTTCTTTTTGTTTTCTTCCTTGTCCTTGTTCATCTTCTCCATCCACTCCATAATCTTTTTATTTTGTTGGTTCTTTTTATTCTCGCCTTTTATGTTGTTTTGTTCATTCAAATATAACCAGAAATGTAGCATTTTTTTATAATTCTTGAATCGAATTTAATTAAATGCTAGTCTGATTGTGTTTGCAATGGTACTCTCGGGTACAACTGTTAAAAAAATAGAGAAGAAACATAAATGAGCATCAATAAATTTATTTATTTAAAATTGAATTGAGAAAAAAATTTAAAACTTAAAGACAATGTTGCCGAAAAGTTGCTATAAATAAAAGTAAAAACAAAAAACTACTTACACCAAAAAGATTCCTTGGTACATAACCTTCTTTATTATTACTTGTACGTGCCCACCACCATTCACGTTCTGAATCATCACCTTTACGCAATATTGTTAAACGATCATTAACTGTAAAACATAATTCATCGGTTTGTTGTTGTTCATAAGCGAATACAGCATAAACTTCACCATTATTTAATATTCCTAATTTTTCTTGAATACCTTTTTTAATAGAACAAAAAATTGTTACGTTAGAATTAAGTTACAACCAGACAAGCACGTACACAAATATTTTTGCTCATGAGTTAAATTCAAGTGTGACTCTGAGGGATTTTTGCCCAGACAACACTTTTAGCTCAGCGTGTCTTGTGAACCGTAAGTTCAAATTGTTCTGAACCATCTTATATATATTTGTGAACGTGCCCAAAATATTAATGGATTAGATGATTACTACTTACTGTATAAATATTCTGAACAACCATCAAAACCTTCTTCATCTTCTTCACATTTTTCTGCTGGTGTTTCATGATCAGAAAGTGTTGCAGCAAATAAACATGCACCGGATTCAACTAAAAATTTAACCATTGCTAAATTATTACAGCTTGCAGCACAATGTAATGGTGTCCAACCGTCTGAATCTTGTGCGTTAACGTCACAACCAAATTCTACTAAAAACCTTTAAGAAAAATGGTAATTATTTTTTTTTAAATTTGAAGAAATTTTACAGAAAAATCATCAAAATTTTGAATTTGGAATTCAATTTACGCAATACACAAATAGCGCAAATTATAGTTTTGTTTTTAATTTTAAGAATGAGCTTCGTCTAAAAATCAGGTGATTTTGCAAAATATTTGATTTAATAAATTTCTTTAATATTTTACTTTACACTTACTTAACAATTTCAAAATGTCCAGCACAGATGGCATTATGTAAAGCAGTTATACCTTCATCATTAGCAGCACTTGGGTTTGTTACTTGCATTGCTGTTTTTCTAACCAATTCTAATTCACCTTCTAAACTAGCATCTAATAATAATGCTAATGGATCGAAACTAACGCGACGTGATAGTTTTTCTTTACGGTTATCACTTAATGAACTCCTTGTACGCCTAACGACATCATCATTTTGTTGTTGTTGTGGTTTCTCATCACCAGTTACAGATGATGTTGCCGATTTATCGGTTTCATCAATACTACTATTATTTGGTGATTGATTATTATCACTGACACTACCACCACTACCACCACTACCGCCACCGCCACCACTTTTATCTTTCAGATCAGCTGTACCAATTGCCGGAAATAAAAATGCGGGTGGCATTTCAATACGTCTTGATGTGTACTGTATTGGTTTTATACCAGATGTCATAGACTTCAGTCTTGGCTGTTCATGAAGTGGCTGTTTTTTAATTGTTAATGGACGTGCTTTTATTGGTAAATGATCAATAATCATTGGTATTTGTGATATTGGTGATGATGATTGTGGTGATGATGATGTAGATGATGATGATGCAATATCAGTACTTATTTGTTGTTGCGGCTCTAAAATTGGTGGTTTACTAACAACACTTACAATTGTTGGTACAGAATTACAATTATTATTTGTCTCATTTGTTTCATTTGAATGTCCAGTTGTTGTTGTGGTTTTATTAGGTTTTGGTGGTAATGCTGGACGTAATTTATCAGAATCTAATAATATTGATGCCGTACTTGTAGTTGTTATTGTTGTCGTAGATGTTGATGATGACGATGATAAAATTGTATTTGGTTGTACAATATGAACTTTAGGACTTTGTATTGTTAATTTGGATAAAATTTGTGTTGGCTGTACACTACTAATTGGTTTTCTTGGTGGTACAACTAAATTTCCTGATGGGATTTGATGTTTTGCTTTTGGCTTTATTGCAGGTCTTTCATCATTCACTGATGTTGTCATGGTTGTTATTCCTGATAATTTAGATGTTGGTGATGATGTTGTTGTTGTTATTGCAACAGGAATAGCAATTGATTTATTGATTGTATTTAAAGGTGTACTATGAACTGTTGTACCACCAGCAACACTACCACCGATTCCACTACCAATTTTACTCAATTCATTTGTTATAATTGTTTCCGTTGTTGTTTTTGTTAATTCACCCGCCTTTTCACTATCACATTCATTTGTTTTTAATCCTGCAGTTTTTACTGTTAATGCTGCAGCTGCTGTTGCCGCTGCCGATTGTTGTTGTTGAAAGTTAATGCCAAACTTTGTGTTATACGGTAATGTTTGATATTTTGGATCGGTTTTTTTGGGACCAAATTCTAAAGTAAAATCAACATCTTTCGTTTGCAACTGTTGTTGCTGTTTCTGTTGTTGTTGCTGCTGCTGTTGCTGTTGTTGCATTTGTTGTTTTTGACGTGCTAGTAATTTATTTTCATCACTTTCTGGATACAATGACGTCACAATATGATTAACATTAGTAATATTATTTGCAATTTGTTTATGATTTTGATTTAACTTCATATTCGCTAAATCTTGTATTAATTGGCTAGCATTTTTTGTTGTTGATGTTGTTGTTGTTGCAGTTGTTGTATCTTGTTGTGTTACTATTGTTGCATTTGCATTTCCTGTTGTTGGTGTTATTGCAGTTTTTTTTGGTGAATGATTATAAGGCTCAACTGCAGCAACATTATTGCCACGTGGTACAATCCTTTGCATTGGATAAATATTTGTTGGTTTTCTAAGTTGTCCAATTTGACCACCTCCATTTGTATTAATTGGCACATTAACATTTTGTTGCAGTTGTTGTTGCTGCTGTTGCTGCAGTTGTTGCTGTTGTTGTTGTAGCTGCTGCTGCTGTTGTAGTTGTTGTTGTTGCTGCTGTACAATTGGTTGTGTTGATTGTACATTTATTATTGGTGTTTGATTTTGTAATAATAAATTTGATGCTTTTTTTCTTTGTAAACGATTTTGTAATTCTAATATTCGTTGATCAACTGAACGTAATTCAGCTTGTCGTTGTTGTAATGCTTCACGTTGTAAATGTAGACGGGCATCTTGTTGTAATGATAATTGATTACGATACTAAACAAAAGAAAAACAAAAATATAGTTAAACGAAAAATCGTAGGAAATAAATTTTAAATAATATTGCCATCTATGAATTGAAAGCATCAAAAAATGCATGTGTCTTTGCTTTTCGAAAATGTGTCTGAACTAAAATAGTCAAAGTCATTTTAAAACTTTTTTATTAATTTTTTTAGCATACTATTAACAAAAAAACAATTCATTGCTCTTTTGCTTGTCTCAATAAAAAGAAAAAGAAAAAGAAAATAAAATATAAAAATAATCAATCATCTGATTTCAATTCCGGATTCATGTTGTATCAATCACAATTAGTCAGAATGACGACAAAGACTACAAACTAATTCATCGAAATTCGATATCGTTTCTCATGAAAAAATAAAAACAAAAGAAAAGAAACAAAAAAAAAAGTATTAATCCAAAATGACGGATGATCGCTTTTCTTTAACCAACATATAATATTTCATTAGTTTTTCTCCTATTTTAATGATTGCATAAAATTGGCACTTAAAAAAAATTGTAAGTAGTACAGTCAAGTTCAGAATTGCTATGAAAAGCATTTGCAATGACAAAAAAAAAATAATTGAAAGAAGAACAGAAGGACGAAATAATAACAAGCAAAAATAATAATCTTTCTTACCATTAATTCTCTTCTAAGTTTTTCAAGTTCTCGTGCCGCCGGTGATGTAGCAATTTGTTGATTACCACCGTTAGCATTTGTACCTACTCCACCACTTCCACCATTTGGTATTAAGTTAAGTGGCCCTCTACGATCTCTTCTTAGTTCTTCTAATTGTCTAGTAAGTGCTTCAACTTTTGCAACAGCTAAACTTAATTCTTTTTCTTTCTCACTAAATAGTGCACGTATTGAGTCGAGGTCATTGCCTGAAAATTAAAAGAAAATTAAAGAGTAAGTTGAGAAAATTAGTATGATTTTTATTATTAAAACATGGAAGTAACCAGCTGTTTTTATAGACGATCAGCAATGGTAATTTTTCCTTCATCTTTATTTTATTGCGGTCGGTAAGGCTATACATTTTTGTTACATTTACAGACAGAAGTGATTCTTCAAAGTGAATGGTTTTTTATATTCAAACCCAACAAAACCCAAGCAATATAAATACATACAGATAAAATACATGAATTGGACGAGAAGATTCTTTAAAAAACGTGTCCCACTATAGATCACTCACTATACCAACATTCATTTCCACCTTTTTCCTCACATTATTCTTTACATTTACCACCATAACCTCCACTAACACAACATCAATCCCCCTGCTGCATTTATACACAAAAAGAGAAACCTATCAACATCGTACGCATACTCAAATATATACACAACCTTTCTACTTCTTTTTCTTCTCTTTCATGAAAAAACAAAAAAAAATAATAAAATTTATATATAAAGAAAAAATAAGAAGCAAAAATAGATAATAAAAAGGAAAAATATCACGTGACCCAACACAACAAAACATAACACAACAGTCACGTTATGTTTATATACGTTATTTTTGTATGTTACATCAGGACGAAACAAGGAAAAATAAAAAATCGGAGAAAAACCAAAAGGAAAAATAAAATATTTTCATCTTTTTCCCTTTAAAGAAATATATAAAAATATGTATTTGATAAAATAAGATAAATGATGTAACGTAAAGGTTCTTATACAATTCTTTCTTACATTGTTTGTTGTTTTTTTTTTTTTTGCTGTTGACTCTGAGAATATAAACGGGAACAGAATCACAATGATAAAAAAAAAAAATATGGTAAGACGAACTTTTTAGTAACCTTTGCTACTTAAGACTAATAAGGAATAATAAATAATTACAATTATGTAGAAAATATTAATGTTGAATATCTTCTGTTCGTCCATTACACAATAATTTCACTTCTATTATTTTCTCTGAGTTTCAACAGAAGTTCAAACAGTGATTCGATATTAAATGAATCATTTGGTTTTTCTTTTTGTATTACGGTAAATAAAATACAGAAGAAATTTAAATTTATTGAAATTCGTGTTTTTTTTTTTTTTTTATTTCTCTCCCCTAAAAGTTTTTCTTAAGAAATAAATTTCTATTTTAAATCAAAAAATTATTTTATTGAATCACAAAGAATTGAAATAATTATTATAAAAATAAAAATAATTAATTGACTTTCAAAGAAAAAAAAAAATCCTATTTAACAACAACAACAACAACAACAAACACAACAGAAATTCCAAACTGAGAAAAAAGTTGTATAGTGTAAGGTACGTAACTGTACGTACCCGTACCCACTTCCCGTCCACTTACCAAAACAAAAATTCTCTTCAGTTAATGCGGGACTAAAAGAATTTAATTTTCATTCATATTTTAATTTTTTTTTTTTTAAAAAAAAAAATTATTTGTGTCATTTGTGAAAATTTACTTTAAATTTAATAAACAAAAAAGGGGGAAAAAGGGAAGTTGAGAATAAGAGAAAATTGTAAAACGGAAAATGGGAAAAAAAATGTTTGAAGCAAAGAAGAAGGAGGAGGTGGAAGAGAAGAAGAAGAAGGAGATGGTAGAAAATCTTGGTAGATAGATATTTGAACAGTTTAATTAAAATCTGTTTAAAGAGAACGAATAAAAGGGAGAGAGAGAGAGAGAGAGAGAGTGAAGTGGATTCACTTTTTGCCTTCTCAAATAATAATAATAAAGTAGTTGAACACAATCATTTGTCATCGTCTTTGTCGTCAACAAATAAAAAAAAACAAAAACAAAAACAAACGAAAGAAAGAAAATCAAACGAAGAAGAAGAAACTTTTCATTATTTTATCATTTGTTATCGTCTTTCCCTAATTTAGATTTTTCCAAAAAAAAAATAAAACTCTTCTGCTTCTTCTTCTTCTTCTTCAATCAAATTTAACTTAATATTTTATTTTATTCTTTTACTTCACTTTTCTTAAAAAATAATAATTTTCTTTTTATCCTTTCATCCCCCTTTTTCCACCTATTATTATTATTATTTGTTATTGTTGTTGTCATTTTATCAGAGTCGAATTTAATATTTTTATGAAAATAGAAAAAATAAAAGAAAAACGAAAGAAAAAGAAAAATGACAAATTAATAAATAATATTCAAGAAGAGTAAAAAGAGGAATAAGAATAATGTAAGTGAAATGAAGAAGAAGAAGAAGAAGCAAACACAAAAAAAAATAGGTGGAGACGACAAAGTATCGAATAACGCAAACCAAAAATAAGAAAAACAACAACAATAAATAAAAACAAAAGGATTGCAAACATTAAATTGTCCTAAATATTATAAAATTTTTTTCATCATCATCACCACCGACACCATCATCGTCATCATCATCATAATCATCATCAATAATAATATTACTTTTATCATTGTTGTTATTTTTGTTCTTATTAAAAGAAAACAAAAACGAGGGTGGAATCAAGAAATGTGTGGGATGGAAAGGGGAGAAGAAAAAGAAGGACACCGGATAGGAATGTCATCTCATTTTTGCTAATTATTTTTATTTTGAATGAAAAAATTTAATCCTTTTTTCGTTTCTTTTTTTTTTTTTTTGCTTCCGTTTTTGTTTTTTGTTTTTGTTTTTGTAAAATAAAAAGATTAAGAATAATGTTTCTTAATTTAAAAATAACAAAAATAAGGAAGATGAAAAATGTTGAAGAAAAAAAAAGAGTAGAGAATGGACAAAAGTGATTATTTGTTTAATGCAAAGAAAAAAAACTGAATTCTTTTTGCTTTTGTCCAATTTCAATTGATATTTTTAAATTTAATTACCAAACCATATAATTATCAGTGTCTTCATTTTGAATTTTTCGCTTTAATTAACGAACGTATAGAAGAGAAAAAGGAAAAATAAAAAAAAGGAAAGTGTCCACTTCAAGTAACAGTTTGACGTGTTGACGTGACTATGATAAATCTATCTAGAAAAATTGTAATTTCTCAAATTGACCACCACCAACTTGATTAACACAATTGGTCAACTTTTTGTTTTGCTCTTGAGAAGAAAAGAAAAAACAAAAATTGGAAAAGTGCAGAAAAAAAAACGAAGAAGAAGAAGAAGTAGAGTGACATCCTTTAAACGATTGATTTACTCATCCATACACAACCTAAACCAATCATTATTTCTCGTTCGTAATCTCATAAATTTTCTTAAATAACTTTTCTATTTTTTTTTTTTTATTCTTAATTTGATTTCCTTTTTTTTTATTTATTTAAGGAAATGAAGTATTTGTGACAAAAGAAAGGGGAAAATTAAAACGGAGTGACTTTGATAAGCAAATAATAGGAAAAAAAAAAATGGACAAAAAAATAAAAACATATTCAAGAAAATATTGCATCATCTCTTCCAGTATTCTCTCTCTCTCTCTCTCTCTTCCCAATACATCAATTTCAAAACACAAAAATAACACCCACCCCTCCTTCCTATGACAAAATCATTTACGCATCTTTAGTGTACCCATCTTTTACAATTATTATCACACCAAAAAGAAAAGAAATAAAAACTTCTCAAACCCCAAAAAAGGTTGAGAAAAATTACAGAGGAAAAAGAAAAAAAAAAAAAAATAACGAAGGAAAAAAAAAACGAGAAATGAAAAGAAAAAAAAAATTAAAAAGGAAATTAAATTAAAGGAAAGAAAAACTAAATAAAAAGGATTTTTTTTTGTTCATTCTCTGTATGTCAAACCCCCTCCTCTCTCCTCAAACCAATTCCATTTACATTTCAACTTTTAACCCATCACCATTATTCCATTCACAATTTATCGTCCTCTCTCTCTCTCTCTTATTCCATTCTATAGTTTCATGAATATTTTCTATTTCTTTCTGAACGTATTTTTCCTCACTCTTTTTTCTTCTTCTCCTCTCTTCCTCTCCTTCCATTTTATTCTTCTTCTTCTTCTTTTTTTTGTAATAATAAATATATATCTACTTGTATTATATGCTTTTTTTTTCTTTCTAAATTTCACTTCGTTTGATGGAATTTCCCTTTTATCCATGTGAACCCTTTTTGATATCCGTTTCTTTATTTTCTGTATTTTCTTTTTTTTTTTTTTTCGTCTTCTTCTTCTTCTTCTTTTTTTTTTGCTTTATTCAAGGATTTTCATTTTTTTTCAAGGCGGCACACACTAACCAAGCACAATAACACTCTTCCCTTTAAGTGTGTGTGTGTATATGTGTTGTGTGTCACACACTTGTTGTTGTGATGTGAAAATGTTTTAAGAGAAGAAGAAAAAGCGAAGAAAAAAAAAAGTAAATTCTTTTCAAAAAAAAAAAAAAAAAAGGAAAAGAACCAAAGAAAGAAAAGCGAACAAAAATAGATGAAGAAAAAAGAAGAAAAAGATTCTGAATTCCACAAATAACACTTTCTACTTTTTTTTTTTTTTTCTTTTTATTTCCCTTTTATATGTTTTCTTTCTTTCGGTATCGTTCCCTCAACTTTTAAACACACACACACAGACATATACTTTCTTATTCTTTCTCTCTCTCTGTCTGCAAAATAGACACAAACTTTTTTGTCTCACTTTAATCGAAAACAATAAAAAGTTGATAATATTCTCATTGTTTCCCCCCCTCTGTACTCTATAATTTTTCTACCCGCCTCACCCCACAAATTGATCTAATTCTAATATTATTTTATACATTTTTGATTTGATTTTATTTGCGTATCGCTTTTTCCTTTTTTATTTTTCCTTTCGATATTAAAAAGAACGAAAGAACGAAGAAGAAAACAAAATCGGACGAATTACCAAAAGTGAAAATGTGAGAAAGAATAAATTAATGAGGGTTTTGTGAAGATTTAGGGTGAGGTATATAAAGTATAGTAAGAAGGTATGGGCAGAGGTTAAGTATCGGGTGTCTGATTTTATTCATCATTTAAAAGCAAAACGTTTAAAGGGGGCACAAAAAGACACAAATAATACACGCGCGCACTCTTTAGGCCTAATCTAAAATATTCTTTAATTGCTTATTCACAATGAAGGGTATGAGTTGATTTCGTTCACTATAAATCTTTAACTATTTTCTATTATCTGCAGACATGATTAGATGAGATTAGATCAGATTAGATTAAGAATTTCTATTGTTCTTTCAGCAAAAACAGAAAAAAAAACAATGTATTGTTTGCTGATAAATTGCGTTTTATTTCAAGTAAAAGACGCAAAGTGGAATTTAATATAAAATGCTACAAAACTCATGAACATTAATTAATTTCCCATTGTATGTTTGATAAAGAAATTAACAACGACTCCTCTGTATTTATTTGAAAATGAAAACATTTGTAAGATTGATAATATTGAGAGAAACATTTCACTTTAGCTTACTCGTCTTGTCCAGCGTATAAGACAGATAACTAGAATTATATTTCTCAAAGGGCAAAACAGTACAACAGAACAACATTGTGAACAATGTTTAATTTTTAAATCTGATCATTTTATAAAAATAAAAAAAATATATAAGATAAAAAGCAGAATAAATTTATAGATTGAACAAGGGAGAAAGAAGGAACTCGAGTTTGTTATATCAAATTTCATTTTTTATTTTTCATTATTTTTATTACATTTTATGTACTAATTATGACACGTGACCAATTTAATTTTATCTACAATTATTATATTTTTTATCTTATTCCTCATCTTAAGATATTATTATATGGAAGTAATTTAATATATTTCATTTTTGATTTTTATTCAGAAATGTGAAGAGGAAGAAGAAAATTAAAAATAAGAAGAAGAACAGGAGGTGGGCAACATTTTGTTAAAAGAGAAAAACCGAAAAAAATCAATTCAAATGATTTTAATTATTTAATTGATAACTTTAATTAAATTTGTTTAATTTCAATTATTTAAATTTTGTCATCATCTAAGAAATACAATAAGAAGAAGAAAATGAATAGATAAAAAACGGACACCAATCAACGAAAGAAAAATAAAGAAAAAGGACGAAAAGAAAATAAAGAAAAAAAAAAGATGAAAATGTTCCACCCAATCAACGTAATCAATCTCGCTTAAATTGTTTATTACAAAAGAGAGGACAAAAGGACGAAAGAGGGTTTTAGTTTAAGTCTAGATTTTTCGTTTAAAACTACACAAAACTACAAAAAAAAATAAGAAGAAGAAAAAAATAACAAACATATACACATTACACACACATACACACATACATATAAAAGAAAATATACAACAATAAAATATAACAGAGAGGATAAACAGAAGAAGGAAAAATGTCCAATGTCCAAAAAAAAAAAAACATAAAATCGAAAAAAAAATTTGTAACATTTATCAAATGACGAAAGGTAAAATGGTAAAAGAAATAATAAGGAAAGAGAGTGTGAGACAGAGAGAAAATGTAAAACAAGAGAAATTCGATAAAATAGAAAAACAAAGAAAAAAAAAATCAAACCATGCTACATTTTTCATCAAAAAAAAAAAACCAAAAACTAAGCAAATGTCAAGTCAGTCTGATGTCGTTCATTTGTTACATTGACTCAGAAAAACAAGAAAAAATTGCATTTAGAAACATAAAAATAAAGATGGGAGGAAAAAAAAAATTTGGCGAAAATTAAATCAGTAGAATTGAACAATTTTCTATGTTTAATTTATTAATTTCTTCCGGACAATGTTTGCTCGGCATCATTCTTAGTCATAAATTTATTCAAAATCATTTCAGTTACAGAGTTTTCATAAAATTAGAACGTTGCTCCTTCTTATGAGATTTCCAACAATATTCATCAATTGAAAACATTAAAAAAATAACGTCTTTGACATTATTCTGAGTTAAAATTTCATTAAAAATTTGTAATAAATTTATAAATGTCAAAATTTCTCCAAATACGCTTTCCCCGATACAAATTTCTTTAAAGTCATAAGATCACCGTAATATTAATGTAGATTTGTCTCTTTAAATTGTAACAAAATATTGAATTTTCTCTTGCAACTTTGAAACGAACAAAAAAAAAAGTTAATAATAAACGAAGTTAGCTTATAAGAAGAATATTATAAAAAGAAAAAAAGAATAATAAGAAAGAGATTTATAAAACGATCAAAAAAGTTTTCTTAGAATCAACTTTTTCCCTTTCAATAGATATTTTTTTTCATTTGACAATTTCACATAAAAAACAAAAATTCCAATTTGACAATATCATTTTCTTTACACACAAACAGAAGCGTAAGTATGGACTATTGAAAGGAGGTAAAAACCATAAGGAATCAAAAAGAAAGAGAAAAAATAATAAACAATAAATTTAAGAAGAAAAACTAATAAACCAGCAAAGGTAAGACTAAGACTAGAAAAGTAGGTACGTTATATGTCCGATTTATTTGGTCCCACTAGTATCACAAACTAAACTAAGGATCATAAGGTGTTTGTTGTATAAAATCCATATAACTAAGTTAGTTAGTATCAAACCACTTAAGTAGGTTTGTGTTGTATTTTATCTCAACAAAAAAAAAAAGAAGGAGAACGGAGATGGAAAAAAGGGAGATGAGAGTAAGAAATTCATTCGTTGGATGAAAGTCGTTTATATCAATAAAAAAAGAAAGAAAAGAAATAAGAAAAAAATAAAAGAGAAAATATAAAATAGGATTTTTTGTGCGGGAAGAGTGGTGGAAATGAGGAAGAATAAAAAAGGACAGAGGCGTTGACGATGACACCAAATAAAAATAAAGAAGGGAAAATAATAAGATAGAATAATAATAATCATAGTAAAAGGATCAAAATCATTTTGATTTTATATTTTTCTCTCTCATCATTTTGTTGTCTATCGTCCTTTAAGTTTCTTCATCTCCTTCCTTCACCCTGCCACACCCCAATTCACACAAACAATTTTCTTTTTCTGTTTCAGTTTTACTTTTTTTTCTTTAACTTTTGTGTGGTAAAATATATATACAGTTTTTCTTTAGACGTTTAAAGATGTTAAGTAAAGAGTCATTTAACTGCTTTTAAGTTTGATGAAAAAAGTTTTTCAGTTTTTTTCTTTGTTTTTGTTTAATAGAATTAATTTAAAGATTTTTGCTAAGATTAAAGGACATTTTCTCTATAATATAAATTATTATATAAAATTGAGAGACAAACAATAAGACATAGAATGAGAGAGAAAAGAAAAACTTATAAAATGAATTAAGTAAAAAAGAAAATTATATGCTCAATTATCCGGGAATTTCACGATATATCGTTCAACCGTGTACCAAATATATTCCTATTATCCGTTTTCGTAAAATAATCGTTGTTTATAAAAACCGATTTTATAAAAAAAACAATTTCAGTTTAATAACATTATTTAATTTTAATATTCTTGAGTCTTATCTTTTATTCAAATGGTTTTTAACTATTTAAAAAAAAAATGAAATAAATAAAAGAAAATCCCTTTTTCATACTTATTATAACTCTTTTTTCATATTACGCGCGTCAAACAAATAAAACCCCTTACAAATTCACCACCCTATATATATATATATATCGCCTTTAATATTAACAATCTTTCTTATTCTCATACTACTATGCTAAAGTTAAGCTCAATCCGCCACAATGAACAACAACAAAACTCTTGTTAAAGTTTATCGTTTCACTCTCTTATAAGAAATAAATAAGTAAGAATGAAAAAAATAACAACAATAATAATAATAATATCAACAACAACAACAGAAGTATTTAACACAATTTTGGAAGTGTTAAAGAATAACAAAAAGTATATAGGATATACTCTACTAAGAGGATCTTTTCTATAAGATCAAACACAAATAAGTAAATATTGTGGAAATTTCTCTCATATTCATTCTTTCGTTCTTTTTTTTTTTTTTGAGTCTTTTTATTCTTAAGAAAAAAAAATCAAAAAAAAAAGACAGACACTTCTTAGTTTCTCAGTTGAATAAGTTTCACATATCCTTATAGAAAATAATAATAATAAAGATGCAGAAAACTTTCTTTTAGTATAAGTAAGAATTTCAAAAAGAACAAGAGAAATTACTTCAAATTTCATAAGTAAAAGAAAATATTCAACTTTTATTGGATAAAAATATTTTGAGTCATTTCTTTCTTTTTCTTCTTCTTCTGTTTGTTCGTAGATTCATTTTCATAAAAAAAAGAAGAAGAAGAAGAAAATAAGAAGTAAAAGATAAGCGAGAAAAGACATGTAAAAATCCATGAGTAATCAAAACAAGACAAAAATTTAAAAAGAAAATAAAATCAAAAACCAAAATACAAAAAAAAAAAAAGTCTCATTAAACTTTAAACTTTCAGAGGAACAAAAAAGAAAAAGAAGAAAATGATGAAAAATAGAAGAAAATGCGAGAAACTTTTTTATATAAAAAAAAATTAGGGAAAGACGAAAGAATTGTGTTGTTTTAAAGTGTTACAAGTTACAATAAGTTATATAAATGTGTACATATATACAAACATTTATATATATACATATAAACATACATATATACACGAACAACACACCCGCCACAAAAAAATTAAATGTTAAGGGAGGAAGAGTTATATAACCATCAAAAGTTAAGAGTTAAGTATAATGCATAGACAACACACAGTCAGATAGATAAACAGAAATAAATATATACACACAAATAAACATACACACACATACACATACACAATATTTAAGTATAAAATAAATGAAAAAGTTTTATAAGAAAAAAGTAAAAGAAGAAAATCAAGATAAGGAAAAAAAAAAACAACATCCGAGTAAATAAAAATTTACGGTGGCATTCTAGTGAAATTTCTGTTCGTATAAGAAATATTTTTATATGGGGGTGACATATAAGAAGAATAAGTTAAAAATAGTATAGACGGATATAAAACTTATTTAGAATTTTTATGGTTTTCTTTCATGGTTCAAAATTATTGAAATAAAGAAAAAAAAAACAAAAAAAAAAGGGGCATTGTTCTTTGGTGTCGTCTATTTATTTGTTTGTTGGTTTTGTTTTTTTATGTAAAAAAAAAAATTAATTTGAAAAGTTATCGAATTGGAATGACAGAAATAAGTCGGTTAATTGGATTTTCAAATTCAACTTTAACATTTGTATGGATTCTTAAGCCTATTGATAATTTAGGAAGCCAAATGTTTGATATTAAACCAGTGAGAGACGGATGGAAGAAAAATGTACCTACAGAAATTCAAATTCTCGGAAAATTTAATTTTTAAATAAAATGCGTTTATAAATTCACCATTTGAATCGTGACCAATTTACACAGGTAAAAACATTTTTGACCAAATAATAAATTATTCATCTCTCTTGAATTTCTCCCCTATTCCTATTTCTGATCATAATTCAAAATTTTTATGACCTTTCAATTTCCTCTAAAGTAATAATTGGTAATTGCGCTCTTATTCTGCAGAATAATCGCACATCAATTGAAGAGGAAACAACCCTTTTAAATTATTTACCTTTGATTTTCATTCCCCCCTTTTTTTACTCTTGTTTTTTCTTCATCTTTTTTTTCTGGGAAAATCGCCTTTTTATCCTCGTTTTTCTTCTTATTTTTCTTTTTTTACGTTTTGAAAGAATTAAATAAAAATGAACATCCCTTTTTTTTATCATTTTATTTTTATTTTACTTTGGTTATCTCTCATTCCAAATTACATTTATCGTCCACTCCATTATCACCACCTCTCATACAGACACACACATACATACATAGAAACATAAACATATAGAATAGAAAAAAAAACCCCATCATGTTTCTCCAACTCTTATGTCAGATCCCACTTTATAACATATTATTACAACAAAAGGATTTTTTTTCAACTTTTCAAACCAAACATTTTAAGGATTATATTCACTTTTTATTCTTATTATATTCAATTGAATGTTCAGCCAGAGGATTCTTCCCTTTTTCCCTTTTTTTTTCTTTTTTCCATTCTCTTTGTTGTAATATTCACCTCTCACACACTCTCAATACTCTCAATACATTCATCACTCTGTTCGTATACACACTTGAATATCATCTCATCTTTTTTAGTATATATACTTGACCTACACTTCCACTACCCCTTTATCATCACCAATATGTCCCTCTTCTTTAGACAACCCCTATTACGCCACACTTAAGTTACTGTTGTTAAGTGTATATATCTGAGCAAAGTGCTAATCTGAATTCGATCGTACCAATTCACACAAAATATCTATGAGAGTGTGTGTGTGTGTGTGTGTATGTTACAGAATGACAAAAGGGACGATTTTCCTTCTTTTATTTTCTTCTTTTTCTTTTATTTATTTTTTTTTTCATTCGTTTATTCTTTCTTCTTATGGCTCCTCTTTATTGTTGGGAAAGGAAAAAAAAAAGAAAAAGAAGAAAGTTTGGTTTTTGTTGAGCTATTGTTGCGTTATTGTGATTATTATTATATTGCGTAGACAGAAAGAGACCAAGTGAGAGAATGAGAGAGAAATTTTTGATTATTCAAGTCGAAAAAAAAAACACCCACTTAATTCTTTACTCACACTGACAATTTCTCAACCCAAAAGAAAAAAACTCGACCACCCAAAATTGTCCGGCACCATCAATTCGAGATTTTGTCGATCCGTTTTCTTTTTTCTTTCATTTTTTTTTTAGTTATTTTAAAAAGAGATTTAAAATTTCTTTTTACTTTATTCTTCATTTCTTTTCTTTTTATTTTATTGAAAAAACACAGTTTGAGGTCCTTCAGTTCAGTTTCTAAGTATAGACAGAAGCTTAAAAGGTTTTTACAATTTGATAGAGATTTTAGAGAATATTATTGAATATCATTGATCTGTGATTTTTGGTGATTAAGCTCTCTTCGATTGGGTACAGGGATTGAAATATATTTGGAATAAATTTAAAGTAAAAACAAAAAAAAAAGGAAGAAAGAAAGAAAATCGAAACGGCAACACCATACAAAACACAACGACACAAACAATATATTTAAAGCAGCAAAAAAAAGAGAAGAAAATACTTGTCAGCAGAATTTTATTTGCTTCCTTCTTTATATTTTTCCTCCATATCCAGTTACCCGTCCCTCTCTCTCCCAACCACTTTTTAATGAAAGATTTCAATTAAAAGATTTTGAATTTAATTTTTCAATTTTTTTTTTCTTCTCATTTTGATCTGTATATTTTCTTTTAATTCAACATTTTGCGATTTTAAATTTGTTCTCATTTCAACCCTTCTGCTTCGTCGCAAATAATTATTCAATTTAATATGAATATGAAAATATGAATTCATCTTCATTGTTGTTGTTTATTATATTGTGATTCTTCTGATTGTTGCTGCGGTTCCTTATTTTTTTTTATTGCATACTATCATTATAATACCATCATGATCATTATCATCGTCATCATTATAATCATCATACGATGAAAAAAAAAATGCTTAAAATAATGAGTTGGTGAACGTTGAAAAAAAAGAAAAAAATAAATAAATAGAAAATTTGTCAACTGAAGAAAAATTTACTTCATTACAATTTTACCATACCATAGCAAAATCTACCAACTGTGCTACCATCATTACCATCATTACCACTAATGCACCAAGAACAACAACAACAAACAAATTAAAGCAAAAAAAAAAAGTATAATAAAACACAAAATATAAATAATTGTTGATTAACAACAACAAAAACATACAGAAAAAAAAACAACAATAAAAGAATAAACGGAACACACTGAGAGAGAGAGAGAGAGAGAGAGAGAGAGAGAGAGAGAAACAAAGAGAATAAATAAATAGAATAACAGAGTAGACGACGAGACGTCATCATGACTCATGTAGATGATGGATAATGGTGAATGGATGATGACAAGGGTGAAATGGAGGATTCATTGTAGTAGATGGACTTTTTTTTTTAACTCCCAACTCTACTTACCCGTAGAAGAAAAATGGTCATAAGAATTCTTCATCTTCTTTGGTCCAGTATAATAAGAAAGAAACATGAGGAGAGAGTAATCTTTGGTTGTGACAGTCACAAAATAAAATATAAAAAGTTAACTTAAGAATGGAACCCGTGCGGTAGAAAGAGAAGAATGAAAGTTAACTGCCATTGTTAATCCATTTGAAATTTGATACATTGAAACGTACACATTAATACCACTAATAATAAATTCAGTCAACATCCAAACAAAAAAAATTTGAAGAAAATGAAAGAAAATGAAGGAAAAATAAAGAAACACCTAACCAACCAAACCATCCAAAACTCTTTCTGTTTCGGTTGATGTTGCCCTGTATAAAAGACGCATAAAAAATGAAAACAATAAAAGTTGACAATAGAAAAAAGGAAATAAAGAAAATATATGAAAATGCAAATCAGTTGATTTAACATTAAAATTTATCTTTTATTTATTTATTTATAAAGAAAAGTTCTTTTCACTTCGTATAAATAAATAAATAAATAAAAGAATAAGGAAGATGAAAAGAAAGAAAGAAAGAGAAAAAAAATTCTCACTTCATTTCGTTTTATTCCACTTTTAATTTTCTTTTCCTTTTATCATTTATTCATTTTTCTTTCTTTTCTTTTCTTTTTTTTTTTGCGACAATTTTTCATAACAATGCAATGCAAATTGAGTTTTATTTTTTTCTCTTTCCTTTCTCTTACCCAAAGCAAAAAAAAAAAAAAAAATTTCATCTTGCCGCGCTCGCGACAAAACCAACCAAAATATGTTGAAAAGAAAAAGAAGAAGACGAGAAAAAAAAATCAAATCAAATTTATACAGAAAAATACAAAATGTATAAACGCGTGATATGTGTATGTGTGTGTGTGTGTGTGTTCTTGCTGGTGTTCCATTCTCATCTCATCAATCCCTACCCTCCGCCCTAACAAAGAAAAAAAAAAAAAAACCAAACTCTAAATCCCTTATCATTTTTTCCACTTCTTCTTCTTCTTCTTCTTTTTTTTCTCATCTTTAACAATGATGTAAACTCCGCAATCTTGTGTTTCTTTTTATATATTTTTTATATGAAGTCAATGAAAACTGCGTTTACATTTTCTAAGTTTAAAAGAAAATATGTAAAATTGAATTATGGAAAAAAAAAAAAAAGAAAGAAAATTTGTGAAAATCATCACAAGGAGGAACATAAGAATATCTTCATATTATTAGAGAGAAGAAAAAAAAAATGGTTGACAGACTTTATTTCTTCTTCTTCTTTTTTTCTTTTCCTTTCATAACATACCCCCCACCCCTCTTGTATATTCGAGTGAGTGTGTAGGGATATGTGTTCTCTGTGTGTAAAAGACAAAACAAAAAGTTCCTGATTTAAAAAAAAAAAAAAAAAAATAAGGAAGAAAAAAAGTTCAAGAGAAAAAAGTTGAGGGTTTGTGGAGGTTATTGTGGAGAGAGAGAGATTCTTATATGTTGTATTGCTGCGGATATGATGCGGGTTGGTGTAGGAAAAAGGAGAAGAAAGGAAAGAAGAAAGAAAAACGCGACTGAATATGTTAAAACCGACGTTTTTTCATTTTTCTTCTTATTTTTTGCTTTTCTTCCTTTTTTTTTTAAAACAAAAAGATTTGACGAAAAAATTATTTCTCATACTTCAATTAAAGGACAAAGGGGAGGACATAGGTTTATGTTGTTTTATTATGTTTGCTGTTGGTATTTGTTCGTTCCACTGTTTTTTCTTTCCATCAGGTAGGTAGAAAGGTAGAACAGGGCTTAATATCAACAGAAGAAGAAAACCCGGTGAATAGGGAGAATTTGATGAAGAAAATGAATTGAAAACTAATTTTTTTTTTCCAGAAATAAGAAAAATATGAGAGAAGACAATTTTATGAATAAATTAATCTGAGGAAAGACAAGAAAAATATAAAAATTCAAATAGAAAAAAAAAAACAGGAAAAAAAACATGAAGGAAAATTATCTAAATGCAAATATGTTTGAAGCGCCGTGAAATTAACAAACAAGAAAAACAAAAACAAAAACAAGAAAATATGTCTGCGTTAGAAGAAGAAAACATCAATTCTTTATTGTGTTTACCTAATTTTTAGATGATGTTATAATTAAACTGATATAACAATATAAGAAAAGAAAAATGTGAAAATAAGGAAAATGAAGAGGAAGATGAAAAAAAATAAAATACAAAACTCAATTTACATTATTACATTTTCAAGTCAAAAATTGAAATAAAATTATTCCACCTTTTTGAATATGTCACGTCACCCTATCATATAAATGTGTACACACACACACATACACACACATAACAGTCACACTAAAAGAGTGAATGTCACACATTTTGCTTAAATATTATTTTTAAAAGTAAGAAGAAAAAGACAGTAACATACACGCACAAATATATATTTTCAAGAAAATTTCAACACACACATAGATATAGAGCAAACACACTTTTTGGGTACTTGACAAACGTACCCACCTTTTCTACAGTCAAAAGGTATATAACTAGAAAGAATGATACGTGAAGAAACGTAATCGAGCTGAAATTACAGCACACACACACACACCCATAAACATACAAACATACGCTTATTAGATGTGAGATGTATAAATAAAGTGAAATTGTAATATAAACGAAAATTGGTTCTTAATAGGGTAAAAATAAGAGTATCAAAAGAGGTTAACATATAAGAAGGTATCAACATCTCATGTGTCTCATCTTATTAGAACATCTTTTAAAAATGTGTGTTGATGCAATTTTATAAAAGTAAAAATTTAAAATAAACTTGGGGTGAAAAAATAAGAAAATATAAAAATTTAACAATGAGTAAAAGAAGATGATGGATATGATTCCAATTAACTTAACATAAAAAGGACAATCAACATCTGTCATTTATATAAACTCACAATAACAATAACAATAACAACAACAAAAGTACTCATAAATTATTTTATAACAGAAACTTCACATAAAAAGTGTGAGAAAAAGTTAGAGTAAAGAACAGATTATTATTATCATTCAGAAAAACTCTTAGTTCTTGGATGTGTTAAATTTTCTATTAAATCTAATATAGAACAAATCTTCACCATCCCATATCTTCCCATCGTCATTCATTCTATTCTCTTTTTTTTCATGCCTTTTTCTAAATTGACGCTTTTCCACAATCGTCTTATCACTCATCATCATCATCATCACACAAACAATAACAACAACAAAAAAACCAACAACAAAAACAATAATATCGTCTATTTCAACACTTAACTATATATACAATTTGTGAGGGACATAACACCCCACACATCCCATACATCTAACCCATCCCAACCAAATTTTCCTATTTATATTTATAGAGAGGAAACGCAAGTAGATTTCTTTCTTTCTTCATTTCTTTATATTTTTTTTTTGCTTGTTCACGGTCTGCACTAAATCTAATTGTGTTTTATATAAAATATATTTTTAAGAGAGACACAAAAAAAAAAAAAGATACAGAATGTGATGAGAATAAGTGAGAGAGAAAGAGAGAAGAGAGAGTGAAAGAGTATAAAATGTGTGTGGGCTTAACTATCCACATATAAAATATATAAGAACTGAACCAAAGAATTCTCTTTCCATTACAAAAATAACAACAAAAAGTAAGAATTTTATCTATCCAATTCGATCGCCTCATTTGCCACCCCATTTCCATCTTCTTTACGATAATATATTTGAGATTGCCAATTCATTGAGTTTATATATAGAAAAACAAGAATACGATGGGGGATGAAGTGTTGGGTGTTGAAAGACAATTGAAGATAGCAAATTGTTGTTTTCTTATTGTTGTTCTTATTGTTTAAGTCCAAGCTATAGATATTCGTATGCGGAATTTCGATTATTTAATTTGGATGTCAGAAGGTCATTTGAGAGAAAGGTGTGTAAACGAAAAAGAATGATAGTGGTTGAAGATGAAGCAGAAGAAGAAGAAGAAGAGTTAGAGATATTTTGTGGTGTTCTGTTGAAGGTAGATTTAATTTAATTCTTATATAGAAAATTGTAGAGAGACACGTGTTACTCTATCTTAAGCATCAAACTAAAGGAAATAGGAAAATGTTAAGAGTGACTAAATCCATCTGTATAGGTGAGGAGAGAGATAAACAAGAATCTGATGATGACTTCCTTCTGTATGCCAAAAAAAAAAAATGAGGAGAGGAGGAGAATGAAGTATTTCTTGATACGTGTAGATATAAACTGAACCTCAAAATCTGATTCTCATTTATTCACCTTTTACCCATTTCTATTTTACAAACATCCTTCTGTATAAAAGTAGTTCCAAGTTTCATCGGGATGGAAAAAAAACGAAGAAGAGAAATAGGGAAATCTAACGAACAGATAATAAAAAAAAGAAAATAAAAAGAAGTTATCATTTTAACTCATCAAGAACTAATTAACCTTTATACCATTAGACCTTGTCTTCTCCTATAGAATATATTTTATAATAAAAGATAATAATTTTTTTTTCTTTAAAAGTAAAATGGAAAGAACTCAGCAGACAGAGAAAATGAGAAAATTAGAAAAATAGAGTTCGTCCGTTTAAATACAAGTGAAAAAGTGGTGGCGGGGAAGTGGGGGTGGGTGAGGTGAAACACTAATGGAAGTGTACATACTTTATACAAAATAGAGTTAAGCTTCTTCTTTCATTTTGTTTCACCTTACCCGTGGTTATTTTACCTCCTACCTATACACTCCTACTTTAAATAGTAGGCTGGTGATTAAGTGTTAAAAAAGGACAAAAAAAAAGAAGGGAAAAAGACAAAAAAAAAGGAAAAATTTCTTTCATAATAAGTTAATGGAAAATATCAAAAAAAAAAAAAAAATAATAAAATAAAAATGGAAGCAGAGATTTCTTAATTTTTTCTTTCTTCTCTATTTATTTTCTTCATTCTTTAATTATAAGCTTAAATTTCTTTCATTTTTCTCCTGATGCGTCATTTTTTTTTGTTCACAGACACCGTCATAAAAAAAAATTACCCATCCTCTAAGTAATAATTTATATTTTGAAATAAAAAAAATGAGCAAAACAAAAAAAAAAAGAAAGAGGACTTTGCATATGTGTGTGTGTGTGTGTGTGTGTGTAATTTCACACATGGAATGAAAGTGAAAATAAATCACAGTGACGTCTGGAAGACATTCTAAATGAAATTCAAGGATAAGTAAAAGACAGAAGGGGGTAGTCATCATTAACATTAAAACTTCAATATTCTGTAAGTAATGTTTCCTTCTTTAAGTTTTAAATTAATAAATAATGACTTTGATCAAATAAGATTAAAGAACAAATCCTTTTTATCAATTTTTCTTTTGTTGTTTTGTTGTTTTTTTTTTTAGGATGGTTGGGAAGAAATGAAAAACACATAACTTGATTTTTAATTGAAATTAAAATTCCAGACAAATTCTTTAATTTCTTTCTCTCTTTTTCTCATAATGTAAAATATCTTAATAAAGTAAAGGCAAAAAAAAAACAACAACAACAACAATAATAAAGTAAAGAAGCGAAAAAGAAAAAGTTTTTTCAAACAAATTTTCATCGTAACTTTGTTTATTTGAAGAAAAATTTATTTCATTAAATCAAGAGACAAGAAATTAAAACAGAATTCTTTTTCGATTTTTTCTTTACTTCTGTGAGTGTGAAAATAATTAATAAAAAGAATTTGTTTTTCATTATGGACACACCACTGGCCTCCCTTAACCCTTACAGGCATATTTTCTATAACTTATATCATGTCAGTAACACACTCACTTCTGATCATATGAAATATGTCCTCCCCTTCAATTAGGCTAACAGGGACGTAGTCAGTGGTTATGTCAGTACATGGTACCCATATTTTACGATATTTTTTATTTATTGAATAAAATCAAAAAGAAAAAGACTCGTGCTAAAACCAAAAGAAAAAATTGGCAATGTTCTCGACGGAAGTGGATCTAAGTGGGATCATTTTAGAACAAAAAATAAATTATCTACTTAAAATAATTTTTTTTGTCTTAAAGCAATTTAGATATAATTTTTATGTTTCTTGAACACTCACACACACACACACAGGTATCACTGTCATTCAACCGGAAGTTGTAATTGTGATTTGACTGTAATTTTGAAATCCATTAATTTTTTTTCTCTTTATGAAAATCAATCATTTTTTGTTGTTGACATATTTTTTTTCTATTACATTGTCTTTGATATAATTGAAGATTGTTATAGGTAATTGTAAAATTGTTGTTCTGAAATGTCAAATATAATAAAATATACGCAGCATGTCTAAATGGTTCGAATTTTTTTTTTAACAATACATTTATGGTAACAATTTTATCTTGTTTTTTCTTCATGGCTTAAGTTTTTTTGTTCTCCCTTACACTTTATGTTTAAAATTATAATTAACAATTTACAATTAACAAAAAAAAATTATTGAACAATAACCAGAACGAATTATTATCCGGTGTTGATTGAAACTAATTGAAGGCTACTGTAATGATTATTTTGTAACCTTTACAATTACAAGAGGTAATTAAAAATACCACTTAAATTCTTAATTACTTTTTTTATGATGATAATTGATTTCATTTAAGTCAAGGATATCATCCTTTATTTTTTCGTAACAACCTTTATTTTCTAGCAACAAAATCCAACACAAAATATATCAAATCATCTTTACTTCCATTTTTTTCCCACCAACCCCCACATTTATGAAATACATTCCAAGTGTTCCAGTAAGGATCCTAGTAAATTAATTCCTGCCAGAATTTATTTATTTTTCTTCTTACAACAAAATAAAAAAAAAAATTCGCCACTGTTTATCTTCCGGCAGCAAGCAAGTAGAAACAACATCTTTAAATATTTCTCATCCCTCAATTGTATATTGTGCATATTATTATATTGTTTGTGTAGGCGTGTATGTGTCACTGTAACGTAAAGGATATTCATAAGGAGCAAAAAAAAAACGAATATGATCCGATGATGATGAAGAATAAGAAGAAAATTTATAAGGAAAAAAAAAATAAAAAGACTACAACGATGATGAAAAAGAAGAAGAAGACGACAAAAAGATATACAAAATGTTCAACATTAATTTCCTTAATTATTTTTGACACCAAATTTATAATACCTTTTTAAGTTAATTTATGTTTTCGTATAAATTAATTGTCTTTCTCTGTATGTGTATGTGTGTGTATGTGTGTACATGTAGGTATGTGTGTGTCATTTTGATTATATGAAAATTTAATAGGAAACATTTTCTAGATTTACTTTACTTTTATATACATTTATTCCTGAATTGTATTCACTGTGTGTGTGTATGTTTGCGTCTGCTGTGTAGTTTTGTTGTATAAAAAAAAAAAGATGTAGGTGTTTGATAAAATTGTGTGTCTATTCTATTCTTTATTATCTATGAATGTGTGCGTGTGTGTGTATGTGTGTATGTATATCCTTTATAGGGATAATTTTCATTGATTAAATTACCATGGCGGTTACGACATTGGACTCATATGTTTTGTATTAAATTGAATTCTTATATTAAAGTATTTTTATTCAGTATAGTAGAAAGTTTATTTAAGTAATTTTCTTTTTTTTTGTCTTCTTTTTATCAAAATATATTTGCTTTTATTTTTTTTTTGTTAAATAAAATTGAATAAATAAATTTTGTGTTAGTGTTAGTGTGAGTAAAGCTTTATTTAATGAGATAATCCTTATAAATTATAAACTTTGTAGTTTAAAAACAATTTTCCTCTTGTGTCAGAGAATTACATTTTATTTCAAAATACGTATAAAAATATTCTTATAGAAAATATGTTAATTGTTTTTTATAATTAAAATTATTGAAAAGGAAAAAATGATTAAAAAGAAAAATCTTTAATTTTTTCTTATTTACTTAACCCTTTTAATTTGACCATATTTTCATCCTATACAATTTGTTAACGCTGAATGTGAATAGCTCCAGGGTGTTTCTCAGTACCCGACAGAATTTTCGAATTTATTCAGTCAGTGACGGTATTGTTGCAAATTAAAATTAAATAAAAAAATTAAGTAGAATCATTTTATTTAAATAAAATTAAATACAAGCATTATGCTTGGTTTCACAATAATTTTAAGTGACACTTAGTTAAGAATACAAAAGAAAAATAAAAATCTATAAATAACTGAGGTATGAGAGGGATGTCTTAAAAATGTTTGTCAAACTCGACATTAATATTTTAAATTTAATCGTCTTAAAGTGGATGGATTCAATTGAATTGTCGATTAACACACACACACATAAAACCTCCGTGGAAATTTTAATACAAGAAATATGTCTGATTAATATAATTATATAATATAAACTCTTTAAGACAACTACAATTGAAATTAAAACTAAAACGTTAAGATTATTATTAATTGATGTTTAATAAATTAAATACATTCGAACTTCTATAAGTTGAATATTTTATGTAATTCGAATTGGTTTGCTTCCAATATAACTGAGAGTAATTTGGGGGATAGAATGCACATTGACTTATGACGGTTCGACTATATTTACCTATTCAACAGAACCGGATAATAGAATTCTGATAATATTCGTTGTAACGAGGTTAAATTGAATTAATACATAATAGAAATATAATTCAGAAAATATAAAGTTGTTGTTGTTTTTATTTATTCTTTTCTTTTTTTTTTCAAAATGTAAAAATAATTCAGAAACAAAAAAAAATAAAGTAATAATAAAATAATCGAAACTAAATCGGTCACGTTGAAATTTATTGTTGTGATTATGAAATATAAGAAGTAAAATAAGAATGTTAGGAATTTTCATATAACAGAAAAAGAAGAAGAAGAAGAAAAAAAATACGATTATTAGTTTTTTATGAAATGCAGCAAATATGAAAGAGAAGATGATTGAAAATATTTATACTTTTGTTGTTGTTCTTGTTGTAACATTTTATTTATAAAAAAAAGTTAAAAAAAAAAATATACATATATAAAATTGGAAATGGAATTTTATAATGGATACGCTATTCCTATTCTCTTTCTCTCTTTTGGTCTCTCTCACTCACTCAACCACTCTTGTCAGTCACAATCACAAGTCGCAAAATATTTAATAATCGCGAGAATATTTTTTTTTTCTTTTTCTTTTTTTTGCGAAATCAAAAATGAAAAGAAAAATATGAAAAATATATTCAAAAGTTTAAGTTTTATTTTGTTTTTGTATAATAAATGATGATGATTGCAATTTGTTTGGATGGCAAAAAAAAATAAAAATATATTTATGACGAAATAGATAGAAATGAATTGATGGTACTGACTGACTGATGATGATGTTTAATGTTGATGTTCCATATTTAGACACAAACAACATATTATAGATATTTTGTCTGTGCGTGTGTTTATATTTGTGTTTGTGTGTGTGTGTGTGTACAATTGGAATTTGATTTAATCCATTCGTGGCATTCAAAGAATTAGCTAAGATTGTTGTTCTTCTTATTTTTAAATTTAAAAAAAAAAAAAAAACAAACACAGAATAAGAAATAAAATGTCGACGACACTCTTTTTGTTTTTTGTTTTTTTTTTTTGCGTTGTTATATTTTGTTGTTGTTTATTTTTTAATAGTTAATATATTTTGGTATAACCGCACAAGAAACCTAACTAATATAAACAGTGAGAGCATACATCAAACAACAACAACATGCATAACTACAGAAAATTCAATTGAATTGAAGCCATCAAAAGATGAAAAATACGTCACGCAAAACTACTTAACTTGTCAAATTAAATTATCACCCAAAAAAACAAAAACAGAAAATAAAAAGAAAAAGAGGCAAGATTTAAGAAAGAAGAAAGAAAGACAAAAAAAAAAAAATAAAACAACAGAGAAAATTGTGTTCATGAAATCTTTTTTGAGTCTTGTTCTTTTTTTCTTCTTTTCTTTTCTTTTTTTTTTTTTTTTTTTGACGACAACCGAAAATACTTAATAAAGATGTTTATGTACTTTTATGATGATGATGAGAAATTCTTCTTCTTCTACTTCTTCGTCGTTTTTTGTTTTTTTTTTTTTTCGTTTTGAAAGAATTATATGGAAAATGGAATGAGGAAATGAACGAGAGGAGTCCTCTCACTCGTCATCGTTCATCTTCTTGTTTTTTTTTTCTAAGAAATAAACAACAAAAACAACAACAACAACAACAACAACAACAGTAAAACTTATTCTCTGGCTGCTTTTTTTTTTGTTAATCAAACAAAACATAAGAAAGAAAAAAAATAATATTATAATTTAGCAGATCTTTATATTATTTGTGTTGACATAACCTCACTTATTTATTTTTTTATCTCTTACTTTCTTTATTATTATTTTATACATCCGTCACCCTCTCTCTCTCTCTCTCTTTTTTTTTGTTTTTGGTTTTTTTTTTTCTTTAAATCAAAAATTCTGTATTTCTTCTTTTTATTTTTTTTTTTTAAAACTTCTTAAGTGCTTCATCTTATTTTATATTTATTTAATTGTGTAATGACAAATAAAATACAAAATATTCTTCCATCTTTTGGCACAATCTCTTCCTCCATCATTTACTTCTTCTTCTTCTTCTTATATATTTTTTATGTTTGTTTGTTTATTTGTTTTTTTTTTTTGTGATGTGATTTTTTTTTGTGTCTTCTAAGAGAGATCACAAAATATGCGAAATAAAATCAAGAAAGAAAAAAAAAAATGGAAAATAAAAAGAAGCAATTGAAGAAGATTTGAAGGTCTCAGAAAATATTTGAAGAAGACGAAGCCTCCACCTAAAAAAAAAACACTTACACACACACACACACACACACATATATATAAAACGACAGATAAAAAAAAAACCATCAGCAGCAACAGCAGGAACAAAAATAACAACAAAAACCAATTGAATGTTGTTCTGTATTTCCAATATTTTGTGATTAAGATTGCTGTTGTGTGTGTGTATGTGTGTGTGTGTGTGTGTTTGGTGGCAGAAGAATTCTGGAGGCTATTTGGTTTTCTCTTTCACACAAATGTCCACGTTTGTTTTATATTTCATTTGTTTTCCAAACGTGCAAAAATACAAAATAAAAGCAAATAAAAATATTTCCAGACAAAATAAGCTCGTTGCCTTTTTTTTTGTTTGTTTATTTGTTTGTTGTTTTTTTTATTCGCATTTTTTTAATACCTTTTTTTTTTTTCGCTGTGCGGTTTTACGAGGAATTTTTTTTTTTTTTTTATTGTTGTTTGTATTTTCAACTTTCGTCTTTTTTCAATTCGTACAAAATTTTCGCATAGAAATTATTTATATTATTGCAATATTTTTGATTTCAGCAGAAAAAAAAAGAAAAAAAAGTTAAATAAAAAGAAGAAACAAAACAAAAAACAAAAAACGCGAAGTTGGTGTTTTGTTACAATTTTGTTGTGTGTGCGTGTGTGTGTGTGTGTTTTTTTTTTGTTTTCTGATGAAAATGAACGAACCCTGAGGGGCAGCAGCAGCAGCAGGCAACAACCATAACAGAACGATTCACAAATGAACGAATAAGTGGAGGTAAAGTATAAAGTGGTGACGGCACTTTTGAAATTTCATACTCGTGAGTGATATTTTGCTTATTCATTTATTTATTTGTTTTCTGTTGATTCGCGAAAATTGTATTCACTTCAACCAAAAAAAAAAAACAACAACAACAACAACCAACAACAATAACAAAAAACCACAAATATTTAAATTTTTATAATATTTCTTCTTCTTCTTCTTCTTCTTTTTCTTCCTATTTTTTTTTTCGTCTTAATTTGAGACTGATGAAAAGAAATAAAATAAAATAAGGTTCATTGGACTGAAAACTTGACATTTTAATAACCAACAAAAAAAAAACATTAAAAAAAAAAGTTTGAAAAGAATTTTTGTATTTAGCTTTGTAAACGCAGCTTCTAAAAATTTGCACAAAAACAAATAAAAATAAGAGAAACAAAAAAAAGTGAAAAAAAAAGTGAAAAAAAAGTGAAAAAAAAAGAAATAACTTCACTTTGAAATTAAACGTTTTGAAAATTTTCTGATTTCTTAGAATATCTTGAAAATTGAAATAATTTCCCTTTTTCCCCCAAAAAAAAAAAAAAGTTATTTAATTTGCCCTTTTAAGATTATTATAAGAGATTTCAATTTTTCTCTGTTGTCTTTGGAAAGGTGGGTGTTTATTTTTTGGGTTGTACTTTTCCTTTTCTTCTCTCTATAATTATGGCATTTGAATTCGTATATTAATTAAATGAATCTTATATCTCAATTTAGTATACGTATATAGTTCACAAACTTCAGCCTCATCATCATCCTCTTCCATATCTCATTCTACACAAACCCAAAAAAGAGACAAATTCCCTTAAAATCATCTAAATTAATTTAATTTCAAATGAATTTCTTTTTTTTCATTTTTTTTTCTCTCAAGTCATTCAACGACGACAACGACAATGAGAACGATGACAGGAATATCAATTTGTTCAAATTTTACTTTTTCTTTTCTTTTTCTGATTTGGTTTGTTGATGTTCCACTTTCACCAATTTTCTTTCTTTTTTTTTTTTTTACTTTAACAACAATTTTGTTTTTGTCTTTTCTTTTCTCTTTGTTTCTCTCTCTTTGATCATCAAGTAGGTACACAATTGAAAATTCAAGTGAGATTGTTTTAGTACAGAGTATATTATCATCATCATCATCATCCTCCAAGAACAAATAACAAAATAAAAAAATAAAAAACAAAAGAATAAGAAGAAGATGATGAAGAAGTGAAAGAGATTTTTATTGGCAGATTTCATTTTATGCTGAAAGGAATGTTGAATATGTTGAAAGAAAGGTATGTTGAATTAGTGATGATACCTGTTTATTTGAACCTTGTCTAATGGGACCACCATGAATTTTATGATCTTTTTTTTTTGTTTTTGTTTTTCTGTTTAAACAGAAGTTTTAACAACTTGCCTAATTGAACCAATAAATTTGCAAATACATAATTGTCAAGTTTTTAAAAAATTTAATTAAATTTTATTATTTACTCTCGAATCGGAATTAAAACAAAATGTCTAATCTGGCATTGGTTTTAGAAGTTTTTCTCACTTTTCTGTATATTTTATGTAGGTGGTCTCGGATCTCGGAAACTAGAATATAATTAGCAACAATTTGAATTTGTTTTAATTGTTCGATTTATTATAATTGATTCACAATTCACAACCATGTCTTATGAAGTCTGTGAATAAGAACAGAAGTTACTTAATTACTAATTGCCTTAAGTTTATTAAAAAAGATGCATGGTTCGTTTTTTATATTTTTTTTTATTTTTTATTTATTATGAAGAAATTTTGTATTTTCAGAGAATCAGAAAAAAACTAAAATTAAACAATAAAACAATATTTAAGATCGCGTGAGAAACCTTTCAAGGTTGGACTCAAAAAGATGAAAAAATAATAATAATAATAATAAAAAATAAGAGAATTTTAAATTCCAATCTCCAATTATCCTTGACATTCAATAACAAAAATTTAAATAAAAAGAAAAAAAAAAAAAGTTAATCTTAGACAAATTTAAAGAGAGAGAAAGAGAGAAAGAATTCTTTTTCGTAAGATTAAGTTACATATTGTTATTATGTTCCCTTCAACATTGTTATTCTTTCAATTGTAATTTGACATTTGACTTGATTTGACATATGATTTTCCCTACTGTTTTCATTTTCAATAGAAAAGAAATGGAAAATAACCAAAACCCAGAATTTAAACCAAGTAACAATAAGAGGAACAACAGCAGCAACAACACCAGCCACAACACAAACAAATAAAAATATTGAATATGAGACATTTAGATTTGACAATTTGAAAAAAAAAATATGACATCTTTTCACTATATAATTTTTCACGTCAATTTTTCCTTTCGTTCCTCTTATTTTGTTGTTGTTTTTTCGTTCTCTATCAACATTACAGTAGAGAAAAAAAATGAAATGAAAATCAACCCTTAAATATATAAAGTTACTCTCTTTATTTCTCATTTCATTTCATTTTATTTTCTACATTTTTTTTTTATGGTACAAACATATAATAATCATCATAAACATCAAACTTCATTATCATCAAACATCAGAATCATCAACAAAATAATGTACATTATACATTTTCTTATGTGTCAAAAGAAACCAAAAGAAAAAAAAAGCCTTTCCTCTATATTCTGATCTTATTAGGCTCTGTGTCTGTGTTGTAAATAATATAAAATTATTTATATTTTAATGTGTGAAAGTCAAGTCAAGTTAAGTTAAGTAAAGTCAGTAAGTATTATAATAATAATAATAAGAAGAAGAATGCAACACAAAACAAATATAATATAATAATACAGCATAGAATGACATACAACATATAACAGAAGAATAATATAGAACAGAAGAATGATGATGAAAAGATGAGAATCATGCTGGTGATGATGATTATGTTGATTATATATGATGATGATGAATTTAGGTATATATAACAAGACGACGCGCGAATGTATATATTTATGTAAAGGATCTTTTTTTTTTCTCTTTTTGTTACCTATTATTATTATGATGATAATGATTTTGTTAAGACGATTCTTTTTCTTCATGTTCGTCTTTATTTTCATTTCTTGTATCGTGTTTTGTTTTGTTATTCTTGTTGTTGTTTTACATTGTACATACATAAGTAAAATACAAATAAAAAGAGTGTCGCAAAAGAATGCAAAAAAGAAAAAAAAAAAACTTTGAACATAGAATGAAAATGGAATGAAACAAAATAAAGGTGATGACATTGAACAAAAGAATAAATAAGAACTCTTATGTTTTGTTTGCTATTATATATTTTCTTTAATAGAAATGAATGAATGAAAACTAAACAAATGAAGCTGATAATGATGATGATGAGAATGAGAAAAGTTATGTGTGACAACTAAATAGAAAATAAAATCGAGAAAAATTGTTTAACAGAAAAATAAATATACGCAACAAATGTATAAAAAAAAAAAAAAAGAAGAAAAAGAAGTAAAAACAATATTCAATTGGTACATTAACACTTACACGTCATATTGTCATACGTAATGTATTATTTCATTATTTCAAAAACCAAATTAAAGAAATACAAAAATAATAAAAAAATTCCAATATAAAAACAAATACAAAAAAAAAACAGCAAAAGAAAATAAAAAACCAATAACATTTTTTTCTCCTTTCTTTCTTTACAGATACAAGACTTTCAATATGAAAAAAGAAGCAAAAACTACACAAGAGAGGAAAAACGATAAGCGAACAGCAAACAAAAAAAGACGATTACAGAAAAAAGAACGCGTTAAATTACCAACTGAACAAAAAATAAATACAACAATAAGAAAAAAAAAACGTAATAATTGAATAACAACAAAAAAAAAAAATTATGCTAGAAACAAAAGAAAAGATGGAGGATGAAGAAAATAATAAAAACAAAAAAAAAATTAACACGTGGTCGTCGTCATTTCATTCGTACGTCTCATTTTTTTTTTTCTTGTTGATTATTGAATTTTTTTGTGTCTTTTCGTTGGCAACAAAATTGTTAAGAGTGAAGTTAGGAGTTGGAGTTTGAAGTTTTGTCGTTTTCTTTTTTGTTCTGAAATTATCGGTACGTGATCTTGTTACCATATATCTAATTTTGGTGGTCGGTGATGTAATGAATTTTAATTTGAATATTTTTCAACTTTTTTCTTTTTTTTTTTTTTTTATTATTTTTGGTTACATTCAATTTCCCACGCGTGTCTTTTGTTTTCAAATAAAATAAAAAATTGTTTTTTTTTTGTTCTTGTTGTTATTTTTTTTTTTCTTTTAACCTTTTTTTATAAGAACAGAATATATGTTTTTTTTTCTATAAAAACAAAATAACAACAATAACAACAACAACAACAACAACAAAAAACAATTCATTGGAATATTCATCCCTTTCATTGAACATGACAGTCAAATATATCCATTCTCATTATTCACCTTTAAAAAAAAACAAGAATAACAAAAACAAAATAAATGGTAAAAAAAAAAATACGAAAGAAAAAGCAACAATAAAATCTCTCTTTATGGAAACATTTCCTCCGCACTTCGCACTTGAAATAAAAAAAAAACCAATTTGTTCTTTTATTTTTTTGAAACTTTTTAACAAACACAAAAAAAAAAAAATTGCCAGTAATTTTGAGTATTCAGTGTGAGAAACCTGTAATCAATAATTGGTCCATAAACCTTACTTAATTTTATAATCAATTTGTATTTGTTTTTATTGGATACTTGTAAAAGTTGTGTCTAATTAAAAACCTTGCCTAATGGGACCACATTAAAAATTCTATACTTGAAATTAATTAATTATGTTTCGTTATTTTTACATTTAAATGTATAATTTATTAATTGTTTTCCTTGCGTAATCAGATCATCTATTTAATAGGACCACTCGGTAATTTAATGGTAAAAATTTATTAAGAATTGTGATGGATGACGTAACACATTCAATGACATTAAAATTTTTAAAAAAGTATAGACCCCAGGAGGTGATCATTGACTCTTAGTTTTGCCAAGTCTGCGGAAGACTTGAGCCTAATTAAATTATTTGCATCCATTGTTTTCATTATAAAGTTCTTACGAAATTTTTAATGTTTAAATTTAAAAAAAATAAAAGTAGAGGGTATACTTACTCAGTGTAACATTATAAGTTTTTTGTAAATCAACTTGTCCTCTAAGTGCACGTAATCTACGTAATTTTGATTCTTGTGCTTCAACTCGTTCACGTAATCTACGTAAACGTTCACCTTCAGCTGCAGCGGCAGCACCACGTACTTCTTGGGTTTTTAAAAAACGAAGACGTTGTTCTTTTGCTGCCAGCAGCTGTAATAAATAGAATAGAAGAAAAATTGTAAAAAAAAAATACATAAATTTGACATTTTATTTGACACATAATTGATGTGTCACTAATTTGTGTAAAATGTATGTATTAACGTTACACATGTATAATATTTAGTAAGTATGTAAAAAAAATTATTCTCAATTACTCTACAGTAGAAAGATATGATATGACTAATGACTCACACATCATAATACGTATAAATTTTTAATTAAAATATGAATATTTATTTTACGTAAATAGATTGACACCTTTGAATTTCTATATTTAATTTTAAATGCATATACAAAAAGTGTCAATATAACAAAATGTAAGAATTATGATTATATATAAGATCTTCATGACACACCGCGCTACCACCAACGTTTACCAAACAAAATATAAACACAAATTTTATCAGAGATTACCGCAAACCAATAAAATTTCATTGTGTTTTCATAAAATAATCTTTCACATCGTCTTTTTCTCTTTCTATAATTTTCACCATCTTAAGATTGATTTTTTAAGAAATTAGTGGGAAAGCAATTAAAAACACAAATATTTTAAATAATAATTATTTAAGCCACAATAATAAATTCTTCAACTGACTAAATTATTATTATTAAATTTTCATTAAATAATAAAATAATATTTAAAATGGCCCAATTTAATCAAAATTTAATGTGTCTAAATTTAACGATTAATTTTAATATTTTCAAACAATTAAATTATTATTTTATCCCACAAATCGCACAAATTTAATTCTAATAACAACAGAAGAAGAAGAAGAAGAAGAAGAAAAAAACAATTCACTCGCATAATATTCAAATGAATAATAAATAATTACCTGATGTTGTGAGTCAATTTGTTGTTGTTGTCTCAACGCCATTGCCCTAAGTTCGGCAGCGGACGGCCTTCCAGGCACCTAAAAATATAGATAAAATATTTATTATTATTTTTTTTTCCTTTTCATAAAAAAATATAAAAGGATAAAAAAAAGAACATCAAAAAATTAAATACCACAAAATACATGCAAACACATACGCGGCGGGATAAACAGGGAATAAATGGGGGAGTAAAAATATTTCATGCGTAAAGAATTAATTATTTAATAATAACGTTGACATTTTTTTTTGTTTTGACTACACACAAACACAAACACACACACACTTAAATTTTCACACAGCTTAACGTAAAATGTTTCTTCCTATATACCCATTAACCTATCACTCATTCTCTTTCTCTATATATATCTGATTTAATAATCATCCTTCTCCTTCAATTTATTCACCCAAAAAAGAAAAAAAAAACATCATCCCACTACTTACAAAAAAAACAACCTCATCCTCTCTAACCCGAAGCGTTTTATCAGTATCAGTATAGTGGAAAATTTGTTTTTCAAAGAGAAAAATAACATATAAACTGAACAGAACTGATACACAATCAACCGTTTATATTTTCAAAATCGTAGACACCTGGTACAGTATGGGAATGAGGTTATAAAGGATGGGGAGGGAACAGGAGATTTTATATATAGATGATGACAGTGTTGATAAATTTATGTATATGTATATTTTAGTGGTTATATAAACGTACGTACGTATATACATACATATATATTAGTGATAGTGAGAAAATGTATGTACATCACCTTATACACCCTTGCCCATCATCTAACAATTCACCCTACACCATCTACTCCCAAACACTTTTTCAAAAAATTATATCAAAACATAAATGTGTAATTTATGGTTTCCCATACGTTTCAGATATCGGTTCAGTGACTGGATATTATGAGTTGATTGGAAGAGTAATAGAGCCGAAGTTAAAGAGGGCTGAATTGGGGGGGTGGGGGGTTGGGGGATTGTAGATGGTAGATTGGTAGAAGAGAAAACGAGGAATGTGCCATAACAGAAAAGGGAAAATAAGAAGAAAATATATGTAAAAATTTTGTGGTTTTTGTGGTAACGAAACGATAAAAAAAATCGTTCTTTTTTTTTTTTTTGCTTATCTCATGTGAACTGAACGCGAGATATCATTCGTGTATACGGTCGTATCGTCGTTTGTTCCTACTATGGGGTATTTTTTTTATGTTATGTGTGGGTATCCGGCCAGCCACAGGTTTTCTGGTGACTACTTTTTTTTAGACAACACGAACTCAAGTTCAGAAACCCGAAGTTTTTCAATACAAATATGAGTAGCGCCGCCATTTAAAAACTTTATTCATCAAACATATATCTTTCCTAGCACATTTCCCACGGTTCAGTGTCTTTGTTGTTGTAATTTGAAATGTCAAAATAAAAATACAAAACAAAATGAAGTAAAAAATTTTGACGTTTGGTGTTTGAAAAAATATAAAAAAAAAGTTCAATTAAAAGTGAAAATAAATAATATAAAATATAAGGAACAATTAATTTAGTGATCAGAGATAATTATAAAGGTATTTATATAAATTTATCTTGTTAAATTAATAGTTTATTTGTGAAATTTAAATTTAAAGTTTTGACATTTTTTTTCAATTTTTGATGTTTCATTAATGCAGTAAAATCTTGTTTTATTTTTGAATTAATACTTTTGTTAAATATATGTGTTAAATAACTTGTTTATTAAATGTTTCTTAAAGTTTTTTTTATTACAGGATAATATAAAATGGTCTGATGAAAACTAGATTATTTTTCGTCACTTGAAGAATGAAATGGATCGAGTAATGGAATCTGGAGTTTACTTGGACCAAACAACTATCGTAAGAAATTTAAAATATTATATTATATACTAAGTTAAAATATTAATCTAATTTTCTTTTATTATTTTAGCTAAAAAATCATACTCGAATGTTATTTAAACAATTTGAATTATTTGTTAATATGATAACAAAAATGTGATATGTTTCGAATTATCATATCACAAAAAATGAGAGTTCCAGGGACACGCAGATTGGAGGAGAATATTCAAATATTACTTTAGATTATTTAATGGCAAACTCAGCAATAACAACAGGGAAAATTAATTGTAAATAAATAAGAAATGGATTGTAATTAACCAAATAAGAAATGAATTCCAATCAAATAAAAAATTAATTGAAATTAAATAATGTTATTTTGTAATAAAATATGAATTGTTATTTGTTTTCTTTTATTATTATTATTTATTATTCATTTATTTTTTTTCAAAATTTTTATAAATATTTTTGAAAAAAAAAATTTTTTAATGAATTTTTTTGAATATTATCAGCCGCCAAAAAAAATTAACGCGTAAAACCGATATGCACTGAATTTTGCAGCGTTTTACAAAGAAATTTGTAGCATTTTTTTTTTGCGATGAATTTCGATGAAAATAATAACGGAACGGGTCATTAAAAGATTCTAGTAAATAACGAGCGGGTGAAAAAAAGTGGTCACCAGAAAACCTGTGGCTGGCCGGTATGAGTTGAAAATAACTGAAGTGACATTATTAAATGATAAATGCAAAAATATTAGAGGTGTTTATTTGAAGAGTTGATATATTAAAATATTTGTATTATGATGAAGGTATTTAGTCCTTAATTAACTTTCTCACTCTACCTTATCAACACAACAATTTTTCTCTTTCCCTAAAATTTACATAGAGATATTCCAACCAAAAAATAAAATATATCCCCAAAAAAAACCATTAAATTGTAATTTGTGTCTTTTTGCATGTTGGCTTGTCAACCCAAATCATTAGAGTTGGTTTATATGTTCTTTTCTTCCATTTAGTTTTGTGCATTATATTTTAAGAACGTCAACTAACCATTGACCTCGAATTAAAATATTATAAATAAAAGAATAAGTAAAGTTCATTGTGTTAAGGTTATAACAATTAAAAAAAAACACCTTGGGTGGTAAAGAAACTACTTAAGGGGGCTTTCACGGCTCATTACAAAAATCAATTATATTTTCTTATATTGTTTTTTTTTTAATTACTCATTCGCACTGATAGAAGAAGACAACCATTATGGATGAATACATTTTTATTTCAACAATAAGCAACAATAAATTTGAAGAAAAACAGATTCAATGAAGTCGTTTAGGAACCAGAGGGATTCAAACACACCAACAATTTTCCAACATTTTCATTAAATAATTATTCTTGTTTTAGTTATTATTTATTTTGTTGTTTTTCTTCATAATTTAATGTTTACACATTTGCTGGCTATTAGCTAGACGCTAACCACTTAATGTACACTTAATTCAATTTTAATATGAAAGACTTTATAGTTGACTCTAAGGAATTGTTAATACAAAAATATATTTTAATTGTTTTAACGATAATTTAACTTTAAATATTGTTGTGATACAAACATACAAGTACAACATATAAACATATACAAGTGTAAAAAGGGATAATAAATCATGTTTTAAATGAAAAATTAAAGTTTTGTGTAATAAAAAATTTTCATGTATTTTATTATTTATTATTATTTTTGTTTTTAGTTTACTCTCAGTGTGAATCCATTTTAAGTTGAATGAAGTTTTCTTTAGTCCAGTTTATAAATAACAGTTTGTTTTGTAATATGTTTTTGTATTTGTGTGTGTGTGTATGTGTATATATGGTGTTATGTCTGGGGTCTATTGTTTTAATCATCACATCATCCTCAATCATCATCATCATAATCATCATCGTGATCATCTTAATTCACCTATCCAATTAAATTATGATCCTTGACATGACTTTTTATTATTATTATTATTATTATTATTATTATTGTTGTTGTTTTATATATTATTTTGTTATGTAATAAGGAGTTATATTTTAGCCTTTGTGTCTTTGTGTTAATTTTGATATGTATATGTATGTGTGTGTGTGTGTGTAGTATTTTGTATATGAAAAGTCAAATTGTTGGACTGTATAATCACAAAAATACAAGATAAGGGATAGAAAATTGGAATATAATAGTTTAGTTTCTATAGAATTAATTATTTATCTAATGGAAGTGAAGATTTTTATTTTTTTTTTGTTTTGTATATTTTTCTTTGTGTGTGTGTGTGTGTTTTTTTTTTTGTTTATGAGTAGGGATAAGGAGGACACATTATCCACATCATAATCAATGATAAGAAAATTATTATTAATTGAAAATGGGAAATTATTGTTTTGAAGAAAGAAAACAAAAAAAGGGTGAACCCAAAACAATAAACAAACAAACAAAAATAAGTTATTTGAATGGAAATTTTTTTAAATGATTTTTTTTAAACAACAAAGAAACGAACAAAAAAAAAATTGGATTATTTCAATGGAAATTTATTAAAAGAAAAATTCTGTTTGTTAGTAAAAAAAATATTTTTATAAGTGTTGTAAATATGTAATGTAAAGTTGTAAGAAAGATGTGAATTGAAGTGAATCGAATCAAACTGTAAACTGTTATTTATGAAGCAGAAATTAAGAATATTTGAGAATTATCGAACCATAATCAGAACCACAAAAACCACTAAAGATTCTATATAGCGGTTCAACATTTCTGTTGCATTTTGTTAACATTATTTATTTTATTTTTTTATATTTTTTTTTTACTGACTTTAATGGAATCGGAATAAAATGATGACTAATAAAAAAAAATAATTGTGGTTTAGAAGTTCGCCCATTTATGGAATGAACCGGACTTTCAGCACTAATATTTTATTGAATAAAATTATGTTATTCTCATTCTCTCATTTATTACATTTTATTGCAATCAATCTTTAAGTTAATTTATTTCCGTTTATATAAATGTGTACTGTGCATGCCTATGAATGTTTTTAGCGAATGAATATTATTCTAGTATAATAAAATAGGTTCCCCTCACTTCACTCACTCCAAAAACATTATATATATTTTTTTTAGTTGAGCAAGTCATGAATGATGGATGAAATTGTCGTTTGACCAAAAATAGATTCTAAGAAAGTGAAAGAAGAAGAAAATGGGTAAATGACCCGAAAACGAAGAAGGGGGAAAAAAAGTTGTACAAAACACCCCCGCGCACGCAATGACAAAAATAATTAATTACAGATAAATAGACAAATTAATGGATAAGAAGGATTTTGCTTTTTTTTTTTATTTATTCCCTGAAAATAAATTTCCCTTTTTTATTTTGTTTTTAGATTTTTTTTTTTTATTCTTTTAATTTGGGAAATTTCAAGGAAAGAAATAAAAACAGGAAACCCTGAATCAATACATAAATATATTAAACTTTTTGATTTTCAAAATTTCGCAATAATTTGTACGTAACGAAAGTACTTTTTTTTTATGACGTCAAAGAAATTCTAGAACTCCCCAAGTACAATTTTCTAACTTTTAGTTTGTTTTTTTTTTTTTTTTCTTATTTTACTTTATTTGATTTTCATCTGTTTTTAGTTTAACAGTTTTTTTTTATTTTCTTTTTTTTTATTTTCTTTTCTTTTAAATAATTATACACTTTTCATAAAAGAAAAATAAGAGAAACTTTTACAAGTTTTAACACGAATTAACTATCATCATGTAAGTAGAAAATTTTGTTTTAATGAATTTATTAGGGAGTTTCTTAAACATTTTTCAACAAAACTCTTACTTATAAATATAAATCTCTCTCTTTATCTTTCTTGCTCTAATAGAGTGCTCACTCATACATTATATATTCTCTCTCTCTCTCTCTCTCTTATTTTTTGAGAGAAATTCACTGTGAAAATTATTATTCAAGTAAAAATCTATAACTTTTTTTCTTTGTCTCTATAAAGAAAAACCGACTTCATATTAAGGCAAATAAATATTTTCAATTTTCCTAAATTCGAAGTTTCCTAAAACCCGAAGTTTAGGTGTAACAGAAAGAAGGGCTTAAAGTAAAAAGTCCAACATGATTGAGAATGGTATAAAATTCCCTTATGTATTATAGAATATCAATAACAGAAAATACAGATAGAAACTGAGGAATCGGTTATATTTTTGTATTTAATTTAAACAAAAACCTAAAAATATATTCTACTTTATTTTTTCCTTTTTTCCGTTTTACCTATTTTCTTGTTGGTGTTGTTGTTCATACTATATGTGTGTGTGTGTGTGTATATGTGAGATCGAAGAAATAACTAAAAATAATAAAATATTAAGAAAAACAAATGAAACAAAGGAAAAGTGGATAAAAGAGTAAAGGAGCATTTTTTTCCCTTATTGGTTTCATTTTCTTTCGGTGTTATAACTTTTTTTTTTCTTTTTTCTTCTTACTTATTTTATTTCTCCTCTATAAAACATAGGAAACACACGAAAAAAAAAAAAAATAGAAAAAGAAAAGAAAAACGACGAAACGAAACGAAAGAAAAAAACTTTCCTTCTTTTACAACAAGTGACATTATACAACGTTTTACTTTTATTTCATTCTTTTCTTTTTATTTTATACTTTTATTTTTTTCTTTCTTTCTTTCTTATTCGTCTCCTTTTTATTTTATGATGTAAAATAGGAAAAGTGAAGAAAAAGAATAAGAAAAAAAATATCATTCGGAAAATGATGTCAATTGTTTTTATTTAAGAGATATTTTTTGTCTTATGTATTTTTTTGTTGTTGTTTCTTTTTGGAGGGTTATTTAGTGAGAAAATTGTTTTTTGTTTTCTATTTCAATCCATGTTTCTATCCTTGTCTCATCCTATCTCCCAACCCCTATATTCATTTATTACTTGACGATTTAAAATCAATTCCGCTATAATTTTATAATAGAAGAAATCAATCTTCTTCTCATATTTATGTTCAATGAAAATCGAAACAAACTCGAAATTGATCAGGATAAGAAAAAAAAGAAAAAAAGAAAGAAAGAAAGAAAGAAGGAAGAAAATTATGCCAGTTTACGTTGAGGGAAAATTCAATTGAACGTGAGCACATTTTTTTTTTGGTTTCGTCAATCGAAAAATAGAAATTTAAAGATTTTAAAGCACTAAAGATTTTCCTTATTCTCTCTTTTTCCTGTTTTGTTTTATTATCACGGACCAAAATCAAGTCTAGAAAAAGAAGAGCACATAACAACAACAACAACAATAACAAAATGAAAAAAAATCTGTGTTTATTGGATGAGCAAAAATCCGGTGAGTTGACCACAAAATTCGCATTTTATGAACTGGATTATAGGGGAAGGAAGTTGAGAAGAAAATGAAATAAATAAAAATACGACGTGAATAAAAAAAAGTATAATGCAAAGGTCCAAAAAAAAAACCACAACAACATGGAATTATGTTTTAATGGGTCTATCCGTAATAAAAAAGAATATACCAGAACACAAAAAATACGGCAACCCCCCTCCCCCCCAACAGTTTCACCCAAAAAGGAAAGAAAAAATAACAACCAAAAATAAAAGAATGACGAATCATGTGACTTACAATGAATCTACTTATTCATAAATTGAGTTGTCATAATAATTTTTTTATTTTGTGCAAAATTCAAACATGTGTGTGTGTGTATGTAAATGGCGTGTGTATGGAATTAATTATATAATGGGCAATGGAAATGGCAATGACATTGATGATACTGAATGACGATGGCACGGACGAGTCACTGAAGTGCAAAGCTGGGTACGGAAATATAAAACAGATGAAAAAAATAATAATTAATATTTTATAATTTTCATAATTTTAGGAAAGGAAAAAAAAAACCGAAAAAAAACAACAAAAAAAAAACAAACAAACAGAAAAGATAAAATAATTTTATTCTCTAGACTTAAATTTATTAAAATTATTTATCGTCATCTTCATCATTTCAAAAATTCAGAAATATGTAACGTTAGACAGAGACAGACGCCAAACAATTAATTATTTAGAAAACAATGTGACTGAGCATAAACAATTTCAAAAGAAGTTCTGGGATGGAATAACAATGAACTTAGTTCAACAAATTTTGGTGGAATTATATAAACAGAATGAACAACAATTGGTTGAGTTACAAGTTGAGTTGGGAACATTAAAATCCCACGGCATGTTCTATGAGAAATTTTTCAGTAAGAAAATGACAATTTATTTTCGCTCTCTGGCTAACGATAAATTTTCTCATTTTGTCATTTCGAACATTTTCATAGAACCACAATTTGACTTCTGTACTTCTTTTAAATCTAAGACTCGAAAAAACAAAAAATGTGGCGTATCCACTGAATAAATTTTTCTGTTCCCTTTTTTTTTCTCATTTTCTAAAATATTTTTATTTGTTTGTATTTTTCCACTGAATTTTTTATGTATTTTTGTACATATTTACATACATAAATGCAAACAAACAACAAAAAAAAAAAGATGACGATGTGGGAGGAGGATGAGGAGGAAGAGTAGATGAAATAAAACCCAAAATAACAGCATAAAATTGCCTTTCGCCTTTGGTTGCCTATCATAAAAACCGGACACTAAACAAATTTAGATAGTAAAACCATACTAAATCATAACACGTTCTTCCACCTCCTCCCACCTCCTCCCACCTCTTTTCCAATTTTTTTTTCTCTCCTTTTACCTTCTAAACCATCCTATAATTTTGTTTCTTCATTTTTTTTTCCATACACAAGAATATTTACATCTTATCGTTTTGTAAGAAATAAATATAACTATAGAGAAAAGAAACGACGATGATGACGACGATGTTAGACTACGGTTGAAAAAGTAATAATATAAAAAGAAGAAGAAAAAGAAGAAAAACGCAGAAAAAGGTGCTCAATACTTTTTTTTTCCTTTCCTTTTCTTTTCTTTATTTTCTTTCTTCGTTTCTCTACACTTTTCTGTTGTAAATTTTAACATACCTTGAAACATATTGTAACAAGGAAATTGATTTATTTATCATCATCCTTCATCCACTAAACCTATACCTACCAAAAAAGAGAAAAAAAAAGAAGAAAAATGAAGAGAAAAATGAAAAAAAAAAAAAAGAAAGAAACTCCAACCCAAACTTTAGCCCAGTGAGTGTTGTCCCTCGTAAAAGAGCTTTTTTTTTTACGTATCTTTATAGAAAAGCTTTATTGCCTATTCACAATAAAGGATATAACTGTAACAAGGAAAAACATTACTACCCCGTTTAACCTTTCTGGTATTTTGACTTTCTGTATTTTTCCCCCATTTTACAAAAAACACAAAAAAAAATGTTTTTTTTTTTTTCAAAAAATTCATTTTTTCTTTTCCAAATTGATGAAAGGAAACCAATATTTTTTTTACATTTCAATCGATAAAATGTTTTTTGATATGGTTGATATTAAATTAAACTGATGAAGAACATACATTTATTGTTGAAGCAATAAATTTTCCTTAATGTAAATAATAATTTTGGAAATGGAAATCAATCAAAATTATTAACTTAATTTTTTTTTTCTTTGTAATAAAATTTATTTATTTTGAAATTAATTTTAATGAAATCATTATTCATCAATTCAAAGAATACTTTATTTGTAATCTTTGAATAATTCAGTTAATGGAAACAAGTACAATTAATTGACATAATCAGTAAAATTGTAATGTTGAGATACACATAATTTTTTTTTATAAAAATCAAATAAACAAAACAATAAAATTAACCAATCATTGTGAATGACCAATAACGACCAATATTATAGAATAAAATCTATACAATAAGAAAGAAGAAAATGAAGTAGAATGAAAAGGAAAAATAGAGAATAGAATGACGATGAAAAGTATTAAAGTATATAGAAGATTCTTAATGTAGTGTAGAAGATACACGTCATTAGGTAAGTCACAGATAAAATAAGGTAAAAAAAAGGAACAAGAAAAAAAGATAGAGTGAAAGAGAGAGAGAGAGAGAAAGAGAGAATGGAAAATAGAGAAAAGGTGAAATAAGTTAAGGTTTTTTGTTCGGGTTCAAATTAAAGGATGAGAAGTGCGGAAAGAGGGTCACGTATATTTACAGAAAAAAAATACTTTATTATAAATCCGAGGATTTAATTCAAACAAAATGAGAAAATGAAAAGGAACAAAATATAAAGAAAGAGAGACAAAAGGCACACAGTGAAGGCAAATAGAAAAGAATGAAGTTTTTTTTTTAAAAAACATAAAAAAAAAACAAACAAATCGTGTGTGTCAGATTTTGGATTGTTTCTAGTTTTAGTCTTAATTTGGTTATTGGAATTCTGTCAATCAAAGTATTTAAAGTTAAACTAAATCCAATACAACAACAAACAAAATAATCTAACAAAATAAAATCAAACAAATAAATAAAAACAACAACAAAGAATAAGAACTCATGCAATTTCTTGATTTGAAATTTTAAATTGATTATTTTTCTCTGCACTGCCGCCACCCCTTTTATTTCACTGTATACGTTTTTCTTCTCATTTTATTTGTGATTTGTCAAAAGAAGAAGAAAAAAAAAACTCAACGAACAAAAATAAAATAAAAAAAATAGAAAGAAAAATCTGTTGCTTTTATTTTCTTCTTCATCTTTTTGCGTCGTATGTGGAATTCAAACTTTGTCTGTTTATTGTTGTTCTTCTTATTATGTATTATGTGACTGTTTCATTACAACTGTTATTTTTTTTTTCTCTACTGTATTTTTCCTCATAGTTTCCCAACAAAATATGCTTTGTATTGTTTCTGTTTCTTTTTTTATGAATTTTGATATGAGACATTTTCAAAGATTACGGACATTTGAATAGATTGTTGGATGGATGGATGGATGGATGAATTGAATATTATTTATGTTACATTTTCCTTATTTAGAAAAAATCAAGAAGAGACGTTTTTTTTAGAGCCAAGATATTTTTCCAACATGATCATGATCATGATGATGATGATGATGATGACGATGATGTTTACGATGATGATGATGAGGTAAAATAGAGGTATTTATAAAATAATAATACATCATTTCCTGGTTTTATCTTTGATCTTTTTGATAAAAGAGACAAAGTGAGTTGGTTGATGGATAGAGTGGGAAAGAGAGAGAGAGGGAGGTAGGAGTGAAAGATGATTAAAATGAATATTGAATTTATTTATTTGACATTTTTGTATATTTTAGGTTTTAGAAATCAGTATTTTATTTATTTTAATAAATTAGAAAAAGTACTTTTGATCCAGGTAAAATCGTATTTATAGATGAGTTTTTCTTTCTTTCTTCTCTTTTTTTTTCTTCTTGATTTTTAAATAAAATCCATTTGAAATCAAAAATCCTTTTAACCTCACTTTTAGCTTATCATTTACGGACTTATCATCTTCACACTAGAGAATGAGAAAACACACCACATTTTACCATTCAGAAAAAAAAAAGAAAACAAAAAAAATAAAAGAAGAAAATTCTTTAGAAGTTTTTATAACGCTAACCCAAAGAAGAAATTTTATCATCAGATGCTAAATAAATGAAAGATACATTTCAACTTCGAACACATTATTCTTCCATTTCGCTAATTATATTACCAAAAATCTTTTATTGATCATTAAAGCTTAATCCCATCAATTAAATAATTTTATTTTAAATTTGTTTAAATGCGAATGTTTTTCTGGCGTTTTTTTTTTCTTTTCATCATAGCTAATTATTTTATTTTAAGTAATGAGGAATGATTCAGTGATCTCTGCTGATCAATGTAATTTAAAAATGATTAATCCAAAATAAATGAAAAGTAAATTGGATTAAATAATTAGTAAAGAAAATAACAAAAGGTACATAAAAAACCTTCGGATAAACATTGACACATCCATCAATATATTGCTTCACTCTCTGTTTTATCTGACACACACGCACACGCTTATATTTTCTGCTTTATTACCTTTATATAAAAGGCTTAAACCTTTTTTTTTTTAAACTAACAAAACGTATTTGTATAAATTGTCGCCTTTAGGAACAAAAACAAATCAAATTAAACCAAATGAGTTTCCCTTCGTCGATACAAAATGAAGTAAAAAAGAGAAAGGAAGAAAATGAAAATGCAGGAAAGAGGAAAAGGCGAAAAGAAAATGTATAAAAAAAGGAAAGTAAAATTCTAATGAAATTGGATCGAATGATTTTCATTAAAGAAAACGAAACGAAATTGAATCGCCTACTCCAACACCTCGCTCTCCCTCTTTCTTTCATTTTCTCTCTGATTTTATCTCTGTTTTTCTTTTTATAGAATTTGATTTGTTAGTTCGTCTCCTCTTTGACGACCATCCTCATTCTTCTAATAAAATTTCCTCAAACCGCTACGGCGACCTTCCAATCTTGACACCAACACCAAATATTCCTTAGTTTTTTATTTTATATTTTTACGCACTTTTTCCCTCTCTCTCTCTCATTTTCTTTCTTTCTCTTTATCCGTTTTTGTATGTTTTCCTTTTTCCCTTTTTTTTTCTCCTCGATGTAATAACACTTCGTAGAGTCGAAAATTGTTTGTAATCCAATTTCCCTTCAATAAAATTTCATCTGATTAAAAAATTCATAAATCTTTTTCTTGTTTTTTTTTTTCTTTCTTTCTTTATTTTTTTTTTTGTGCCTGTTAAGCTTAAAGCTCATCTTTCTCTATCTCTCTCTTGGTGTCTATTTACCTCTCTATCTAACATTAGAATTCTATTTTTAAAACAAATTTTTTATTTGCGTGTGAATTTTTGTTCTTTTTTTTTTCGAAACGTTTTGACAGAAATATTAAAGAGTGAGGTGGTGATGGAGGAGGGAAGTATAAGAGAATTAAAGCATGGATTTATTAGGTTTTTTTTTGTATTTGGAAGCACATATAAAGTAAAAGATAATAATTACTCAAGATTATATAAATAATTGAAAAAAATGTGCTTCCTCTACAGAAATTTTTGTATATTTATTCTGACGGATATTTGGTTCTTATTTTTCCGTGTGTTTACGTAATGAAAATTTTCGAATATGGAAAATCATAATTTTTGTAGTATGAAAACCATCTATACCTATACCACGTCCCCGTTCTTATGTAAAACTCTTTTAAAATTTTCAATTTTTGTGATTTGCGTTGGTAATTTCAAAATAAAATACAAAATAAATACGGATTAATCTGGAAGGGTGTAGATAGTATAAGAATAAGGGCAGAAGAAAATTTAATAAAAAAAATAACAACGAAATTAAAAGAGTTTCTATTCACTCTATACTTGTCACGCTCCATTGCCACAGACACCATATACTTTTCCCGATTAATAGTGATAAAGGGTTTGTTTCTCGTTTATCTTTGAAACAGCATTCATAAAATTCAACTTCTGGAAGACTTGTGACCAATAGATAAAAGAACACCCAGACCAAAGAAAAAAAGTAAATGACACATTTTTCTTTTTCCCACATTCTAGCACCATTCCTCATTCCCTCCAAAACACTACCCGTTCTTTCAATTCAAATCCCTTTTTTTTTGTCTTAAAACTATTTTTCTTCTTGCGTATCACAAGACAAATGTCCTTTTGAATGTTGATGCGGGAATAAAATATTCGTCTTTTGATGTGACACTTTTGTCATTTTTTAAAGAAAAAAGCAAAAAAAAAAAAAAAATACCATCTCCCCCAACAACCATATGTGGTTTTACCACCAATACGGGAAAAATCATGAATTTAACACAACAACGAAAATAAGTAAAAAAAAAAACAACAACAAAATAAATAAAAATAAAAAGCAGAAAAAAAAAAAAGGTTCTATTGAATTTTTATTGGTTTCCAATTTGATTTGTTTGATAGAGTTTATTTGATTAATGGACACAATTTCATTTTCTATTTGTTCAAGACGTAAAAATAACGTACATAATATAAAAAAATCTATTTGATTTTCTTTCTGTTGTTCCTTTTTTGTTTCCTTTCCTTCTTCTTTTTTTGTATATTTTTGTTTTTGTTTTCGTTCGATTTACTTAATAAAATTCACGAAAAGAAGAATAAAAAACAAGACCATAATAATGTAATATTGTAACACTTCCCCCCCCCCTTCCCCAAACATAATAAATATATTAACGCATCCAAACATTCAAACATTAACACAAAGAAAATTCACCAACAATCATCAATATAATTTTATTACATCAAACAACAACAATTTTCTTTCTTCTTTTTTTTTTTTTTGAAACTCACAAACTCATTTTTTAGCGTAAAAAACGCTTAATTTTAATAGCGGAAAAAATAGAGCGAAAACGTTTAAATTTTGAAATTTTGTATAACTTTTTTTTTACTGTCTGTTTTTTATAGATTGCAATTTTCAAGAAAATAATTTCCTCCCCCTGAATAAAATTTAAGATCTATTAATTATTTTAAGGATCTTTTATTTTATTACACTTTTTTTTTTTTTTGCTTCTCTCTTAAATTCAAAAGTCAGTAGGATATTTTCTTAGGATCTTATTATTCCGATTTATGTTGTTTTTTTTTCTACAAAGATTTAAACTTCCTTAATGCTATTAAAATGACATAATTATTAAAAGTTATGGGACGATTAAGTTTAAAAAAAATATTGACTTTTTCGATATTATCTCTATCTCTTTCTATCAGGATATTTATGGATATTAAGTTGGTGTGTAGGTATGAAAAGATGTCAATTAAATTTTAATAAGTTTTCACGATAACAATAAAGCAATCTTTCCATTGGTTAGACTATTCTAACCTATTTATAACTTAAGATCCTAGTTATAAATTTTAGTGTGGTGGAGGTAATGGACCAGATATCGAAAGGTCCTGTTTAGAGACATCAATTTTTAACAAAATGATATTTTTAATATGATTCTTACTCGTATGTTTAAGAATGGCGCATTGACTTTCCTCCGACTTGGGAAAAATTATTATAGCTCTATCTCTCTCTCTCTCTCTCTCTCTCTTTCTCTCTCACACACTGTCTCATTTCATTGTTTTTATTTGTATATTATGTTAATTTAAATTTAACGATTAAATTCAATGATGTTGAACGTGTAAGTATTGTAAAATGAGTCACATAACAATACATTATAATAATAACCACATAAAAATCATAAGTGCATATAATTGCGAGTTGACTCCTCATCTCATTCTTTACTATTCCATCGTAAGTATATATAATCTATCCAACAAATATATAATATAAAAAACGACAATAAGACAACTTAAAATACCAACAAGACTTATAATTTATTTATTTATATTTATACAAAATTGTATATTTTATATTTGTATATTTGCATAAAGTCTTTTAGTCTAGTCAACGAATTGTGACCGCATTGTTTTGCTGTTTCTATATTAACAAACGTTTACATTGCATTTTATACGTGCGTGGTTAGTAGTTATGTCCACAGTATAAGTGTGTCTTATTTATAATAATAAAAAGAAAATAATACAAGGACTTAAGAAGAAATACAAAAAAAAAACATAAAAAAAAAAGAAAAATTCAATGACACAGAATACAACCCTGATAACTACTTTGACACTCCTTTCAAATGCTTTTACAAATTGTATAATATCTGTTTGTAATTATTCACATTTGTTGTCTTAACCCTTTATTGCACAATTGCTATTTAATTTAAGTTAATATTTAAATTGATCTTATCTATTGAATTATTTTATATAAGTACATAAGTACAAACTAGTAAACTTTTTAAAACTTTTCAATATTCTATGAGTGAGGTTTTTCTATTTTATAAAACGAATTTTAGTTTAATAAAATTTAAGTTAAATATTTAACGATGGTTTGCCATTAAATTAATTGTGGGCGATTTTTTTTTTATTTGGTAGAATATTTTATGACGTACATTCTTTACTTTCTTTCAATGAGAATGTAAAAGTGAGCAATGTAGAGACAAAAAGTAAATAATTAAGTTTGTTTAAAAAATTTATAAAAACTTGAACGAAATTTTAACCCCTCCAAAAAATGGCTGAAATATTGACGAGGCAAAAACTTTTGTAGAAAACCATTTATCATTAAATTTACTAATAGGAAAGCATTAAGGGGTTAACAAAAAGAAAAAAAAAATAAAACAAAGAGAACGTTATCATCACTATAAATGACACCTGAAAACAAATTTGTTTTCTGTATTTATATACAAATTTTCTTTCTGTATAATATTAGGAAAATTTATAAAATGAATGTTTTTGAATTGTATAATTAAAAGATGAAAATGTATAAAATATTATTAAAATAAAAAGTAAGGTTTTAAGGTTAGAGGTAGTTAGGTAGGAGACGTTAAGTAAACATTTATATAAAAATTATATATTTTATGAATATTTCAAAACTCAACAGAAAAAAAAAAATACAAACTTCTATTTGTACAAAAAAATATTAGGAAAAAAGGACTAATTAGTATATTTTTGAAAAGTTCCCGTTTTCCTTTATTTTTTATCCCATACAAATAAAAAAGAAAAACATTTTCAAATGAATTATTATTAATTTTATTTTATTTTGGACAATTCATGGTCTGTTTGCTTTTAAATATATTTGTCATCAGGTCCCTTGTTTTGTATTTTACAATTACACTTTTTTTTTCTTCTAATATTATATAAATTATCCTCAACGACGACGATGACGATGAGCAACACACTCCACAGGGACATTTATACTCAAAAAAAAAAAACAAGAAAAAAAAGGAATAACGATGAACACGAAACACATCCGTTGGTAACATTAACAGTAGATTATTGTAGTGTGTCTATATCTCTGGCATGGTATGTTTCAATTTTCCTCATTCTATGTCCTTTCACCTAAACCCAGTTTTTTTTTCCAGACTTTCTATATTTGGAGAAAAAAAAACGTATAAGGACAGGTTTACCAACTTACCTATCAACCCGTTTTTCTTTCTATATGGTGTGTGTGTGTGTGATTGCGATATATGATAACATCCTTTAGGGGATAATAATCTCCTCACCCCGCCTAACTAAGGTTTCCCATCTTTTCCCTATATCTATTCTCTATATGTATATATATTTTCAAACGAACACAAACGCACCCAAAAAAAAACCTATATATTAATATAGCGTTGCTGTCACTTTTTTCTTCTTCTTCTTCTTCTTCTTCTTGTGGCTGGATTCTAGGCCAAACACGTTCATTTTATTAATAATGTATTTTTTTTTCTTTGCTTCTGTATCACAATCACATAAAACCCGAGAGAGTGTTGCTACACGATAATAGAAAAAAAAAGGAAATTTCCCAACCGGACATGACAATCTTGGATTTTTAGTTCCCTTTTGTTTTGTGGTGTTCTTTTTTTTTTGTTGGCGACAATCTTCAAATCAAGATTAATGACCAATTTTTCTATTCTGTCTTTTTTGTTTAGTTTTTTTTTCTCTTCTCCTTCCCTTTCTATTTTCTCTATTTCCTCCCTCATCCCATTTTTCCTCTTATGAAAAAACATTCAGTATATATTTTATTTCACTTCCTTTTTTTTTTTTTTATCTGGCAACACGAAAAGGCAATATCACCACTGAAACCGACATAATATTATAACTTCCCTCTACCTTGCCTACCAACAACAAACGTCACTTTTCCAAAAGAAAAAAAAATGAAATGATATTGGAAGGGGTGAGGTGCTAACGAGGTCATGAGATGACTTTTCGTAAAATAAATTTAAAAAATGTGTGTGTGAAAAAAAAAAACAAAAAATGGAGGAATAAGAAGAAACGAGAACAGTGTGGAAAATTGCCATTTTGACATTGAAAAATGAGACGATAATAATAAAGAAAGCACAAAAAAAAAATAACATAAGGGAGAGAAAGACAGAGATAAAAAAAAAACATATTTTTGCCCAATGGGCCATGCCATGCCTATAGTCTACTTACATAAAAACTATTCATACACATATACTATACACAACCACATCATAATAAAGTATACCTTTTTTTTAACAATTGTTGCAATACGTGGTTCACATGTAACGACAATTGGTGTCCGTTTTTGTGGTACTGATGATGGAGGCGGTTTTGGGAGTGATCCCGTCACAGGTCGACATACACAAGCTAACATTATTTATTATTTATTTATTTTTATTTTATCACTTTTATCACAGTTTTCTTTTTTATTTAATTTTTTTTTTTCGTTTCTTCTTCTTTTTTTTTTATATATTTTTATTTTTAAAGAACTTTTTTCTGAAAAATTTTTTAAAGAAAAATATTGAAAATAAAATAAAATTTTTTGAAAAGAAAATAAAAACAAAAAAGAAAAAATGTGAATAAAAGAAAACAAAAAAAAAATCAAAAATTATTGGAGTTGCCAACTCAAAAATAGAAAAAGAAAAAGATCAAAAAATCAAACGTCAAAAATAAGTAAAAATAATTTCTCTTAAAGCCATTATCTGTAATATTCTATACTTCATCCCCTCTCTAGCCCCCATTCAATTCTTCAAACTAATTCATTCAACTTTATTCAAATATGAAATTGAATATACCAAAAAAAAAAAAAAAAAAAGAAGAAAATAAGAACAGAATATTGTGTGTGTGTGTGTGTGTGTGTGTGTATAATAGCAAATTGAAACCACGTTTATTGAAATAATTATGCAAATATTTTATGAGAAGAGGGGAACGAGATAAAAAAAAAATGAACAAAATATGAAAGAATGAAAAAACAAACAACGTGATTTACTCACCAAACGACAAGACAATCTTAGAGCATACACACACACACACACACACTGTCTGACATAAGAATGGAAAAAAAAAGAATGATGTCAAAAGAAGTATCTTAAAATTCAATCTGGCCTGATTATGTTTTGCATAAATTTTGGATGCGTGATTTTTTTTCTTTCTTTACTTTACTTTTTATACCCCAGACCAGATTATTCTTTTATTTTGCCTTCAAACAAAATATTTTTTGTTTTGTTATTATTAATAAATAAATACAAAAAATACAAAAGGATTTTTTTTTTCTTTCTTCTTCTTCTTCTTCTTCTATTTAATGTTTATTTTTGTTTCTTTGACGCACCTAAATTTATGCGCGTATTTTTTAATAATAATCCGCTATTCTCTTTTCGTCTTTAGATAAAAAAAAAAATAAAAAAATATATAATTGTAAATTTAATGAAAACTGAATTGTCTCCATGGGCTTGTGTTGTTGGTAATTTGTTTTTTTTATTTTAATGTTATAAATAAAATACAAATATGTATTGGAATTGACTAAACTAAAACTAAAGTAAAAATGAAAATAAAAAACTTTAAATTATTATATTGTTGTTGTAGTTGTTCTTTACATAAAAAATATTTTTAAGGCCTGTAATTTGATGGTTGCGTTAAAATTCTTAGTCTACAATAAATACGACAAGTTGTTCATCTTTAAATAACGTAAAATATATAAAAAGGAAACAGATTCACATATTATGTGTTGATAAATATATTTCCTTCTTTATCCCCCCCCCCCTTTGTAATTCATTTTTAATAAATTAAACGTAAAATCATTTAATTGATTTTTATGTGAATAACACATAAAAAAAATTTTGACACAACAATTTAATTTTTTATCATTATTCTGATTACGTTACAATTTCTGTGATAATTATCTAATATTGAAATAACAGAAATTTGTCTACTGATTCACAAATATCAAATAAAAAAAATACAGAAAATATTTTCACTTATAAGAATAAATTAAATAAATTATGATCAATTAATATTTTGACAGTTTAAAATTGATTTGATTAAAATTTTAATTTAATATTTAAAAACTAAATGTTATCGTGAAATTAAATCAAAAATTTAATGAAAAAAAAAAATATCTCATTAAAATCACATTTTTCGCTTAATAGAAAAATTAATAACCGGAGCTTAAAAGTACTTTAAATGCATTGAATTATTTCATAATAAATTTCAAGATAACAATTTAAATATTCAATTTCAATTTTAGATTTGGACTTATTAATTTTTAGTTGTCTTTTTTTCATACATTTTTTCTTCGTATTTCAATTCACTTATTATCCACGACAAATAAAAAAAATCCCATGAAACTCCACAATATAAATGAACAAATCCGTTGATTAGTTATTCCCCTTTTAATTATCTATTTTCCCCCCTCTAATCTTCATGTCATCGGTGAAAACAATTAAATTAATTAAAAGGACAAAAAAAAAAAAAAAGTGTTCAGCAGTTAAAATTGTACGGTCCTTAAAATATAATTTATAATAATAATATTAATAATAATTTTTTCAAGGCCTTCAACAAATATATTACCTTACAGAAAAAAAACAAAAAAAAAAAAAAAATTCATAATAAAGAACTTAATTTACATTTTTAATGTGGGATTAAATACCGCAAAATGTTAAAAATTCTCTTTTTTTTTTTTCTCATATACAACAGAATATAATACAGAAATTATTTAGAGAATATACGGCATAATAATCGTGGTCAGGTTATGTATAAACGATGACGATCCAACCAACAAACCAACCAACCAAAACGAGCAAACCCATTTTCTATATTTTTCTTTTTCATTTTGTTTTTGTTTTTGTTTTAATATTTTAAATAGAAAAGTTCCATGAAAGTTTCGTTCGTTTTTTTTCCCTTTTTTGTTTTTTTTTTTTTTTTGGTTCGCTTTTTTAATTTTCTTCATTATTATTATTATTATTATTTTTTTGTTCTGTCTAATTAAGCATAAAACTGGGAGTTATTTTAATGTTAAATAGACTCATTCTCTCTTCAATTGGGGAGGTTTAGATAGTTAAGTATAGAAAAATGATGGGGTTGAAATATTTTTTGGTTTAGGGTAAAATACGATGAACTGTGTTTTGTTGTTTATTATTGATTCTTTGTTTTTTTTTTCACAAACAAAATGAAATTAAAATATGTATTTTACAAAATGTATCTTACTGTACTTTTTTTTTTAATAAGTACAAAAATTATTAATCTTCGACTTGTCTTATGAAGAATAATTAACGTAAAATCACATAACTTTCAAATTTTTCATAGTTCTGTTTTTCTATATTTGTGTTCATTGATTTGTCATATACATCATAATGTCCCTTCTGTCACACATATCAAAAAAAAGAAACAAATTATACAGGAAAAAGGGAAAGAGTTTTTAACACTTTCACTTCCGTGAATCTGTCAAATTTTTCAAATCAAAAAAAAGGGGAGAAAAAAATGTATGGGAGAAAGCAACAACAACAAACAACTAATAACAAAAAATGTCATCAAATCACGCGTGTTCATGGCTTTACTTTTTTCTTCTTATTTTCGTTGTTATTTTATTATATTTCTTTCTCTCTCTCTCTCTCTTACTTTCTTTTTCGTCTATCGATCTCTATCTCTCTATCGTGTGTCAATCTCACATTTATCAGACTAGACTTTAAAATAGGAACACCTTCCCTCTTTTCATACTCGTAACATTTTTTTTATTCCTATCAATTCTATTCTCATTCCACCCCTTTTAACCATTTTTTTTTTTTGATAAGAAGAATTTCGTTTCGTTTTTATGGTGATGGCATGACAATCTACATGACGTGACAGTATTTTTTTTCTTTTTTGTATTTTTTATATGAAAATGTTTAGGCAACAAAAACCAACGAAACCAACGAAATCCAACAACAACGATAAAAATATGTTATTTTGACTGGATGGATAGATGTGAGACGACTCAGGGTTGTGAATTTTGACGATATAACGTTGTCGTCTTCTATCAAAATAAGAATGGATTTTAAAGAAGAAAAATTGTAACGTAATTTTTCTCTTTCTTTCCAAATTTCACTCCTTCTACTTGGTACATACATTCATTTTTTTTTTATTAAAACCTTGAATCGTATTCGTCATAATCAAATGTAAAAACAAACCGCAGGAAAAAAAAGTCAAAAACAACACAAAAAAAAAATAAATACGCAGAAGAAAATATTTTGGACAAAACAACGACCAAAGTTATACGCAAAAGGTGAGGAGAAGCGGAAAAATGTTTATGATAAAAAATTGAAATGGGAAATTAGTGCAATAAAATATTATTATGTTTGTTTTTTTTATTTTTCTCTCATCTAAAGGAAAATATGTAAAAGAAAAAAAAAGGAGCAACAAGTAGGAAAAGATAGACTGATAGACAGTCAGACCTCAACACCAACAGTCACGAAAAAAAAAAAAAAAATGAATATGCGGAGGCTGGAGTCGTGAAGAAAAAACAAAATAAATAAGATGAAGAGGAAGTGGAAGTATAATAAAGTTTTCGCTCGTTCTGTATTTAATGTGTGTGTGTATGTGTGTGTGTATACTGAATGGGAGTAGGAGTAAAATAAACCCATACCACGATTTGTTTTATTGTTATAAAATTCTATATTCATGTTTTTATTTGTATTTTTGTGTATTTGATCTTCTCTTTTTTTTTTTTTTTAAAAAAACAAAAACAAACAACAACAAAAAAAATATGTAAAACAAAATAAAAGCACAACAAAAACGTTTAGAAAGAAGATAAAGGTTAAACTTTTGTAGAAATTCATTTATAAAAAAATATATAATAATTTCTAGTCGAGTCTCATCTCAACTTAAGTCTTATGAAATTCTGAAATTGGATCATGGAAAAATCATTTATAAAAAAATATAAAGCTGAATACAGTAACAACAACAACAACAAAATGGACATTTGACTTCAGGCAAAAGAAATTGAAATGTTTTGAGTGTTTTGACAGGATCACAAAAAAAAAAAAAAAAAACAAAAAAGAAAAAAATGGAAGTACCAAGGGAAACGTAAACACAAAATGACAAGACTTCATAAATTTTTATTTTTTTCCTTTTTTTGGTCCTTCAACACAAAACATAAAATATCAATTTTATACAAAAATTCTTTGCACAGATTTCACTTTAAAAGAAACATAAAACTTTGATGTAGACATTTTTAAATAGAATTTATTCAATTATTAAGACATGAATAGATTGATTTATGTTGGGCGTCACAACACTAAAGAAAGCTTAGTTCCTATATAAAAACTGAACACAAATTTTACATTTTACATTTTAAAAGGGATAAAGAGTCATTTGTAGCCATTAAATAAGTCTAGTGAACATTAATAAATATATATTTTAATTTGTTCAATGAAAAATTCAATAGAAAATTCATAAATAGATTTGTTTAAAAATTGTTTCTGTGTAAAGTTTTCGGAATGACCAAAATATGATTGTATCCCATCGATGAAATTTTTTAAAAATTATGGCCATCAGAAGAACAAAATTTTAGTCACAAAAAGACTGACGGAAAGATAAAAAGATTCTACTTTAATCAATTTTAACTGATTAAAGAAAAGTATCGAATAACAAAATAAATTCTCTTTTATCAGAATCCTTAAAAAAAAAACCTTTATCTTATTTTTTTTCGGGTTTTTTTTTTTCCATACAACAAAATTCAAAGTTTATCGATAGAATTATACGCAATGTAATGCGCTTACGTCTATCAGAGCAAAGTTTGCCATTGAAAGAAACAAGAATTTTCGATAAAGCCAATGATGGAAAGAGAAAGTGAAAAAGAAAGAATGATTGAGCCAAAAATAAGTTTGAAAAAATATTTCCACCTATACTAAAATCCTTGAATTGATTCACACTGATTCAATGATATCCGTGATAAGTTTTATTTTCCTTTTTTTTTTTTCTCATGATCTAATTAAATAATCTGAGATAATCAGATAATCTTATAGAAATACAAAAAAAATTCTGACGTAGGTAATTTCTTATTTAATAAAAAAGAAGAAGACGAAAAAAAAAACTCCAAAAAAAAAAACAAGCAGAAAAAAAATTGAAACCCAATGGGATGAATTCGGTTTTCCTGTATTAGAAGTTTATTCGAAAATTTGTCTGTAAAAGAATCGATGGAACAGTAACCCTTTTAAGAGAAAAAGATCGAATTTGTGGTGGAATCATTTCTTAAAAAAACTAAAATTTCAGTCGATCACCCTCACCCATATTTATTTTATTCGAATGATTCTTTATTTAGGTTAAAATAACCTAAATAATAGAACAACAACAGTAAACAAAGAACAAGAAATCATTAAAGTTTTCAGAAAATAAATGAAATAATTTATCCATAAATAAAAATAAGAGAAAAGAGTAGGAAGAAGAAAGAGGCAAAGAAAACTTCAATAAAAACAAAAACATTATAAAAAGAATAAATCACAAAAATCAATCTTCGTCTTTATAAAAAGAAAATCAAGTAGAGGAAGAAGAAAAGTGTCAAAAAAAAAAAACTCTTACACAAACACATACTCAGCTAAATATAAATAGAAAATGTCCCCCCTCATTTAATCAAGATCCAGACCAAAGTCAGACAAAGAGACATACAAACAGGCATACAGACAGAGAAGACAGACAGACAGACAAACAGACTAAACAGACGGTCAGACCTTTTTTTTGTGTTTCGTTTCTCTTTTTCTCTTTATTTTTTTTTTTATTCTGTCTAATTTTAAATCTTTTGTCATTTTTCTCATTTGTTTTTTTTTTTTTAAAAAAAAAACAACAACTAAAAGGAAACAAAAAGAAAAATGGAAAATAGAAAAAGTTTCAAGAGTTCACCACAGGACATTTTCCAAAAAAAAAGGAAGAAAGAAAGAAAAAAAAACCAAACAAAACGAATTCAAGAGAAAATTAATTTACCAAACTCTTACTTACTTTGTACTCATTCCACTTTTGCTGTTTGGTAAAAGATTAAATTGAAAGATGGACAAAAAAAAAAAGGGAAGTGGAACGATACCTACAGTTCTTTCTTATTTTTGTTCTTTTGCTTTGTTGTTGTTGTTGTTGTTGTTGTAGTTTCTATATTTTTTGCGCTAACATTGAAACACGTAAACGATATAAAACAAATAAGTTTTAACCCCACCAAAACGAGAACAAACAAAAGAGAAAAAAAAAAGTCGGTTGACTCAAGACAACCGTGACAATTGTTGTTAAGTTTTCATTTGCGATAATTACTATAATGGATGGATTCATTTGTCGAATAATTGATAAAAGATGCATGGTGTAATTTTATGTACCTAAGTACTTCGATTATTTCCTTGAAGGTAAATAATAATAATTAATAATAATCGAAGTGCCGGATAAAGTAAAGCTTGTTAGTCAAATTAGTCTTGGGGAGGTGGCATACAAAAATTCAACGCGAAAAAGAATAAAAAACGAGTAACAATATACAAACTTTAATTTGATGATTTCAGTCGAGTGATCGAAAGAAGATCAAAAAATATCTGACAACAACAACTACAGAGAAAATATTAAATTGTCAGTTGAAAGGCAAAGAAGGAAAAATTCTCTTTTCATACATTTTAATTAGCAAAAAAAAACATTTTTTTTTTGCCTTCTTCTTTTTATTAACAAATCGTGAGAATTTTTTCGTCCCACAGGAGAGATGACGACAAGTGTAATTAGAACACAAATTAATTACTTTGATTTTGTAAAAAAGATTAAAATACATTAAAAAAAAAATAAACAGAATTTAATGAAGAATGTTTTTCCTCTCTCTTCCTTTTCTCTCGCTTCATAAAGATGTTAAAAAAAAAATTGTGTCTAAAAATCTGGATTTAATTAGTAAGATTCCCGTTCTTGTAAGATAGGTTAAAAATTAAGTATACGATACAAAACACAAAACAATAACAAAAAAAAAACAGAAGAAATTTATTCTCATCGTTGTCGTTGTCAATCGTCATCATAAAAAAAACATGACCATTAATCAATTGTCACATTTTTGATTGTAAATTTTTGTTCCCATCTTTAAAAACAGAAGAAGAGAAACTTTAGTGGCCTTTTTCTTATTTGTTCCATATTTGTCTTTTGATCTTTTTTCTGTTTGCGGGTTTCTCGTTTTTGTATTTTGTAAAATTTATTATTTAATAAGAAATTGACAAGAATTATAAGAAATGAACAAACTAAACCGAACCATATGTTAAGAAAAATAATGTTTAACAAAGTTCTCTAGTGACAGTTTCCTCTTCTTCTTCTTCGGCTTTTTATTTTTCTTCATCTTCTTTTACAATTTTTCTATTTTGCTTTGTTGATGCATGTATTTCATTCTCTCAATATTTTCCCATTCCAATTTCTGATATCGTAATCTTGTCAACTTCGGATTGATTGAAATAATTGAATTAATGAAAATAGAAAATTAATTAATTAATTGTTAAGAAAATAAAATACAATTTTAGAAAATCCATAAAGAATTTGATGTCAGAATGTGTCTTTAACTATTCTGAGAAGTTTACTACAATTTAAATACAAAATTTCATCATTCAATTTGAAACTGAATTAATTGAACAACGAACAACGAATTAAATTTAAGAGAATTGTGAAGAGGGAATAGAAAAATAATTACAAAATAACTTCGGAATTGGACCCAAGAAAAAACATTAAAGGAAATGAAGGAGCTTTTTCAAATCAATTCGTTTTTTCCATTATCTAACTCTAAGAAATTATTTATGTCACCCTTTACAACCCCTATTTAATTGGCTTTTAATTGGGAAAGAACAAGTTGGTAGAATATTACAACAAGGGGTAAAATTATAAATAATTTTTTTTTGGTAAAATCTGACATTTTAAAACAATATTTAAGTGAAAATCATTGTTAAGGACTTTCAGTTTATTTAAGTTTTAGAACCACATGAAACATAATACATTTTTAATACCTCATTTATACATAAGATCAAAATAAAAACAAAACATATTTGTTACAAACAAACAACTAAACAAAACAAGTAAACACAACTCACAATAATAAATAAATAAAAGAAAAAAAAAAATTGTTTTCATCTTTTTCAAACTTTTTATTGCGTTCGCGTTTCTCATCAAATTTTCCTGATGATATAAAATTGTACCTCTCTCCTTCTCTTACAATAAATTTTTATATATTTGTGAGTCGATAGAATATTCAAGATCAAGTAAATAAAAGATGGAATATAAAAAAAAAAGAAAGAACGAATTTATCACAGTAGCAAAAGAAAATGTAAAGTATTGAAAGGATGTACATAGAGTTTCGCTTTTATTTTGGTTTTCGTTAAGTTAAGTAAGGTTAGGTTTTAACGTATATTGTTATACAACTACAATAATAATAACAATAACAATAATAATAATTCGTTGTAATAAAGAATAAATTGTTGTATCCATATAAATAAACAAAGTATATAAACATGTTTCTTCATCTTCTCTCTACACACAAAAATCATATAACTTCTTTTTTTTTATGTCTATTTTACATTAGGTGCGTATGTAAGATATTAAAGTACATAAATTGTACTTCTCTCTTTCTCTTTCTCACATTTCATTTGTTTCTTAAAAATTTAATGAGATAAAATACAATGTTTTCATATTTAAGTTAATTTATTTTTACAGTCAAAATAATTTTAATGATAAAAGTTCAAAGTCGTCCAAAAAGAAAAAAATGTTTAAATAAAATACAAATACAGGAACACCTGTGTAATAGGACCATCAACAATATTTTTTTTTAAAAGAATAATCCAATTAGTGAGAAGGAAAAAAATCTGACCTATAGGATAGATTGACAATTAATTTCAGAATGAACATTATGAAATCCTTATTCATAAAATATGTACAGAAAAATTTAATTAAATTCATTCCATGGAATGGAATTATTGTTTTTTTTTTTTGTTTTTTAAATTATTCAAAGGATTTTATTTTGTATTTATTTTTCAACAATTGTTTTAATAGTTAAATAGAAATTTAATTCATTCCTCTACATACGTTTATATTTTACTTGAACATAAAATAACAAAAGTTCAGCAGAGAGAGGAGGAGAGATAATAAAAAGTATGAATTGTTCATAATAAATTAAAACATAGTTCATTGTTTTTGTTTTAATTTTTATATTAAAAAAAAAAAAATTTCACTTAGTTTCTACGTAGTAATTGTAAAATAATAATAATAAAAAAAAAATCACGATAAGAACCACAAAACCAACGATATACATTTCGTTTAATGTAGTACAGACATTAAAACTCATTATACAAAAATTTATTTCTCTGATTTTCTGTTTAGATTCTTTATTTATTTTTTTCTCTTTTCTATTTTTCACAAACATACACTCACACACACACACACATCTTTCATGATCGTCTTTATATATTTTGTTCTACAACTATTTTTACTTCTTGTTTTTTTTTTTCTTCTTAAAGCTACTATAAGAAATATGGATGAGAATTGAATTTTATGGAATCATTTATTAAGATGGGAAACAAAAAAAAAACATATAAAACAACAACAACAACAACTAAGAAAATATATAAAATGTTACAAGTAAAACAACAACAATAAAAACTCAAATCATCAACATGAAAAAATGTGAGATATAATTTTTCTTCTCGTTAAGTATTTTCATCTTGAATAATATTATTGATGACACGACATAAATGATCTGTTTTACAATTATTTCTTAATTGATAAATAAATAAAAAAAAGTGTAGGTATGTTTATTTTATTGTAAATTAAATTTTATCTTATCGTACTTTACTTTATATCTTTATACATTTCTTATTATATTTGACGTAGAATTGAAAAACTTACAATTATTATGGGAAGAAATGCTTATTTGTGATTTTTTGTTTGGTTTGTATTTTTGTATTGAATAAAATTAAAATTTAAGAATAATAGAAATCCACCAAGGGTTCATGTCTTTTTTACAAATATGAAAAATTTAAATAATTTGTCTTAAGGAAAAACCATAAATAAATACAACAAAAGAGAAACAATTTAAGTAGAATTGCCAATACTTATTTTTAAAAAAATGATAACGAAATACAAATAATGAAAATGGCCAATTAAATTTTAAGAATGACAGAACAAATACAACTGTGGCAACACTAACAGTAAAAAAAAAAAACCAACAAAGAAAACTCAACGAAAAACAAAAGCGAGAAAGAAAAAAAATTGTTTAGAATTGGGATCACCGTTAGATAAATATCAAATAAACATCCCTTTTTTTTCTCTCTTTTTTATTATATTATTATTATTATTTTGATGTCCTTTTTTTACTTCTCTTCCTTCTATTTTTTTTTTTTCGCCGTTGATCTCTCCAAATTGGTGTCAACAATACTTTTTTTTTCTCTTCTTCTTTTTACACACACATATATCGTATTATAATAATGTGTTTATTTGAGCCTGCTTATGTAGTGTGTGTGTGTGTGTATGTTTGTATACATACAAGTGTGTAGTATAGTCACCTTATAAAAAGGATATACGGATTTCAAATGAAAATCCCTGAAACCAATATTTGTTATTATTATTTGAATGAAGAGGTTATAAAGGGCGACAGTGTATAGATGTGGTCGATTCTCATCTCAATATTGATGATAGGATTGAATTTTATTTAAAAAAAAAAAAAAAACTAACAAAAGGATAACGAGAATCGTAGAGAGAAATATGGAAAAAAAAAGAAAAAATCAGGATTAAGACAGACAAAGCTTCCTGTCTTTAATAAGATTCTGACATCACAACAACAAAAAAAAGAAGAAGAAGAAGAAGCAAAACTATAATAAAGAAATAAGAAGCGAAAAAGGAAAAAAAAAGAAGAAGAAGATGATGAAAAAAATAAAAAAGTCTGCCGTTTTCTTTAACTTTTTCAATTTCCTCGACAACAATTAAAACAAATGACTTTATTTCTATATAATATTCATCTCTTTCTTATTTATCTTTTATTTCATCTTTTTAATATATTTTTCTCTTTTTTTACACATTACTCAATTTAGTATCTTCTTTCTTTTTCTAATCAAAATAAAGTCAACAAATTAATTTTTGTTTTGATATGTCACAACAACAAGGCGAAAATTAAAAACAAAACAAAATAAAATAAAATAAAAGGAAACAAGAAACTGTCAATATTTATTAAAATTCAGTAACAACCAACAACAAGAATAAAAACAAATAAAATAAATAAACAAATAAAGTTATAAAAAAAGAAAAGCCGATTAGAGAATATTTGTTTATTCTGTTTTGTTGTTTTTTAGTCGTTGTAGTTGTTGTTGTTGTTGTTGTTGTTTGTTTGTTTGTTTGTTTTTTTTGCAATTAATTTTTACGGTCAAATTACAGTTTTGTGTGTGGTGATGTTGATGTTGATGGTGACATTGACATCTAAACTTAGCAACACAAAACAAAAAAAAAACAAAAAATTAGTAAAAACAAAAACATTAAAAATTTAATCAAATTTAATATTTTATGTTGAAAGAAAAAAGAAAAATAAATAAAAAAAGGCCTCACAATGACAAACAGGTAGCAAAAGTACACGCACACACCTTTAAACCGTTTTTATTGTGTTTAATTATTTGTCGTTGACTTTAATAAACTCAACCCCTATATCTTGAAGCAACCCCTATTTATTGTTTTCTTTCTTCATTTTCTTCTTCTTCTTCTTTTTTTTTTTTTTTGTTTTTATTTAAAGACACCGTCTTAAAATTATTATCACAAAAGTCATTTTAGAATAAGCCACAATTCTACATTCTATTCTTATAAAATAAACAATAATTTAATGTATGAGAACAACAACAACAACTATTATCACGACAAACGGAAATTTTTTTAATAATAATAACAACAACAACAACAACAACAACAACAAGAGTAACAAAACATTGAAGACATTTTATAAAGTTTAAAAGCAGACAAGAAATTATTAATAACCAAAAAATTAATTAACTGAAATTTGTAACAATGTTTTTAAAGGTATAAAAAGGCATAGGAGAGGAACAGGAGAGGAAGAAGTAACCAAAACTAAATATGCACACACAGGCACATGAAGGAAATTTGACTATTTTTTTTTTTATTTTTATTAATTTTCCGTAGAAAGAGAGAAAAAGCATATCAACAAAATTCTGTTTTAATTGTATAAACACAACAAGAAAAACAAGAATATACCTTTACATCACCCCTCCATACAATAACCATAATTTTCCACCCCAAATAACATACATACACACACACATACACACACATCCCAAAAGCATTAATATTATGAAAATTAACTTTCACAGTGCTGAAAAAACAGAGAAAATATAGAAGTCGAAGTCAGGTAAAATTTATTCCATTTTGTCTGTTTTTCATTCTAGAATTTTTTTTTTTTTTTAACTTTCTTTTCTACTTTTTCTTTTTCTTCTTTTCATTTATGAAAAATATAATGTTTGAAAATTCCTCAAGAGATTTGGAAGTATTTTTCTTGTAGTTGTTGTTGGTGTTATTGTTGTAAAAAGTGAAACGAAGTGAAAAAAAAAATAAAGAAAGGGGAAGAAAGTAGTAAAGATAAAAAAAAAAAAATAGTCCTTTCAGTTGGTTTATATTTCAGACACAAAACAGTCCTAACGTATCATCATCGTCCTCATTTATACAACTTTTTATTTATCGTGTTATATGATGTGCGTATATATCCGTGCATGTGTGTATGTGTGTGTTTATGTGTGTGTATGTATTTTGCCACAATAAAATGTGATTAAATAAACTCCAAAATATAAAGGATATAATATTGTGGGGATGCAATTTGGTTGGGTTATAAACGTTAAGAAAAATATTGGAGCAACAAAGGAGGAAGAAAACATAAAATGAGTGCGAGGGTTAGATATTGGAAAATTCCTTTTTTTATTATTCATTTTATTCTGTTTCACTGTATAACGGTTAAGGACTAATGTCGCATTGATTCAAGAAAGACGGAAACTTTATTTCGTTTTTTTTTTCTTTCTTTTATATTTTATATTTTCTATTTCGTTCCCTTTTACACACATTTCATCCCTTACTTTTCATCGACCAATAAAAATGATTGATTTTCTTATATTTTCTTTTTTCCCGATATTTTCTTCTTATGCCAAATATAAAAAAAGAAAAGAAAGAAATAAAGAAAACGAACGAAATTTTTTGTGAATTACATTAAAATATAAATATAAATAGTAATTACCATCCCATGAAAATCCTTGAACAGAAAATAGAAAATCCTTGAAAGAAAAATTATGATTATTCCTGAAACAAGAATAATTGATCTTTAAAAAAAAAGGATTTAAATTTTTGTTGTTATTATTTTTGCTTACTGAAAAAAATTTTCAATTGAACGAAAACAAAATATTTTTTCTTATTCTTCTTTTTACTTTTTTTTTGTCTTTAATCTCCCCCTTGCGTTTTTGTTTTCACCCACCGTTTTTTTAATCGCATTTAACGACAAAGAAAAACTGATTTTTTGTTCTTATTTCTATTAAGAGAAAAGGAAATGAGAAGAAGGTCAACTTTTAATGACAGTTTAAACGTCTAATTACGAATTTAACGAACGAAGAATTGCACGAAAGGGAAAAATAAAAAGAAGAAAACAAAAACAAAAATCAAATTAAAATCGATTAAACATTCAATAATGTTTCATAAATACAGAGAACCAAAAAAAAAACCGTTTTCTTCACTGTTTCCTCCATTGAGACTCATAACACATTTCCACTTCCTTTGTCCTTATTTAGACAAATAAAACAACAACAAATAAATAGCTCGTCATCACTAATTTCCTTATCGATTAAGAATTTTGTTTCACGTCTTTACCACATTTACGTTTATTTAATAATTTATCTTTTTTATTTTCACTTAAAGACTTTCTTTTTAAAAAAGAAAAAAAAAGTCTTCGAATAATAGAGACGTAAGGAAAGGCGTGTATTATGAAATTCTTTTTCGTTCAGAAAAAATTTAAATCCAGATTATACAACCAATGAATGTTGAATGTAACACGAAAACTGTTAAAAGTGAATGTCTAAAGACATCGAAAACTGTTAAAAGTTAAGTTGTAATGATCGTGGAAATTCGGTTTTTCACACCGAAATGCCGTCTAGCGGAAATTTGTGTAAGCTACATCTGTCATTATTTAAATTTTTATGCATGTTCACATCGACTTAAAAATTTTGGATATATAAATGAAAATGATATTTAGGTCAAAAATTTCATGTGAAATTTTGGAAAATTCATTACATTTTACCATAATGAAATTATACACGTGTTAACACTTAACACGTTTATTTCCTTTTTATTTTAACTAAAAATGATCAAAAATTAAACCCAATTAGAAATTAAGAAAAAATTGTGGGCAGATTAATGGAAAAACGTAACAAAACATACTTTTTTTTAAAAAAAGCTCATAAAACTTGATAATTTGTTTAAAAATAAATAAATTATTTAATGGATAAAATCAAATCAACACAAGATAAGTTTCTAAAAATAAAAAAGGAAAAACAAAAAACAAACAACAAAACACAAATAAAGTCTTTTAAAGCTTTTTGTAGAATAAAAAATTCGTTTAAGTAAAACAAAAATAGAATTTATCGATTTGTCTCGTTTAAACTTTCTATTCAAAGATATGAAATTTTATTTAAAAACAAAAATGATGAAATAAAAATGACGTTTGTTTTAGATGTTCGTGTTTATTTATTTATACCTCTGTGTGTGTATGTGTTTGTGTAAACGGTATAGATGGCGCATCACTATATGCATAATGATAAACTTAGAATAAAAATTGTATGGATATTTTGTTGAACTGGAGCACTGTGGGTGGTTTTAAACGTGGGATGAGGCGTTATGGAAGAGAGAGGGTCAAAAAAAAAATATTGGTAGTTTGAGGGTTTTTATATATATAATATTCAAATTGCCTTCATTTCAATCAATTAGAAACGAGAACCAACTTTACCTTTACCATCTTTTTTTGTTGTTATTGTTGTTTCTAGTTTAGAATATTAGAAACAATGAACATTATATTTCCATCTTTTTCACTGTTTGTGGTTTTTCGTTTGCGAGTAAAAATAAAAAAAAGAATAGAAATAAAAACGATTGCGTGCTGGCATTAAATGGGATAAAAAAAAATATAAATGAAAATATGTTAGTACAAAAGTTCGACGGCACAAGTTTATTTTATCACGATATGCAATTTCTTTACATTTTTATTCGTAAGAAAATTTTTAAACCAAATTTCTTTTTTCGTTATCATATTTTCCAAAAACAATGAAAAATGAAACGGCTGAACGTTTGAACCTTTTTAATTTATTTTTGTTTTGTTTCTTTTTTTTTTTTTACTATGAAATGAAAACCACAAATGATATGGGTTGAACATCTTCAAGTCTTAATTATCATCCATCGCCATCTAAACAATTCAAACCTCTCATTCATTCAACACAAAATACACAAATCTTTCTATATTATCCTTTATTTAACCAAAACGTATTAATTTTAAATATGTATTTTTCCTTTTACATAACACACACACACACACAACCAGACACAGTTGCGCACACACACATACACACATTCCATACATATAGAATATAGAAACACTAATGCCAGTCGAACAGAGAGACACGATACATGATAAGACACTTCATAATGAAATAAACAATAATTGATTGTATTTATTTTTTTTATGTTTTCGAAAATAACAAAAAAAAAAAGGAAGTCAAGGACTTTTTTTTTTTTTAATTTTTCCTATTATATTTGGATTTTCGTTGGGTCAGGGAGAAACCCTTATTTTGTATTTGTTGGGTTGATTTTTTTTTTTTTTTTTTTATTTCTTGCGAGTTGTTTAAATGTGTGTCTGAGTATGTAGGTACACAAGAGTTTTTTTTTTCGTTTTGGGTGTATTTATGTCGATAAAGGATATTTCCCTCAAGGATACTTTATATAATTATGTATAATTAGAAATTTTTTTTCATAATTATAATAATAACGAAATTGTAGTTTTTTTTTTCTTCTTCTTCTTTCTTTTCATTTTATTTGTTAACTTCATTTCTGTACAGGCAGAAAATACAGAAGAAAAAGAAGAAGAAAAAATAGAATACTAAATATTCAGTATGAATATTTTACATTAACACAACAAACACAAAAAAAAGTGAAAGAGTGAACTTTACAAAAAAACAAAACAACAACAACAACAACAACAAACACAATATAAAAACAAGTAAATTCTCAAAAAAAAAAAAAAAAAAATAAGATGATGATGATGATGGGTACTGTTGCTGCCCTCTTTAAATTATACACTTTTTTTTTTTAAACTGCATTTTATAATTTATAAAGCAGCAATTCAATTTTCACCTTTGATATTTTTCACATTTTCTAATAAATTTAAAATAAAATATCTTTCACATTCTTTTTAAAATTAATTTAGAAAAAATAAAAAAAAAAACATACAACTTAGGTTCAACTTTTCTTTCATTCACAATACATCTTCCTTCTTTCTCACACCTTTTTTTTTTTTCCTTCCTCTAACATTCAATTTACTTCAGTTAGATTTCTTCTTCTTCGTTTATTTCTATTGGTTCGATTGGGTTCAGATTTGACATACTCCAAAAGAATTCAATATATTTATTTTATACAAAAAAAAAAAAAAGAAGAAGAAAAAAAGTGAAAAATATGAAAGTCAAAAATAAAAAAAAAAATGTCGTTGGTCGAGTTAAAAAATCGAGCGAAAAAAAAAATGGAAAAAAAAGTAAATGCCGACAGAAGGTCTGGGAAAATTATATTTATTTATTTATATACCGGAGGATGTCAATCACCCTAAAAACACCTAACCTAATGTTGTATATCTGACGCTGCTTTAATTATAACTTTAATCTAAAAAGTCACGCAAATTTCGATTTTATTTTTTTTTTACCTTTCGTTCTAGTCGTACTAGAGACTATATTTTTTTTTAACTCAACAACAACTAGAAATTAGTTGTTATTATTTATTTATTTATTTTTATACTGACATTAAACAAACAATCAGCCATTTTTTCTATTTTCATGACGTCATAATACCGCACCAACCAAAATAAAGAAGGAAAGAAAAAAAAGAGTCAATAAATATAAATATAAAAAAAAAATAAGAAAAATGGAAGGAAAATCTAGGAGAAAAAGTGAGTCTCAAAAAAATATTACATTTTTAATCCTTAAAATATGAAAGAGATTTACCTTCAGCAATTTTCTTTTTTTTCCCCAATTCTTCATTTTGCTTGAATATTTTTTTTTTTTTTTATTTTGTTTTTTTTTTTTTTCTTTCTAGCATCTAAATCAAAATGATCGATTTGAATTTGAATATATCGGTATTATTTTGTGACAAAAAAAAAAAATATAGTAAACAAGAAAAAAACTGAAAATGTTCAAGTTTAAAGGGTTTTAACGCAGTGACGTAGAAAGTAAAAAATTCGGAATTTAATTCTGTCATTATTCCTTCAGAAACAGACATAAAAAAAAATAAAATTATTGGGACTTTATGTGTGGCGACAAAATGGTAATAAACCGTTTTATTACTTCAAACAATTTATTATAATTAAAGTGAAATGGAAAACCACAAGAATATTTAAGTTGGGGGAAAATCACAAAAATGTTAGGTTGCCACTGTAACATATTCAATATAAACCAAAGATACTTACAGCATCAGCAAACAAATTGAAAGATTGAATTGGTATGGAAACCAACATTGTTGCAGTGGCAACACTTTAACAAATGTCAATGATTTCCAATCTTAACAAAAAAAATTATGCAGAGACTTTAATAGAAGAAACGATCGCTAGAGAAAAGCGATCTACTTATCTTTATGAGATTTAGCTAAGTGTACCCGTGAGATTTAAAATATTTAAATAATGTTATAAATAAATTAATAAAATTGTCATATATGATAAAAGTGACAGTTCTCCTGTGGTAACACTAAAAATCTTTTTTTCAAGTTAAATTATCAATTTTCTATTCTCTCTATATTATTAAAAGGAAATAAATGTCACTGACATTTCAAAATTCATTATAAAGAATTTTCTGTAACATGTCTGTCTAACTGTCTGTCTGTCAGTCTGTCTGTCTGTCTATCTGTCTGTATATTGGTTTGTCTGTCTTTATATTTTGTTTGTTTTTTTGTTTGTCGTCTATTGATAATACATTATATAAGAAGCATACTCACATACACACACACACATGGATAAATTTATTATATAACATATATTTCTTCTATTACTTATTCTTCTTCTTCTTCTTCTTCAATTTAAGTTCTTATATAATGTATTATCAATTGGAAACAAATAAAAGGAAAGATAATACATTTTATTAAATTGTTTAAAACTAATTCAAAAGTCATCTCATCCATATATGTACAATCATATAAAGAGATGAGAAATGAGTGAATACAATTTACTAACTTCCCCAAAAAACCTCTTCCCTTTTCACAACCCTTCCATATATACGTTCATTTTATATTAAAAACATAAAAGGATAAGAAAAACAAAATGAAACAAATGAAATGTATGAAATGTATATGTACATTAAGTATAAAAAAAAATATAAGAGTTTGTATTATATACAAGAACAAGAACAAAAGTATAAATATTTGTTAGTTACATTTATTATAAAATTTTATTAAAACAATCGTAAATGAATAAAAAAAAAAACAAATGAATAAATGAATAAAACAAAAAAACAAAAAATTCTTTAATGTTTTCATTTTTGTGTTTCGTTCATTTTTTTTCACTTTTTTTTTCTTTTAATATTCTTCGTTTAATGAAAATTCTTTACTCTATTTATATGGATGAGGAAAATATGTACAATATACTTTTGTTTAAACTTTAAAGTTATATGTACTTAATTTTAATTTTATTTATTTTCAAATGTATACTTTTTATTATGTATTTATTATTTTCTGTTGTTGTTGGTACAAGTTGAAAAGAAGGATGAAGGTATTTAGGTACATAACAACTACTACCAATACCTCCTAATTGTTCTAAGTATTTTTATTTAATAAAAAATAGAATATTTTTGATTAAGATTTTTATTAAATTTAGTTTTAAAAATTAATGAAAATTACTAAAAGTTTATTTAGAAAATTAATTTTTATTAAATTTTAATTAGTTTTAGAAGTTTTGCATTTTGAAAAAAAAATGTTGTGATTGAAATAATTTGTATGTAGGAAATTCATGAAATCATTTATTCTTGCCTTTTGTCCAGAAATCTAATGGAATGCATTACAATACGATCAGAAAGAGGAACAATAAGCGAGTCAAATGAATAATTTTTAATTCGGTTTTTTTCTTTTTTATTCTAAAATTAAATTCTTTGTCGAAAGACATTAACTTGCGTGACTGTCACCGAACCCATTAAAAGTATATTATTTCAGTTGAAAGATAAAGAATTTATAAGATACGAAAATAAATGACGGATACCATTTTTTATATTGATGACACAAATTATTTATGATTATAAATTTACATGAATGTAACGTCTCCACAATAATCTATTGAATATTATTTTCTATTGCTCAGAATGTACATTTGAACGTCCTTCACCATATGAATTCCTCTTCAATATCCGTGAGAAAAAGTCATTTGACACTCAAATACGACTTAAAATATTCTTAATGCACTTCACTTATTTAATACAAATTTCTTAACTTCTTAAAATGATCAAAATAAAATAATCATTTGAATAAAATCAAATATGAACAGAAAAAGGGTAGCGACGGCGGCGGGGTATGTGTAAGAAGGTATAAACCATCATTTGATATAATTTCATTAATCAATCAATAATAATTTTGAAACGCATGATTTTATTTAATAAATAAATGAAAAAATAAAAAATGCCGAATCAAATTGACCCACTTTCTATAAAAGCAAAGTAACATATTCACTGTGTTTATTTTGTAGTTTTGTTTTTTAATTTTTTCTTTTTTTTACCGACAATTGTTGTCTGTTTTTTTTTTTTTCTGTTCGCCTTTGGATTGTTTTTTTAGATAATGCACATAATGTATGTCTGTTCGTAGTATATCTTTTTACTTGTACGTGTATGTGTGTATGTGTGTGTGATGCTTTATTATAATTATTTACAGAAGTAGAAAATTAAACAGTGACAGTTAACGATTAAGGTCAATATTTAATCGATAATGCAGTAAAAGAGAGTGACAGAGAAAGAGAAAGAAAGAGATAATTTTAATAATTGATTTTTTATAAAGTTTAAAAAAAAGTGAACCAAGATAAAAAAAAACGTAAAAATGTTTCAGAATTTCCAACAAAAAAAAAACAAACAAACATTAAAAGAGGAAATTAAACAATAATTCCTTTTGTTGTTGTAAAATAACATTAATTGTCCTTCGATAGAGAATCGATAATTAACAATATTAAAACAAAGAAGAAAACTAAGTATAAAAATTCTCAAGTCATTCTCCTTTCATTATGACTTTTGTATTGGGGTTTATGATAAAACGATCCCGATGGTAGAATGGATTCTCCGTCTGTAGGATCGTATAATTTTTGCTGTAACTGACAGATACAAATATCATTTGACTAAAAGGATAATTGTAGCAAGTTGTACCGTTTCTTAATTTTGTCTATTTGTCGGTTCAGTAGAACGTAAAACTTAACGTAATTGTCGTTTGATATTAACGATTTTTACTTTTTCTCTATTTTTACTCAATTTGTGATTGCACAATAAATATGCACTTAACAAATTAAATTCATTAAATTAATGAAGTAAAATTAAGAATCATAAATAACTTCAGTTTTTGTATTTTGTTACGCCACTGACAAACGTAAAAAAAAAAAACAAACAAAAAATAACAAAACAAAAAACAAAACAATAAATAAAGAAAAAAAATTCAAATAAAATTCCACATTTGATTTCCGCATGAATGCAATAATTGTCATTTTATGGAATAGGCGGAAAAAAATTTTCCATCTCACCCGACCACCTAATACCCCTTTTCAACTACCTTCAACCAACAACAAAATTATTCTCTGTACAAAATTTATTTTTCTTTTTTTGTTTATTTTTTTTTTTAAACTTTTTCATTCATTCATTCAATAAATATAATTTTCTACTAATTGAATTTATTTTATATTATTTTTCCTGCTTGACAAACGGAGTGATATTTTTACCTAATACAGAAAAACATACACACACACACATGCACATAGTGAAAACACAATAATATATTACAAAATAAATGTACAATCCATATTACATTGGGGGGAGCCAAAAATAGAAAGAGAGAGAAAGACAAAATTATATTCACACATAAATCCTTTTGAAACATAAGAAAACAAACCAAAAAAAAAAAATAAATAAATAGAAAGAAAGAAATGAAAGAAAAATAAACGCAGAAGGAAATAAAAAATCGCATAATATTATTTTTTATTATTGTTGTTGTTGTTGTTTATTTATTGTTCTTGTTATTATTATTATTTGATGATTGCGGGAATGTTTGTGTTTATTTTGTTGTTGTTTTTGTTTTTGTTTTTATTTGTTTGTTTATTATTTTCGATGTTGTTGTTGTTTTTTCAATAATAAAAAAAACAAGTTCAATAACCGTAACAGTATTTTTTCACTTTGAATCTCTTTTCTTTTTTTTTTCTTTTCTTTCTTTAAAGAGAAGAAAAAAAAAAAAGATTGAAAAAAGAAGAAAACAAAGTTAAAGAAGCTAAGAAGAAATTAAAGAAGTTAAAGATGATGAAGACGATGATGATGAGGGAAACCCATTCAACGGTATTAATTGACTCTCTTTCTCTCTCTCTCCCTCGTTCTCTATTGTACTCCTGTTCATTAGATATTTAAATTAAATGAAGTTTAAATTGTTCTAAATAACTTCTAACTTAAAGAAAATTTCAATTACAAGGACTTATGTCCTTTGTTCTCATTTTTATATTGTAAAAAATAAAACTAATTTAAAAGTAAAAAAAAAAACGACTCTGCTACTTAAGAGTGAAAATTTTTCATAAATAAGAAAATTTGTAAAAGGATTTTATCAATGTTCCATTAGAATATTCTAGAGTTTAGATATTCAAACTTTTCTGTATGAAGAGACTAAGAAAAATTATCCAGTATGTCACCTCCACGATAAGAAGAAAAATTGTGCGATTTAGAAAGAAGCTTTTTTTGGACGTTATTAAAATTGACACAATTTCAGGTTAATAAAAAAAAAAGATGACAATTTGTAATTTAAAATTTATAAGAACTTCAAAAAAAAAAAATTTAAATCTAACGAATAAAATAAAAATGAAATAAAATTAGAGACTTTAGTCTAGACAGAAAAATTTCTCTCATTCATTGTCGATGATCAACAATATCAGATATGACAGTTGAGTTAATAATTTTACATATAAGAAAAATTTCATTTGATTTAAATTGAATTAACGTCAAAAATTTTATTTATTGCAATTCAGAGAAAATATTTCTTTTTTTGATTGAATATTTTCGCTGAAATTTATTAACAATTAAAAAATACGAAATTGTGTTTTGTCTGTTTTCAATGAAAATGTCAAATTTCTTTTTAAAAAAAAAGAAAAAAGAAAAGAACGAAGGAAAAATGAATTTTTTAGACGGAACGGAATAAATGAATAAAAAATTGAAATATTAAGTAAAGACGCGTTTTTCCATTGAATATTGTATTGTGTAATTTTTTCATAATTTAACATGAGTTTTGAATTAAAATGTCCTTTCTATATGCACACACATACATACACAAACACATACACATACACATAAGCATCAGCATCAGCATCAGTATCAGCAACAGCCAATCAGTAATTCTTATTTTCATCTCGTCATTCATTTATTATTCTTTTGTAGAATTATTCTATTATATAGTTTTTTTTTTTTTTATTCACCACAAACAGAAAAAAAAATTTTCCATTTTCATTTATGAAAATTTTCTTTATATACAAAATTTAAGTGAAATTAAGAAAATTTTAAATAAGTTTTAATAAATTATAAATTATTTAAGAATTTCTAAAAAAAAATTTTTTTGGTATTCTTAAACAAGAAGGAGCTGCTGTGTAACCAAAAAGATCACAACCAAACTTTCGACTTAAAATTTTAAAGAATTTTTTTTTATTCTTTTATTTTCAACTTTTTTCTTAAGTATATAGAATCTTAAGTAGGTATTCACTTAACCATATGAATGTACATTGTACCTACACATACATGTTCGGTAGAAGTGAGTATAATCACTCACACTAAAAAAGAAATTTGTTTTTGGTTTGACTTTATAAAAGATTCACGTCATAGAGAAATCAGAATTTTAAGCGCAGTGAAATATTTAATGTTCATATCAGGTATGATAAATTCGTAACAAGAATTTATCGTTATGAAATCAAATTCTAAAAAAAAGTAAAAATACAAAAAAATATTGACAAATTTTTATATGAATTCTTAAATTTTTTAAAAGTTCTTCGTATTTTGATATTCACAAGTCTAGAACTCACAGCATGTAAATCATCTATGAAACAAAAGTACAATTTTTCATTTTCATCTCAATTATGTTTCAATTCCAATAAAAAAAAAAAAAATGAAAATTCCAAAAGAGATTTATACGTTAAATCTAAATGGGAAACGGGATGACAAAGAATTGGTATAGTGAAAAAAAAAAAATACTGTTCATGTTCATTAAAGGAGAAATTTCTAAGAATTCAGAGGGTAAAAATATGACAAACTTTTTCTACACGAACATGAAACATGTTCCTCTTTTCTTTTTTTTTCGTCTCAACAGAAGAAAAACGAAACAAACAAAATATTTGGTAAAAAAAAAAAAAAATGTTCTTAAAGAAAAATAAAATGTGAAAATGAGAATAAAGGAGGATCCGAGGAAAGATTGATAGGAAAAGTGAAAACAGAAAAATTTACGTAGGTAAATCCCATTTAGCTTCCGTTCTTTTTTTTTCTTGCTTTGCACATTATTTCTCACAACTCATATTTATATATTTTCTCCGCCACTTCTGTCTCTCTCTCTCTCTCTTTCTCTCTTTTTCAATGGTTGTCTGTCTCTATCGTAAATCGCAAACATTTCGATATTCATTTATTTTATTTTATTTATTATTTTGTAATAAAAAAACGATAAATAAATATTATATTTAGAATAAGAGAAAAAAAAAATTCTACTCACACCCACACACACAGGATAAAGAAAGAAGAGAAATAAAAAGAAGAAGAAGAAAAACTTAAAGCTGTAAGAAAGAAAATATATGAAGATGTAAAAGAGGGTTGAAAATATTGAGAAAAATATGTTGGTAGGGGGTAGGGAGTAGGGTGTGGAAGAAGGTGGAAAAGATGATATAGAGGCATACAATATACAGTTATTATATGTTTCTTATATTTCAAAAATTGATTTAAAGAAAAAAATGAAGATAAAAAAGAAGAAGAAAAAGAAAAAATATTAGATAAATTTCTCTGCGTTTTCTTTTATTTTTTTTTTTCTTTTTAAAAAATAAATTCTCGTTTTTCTCTATACTTATTTCTTACAACTTTAGCAAACGAACCAAAGACAGAGAGATAGAGAGAGAGAGAAAGAGTAGGGTGTACGATACAAGGTAACTAAATCTTATAGGCACACAAACACACACACACACACACACACACACACATATATATATATATATATATTTGAGATATGAAACCATCTTCATCTTAAAAGGTAACTCAATTACACTTGGAGGAATATATATGCGCCTTAAGAGAAGAAAACTTCATTTGAGTTTTTCTTCTTTTTTTTTTTTTCATAAAAAAAATATATTTTTGTCTTAAGGCGCCTCATCAGTTTTTCTGTATTTTTTTTTTATCCTTATATGATTTACCTCCACACCTACCTCCATCCAATAATTCCACCACTACCACCCTCTACTCATTTCTGGATTTCAATAACAAGGCCTACGGTGGTTAAAGGAGAATTTATAGAATTTGAGAAATAAGAAAATCATATCAATATTTATAACTTCCAGTAAAAACTTCACAATCACATCGTCTCCTAAAATCTCTTATACTTAACTTTTCTTTTTCCTTCATATGTGCTGTGAATTTGTCTCTATACATTCACACTAGAGATTTTTTTCTCATTCTTTCTTAGATATAAAATAAAAGCTGAAAAACACCTTTATACCATCCCTTCCTCCTTCTTTGTTTTCCATGATAAAATTTTCTATTTTCGTTTCCCTAATAAAGTTCCATTGTTTTTAACCTCAATTTAAACACCCAACTAGAAGCGTAAAAAAAAAAAAACCAAATCACGCAACAACTTTAGCCTAGAAGGAATATTACGCTTAGACCCAGGAGCGTAGAAAATGATTGTACGCGGTTACGTGTACATGAGAATATGGTATGAGACGATACTTTTAAAATATTTTTGGTTCCATTTTAAATTTTATCACGACTTTTAGAATTGCGTTATGAATTAACTCAAGCGTTGCAAGAAGTTTTTTGTGGTATAGAAATAAATTTTTTTTATATATGAAAATTTCTTCAATTTCTTCACAAAAAAACAAAATGTGTTCGACCTCCACGAAATGGTTTCTTAAATAGAAAAAAAAAATGTTGAATCAATCAACTGACGCGAACAGGAACCAACTTTGGTGCAGGTATAAAATTTAAAAAGTTTAAAAACTCCTGTGGTTGAGAGACCTTTAATTTTGTCCTCTTTTCATTTGTGTTGTTTTTTTTTTACTTCATAAAAAAATAAAAACAAAAAATAAATGTAAGAATAATAATTTTCCATTATGAAGAAAGGAACAAAAAAAAAAAACAACAAAAGAAAAGCAAGAAAAAAGAAAAACAAGAGAAGAAAAATAAAAATTTCTAATTAAACATTTTTTTCCAAAGATCCATTTTTTTTTTGTGTTTCTTTCTTTTAAAACTAAATTAAGATAACACAATGCACACACACACACATTAATAAGAAAAACAATACAAAAATTGCCAAAAGTTTTTCGTAAGCAAGAACAAAAAAAAAACATTCTTATGGCGTTTAATTGTTGTTGTTGTTGTTGCTGTTGTGTGTGTTTTGCCTCTGAGTCCAATCAAATAATTTTCTTCTCATCCCAATTTTTTTATTCTTGTACAATTCTGAGCTTTTCTCATCGTATAAGAAAAAAAAAAAGAAGATACAGAAAATAATTTTCACTTAAAGAAAAGTGATCAAAAAAAAAAAAAAAGAAAGAAAGAAAAATAATTTTAATTGGTAAATTAAGGGACGGTCAAGACAGTCAGACGACAATTGGGATGACAGACGTTTAAAATGGAACTCATTCCACGATGTACAAACTTTTAAATAAAAATAAAAACAAAACAAAAAAAAAAAAAAAGGGACAGAATTATAGAAAAATGTTAATTAAAAGATTCGCTTTTGAGTATTTTAGGATCTTTGAGAACACAAAAATATAATTCCACTTAATAATCGATACTGAATCAAAATGGAAATGGAGCGATTATTAAATTGATCCGTATTTCTCATTCCGTTGGCCCCACCCCACCACCTTAAAAAAAAAGGTCCTTATATTTGAAATTCGAATATAAAAACCAATTCAATTTCATTCTTTCATTTAATTTGTTTTCATCTTTCTTTGTTGTTGTTGTTGTTATTTTCCTAATTTTTATTAATGTTAAACTTGAACACCCAAATCAAAAAAAAAAAAAAAAATACATAAAAGAAAACAGCAAAACAAAAGAAAATATTATAAAGAACAAAAATAAATAACAAAAGATTCTATCAAGATTCTTTAATTTCTAAGAAGAACGAAAAAAAAAAACGTGTCTTTTTTCTTCTTCATCTTCTTTTAACATTTTTTGTTTTATGTTTTGCTTGATTTCCCTATTTTTAAGCGCCACACACACACACACGTAAATACATAAATACAATCACACACAAATACTAACACAGAATACAATATTTGATAATAGAAATTCTTTTCTGCTTAATAATAATAATAATAAAGTAGAATTAGATGAATCCACAATAATTAAGACAAGAGATAAGAAAAATAGATGAAAAGAAAAAATGAACGGGTGTGAAAGGGTGAAAGTTGAAGGGGGAAAAAGAGAAAAAAATCGCGACTTAAAAATGAATTTAATTTCTATGTCTTTTTTTTTTATTTTTATCTTTTATAATTTTTTTCCCATTTTCCTCATTCTCCTTCCCATTTTCCTCTTGATCTTTTTCTTATTATTATTATTATTATTTTTATACAAAAAATAACAGGAAAAAAAAACACAAAAGGTAAAAAAAAAAAACAAAAAAGACCAAAGAAGAAAATTATTAAGTTTTGTACTTAAAAAAAAAGTTTTTCTCAATAGGAAAACACACAGAGACAGAGACAGAGAGAGAAAAGAGTGGGGGAAAAAAGCGAAAGAATCAAAACCCATTTTATAAAATTATCGTTTATCCGGTTTATCCGTTTGGAAAATTTGCGGTTTTTATATCGTACTTTTTTTTTTCGTTCTTCTTGGTTGTTGTTGTTTTTGTATTTCGATATTTTTTTTTTTTTTTTGTTGTTGCTGGAGGAAAATTTTACCTCTTCTGCTCTAAGAAAAAAATTTATAACCTCTGGCCCACTTTTTATACAAGAAAGAAAAACGCCACACTTTTTTTTTTGTTCTGTTTTTGGGGTGGTTGGGGGGTAGTATTTTGTATTTTGTATTTTGTATTTTGAGAATGGGAGAGAATTTTCGAAGGTTTTGGTATAGGGCATTTTTTTTATATTTTAGTTTATCAAATCAATGATAATGATGATGATGGTTTAACCTTTCGGGGGTTGTTTCTTTTTTGTTCTTCACTTTTTTTTTTCTTTCTCTTTCTCTTTTTCTTTTCTTTTCTTTTTTCTGTTTTTCTTTAAGATTTTTATCAATTTATCTGTTTTTTTTTCTTCCTCTTTTCTTTTTCTTGGCTTTTTTATTCTATTTTTCTTTATTTTATTAGAATGACGACAAACTAAAAGAAAAAGAAAAACCAAAGTGGAAAATATTAAAGAGATACGAACAAATTTTTGGCCTTACCGTCTTTTAAATTTAACAAAAAAAAATAATAAAGATTTGCGATGAGTTCAAATCAAACGGTTGTATATTTTTATGAGAGAGAATTAATAATTGATTGGAATTTTTTATTCTTTATTTTTTAAATGCGGCAAAAAAAATTTAAGAATTTACAACATTGGAAAGGAAAACTTTTTTGCCCCATGAAATTTAAAGAAAATTAAAAAATTGAAATAAGAATCAGAATTAACTGGACTCCTTTTTCTCGTATCATTTCTTCTTCTGGTCCTCCCTCCTCTTTAAAAAACATTTTTGGATTAAACAATAAATACAAAATAATTAATGAAAGAAAATTTTGTTTGAGTTTCTCTTCATCAAAACAGGAGATTGAAATTTTCTACTCTTGAAAATCAGAAGAAAAAAAACAGCAACAACAAAAACATAACAATTGAAAATGACACAAAACGAAAAGACTCGTCAAAACTAAATATTGACTTAAGTTTTGTATTTGATGTTCTCTCTTCTTCCCTTCATTTATTTTATTCTTCTCAATTTTCATTTGATGGAAGATACTGTTAATAGAATGAGACAGAGAGAATAAGATAAAATATGGCAAATAAAGGACTGAATATAAAACGGAAGAGTATTTTTTTTTCGTGGAATGAAGTGTGGAGGGGAATTATCACAAAGTATATATATGAGTTTTGTAGGTTAGAAGGGGATGTTTAGATTGTAATAAGGCACAGACTAAAGTTGCTTAAATTTTCATTTTACCCGTTCACTCATCTCATCTTAACTCTTTTCACTTATTCAAATAAATCACTGTTTATAACTTGAATATTAATTTTATTTGATTGTGATATGTGTTGTGTCTGTGTTTTTTCTGGGTGTGTGCGTATATGTGAGTGAGAAACATTGTGAGTAAGTAAATTGATGGATAAAGGAGATGAGACGCAGGTGTACTTAAAACCTTTTTTTTTCCAAAAAAAAAAAAATGTACAAAAATATCGTATAATTAAAATTGTTTGAGTTTTAAATTGTAAACTGAGAGACTTTTTTCTAAAGTTTTTATTTTGTATTTTCTTTAGAAAAATAAAGAAAGAATAATTTAAAATATAAATAAAATAATTAAAAACTTTTAAAGATTTTCTATAAAGTTAAATTGTAATGTTGACGAAAGCTTTTTCGATCTTTAATGTTCAGAATATTCAGAAGAATTTTATTGGTATATAAATTCATTCACTAAATATATTTTGATCGAATATCTTTTATCATCAGAAAAAGAATGAAAAACTTTCTAAAACACGCATTATGCTTAGAAGTACGAAGATACTTTAATTCATTTTCTTCAAATTACTTGCAATATTCTTGATGTAAGTGAATTAATGTGATTGAATATCCAATAAATTTTAATCGATTCTGTTTTCCCGAATCTCTTACAAACGGTAAAACAAATAAAGAATAAAAAAAAGTCTTTAAGTGAATATTCTCAGAATATATATTTTTTTTAGATGGTAAACCAGAAATATAATTATTCAAGTACGTTCAGTTTTCTATTCACATTAGGTCTCTTTTGTAATCCTTAATAATTTAGAATAAGTAAGAGATTTTCAAGTTTTTGTCGAATTGATTGAACATAGGTAAAGAATAGAAGATAATATAGATAATAGAACAGCATAGGGTACATACCTATGGCTTTTCAATTCAAGTAACAATTCTATTTTTGTATCCAAACAGAGAAACGATGAGAAATTTAACTGACTTTTAGGGGGTGGTTGTGGTAGAAAATTGTTCGAAATGAAATTATAACAAATCGTTATTTACAATTGAAAATATGGATTTACATTGAAGAATTTTATCAAAAAGCCAACTGCATCAATTATTTATTGATTAATGCAAACAAACTTTTAATCAGAAAAATATTTATTTGTTGATTTTGCATAACAAATAATGACAAATTTTTTTATGAAAACCAATACAACTCAATTAATTTAGAGAAAAAAATATTTTTTATTTATTGACTGAAACAATAAAATTATTGATGAATTTGATTGTGTCAATCAGACAATTAAATTTCATTTAATAAATACAGTTGAAACTTTATAATACCAAAGTATGTTCCATAGATAAGAAATAAAAGGTTTATGGAAGTTTAACTCAATAATATGAAGTGAGGGTAAAAACCTTTACATTACCTTCTTGAATTTTGTCTCTTTTATTTACACACACAAAACACCCAGTCTTTATAACCCATATCTACAGAGTAGAGTAAAGACAAAAGACCCAAGAATATAGAGTTTACTTGATAACCAGAAAATAAATAAATTATAATAAAATAAAATAATCAAATCAATACAATAAATAATAAATAATAATTTTAAAATTAATAAATAAATAAATAAAAAATAAATGATTTTTGTTTTACCTCAAAATTAATAAGTCGTGCCACCGTTTCAATAAACATAAAATTAAAATTGTAAATTGTAACAAAACAAAAAATATTTATGAAAATCTTAAATCAACAAAAAAAATAAAATAAAAACTGTAAAAGAAGAAATTCACTTTTGAAAAAAAAAAACAAAAACAAAACACTTTTTTTCTTCTCTCCTTTTATTCACATTTCACACTTCACCATTTTCATATCGTCTTTTCTTTTCTTTTTTTCTTGGATCCTTCAAAAAACACTACAACTCTTAACTTTTACTTCTTACTCTTTCTTTGTTCTTGGGTTCTAATTTTTATTCTTCCTTTTGGAATTTTTCTCTTTTAAAATTTTTCTTTTGCTTTAAATAAAAAAACAAAACAAAACAAAGAAAGTTAGAAGGAAAAAGTGTCAATAAATTTATGACAATTTTATTTTAAACAAATAATTTCCTTTTTCTTCTTCTTCTTCTTTTTTATATAAATATGGGTCAAAAGAGAATTTTTATCGTATCTTTAGTCTTGCTCTATTTTTAATACTCGTCCCCAACCCGCCTCTCAAAACCCTTCAGCGTTTTTCAACACTTTTCCTTAAAATTGAAAATTTTCAGTCAAGAATGAAAAAAAAAAAAGGAAAAAGAAGAAAACGAAAAGGAAGTAAACTTTCTTATTTCTTTTATTTGATGTTGGTTGCCGATTTTTCTTCTTTTCACTTTTTATTCTGAGCAAAAAATTGGTTTATTTATTTATTTATTTGTTGTTGTTGTCATCGTGGTAAAGTTTTTGTTGTGATTTATTATAATTTAATTATAAAAATGATTTATCAATCTGACTTTTTCATTTTATTAAATTTAAACAAAAAAATCTATAATGGAATCAGCAAACTATAACCGTCTTATCCAGTCACAATTAATTTCAAACAATGGTCCGATTGCACAAATTCTTCTGCATATTTTTCAATCGTGTAAATTTCATACAAACATAAATTTTAAATTGTTTGTGTACTGTACATGTACAATTGTCTAAAAACCAACCGAACTGTTTATTTTTCAATTTCAGTTGATTAAACGGACAGCAAAAATACAAAACTATACGAAAATAATTTAATAAAAATTTTAACTAATTACAAACAAAAATTCTATAAGATAACATCCTCTATTCAACTCCCATCAATACTCCATTCTTCAACAAAAAAAAAACCCTTTCTAACACCCATATAAACACACACACACGCATACAAACACACACACACACACACGCACAAAAATATATAAACCAAAAATGTCCCCAGAGAATGAATTTTCATTTAAGGATTCTATAAATGTTTAAGTTGACTTGACTTTGAATGAAATGAAATCGAAGGGATGGAAGGAAGAAGATGAAGACGAAGTCCACAAAAGGTTAAAATGACATTTTTAGGATATCAATCGATCAATTAAATGTGTTTTTCTTTTCATTATTTGTTTTCTTTTCTATTTCTATTTGTTGTTGTTTGTTGTTGTTGTTGTTATATTTGTGTTAGTTTAATTTATTGTTGTTTTTCTTGTAGGTTTCAAAAGTAATTAAAAAATAATTAAATATTAAATTTTGAAAGTGATTTCCACTCCCACGGGATAAAAAAAAAATAGAAAAATTAGTTTTTCATTTTTACTCTGACAAATTTTTTATAAATGGAATTGAACAAATTGAATATTGAAATGCGGGTGTAGAAAAAGATGAACAGAAAATTATAAAATTCCTAAAATACAAAAATTTTAAAATGAAAAAAAAAAAATCAGATTTTCAGATTTAAAAAAAAAAAAAGTGAAGGGGAAAAAAATGATTCCCACGTTTTGTCTCGCTCTGAAATGCGATTAAATAATAATAAAAAAAGCAAACAAAAATGTTAAAAATGCAATTGCGAAAAAAATTGTGACTCGATGCAAATCAATCAGTTGAAAAAAAAATTTCCTTTTTTTTTTCGAGTTTGATTTTTTTTTTGTAATTTAATTCAAATGAACTGATTTTTTAATCAATCAAGAAACAGTAAAACAAACACAAATAGCCAACACTCCATTATGTTCTAATTACATTATTCAGATACGAAATACGATTTGTTACATCACACGGATATGTAGTTGGGCATGTCCATCGTGTGTTCATTCTGTGACAATTTTTTTATCGTTTTGTCTGTAAGTCTACACTCTACAGTCTAAATTTATTTCTATTTATTTAATTTTTAATGAATTTCAGTCTCTTTGATTGCTTTGAAATAAAATGAGATAGAAAATTCGTTCCGTTAGTTAACCGTGCGCGTAAAGTTTCATGTTACAAGAAAAAAGATCAAATTTCGTCTTTTATAAAAAAAATAAACTAAAAACTAAAAAGAAACTAAGATTCTACTGTTTCATCTGCTGAAAGGTTTCTTTATTAATACAACTAAAAGCCATTGAACATACTGATTGATGAAGTAAAAATTTTGTTGATCACAAAAAAAAATAATTTCCCATTCAATTATATAATTTTAAAATAACGACGACAAATACAAAATCTGTTTAAATCTTTGGTTCTTTTCTTAGTTGTGTTCACTTATTAATTATATTTTACGTATTTTAGTCACAGAGATCAAAATCCCTTTATAATGAACATTATGCCAACATCGGATATAGCGAATATCAATTTTTATATCGTGAGATTAATTTTTCGTTTTGTATAAAAATTATACAAATTTCACTCTTTCCAATCTACCAAACTTTTTCATTGTCTAAGAACGAAAGAAAGAGATAGAGAGAGAATGTGAGGAAGTGAAATGATGCGAAGGAACGGGGAAAAATGAAAAACGACCAAAAACATTTGAGTTTGACCATTTTAAGTGATTTTTCTTACCCGTAAGAGAAAAAAAAAACGTAAATATTATTTTAAGAAGAAAATTCCTTTTTTTCCCCCTTTTCTTTTCGTGAAAAAAAAAATAGAAGAAATATTTCACCCAGAAAAAAAAGGAAATAAAAAAAGGATAATATTTCATAAGCATAAAAAATATTTTGGAAGGATAAAAAAAAGTGAAAAGGGAAGGACAAAAGTTGACAATTTTAATTTATTTTTCTTCTCAAAATTGTATTTTATAAAATTAGAGAAAAGAACGAAAATGTGACGTCACTGCGACTTCCTCAGTAAAATGATTCAGGAAGAGTAACTGAACATTTTTATAATTATTTGGGGCGGTAAATTTTTGTGAATTTTATATCTCGAATTACACGAAAAAATTGGAATTTTCACAAAATTTCGAATGATTTGGAGACAATTTCATTAAATTAAAAAATGCAATAAAAATTTTCATCGAACAGAATAAACGGAAAAAAAAAAATAAATCAAATTTTTTTAATTATGAATTTAAAATGTAGAAATCCTCTTCCAAGAAGATTTCAGATTATGATAAAATGAGAAAATTCAAAAAATTAGAATTTGCCTTTCCTCGTGGTTTTTTTATTCGTAAACGGGGGAAAAAAGACAATTTTTTTTTCTTCTTATTTTCTCACGTACGTAAATCATAGTATAAGAATTTCTTCTCCGAATCAGCACAACACACACACACTCACACGCACATAAATATTTAAAGGATAAAAGATAAGATTTATTAATTTCAATAATAATAAAAATAATCGTGAATTATCCAAAATATTTTCATCGTTTTAATTTCAAAAGAAAACAAGAAAAAGAAAACACTATACAGAAGAGAGAAATAGACCGATATTTATATAGACAGAGAGAGACAAAGAGATAGAAAGAAAACGTTAAGAATTTTTATTTTTATTTTCAGTCATTCAATATTCTTAAACGACCAAAAATCTTAATGATCAAACGATAAAAATAAATTCAGCTTTTCTTCTTTTTACTTCTTCTTCTTCTTTTTCTTTCCTTTTTATTTTACTTCTATCATTTTGTATTTTTCTTTCTATTTTTCCTTATTTCATTCGCCAAGTTTCCATTCCTCCAAATATTATCATCCACCCAAAACAACTTTAAACATTCACAAAATCTCACCCAAAATGAAGACGACAAATACGAAGGAAAAAAAGCATCCTGCCCGCGTCATTTTCTTCTCTATTTCTATAATTTTCACAAATAATAATACTCTAAAGAAGAAGAAGAAGAAGAAAAAGAAGACGAACAAGAAATTCTAACGTACTTGCTTCGTTGTACGGGTCTTATTTTCTTATTTATGTTATTTTTTGTTGTTGGTTTACCGCCCCTTTTCTTCTTCATTCTCTCACTCTTTATTCTGTCTTTTCATCTCTTTAAGATTTTGTCTTCTGGTTTTTTTTTTTGTTTTAAGTTGGCGTAGCGTTAATGTGCATAGTCAACGTCTTTAAAACTCTAAACGCCAAGAGTTGGGTGATCCTTTCAATGATTATATATATATGAGGAAGAGAGAGAAAAAAAGTGAAAGAGAGAATAGAATATGAGGTGAAAATCTTGCGGGTGGTCGATATAAACAGTGTGGAGTCAGAATTTTTGAACATAAGATCATTGATCGAATGGGTGTAAAAAAGATAAAGAGTGGGAAGTGGAGGAGTTTTTGCTGTGTTCAGATGAATTCAGTCTAGTTATAAATTATTGGTTGGGTCAAACTGAGATCACTCAATTCACGCTGGTTTTATATAGACAAATGCTTTGCTTTTCCGAAAGAAAAATAATTTGTGAGTGAAAGTCAATTCAAAAAGATTGATTCTAGTTTGAATCTATTTCGGTTCTGTTCTGTATTTTATTTTTGTGTAGAAAATAAAAATTAAGAAGAAACTGGTGGCGGTAGGAGAAAAAAGGTTGACTGTCACAAAAATATTAATATGCTTGCTTGTTGGTACGGTTCGTATCACAGGCAAAAAAAATACGCGAATTTAAAAATCTAAAATGCAGAAAAAAAGAAAGAAACAAAAAACAAAAAAATTTAAATGAAGAAAAATAAAAGTTAAATCATCTTCTTCTTGGTTAACCGTCTTAACCTTCAAGAGTAAAATGAAAATGTTTGCGTTTTATTTTGCTATCTTGATGAAAAAAATTACGAAAATTCCTTTAAAGGATTGAAAAATTACAACATTGAAAAATGAATTAAATGTGTGAATCAATAAATGTTTGTTGCTTAGTAATTAAGAGGAATATTAGGCTAAAGGTAAATTGTAAATATGACCATCTTACCACCTCTCCACAATTACTTCCATAATTCACAGATCAAAGCTTTTTCTCATAAATTTATGAATTCTTCAAAAAGTCTTAATTTTTCAATTATCTTCTCTTCATTATCATTTGTTTCTCTTCTTCTTCTCTCCCTACCCTGACACAATAAATTTCAAATGACCTTCCTCAATTTTTACTCCTCCTTAAACATTTTCATTTCTATTAGTTCACCACTTCTCAACGATTCAATGATTTTTCCATAAATATTTTATAGTCCTTCATATTCTGTTTTTTATTTTTCTTTTTTTTTTTTCTTAAATCAACAAAAAAAACGAAATTTATACAAACATACACAAATATTTGTCTCATTTTCTTATTTATTATAAAGACAACAAATCAGTTGAAATTTAAATCTCTTTTAAAGTTTTCTTTTTCTTTGCGCGCGTGACTCCTCCTTCTCCTAAACCATTCCTTACACATTAAAAAAAAACCATCTGCCACCCCATTTATCGTGACCCATTTCTTCCTATCTCTGTCTCTCTCTCTCCCTCTAACTCTTTTCCACTCATTCTTTCATTTAGATTTAACAATATTTTTCTTTTATTTCTTTTTCATCTTCACTCACAAATATTCTAAAAGCACACACACACACACACCCACATACACATCTCAGTTCGGTAAAAGAACAAAAAAATTGTGTTCCGTTGTCTGCTTTAAGAACAGAAAGGATAAAAAAGCAAAAAGAATAAGAAAAAGGAGTCATGGAACAAGAGAAAGATGAAGAGCAGAAGGAAGGAAAAAATTGGATGATGAAGAAATATTTACAAAACAATCAGAAAATTTATAAGAAAAAAAATAATTTATAGGATTTAGTTGGGTCCTGTGAATCTCTTGCTTGTTGTTGTTGGAGAAACTCGTTATCCAAGAAAAAAAAGGACACGAAACAAGAAACAAAAATGTAAGAAAGAGAAAGTGTCATGACGTTTTCTGTCTCTAACTAGAAAGGGGTCTATGTTGAATTGTGTTAAGAATTTCAACCAAAAAAAAAAAAACAAAATCAAATTGGATTTTGTACGAGCAAGAAAAACTGTGCAGACAAAAAAAATTTCACAGACTTTCATTTCAGGGACTTAATAAAAGGAAAGGAAAAAAACAACACAAATTTTCTTTTTAAATTTCAAATTTTTATATATTTTCTTTTTTTGGGTAAAAAATATTGAAAATTGAAAATTGAAAATGAAATGAAAAAAAATTATCTGTGAAAAATAGTTGAGATGATGAGAAAGAAAATTTAAAAGGGTGAAGAATGGAGTAAACATTAACACCCCCTTTTTCTCACAAATAAAATAAAAAAAAAAAGAAGAAGAAAAACTACATTATGTAGATACATGGTTGATGCTGGCTGGGGTTCGGCTGGGCTGGATTGTTTGGTTGGGTTTTTCTGTTTTTTTTTTTTCTTTTTGGGTGAATTTACTGGAATCAAAAGAGGAAGAAGAAGAAGTAGAAAAAAAGGAATTTAGAAAAGGATGATGAAGAAGAAGACAAGAAAGACGAGACGTTTTTTACTATGGGGTATTAATATTATGTATAAGGGTACAGAATGTGACGTAATACACAACACACAAACACACAAACACACACACACACACATATCTTTACTTTTCTTTTTTTTCTTATTCTTTGGTATGTCTTTATGTGCGTTGTTTGTATGTGTGTCTGTATATTCGTTGAGTTCGGAGTTGAGGGATTTATTTGACAGTCAAACAAATTTAAACATGGAACAAAAGTTTATAGAAATAAAAAAAAAAAAAGAAGGAAAAAAAAAAAATATGAAAAGAAAAGAAGGAAAAAATATCAAGAAAATGAAGAGAGAAAGAAATAAAAATGTAAATAAACCATTTTAATTAGATCTTGAATTTTTGTTTACACTTTTTTTTTTCTTTTCTTCTTCTTCTTCTTATTCCTTTATTTTTCTTAACTAACACACAAAAAAAAGAAAATGTTAACTGAGATTTGTATTAATTTTTTCTTTCCCGTCTTGTCTTCTTCCTCTTCAATTCAACTTTCGTATAGTAAGACGTAAATACTTTTGTAGTCTTAAAACTCTTAAAGCATACAACAATTTTATTATTGTAATTAAGTTCCCAAGTTCCAAAAACAAAAAGACGAAAGGCAAGAAGTAAATAAAAAGAGATTTTAACCCATTTAAATTGCAACCAAAAAGATTATTTTTTTTCTTGTTTTCCTTTTTTTTTTTTGTGTCTTTTTTTTTGTTTGTGAAAATTTTGTTCTTTTTTTTTTTTTTGTTTCTTTAAAATTGAAAATGTTGAGTCAGTTTTATTGATTTGGTTTTCTCTGTATTGAATGGATTTGAATGGAAAGCGACTTTTGTATAAATTGTTTCTCTATTAACTTCTACTTCTCTCTCTCTCTTTCATTCTCTCAAATTTCTTGTTTCTTTGCTTTTAATAATTTAAAAATTAATTTAATGAAATTTTCTATTTTTTTCCTCTTTTTCTTCATTTTCAAAATATTGAATTTATGTTTGAAAAAAAAACTCTGTTTTATCCTACACATGAAACTTTAGTGTTGCGTTTCATTCAATTTCAGAAAAAAAACAACAAAAACAAGAACAAAAATAAAACAACAACAACAACAAATTTTAAATTCACCAAAAACAACAACAGCAAATAATAATAAAAAAAAGTTGTTTCAAAGTAAAACAGGAAAATGGAAAAAAAAAATAAAACAGGAACAAAAACAACCAGAAGTTGAAGGAGGAATGAATATGAATAAAATAGGATATCCCCTTTTTGTTTTTTATCAAGCTGTTATTTATTCTGTTTTTTTTTCTTACATTCATTCATTAGATCAACACACCTACACATACATACACACACACATACACACAACCTTCGCACATACAAAAACAAATAAATAAATAAATAAATAAGAACAATAGCAACAGCAACAACATCAATGAATTAAATTAAATAAGACGTTAACTTAACCCTTTCGCTATAAAATAACGGTAAAGCAAACGGCTTAAAATTAACCTTCTAAACTGAGACCACTTTTAGAATTAACTCACAATTCAATACGATTATTGCATGAGTTCGATTAGACAAAGCTTTTACTAAATCCAATCAAAATTTACAGAATCAAAATTTTTCTACCATCAGTAGAAAATTTGTTCGATTTATTAAATTTTCCATATTTTTTTTTAATTCAAAAAAAAAAAAATTACAATTGAAGAACAAAAAAAAAAAAAACTCTGAATTTGTATTTCTCTCTTTTAAATTCGTGTTTTTATTTCAAATGAACCGAGTACCAAAAACAAAAATAATTATTCCACCCACAACCACCCACCTCAAAAATATTTCTTAGAAAATTCTTTTTATTATTTTTATTTTTTTTTTCTTATGCTGAGTTTGTTGTTGTTTCATGATTTTAAAGAAAAAGAAAGAAAAGAAAAGAAAAGAAAAGAGAAAAAAACAACAACCAAAACACGAGGTTAAAAAATATTATAAGAACGCAACAGAAGAATATTTTATTCTTCTGTCTTTTTGTGTTTTGTGTTTTTTTTTTGTTCTTTTTCCTTTTTCTTTTCTCTTTAAAAAATAATTGAGTTTATTTTTATTCACCAGAACAAAAAACAAAAAAAAAGAAAAACAAAAACAAAAAACAAACAATTAAATTTTAATTCACCTTTTTTATATTAATTTATTTTTCTTAAATTCACCACAAAAAATATTAAAACCATCAAAATTAATTTTCTTCAAAATTTTCCTTTGAATTTAATTTTTTTTTTTTTTCTTGTTTTGTAATTTTTTTTTTTAATTATTTAAATTTTTAATTTTCCGTCACCCGAACACAAAAGCCTCGTATAATTTAATGAATTTTTTATTATTATTTTTTTTTTTTTTTTTTTACATTTTCAATTTTTTCCAAATTAAATAATTAATTAGTTCACAATTTTCTTCTTTTTTTTTTTTGATTTTCTTTTAATTATAATAATTTTTTTTTGAAAAGTAAAAAACACCGAAAAAAAAAACACAAATCAACAAAAAATAAAACAAAAATAAAAACGAAGCAAAACACAATACACACACACACACACACACGCACAAAAAAAAATATATAATTTTTTTTAATTGGGTATTAGGAATTTAATTAAAAAAAATTGAAGCGTGTTGAAGGAACGAGCGAAAGATATGTATTTTGTTGTTGACCGTCCGAAATCATATTGACGACTGAATAAGTGAAGACAAAACTGTAAACTGAATACGTTTCAAACTTCAAACGCAACCAAAAAAAAAAACCTCTTTAGAAAAAAAAAAAGGAAGAAGAAGAAAAGAATATGGTAAAGAACACCAACACCAACAACAACAAAAAAAAAGTCTACCATAAACAATAACAACAAAATCTGAGAGAGTAAAGTAACGTAACGTAACGCGAGTATACGCTACTTACGTACGATAAAAAATGATGATGATGATTTTTCTTCTGTTTGTTATGAATTATTTTTGATGATCGATCAAGATGATGATGACGAAAAAGAACGACAATAAAGACGTATACGGCACTGCCTTCATTTACTCTTTTTTCTTATTTTGTATCGGTTCTGTTTTGTTTGTCGGATGGAAAGTCTCTGAAAGGGAAATGGAAAGCTTTTTTTTTTGACTCAACATAAATTCTATGCTTTATAAAATTTCTCCTCCAATTCCCTCTTAGTCAATTTGACGCTCCCACTCTCTCTCTCACTCTCTGTTTGTGTCTCTCTAATAAATTCTCCTCAACCAGTTTTAGTAGATAAACTCTCTCAATTTGCTCTGTTTGTTCCACATTTTTTTCTTCGTTCAAATTAAAATATGTTGGCATACATTTATGTGTGTGTGTGCCCGCCTGTGTATGTGTTTGTGTATGGAATTTTTCTTACATTACATATTTTTGTTGTAACGAAAAAAAAAACTAAAAAGAAAAACCAAACGAACGAATATAATAACCTCGTGAATGAGGTAAGTAGGTGGAGATGGATGGGAGGGTGAAAGAGGCAATACATAAAAGGAAGGAGAGAATTCAACAAATATATTATTTTTAATTCATAAATAAAAAAAAATTCACTCTCTTTAATTTGATGATTTGAGAATGATCCATCGTCGTGTAACCAGCAAAAAAAAACGCAATTATTTTTACAAGAAAAAATTATATTTTAAACAAAAAAAAAAAATATAAAATTGAATTCTACCTTTACCTCACACACTCTCTTTTTCTCTCTCTCTCTCACTGTGAATTTTACAGTATTTTTGATATTTCAATTATTATTAGTAATTGTCTATTTTAACAATGACAATTTTATTATATTGGTTTATATTGGTTGGGGCCAAAATGGGTGATCGGTGAAATAATGGACTAATCGATGTCAGTTGTTTTTTTTTTGTTTTACAAAAAAGAAAAACAAGAAAATAGGAAAAAAAATATTAAATCAATAAAAAAAAAACAAACACAAAGAAGAAAAAAAAAAAACATTTTTGTATTTTGTTGTGGGTACTCCACTATCCACACATACTTACAAACAAACTGATACAATAAAACATAAAATAAAAAAATAAAGTGGAAATTTTTTCGTAGGAGTTTTCTTTCTGTCGCTCTCAGTTTATTTCTCTCTGTCTTTCTGTCTCTCTTGATCTCTCTCTCTCTCTCTCTTTGGATGCCTTTTTGAAATGTATTCATGTATGAGTGGGATCTAATACATATGCATAGATGTATGGGTTTTTTTATACAATCATAATTTATTCAGTGTAAAACGAACCGATTGATTAATGTTATTTGTGCGGTAAAGTTTAATGTATTTTATAAAGAGAAAAATAATATCAAACAAAAAGAGAAAGAGAAATCGATCAGTTCATAATAAAGATAAACCGTAGAGTCCGTTTGTTATGGAGATTAAAAAAAAAAAATAGGCAGAAAGAAAGAATTTTTCCCCATCAAATTTAACAAACATTGAATGTTCATTTTTCTTTTGCCCTTCTCTTCTATGCTTTCAATTTAAAACTAAATAAACGAGTACCCAAAAGTGGGTTTACATTTATTTAATAACCTCAACAGCAACAAAAAAAAATAAAAAACAAAATTCAAATACGCAACTACAACAAAAAAAAAAGAAAAACACTTTAAAAGGGAAAAAAAAATCAATCAATCCCTTGTTGAATTTTGATTTAAATTTTCATTTACCTTTTGTATAAAATATCCTAAATCCATCTCATCCCTTTTACTTCATATCTCACACTTCTCGAAAAAAAAAATATTTTTTTACTGCCTGCATCACCATCCCAGACCAATACTGATACGTACACGAACACGCCATTATACTTCTCTAAATCTGCATATATACATCGAATACAAATACACACACACAGGCACACATACACGTAAACATATATTGTTACGTAATATTCCTTATTCATTTAAAATTCATTTCTATTTTGGATATACTCAATTAACACACCATCAAAGATTTAATTTACCCCAAAAGCCTAATAACAACCCATCTGAATAAGAAGAGAATAAGAAAAATAAAATAAAAAAAAAAAAAACAGAGAGAAAATTTAGAAAACAAAACGAGAGAAAATGAAGAAAAAATTTTTTTTTAAAGAATACCGTAACACACCCGCCGCACCCAGGCCAATCTGATGACACCCACTATATGTAGGGCATACTTAAGTGTCTCTCGTTCATCTAATTCTAATCAAATGGTTCGGTTTTTTTTTTGTTTGTTTCTTTGTATATTTTCTTTCCTTTCACCTTCATTCAGCCCAACCACCTTATATAACCACCTCACGTTTATTTCATCCCACTTAACGATTACTCTCAAGAGAACGTTGTTTTTAATATAATTTCTGTCACGTGTCAATGTTTAGTAGGAAAATAGGAAAATATATTTTCCTATACTCACACTTTTTATTTTTTATTCTTTTATCCTCTCATTTTTTAAAATACAAAAAAAAAGACTCCAATCACACAGCCACACCTCATTCCGTAATCTAAAACAATTTTTACGTTATTTTTATGCTCTCACTGGGAGTCTGGAGAGAAATTTTTTCTCTCTCTCTCTCTTTCTCTCGCTCATACTTATTGTATTGTGATCTTGTGGTTTGAAGTAGGGTGAAAAATATAAAAGTTAAACAACTACATTAAATGCTTTTTAAGACAACAGAAACAAAATTTTATGATAGGAAAAGTAAATATGTTACTGGGTCCTTAGGGGGACAGGCAACAACAACAACAACAACAATACAAAACAAGAGAAAGAATTCACAAGAAGAAAATGAAAAAAAAGAACGAGAGACTATATTGAATAGAAAACAGAACAAATGTGACCAAAAAAAAAAAAAATAACACAAAAGAAAATATGTAACGAGCAAAATGGAACCAAAACAAGAACCAACAAAAAAAAAATATCAAAATATTTATTTCACAATACATAAAAAGATTTTCTTTCTCTCATAATTTTTTTTTTTTGTCTTTTTCTTTTAACTCAAACCAGTCCCACCAAAAGTATTACCCATACTTTTTCATTGTTCTTCTTCCTATTTTAAACAAATTTGTAACAAACAACAAAAGAAGAAAAATGAAAATTTCACTGTGAGGGAAGAACTGGATTATTTAATATAGTCAAACTTCAAACATTATTATTAATTTAACATTATTATTGTGTTTCCTCTTCCTTCCAATTTACAATTCATATTACCGTGTTTGTTCTTTCTTTATATATAAAATTTCTGTAGAAATTTCTTAGAAATTTTTATCTGACTGTTCTTTTTTATTTTCAGATCAAAAAACAATTCCAGAAATATTTATAAAAGTCAAATAAAAACAGCTTATTTCAAAATTAATAAGCCTACGTACAATTTTTGAATTGCTTTAAAAAAAAAAAACAACTCCAAAAAATAATTAATAAAGACAAACTTGTCTAATTAAACCGTCTGATTTTACACAAATAATTTAAACGAATTACACAGGTGACTTATATTTGAAGTTTGAATAAAAATGAATCAAAAAGTTTTTAACTGATGAACATTTCAAGTTGAAAAGTATAAGCGGGTAAGTATCAATTAATCTTCAAATAAAATACAAAAATGTTTTCCATATAAAAAAAAAATTAAATAAGATGACGGAAAATTTATTTCACGAGTAAAATGGAAAATGAGAAATTAAACTAACACGACATAGTTATTTATTTAATGTAAATAAAATATTTTTTATATATTTTAATGTTTTTATTTGTCTTCTTGTAATACAACAACAATAAAAGGTAAGCAATTATATAGCGCAAACAATATGAGAAACTACTCTGTGTTCATGGCATGAAAGAAATAATCAACTCAAGTCACTGTATGGAATGAATATAAGAAAAGTATAGACACAGATAAAGACGCGCCCAGGAAGAGTCATCACGGTATTATTATTCGTTTGTTTGTTTGTTTTTCCCCTTTGTTATATTTGTTGTGTTTTCGTCATCCTATCAAATACATTTGTTATTGTTTTTTTATTTGGCGACAAAATAGCAACAATTTATATTCAAACAAAATGATTTGTTATGCGATGATATGAGCAAAAGGATTATCCTTTTGCAAACGTATAAAGACGAAGAAGGTTCAAATAAAAAAATTAAAAAAGAAATAAAGAAAACAAATTCAAGAAATTTGTGACTCATCAATCACAAACAAAATAATCAAAATATTGATCTTCATCATCATCATTGCCATTATTCAGCAGCAACAGTGCCCCATCATCACAATCATATATATCATTCTCTTCATCAATGCGTGGCCAAATGGTAAATTTTAATGGTTCGATGACACGAAACAGATTAAAATATTTTTTTATTCTTTGTTTTTACCTTCACTTTACGCATTAAAAACTTTATTTATTCTCTTCTACTATTTCGTTATTATCTCTCTTCTTCTCTCTTTCTCAACGTCTCAAGAATACTTCACAGTTCATCATCAACCATCTTTTCTTTCCGCCTCCAACCCCCCCACTTATTCGATCCACATCTCTTTTAATCTTATCTTAAACTAAAGTTAGTTAACTCTTCCGATATTGATGCTCTTGGTGTTTTCTTCTGCTTTGATTAAATTGAGACAAAACAAACATCTACAACAACAAATTTAATTTAACAAAGACGAAAACGTAAGAAAAAAAAGAAAACAAAACACGAGAATATTTTCTTAGAAAACAATTTTGATGAGTTTGTTTTTTTCATAAATCAAAAATTTGTCTTCTATCATAAATTTTTTATCTTCTCAAAGCTTTTCACACACACACACACAAGCACAGCCTAAATAACACCACGGCACCCATCAGCCCATCACCAATCCCTTTTGACTAACCATCAGTCAATTTTTTTTTTCACTTTAATAAAAAAAAACACAAAAATTGTACCGCGTGTTTTGATTTTACTTTTTTTCTTTTTTTACGAAATCAAAACCAAACAAGAAAACATAAAAAAAAAATATAGAAAACAGCAAACAGCAGGGTGACGAATTAACTATAAAAAAAAAACACGAATAGAAGAAACAACCTTGAGTTTGTATTGGAAGTACGAGTATAAATAATTTATCTAATCAAATTTATTCCTTTTAAAATTACAAAAAAAAAAACAAACAAGACAAGACAAGACAAGCAACAACAGCAACAACAACTTTAAAGCTTTCGGTCAGGGTCAAGGAATAAATTCTTATACCGACTTTATCTTAACTTAATATTATTTAAGTTAAGACTTTACTTTTATGTTGTTGTTGTTATTGGTACTGTTGTTGTTTGACAGAATGCTTTATTAAATTATTTACTTAACGAATAGAAATAATTATAAAATGTAAAAGAAAAAAAATTTGTGTTTGCTTTAAAGAAAATTAAAATATTTAACCTTCAATTATATTTATTTATTTTTTTCTTTAACTTTTTAAATTGGATTTAAAGAAATAATTAAGTAAAGTAAAAAGGACTTTTTAATCAGTGCGTAATAATTTAATCCGATCTGTATATAATTAAACTGGAGATGTGAATTTCAATTAAAACACGGAATTAATAATTCAGTTTTTTTTTTCTATTAACCGTGATTTAAAATCATGATCATTTTGTTTAAAGTCCGAAAGCGTGTTAATCTAATACACCACCCAATGTGAATTTAATCAGATCGCTAATTATAATTTTTCTACAAATAATTACTTTATTGATTTTTCTATTAAACAATTGTTTGTATTTTTTTTACTTTTTAATTCGACTGATTTTTTTACGTTCAACTCTGTACTTTATTTTTAGCAAATCGATTAATTGATTTTTTTTTTCTTATTCTACATATTTTTTTTTTTTTTTTAGTTTTGTTATTTCTAATCATTTTTGTAAATATATTTTCTAGTTTTTAAGAACAGACTGGAAACCACTACAATAAATTCGAATAAAATTCAAAAACGAAAAAATTTCAAAATTTCTTTATCGGAATTAGAATTTATAGAATGTTATGTTCAGTTCAGTGGATTAAAAAAACAATAGAAACAGAAAAAGGGAGACAGAAAGAGAAAGAAAAAAATTATGTAAGAACTTTCGTGTCAGATAAAAATTTAAACTATTTCTAATTTGTTGGCTGTTATTGTTGTTGTTGCTGTCCTCTTATATCTAAAAATAATATACAATAAATAAAAGCTTATGTATGTGAATGTGTGTGTAAATGTGTGGGTGTTTTTCTTTTCCCCCTTCTTAACCCTTTTTCCTCATATTAAAGAAATTCCTAAACATGACACTTTGTTTTATGCCTTTGTGTGTATGTGTGCGTTTTGTGCCTGTAAACTAGACATTTATCACATACGCACACATACATTCATCTTATCCCTTATAATATCTTCTCTAATTTTATATCCAACAAAAAAAAAAAAGAACAGCATTATTTTCCTTTCATAAAATAAAGCATAATTTATAATATTTTTCAAGAAAAGAAAAAAACTGTGATCTAAAAACAAGAACAACAACACAAATAACAACAACACAAATAACAACAGCAAAAACAACAAACAACTCTAACATCAACAAACAGAAAGAAAAAAATTATGTACAAAAAAAAGAACAACAAATTGTTAGAATGCATCCACCTCGAATAAAAGGTGGAGTAGATTATTTTAGAAAAAAATATAAGGAAAAATAAATGAAAGAAGAAAAACTAACTAACGAGATGAATAATTTATGTGAAATCAAGAAGCAAAATGAACACAAACGCGACATCAACAATTCAACAACAACAACAATATATAAGGAGTGTACCATAGATTTATTAGTTACTAGATATAAACTTCACGTATTAAACAATTGCTTAAAGAATATAAAATGGGACTTAAATTCAGGATGTCAACACTCTTAAAAGTTCATCGTCTTTTGAGAGATTTTTTATTAGAATCAATGTTACAGTTAATGTAAAGAAAATCGATGGATAAGAAATTTAGAGAGAGAAAGAAAACGATTTTGAAACAAAAAGTAAACGTACCAATTGTTATTTTTAAATAATACGATAGAGAAAATTTTCCCCAAATAAATCTCTACCTTTATAACTGAACTTAATTTTACATGAACTTTACAGTTAATCTTTTTACATTATCTGCATTACGTTGTTATTCAATATAACTAATTGGTTTTGGCAACTTCATTAGTAAACAATAAATTACGAAAATAAAAAGAAATTGAAAAACATTGAAAAAATTTTATACTTTTTCTAATCAACTGAAAATAATTATTATTATTCTACAACAAAAAAAAAAAAACAAAAAATTATCCTATTACAAAATTCCATAATTTCCATCCGCATTCTTTAAGAATTTATCTTTGACTTGTTTTAAAAAAAAACAACAATAAAATAGTTGAATGTTATACATTTATAAAATTTCATGTTCTTCTTCTTTAAGAAATTCTAAGAAAACAAAAAAAAAAAAAAAACAACGTAAAGTTATTATTATAAAACAAAACTGTGACAATTTAATATATAATCGTCTTAAACCATTGCAAATTGTCAAAGTGTTGATTTATAAATTTAAAAAGTGAATGACAATTCTAAGTTAAAAGATCCATTTACAATGTTAAGTTTTAATTCTTTTCACTTTAGACTTTTTCCTCCTTAGATTAAAATAATTTGGATAATAATTCTATCTCCCTATGCTTAGTTCTTAAACACCAAATTAATTTCTATTAATGGATAATATTGTTAGATTATTTTTCACATAAAATAATTAATTATCAAGATTCTAGAATATCTTTTTACACTTCATAGTTAGTATAATAATCGCTATTCCACAGAATTCCAAGGATTTATTAAGATTAACAAAAAATTGCAAAATTCTCCCAAGATTGCCCATTACTCCTCTATTATCCCTTGTCTATAATAAGTTTCTATATTTTCAAATTTAGGACAAAAAACATAATCGATTATGATTAACAGTATCGATTGTTATTAAGTATGGAAATGACAATATAAGAATATTTCCTTGCACTGAACATTTTCAGCAATCACATATTTATCGGAATCCAGGCGCTGTTTGATTTTTTCCATGTATTGATTTTGTCATATATTCCATGATAGAAAAAAGGGAAAATAAAAAGGAAAAATAAAGAAATTAGATAAATTTCATTGAAAAAAAAAAAAAGAAAAGAAAAGTAGGGAAGAATTTGTCATACTTGAATAAACTCTAATCTTCATAGAAAAGAAAAACTATTTTCTCCTTATTTAACAAAACTCTTATTTCTTATATTTTATAGAATTTTATGATCTTCTTAAACTAAACTAATAAACTTCTCCGTTTTATCTTCCTTTATTCTTTATTTTGCCCTTTCATGTTTTTTTTTTTTTACTTTATTTTGAAATTTGAATATTGACTCTGACCAAAATCCCAACTTCTCTTAATATTCCAAGTCCCCTTTTTCATAAAAATAGAAAGTATGAGAGTAAGAGAGGAACAGGTGAAGAATTCGATCCTATTTTTACCACCCACCTCATTATAATCGTCATCGATATGTTAAAGGTGAATTTATATTTATATGACGTCAAACAGAAATAGAAAAATAGAAAAATGTAAGGAAAGTCATCGATTGAAAATCTTTATTTTTCTTGTTTAGAAAATAATAATAATAAAGGACGTTGTTGTACCTTATAAACCACTAAAATTATAAATAAGGGATTGGGGTAACGTAAGGCGCAACAAACCAAAAAATTTAGTCCATTATATTTTTAAGAAGATTCAGTTGAGTGGACAGAAAATTGATCTAAATTTTCTTTTTCAACAAAAAATTTAATATTTTATTTGCGTGCATTTAAAAGATAAACCGTAAGAGAAATCCTTTCTTATATAGGTCCTTTCTCCCACACATTGATTTTATATTATAAGTAGATTCTGGCATCTTCTCTTATATTTATCATTTTTCTTAAACTTTTTTTATGTTTGCTAAGAAAAAAAAAAAAAGGAATTTATGAATTATTGAAAAGATCAGAACAAAAAAAAAAGTGCATTTCCTTTTCTTAATAAATTTTATTTCAATAAAAAGATTCAAGGCATAGAAAGATGCTAGACTGAATATATTATGTACATACATTCACTATCAAAAAAAAAAAATTAAACATAAAACAGAAAATATTAAATATTAAATCATAAAACAGAAAATAAAATAAGGAAATATATGTAAGGACACGAAAAATAGAAATAAAACAAAAAAAAACTAAAGAAGATTCTTAGGAAAATAGGAAAAGAAAAAATATAAATTAGCATATAAATGGACCCACTTGTAGAGTGTAACAGAAGAAAAAAAATTATACAATGCACAGCAGTAGCAGTAGGTACAATACTTTAAATCTAAAATCCTAGTTGTAAAATAAAAGGAAAAAGGGACTCATCTGCAACAATGTGGATTTCTCTTCTCTTCTTTTTTCTCCTTCTTATTCAATTTGCCTTTTTTTCTTATTAAATGAAACGACGTCAGAAATATTTACCCATAATACAAACTAACCCAAATAAGTTTAACCAATCCCTACAAACAACTAGGACAAAATACTAGAAATAAGATTCACTCAGAAAAAAAAGGAAGCATTCATAAAAAATTTATAAAAACAAAAATAAGAGTAAAAAAAACAAGAGAAAATGAGAGAGAGTGAGTGAGAGTGTGTGAGGGTGGGAGAATAAAGTATTATAGTATTATTATGGTACATATGATGGTATTATGGTATCGTATTATGGTACAAATTATAATAATATAAAATTCTAAACTGAAGAAAAAGAAGATGATATGATGAGTGGGGGTTTGTGAAAACAAAAAATAAAAGGTTAGAAGTGAGGAGGGGTTGTACAAGAAGATTTACCAAGGAAGGATATAAAGTTATATTACGATAATAGACAACACATTCAGGATTCAACTGTTTTATTCATATAAATTTTCGGTTAGTTTTAGGTTTAAATTATTCTAAGGAAAAGTTTGTTGCTGCTTTTTCCTTCTTCTTCCTCTTTATTATTTTTTTTTTCTTTGGTTTATTTGCCTCAAACCTCCCTATAACCCAAAGGCAATTTACCTGTAACATAAAGTGAGAAAATGTAAAAGACAAAGATAGCAAATACGTTAATATTAATAGGAAATGATGGGTTAGGTTAGGTCAGGTCATTGATGGGATTTTCTCCTTTTTTTCTTTTGCTTTCCATCTTTTTTATTTCTTCGTATTTTCTTTTTTTTCTGCTGAGTTTCTTTTTCTTTTTTCTTTTTTTTTTCATTTTTTAGGTGAATTTCCCTTTTTAATGATTTTTGATGGGTTCAGTCAATGCGGTCACGTTTTTTGTACGCCACAGGTGGTGGTGAATATTAATGCAAAGTAATATTAAATTAAATGACCGAATTTTTGTGTTTTTTTTTTATCAACATTCTGTATTTTACTATCTTTCTCTTTATCTCTCTCTCTCTCTTTCTCTCTCTTTCTCTCTCTTTCTCTCTCTTTATTTTCAAACAGAAGATCATATATCGTGTTTGAAATTAGTACGCAGAACCGAATTGAAAATACATAAATTCAATATTATTATTTTTATAGAAAACAAGTCTCAATTTCAACCTTTAAGAGAAAAAAAAATGTTTCTCGTATAAAAAATTAGGTCATTTTCAATAAAATTTCAAAAAAAAATTTACTTTTGATGACAAATGTCATTTTCATCGGCCATCTTGAAATAATATTATAGTTTTTTTATTTTGTTTTCTATTTTCATTTTTTTTTTTTGACATCCCTAAGTGACAAAGTTTTATTTTCATATCGTATTTCTTACAGTGTAGTACAGTGTAGTACATACAAATATTTATGTAAATATATATTTTATTCGATAAAAGTTTTAAAAGACTATAAAATGTCACCATTTTCAGTCCATTTTATACAATAATACGGTTTCAATGAGCCAACAAAACTCAATTAACACCCAAAGTTTAATCCTTCTATATATATTAATCCTCGTACCCGATTTATAATCATTCAACGTCCTTTTTACAAAACACTACTATATATACATATATCCACCCAATCCCACTTATTCAGCCCAATTCCAACAACAAATATTGTACGTGGGTATTATATTATATATAGAAAATCCTTTTTTGTCCTATGTGTTTATTGGGAAGTGATGAAACATAAACGTGTATTATTTTGTGTTACCCCCAGGCCCATATAACAGCCTATATCCATCCACTTGTTCATCCCTTTAAATTGCAATATACAAAAATACAATGTCAAAAAAAGCAGTAACAAAAAGAATATTGTAAGAAGACATTCTGGGAAAAAAGTACAAAATTTGAAAAAGAAGTGGTAAGGGGTAGGTGATGGTTGGGGTAGGTTTTGTGTTATATTTAAATTAAATAATGTTTTATTTTAATTTTTTTTTTATATTCTTTCTTGTTTTTTTTTTTTCATTCTTTTGTAGAACGAAAAGGATAATCGATTGTGACAACGACCTGCGGGGCACAAAACTAAGAATTTTTTTTTTAGCTACAGGCACACACACTAACAAAAATAAACAATATAAAGAGGTAAACGTGGGAATTTCTCTGTTTCTTTTTTTTTTCCTTTATTCTCTGCCAATTCTTTGAAGAAGACAAAAAAGGATATTTTTTTATATTTTGTTTGTGTCTCAATTTTTTTCCACCCCCTTTCACTCATACCATCCTCACTCGTTTATGTTGAATCATTTCTATTGTATCGTAAATTGGTTTAGATAGATTTTGATTTCGTGTTTTACCTGATCCCATTGATGGGTGACATTATTTGAATTTGTGATTTTGATTATTGAAAAACATCTGGTGGTTTTCTGATTTGATTAGTCACGATCAGATAAAATCGCATTTATCTTTTTTATTGTTAGTTATTGTATTATTCTTCTTCTTATTTTTATTACATATTTTATTACTGTTACTAGATCTCTTTTTGTAAATAAAAATTTAGACGCCTTTCAAATAAACGCAGTCATACCCATACACATTTTACATATCCACATACCCATACGTCTACTCTACACCTCCACAACATTATTAAACAGAAAAAGTATTTTATTAATCTTTCGTTATTTATTATCGATTTAAATGTGATCTTACACACACACAACACACACACGCAAATATACAAATTTAAAAGGAGTGGTGTTTATCTGTCTGTCTCTTTTTATCTATTCTATTATTATATATATATATATATATATATATATATATATATATATATATATATATATATTTGTTTGCATCTGACTTTGTGTATGTATGTTTGTCATGTTGTCTCACTAATCTAAACTACTAAAATATTTAGTGGTTGGATTCTAATGGTTTACATAATTTAACCGCATAAACATAAGGGATCAGTTTGTGCGGTTTTTGATTTCTTCTCTTAGTTCTTATATTACATAAAATATTCTTATAAGTTATAAGAGGATATAATTCCCTTTTAAATTATATGACGCGTTCTCTTCTTTCATCTTTTTTGCTCTTCATTTTATTCTTCTTCTTCATCTTTTCCTTTCCATCATCACCTTCTTCATCTCCTTTTAGTAGATATATGTATGATGATTGTAGACCGACGACAATAATTATAATAAAGACGATGATGATGATGATGACGATGACTATATGATGATGAGAGAACAGACCCAAAAAAACAAACGATAATCCCTTTTAAGAGTGCTGAATGAAGTTGATTAAATTAAATTTTGTGGCTTTATAATATTGTTATGGGATGAATATTTTTGATATGAATTTGATTGTTTTAAAATGTTGGTCGCATAAATATAAAAGAAGGGAATGAGTTGGTAAGACAACGAATGGACCAGATTATAAGCCCAACTACAACAACAAGAAAAAAAAACAGAAAAGAATTTAAAGGATAATATTGTTCTTCCGCCCTGGATTTCCTCTTTTAAAGTAGAAAACAATTTTCCCTCAACATATATTTATTTTTGGGGGCACACGAAAAAATGTGATTATTGTTTATTGTTTTATGTTTGCTTGATTTTTGAATTCAATCAAATCATTTGCATTTAGTACAAATTAATTATTTATTGACTTTTAATATTGTCCAATAATGTAATTAAAACAAAAATTCAATTAAGTTATATGAGGTAAATTGATGATTTGTTTGTTATTTATCTCATTTTGTTTTCCAATATAAAACTGGAAAACATTTTTTATACGTTTGATGATTCACAATTTGTGGGTTGCATTTGCCTTTAATAATCCGGAGATGAGAAAATTGTGACTTTCACAATAATTTAATAGTCTGATAGAGAAGAGTAAAACAGATGACGTAATATGAGAATAATCAAAGAAAGGGACAAACATTTTTTTTAACGGACTGATAAAGGTTTTGTGAAACTGGACATTAATGAAGATAAAAAATATTTGCGTCCTTTTTTTCGTAGAAATATTGAAAACCTTCAATAAACTTGACCGTTAATTAAAATATTTATATATTTTACAAAGCTTTGATATCCGTTCCACTATTCACAACCTTCATAAAGTTTCACTGAACATAACTAAATTTAAGTTTAAAAGTTAATTACGAGAAAATTTCCTTTTCTTAGTAAGACAAAAAAATACATAAGGAGTAGTGTACGTTATGTAAGCATCCTTACCTTAATCTTTAGTCTTTCCTCCTATACATACACCTATATAATTTTATAATTTATGTTAGATGATTTAATTAAAATTATCATTATGAAAAGTAACTTAATAAAATAACAGAAATCTCATTAATTGAAATTTTTCTTTAGTAGAATTTTTTTTTTTTTTAATTTTAAAATATTTTTAATGACGCTATAAAAAATCGTGTATAACTTAATTTATTTTTATAAGATTCCTTCAGTATTTCGAATTAGATAAATAATTGTTGTTCCTAACTTTCAAGTCATATCTGACTTTAAAGAATTGTATCATCGACATTAAAAACATTTTTAGTTTATTTTTATTTTTTTTTTATTTTGCTATTTTGATTTGATTCTTATTTTTTTTTTTTGTTCATGAAAATGACACAGCAGAATGTCATCAATTTTTTTTTCTGTATTTACAAGAAAGTCACCAGTCATCATGGGTCAAATTAGGATTATACTTTAATAGGTTGTTAGTATTAATCTATAATGGATCAGTAAACTAAACGGTAACTAAGACGGTGACATTTCATAAAAAAAAAAAAAAAGGTTCAGTTGGATGAGAATAAGGATCAATTATGATGATTTCTAAAATGTGTAACTTTGTATTGATAATTTTGTTCTAATATTATTGAATAAAATTTAAAGTTTTTTTTTTACCAAATATTGTAAATGTTGTGAATTCACTTCTTAAAGTTCATAAAAAACATTAATTAGATTTAAGTTGAATAAATACGAAAGGACAAGAGAAATTGGCCAAAGATAAAGTAAGAATATAATTCTTTTTGTTTCCAACAAACTCCAAAGAAAAAGAAAGAAAAAAAAAGAGAAGATGAACTTCAACAAAATAGATTTCACACTTTCAAGTCAAAGTCTAGTTGATGTGATCTGACTAAAAAATCCCGCACTTTTTTTTTCTTTTAGCTCATTAAATTTATAACTAACAAAACACAATATATAAATTTTTATATGTTTCGTTTTTTTTTTTGGTTGGTTTTTGATCCCAATTTTAGTATCGTATAGAAACCATCTTTTTATGATCTATAAAAAAAAGAGCATACACACACACACACACAATAACAACAACAATACAAAACGAAAATAAATAAAAATAACACAGAAAACAAAAGACAATTGTTCTTCTTTCTTTTATCGTTCTTTAACACATTCAAAAAAAATCATCATCATCATCATCATCATCATTATTATTATTATCATCAAAAGAAACCAACAGAAACAATAACAAAATACTTACAAGTAAATAAATTATAATATTTAATTTATTTTTGTTGTTGTGTCCACGTTGGGCACGTGTTCCAACTTTCACTTGTAAAAACCAAATAAAAAAAAAAAATAGTAAAAGAAGAAGAAGAAAAATAGTCATGTAAAAAACGTTAAAATAATGTATGGATGGATTTGTTTTTTTTTTTGTTAATGTGGGAGGAAGCGGGCGCGACAAAATAAAAGCAACAGAAAAAAAAAACATATAAACCGATTAGAAATTTTTTTATCTTTTACGTTTTTTAGTTTTATTTATTTTATTTTTTTTTTCTTTATTTTTTGATGTCTTCAAATAACGGGAGTTAACCAGTTTTAAAGTATATTATTTTTATTGCACCGTCTCATCCTCATCTCTTCACTAATTCTAACAATTTCATCTTTTATTCCTCTTCTGGTCAAAATTCAATCCTCATCCTCAAAATTTTATAATTTTATACTTTATTCATTTATTTATTTTTAGAAATAAAAAAAAAAAAATCTCATTCGTCAGTTTATTCACCTTCAACGTTTTCTGATGATTATTTTCTTTGTGTCTTTGTGTTTCGTCTTATTTTCGTTCTCATAAAAAGTAAATTTTATATTTTTGAAGACAACAACCAAAAAAAAAATTGCAAAGAAATCTATTTTGTTATCATCTTCATCCATTATATTTTGTTGTTGTCTTTCCTTCAACTTTAATTTGACTCTTTTTGTATTTCTTCCCATTTGTTTCTTTGTGTTTTTTTTTTTTTCGTATTTTTTTTTCTCTACTAAATGACGACAACATGCTGTTGTTAGATGTCTCATGCCAAGTCAATCAAATATATTATTTAGTTTCCTTTATTTATTTATTTTATTTTTTTTTAACAAGAGAAAATGTCAAAATTCATGTGAATAAAGTGAAATTTAGATTCATTATTAACGTTGTCTTCATTTTCTATTTCACTGAATTTTCGTGAATTGATTTTTTAAACGTAAATTATAGAGATAAAAAAAATAAAAACAAAAACAAAAACAAAAATATTAAACGATGAATAATTAAACTGTGCACGTGTGAAAGTGAGATAGAAAGATTAAATATTGAGAATAATTTGTATGCGCATTGCGCGTAGACAGTTTCGTTTCGTTTTTTTGTCTAAAGTCAAGTCATAAAAATAAACAATTTTTTTAATACAAAAAAAAACTGTAAATAAATCAAAAAAGGCGGCATTAGAGAAAATTCGCATATTATAAAAATTCATTCTTAATTTTGTGGCATTTCGATTTCATTCGTCCAAACGTCTCTCAGGCCAAAGAGCTTTCCACTTTTATTCTTATTACATTTTTTTTTCTATTCTTTATTTTCTTTCTGTTGACTTAAGTCCAGAGAATTAATTGAAATTTTCGATGAGTTGAACTACTCGACAAAACAAAAAAAAAAAAAATAAGAAAGAACAAAAAATCTCCAGGCAACTTTTTTGAACTTCATGAAAAAAAAAACGAACAATCTTCAAAATGCGCACCAAACACAAAAGAACAAAAACAACAAAAAAATATAAAGAAATAACTTTTGTTCATTTCTTTCGTTAAAACTTTTATTTTTTCTGTTTTTTATCCAAAAAGAAAAACAGAACGAAAGTACGAAAGAAGCATAAATTTTAATGTGACATACTTGGATTATGTAAGTGCGTTAAAAAAGTAAACAACTTCTTCCTCTTTCATATTCTCCTCTTAATAAGGATGATAATCTAATTATTTTATAAGATCAAAAAGTCAAATGAAAATTATTATTTACTGTTTTCTTTTGTTTACAACCAAAAAAAAAAAATAAAATAAAATAAAAAAAATAATGAGGTAAGGAAAAGTTTTTCTTTTATTTTTTTGTGTGCAAATTGCAGGAATCCACTTTTATAATTTCTTTTTTATTGTTTTTTCTTTAGTGTTTTAATTTTAAAAAAAAAAACGTATAATAAAACATAAATCATATCCGCGTATTATCCTCCCTCAACCTTCCCATCCCATTTCTATCTGAATCCTCAAGTTTCCACCCATTCATCCTCCAGCGTTATGATGACCAGTATAAACAATTTCATTTACAACAACAATCAATTTAGGTTTTCTTCTATAATTTTTTTTTTTTGTTGAAACAAAAAAAAAACTAATCGTATTAGAATTTGATCGATCTTCTTTTTTTTTCTGTCTATATCTGGTCCAAGAGTTAAAGAGATTGTATGAGGAGACAATGAATGAGGGTTGGTAGTTAGGTAGAGATAAACAATGTAAAATGAAGAATGGTTTTGAAGGCAATTTAAAAATAGAATAATATAGAGGAGTGGCGCCCGCATTTTATTTAGTAAATAATTTTACAAATTTCTGATCGCAATTTCTTAGAAAGAACAAAACAAACAAAAAAAACTTAACGGATTCAAATTGTATTTTTTATCGTTTTTTTATAAATATTTTTTTTTGGGTTCGTCTTTGTACCTACTTCTAAATCTAACAATTTTGTTTTGTTTCGTTTACGAGAAGAGAGAAAAACGTACAATATTCCGACCCCATTAATTTGAAAGTAAAAAAAAAAAGCAGAATGAAGAAGAAAAAACAAATCCCTTTCCGCAAAAAAATTAAAAAAAAAATGTAAACAAACCGAAGAAGAAAAAAAACCTGATAAGAGATTTCCCGTTCCCTTATTCTTCTTCTTATTTTTTTTTTTTTTCGTTAAAAAGTAAATAAAACCAGACAATCAAACTTGAAAAAACTTTATTGTTAGTAAGAAGAAGATTAAGATGCATATTATATGTATATGTATATCCCAAAAGGACTTAAGGATGATGATGATGATGATGATGAAGTTTTACCACGAACCGTAATTGCTAAATTAAAACCCAAAATGAAAAACAGATGGAACGGGGTACAGAGAGTGAAAGCGAATAAAAAGAATAACATTTGTTGATATAAAAGAACAGAAAATGAATATGGAATATAAAATTCAACTAGTCCCTATACACCTCTTGTCTTATTTTCTATCTATTTCTGTCTAAACTCTTTAAATCATAAGCAACTATAATATTTTTTGACATTTAGATTCTAGTACGTGATAATAAAAAGTAAAAAGTGACATGACAGCTAGAGTCTAGTACATTATAATAGAATGGGACATGACTAGTCAAAATGGAAAAATAAAAGAAGAATATTTCATATTTCGAAAAATCGAAAGAATTGATTAGGTATCTTCAGCATCTCTGTTGAAACAAACATCATTTATCTGAATTACATTTCTGTTGTTATTTATGAATAAACTTATTGCATCCAAACTCCCACTAGAAATTTATTGGAATTAAATTATAGAGAAAAATTTAAGGCTGTAAGAAATCACTAGATCAGATTTTTCAATATTTTATAGTTATATTATATTATACTATTGACTTTGACATCTGTAAAGTTAAGTTAGTCTGAAATACTTACAAAGAACAAAGATCATCTTCTAAAGAAGAAAAGTACTTCTTTTGTATATAACTTGGTCTCTAGTGACGAAAGATTTTATTGATTGATATTTATCTTATTTCATGTTTACTACTTTCCCCCTTTTTTTTCTTCGATAATCCCATGTGTCTTGTCTCTGATTATACCTAAGTATATATGATGAAAACGTAGAATATTTTAACATTCGCGGAAAATATTTTCATATTTTTTTTGTATTACTTTTGGGAATTTCACGATCATTGATACAATTTCTTCTTTATTATTTATTTTTCACTCAAAAATGTGAACACAAAAACAGAATATTTAATAATTTGTAGTACTAATTTTTCAATTGAAAAATTCAAAAAAAAAAAATAAACACAAATAAATAAAAAATAATAAGAACTAAAAATAAAACAAATACAATGAAACTCGATTACAACGAACATTTCGGGACCGGGAAAAAAGTTCGTTATAGCCGGGGGATCGTTATAAGTGGGGATTCGGTATATAACCACTGTAATTAAATGCTATATTTTAATTAGAATTTAATTTGTGTTTATGATATTTTAATAAATTATCGTATCGTGTCGTTTTTCGTATATCTCTGTTCTATTTAATAAATTTATGCATAAGTATTAATGTATATATATATAAAATGTGTGTATATATGTATAAGGTAACCAAAAATTAAGCACAACAAAATTTTGCAATGAAACACACCAAATACTAGGAAGAGAAATAAATAAAGGGATGAGGATGACTTTTATGTTTGCCTTGTATAAAGGTCGGGTGTGAGTGGATGATTTGTCTGTATGTGTTTACGGATGAGAGAGGGGGGATGTTGGAGTATGAGAAATTTATATAATATTATTTAATAGGATTTTGTATGTGATATGAAAATTGAGTTAGGATTAATTTATATAAATATATATTTGTGACAATGAGAAAAAATGAGAAATATTTCTCTCTATATTTGTAAAATGACTTTTTCTTTTACATCTTTATTTTTATGTGTAATGTATGTGTGTATGTGTATTACACATTTTATATATGTTCCATTTAAATTTAAATACAGAAATAGTAAAATTGCAACGACCAATTAAAAAAGTTTTGTTTAGTTTTGTAAATTTCTTAAGCAAAAAAAAAAAGAATGAAATTTTGTTTTAAGATTTTATAATTCAGTGAGTTTGATCTAAGCAGAAATTATATTACTAAAGAAAGAAATTCCAATTAAAATAACATTTTTAAATTATTTTCAAACAAAAACTAAGAGAGGAAAATAAACTCAAGTGTTTCAACTCTAACGTTTGTTAAAATTTAAATTTTAACCTAAGAGAAATAACATAGAAAAAGCAGACAAGTATAGGTATAAATAACAGAAGTTGAAGAAGAAGATAAAATCTTATCTCATAAATTTTTCTTTCTTATTTTTTTTTTTTTCCTTCTTAAAAAAAGGAAATTCATTTATACTTTATATAAGACAATATAAATTTGATGACAGAAAACAGCGCAATGAAAATTTCATTTTGTAAATTTTATAAATGAAAGAACCAATTTTTATATTATTTTTTATTTGCTCTGCTCCTTCTTCTTTTCCTTCATCTTCATCTTATTCCTCTCGTTCTTGGTTGCTTGATTTATAAAACTGCATACTTTTTCTTGTCTAAAATACACACGTACTGATATATGTTTAACGTTGTGCAAGAATTTAAATGAGCCTTGCCACTTGAGCATATAAGCCACACACATACACACACACTCACATGAATATCATCAAATAGCAAAGACATATTTTATTTTTTCCTCCTGTATATCTGAATCTTATGGTCTTTCTTAAGTATTTTTTTTTCACTTTACAAAATTGTAGTCAGTTGTCATTTTTTAAAATATGTAAATGCATCTACGAGATTAAATGAGTGTATATGTGTGTGAATTATGTTACAATTCTCATGTTTCTCGTCTTTCAAGCTAACCTTTCAAGTTTCAAGTTTTCTTTTTCTTTTGTTTTTTTTTTTTTCTTTTTTACATTTTTAAAATAACAAAAACATCATAGAAAATATATCACTACTGTAAAACTAGACGATTCTATTAGTACAGTGGACTAATGTCCCTCTTCCTTAGGTCAAAATCTGAACAACAATAAAAACTAGACGATTCTATTAGTACAATGGACTAATGTCCCTCTTCCTTAGGTCAAAATCTGAACAACAATAAAAATGTTGATAGAAAGACAAATAAAAATTTAACAAAAAAAAAAATAATAATAGGAAGTCAAAAGGAAAGATTTAATTGCAACTACAATTATTTTCCTGTGTGATGTCATTTTAATAAAAATATTGTATTACTCAAGTAAAGAATAACGACACGAGAGTTTCTGACATTATGTTTCTCTTCTATTTAAAATTTTATATAAAATCTGTTTCAATTCTATGATTTTATTTGTTTGTTCTGTTCTGTGTTGTTCGTTTGTTCATATTTGTTTTTATGTTTCACTTGCTTATTATTTTTACAATAATTATTATAAAGTCAACATAGTCAGCCTTGAGTATTTATAAAATGAAATGGGAAAACAATTGGAATAATTGGAACGAATCTTAAAAACTACTGTAAAACTGCTTAATTAAATGCAATCAGTGATTTAATTAGTAAGTATAATGATCCATTATTATTGGTTTCGAAAAATTCTCATTTTGATTTTTATAAATTTCTTAAAGAATTTTTGTTACACGTCCATATTGAAAATATTAAATAACCTCAAAGTTTTTGCCCACTTCTTGAATTCAATTATGTAGCATAATAAGAGCGCAAAAATATTTCTTTCTTAATTTAAATTGAATTTCTGAAAAGAAATTTTAAATAAAAAATTTCACAGTAATTTTTTAAATCTTTAGATCCATATTCTTAGTCTTTAATCAGACTTTAGCTCCTATCTTACTTCTTTTTATTTTTTTGCTCCATACCAAATATTCAATCAGAAAATGGAAAATGCAATCAGAAAATGGAGAGAAGCGGAAGCGACTCGGTAAAAAAAAAAAATATAAAAATCAAAAAACAAGATTGAAATTTCATTTCAAGTAGAACAAAATAATTCTATTAAAAACAATTATTTCATCTTAACAGAAAGCAAAACAGAAAAAGAACTTTACAGAAAACTTAAGAAATTCTATGTCAGGTGTTTGAGACCTTTTTTTTTTTTCTTTGAATTACAAAAATAAAAATCTAAAATTAAATAAACATGGTGTCTTATTTGACTGTCAACAACTGTCATTCACAAGCACACCCCAATTTATATTTTTCCTTCCTTTTTTTCAAAATTACAATTTCTTGTTTCTTTTTTGTATCAATTTTCTTTTTATCACAAAAAATGTCAATTATAATTATTCCATATTTTTTAATGGTCGATTTTTTACTTTACAACAAATCGTAAAATAAATAAATATGACGTCACGTGGTTTTGATCCACTGAACTATAAAACAGTGATTTTGACATTAAAAATTGACAGTTCACAGCGTGATTTTATTTAAATTTCATTTTTTTGTTTAAAATAAATGAAAGAAAAAAAATTATGTCAAAATCAAAAGATCTTTTGTTGTTGGCTTCTTATTTTTTATTTTATTTAAAGATTTAGATTTAAATTTTCTATTGATAAATTATTATTCGAATTGTTCGGAAGTTTTCTTTTCTGTTAAAACAGATTTCTGGATTTCTTTTGTTTATTGTGTTTATAAACGTTTGAAAATTTTGGTTCATGTTTCACATGACCAAAGGGAAGGGAAAGTGGAAATTCATAAATATAGGAATGCATTTGAAACGTTTTATTAATTAATCTTTTATTCCACAAAATCATCGATAAATTATTTTTAAAAGTAAAAAGAGAACAAACCAAAATATATGATGTTCGATGTTTTGCTCAGTATTGTTCCATTTGTCATCTGTTCTGTAAAGGAAACCGTCCCCTTTTCTAATTCACTATAAAATTAAAATCCATGATTGTGAAAAATCTTACAAAATGTGACTGTTGTTATGAAATAGAAAATTTTTCTTCTAAGAATGCAACGTCACATCATTAGAGTTTCTTAAAGATTATAATAAAAAATATTGGAAACCATTTAACAAAATAAACAAAATAAACAAAAAAAGAATCAGAAAAAAATTTAAGAATATTCTAGAATTTATGAATGAAGTGCAGCGAACGTTGAAGTTTTTTGACCGTCACACACACGTTCATTGTTTAGTTTACGAGAACGTGGAAAAAAAACACACATTTATTTGTTGCTGTTGTTCCAGTTGGCGGATGATCTTTACATACAAGCGGATGTGTAGGAGGAGGAGAAGAAGGTGGTGAAAAAAGAAGAATACGGAATTTGGAATACACTTCTAGGGTGTCATTACTCATGTTATTTTCTTCTTCTTTATAAATATTTCTTTTGTACTTTATGGATTTTAATTAAATAATATTCAAGTGAGTCATGTGTTGTTCGCATTAGTGTCCCTGTGTTTGAATGTTACTTCAAGCATTAACTGAGTTATTGTTTTATTAGTTGATTTTTTCTTTTTTTATGGCTTTGGATCTGGTTACGTAACTGAATAACGTTAAAAGCCATTAAAAGCATTAAATAGTAAATTAAATTAAATTAAATAATAATAAACTGTAAAAATCTGTTTGATTTTTCCATCCAACACATCTAATTCAACTAAGTTAGTTTAGACACGAGGTATAATTTGGGAGGTTTAAATTTATTCTGAATTATATGGATTCAATTGGACTAATATCTAAATTCTAAAAATATAAAAATAACAACAGAAAAACAGGAAAAGAATTCTAGAGACAATATTCAATTACGTCATACATAATTTCGTGTCTTCATAAATATAAACAACAAAAAATATAAAACGAAAAGAAAAGAAAAGAAAAACGAAAGAAAAAAATTGGCGAAACAAAAAAACAGAATCAAAGTCAAAGAAAAAAGTGGAAATGGAAAAATAATAAAGAAATCTTTTGTCATTTTTTTCCTTGAATAAATTCTATGATTTTCTTTCAAATTTTACAATTTTATAGTGACGAAAAAAATCCAGACGAATCAAACCAAAATTTCATTTGATTGATTTTTTTCTCGTCGTTGTGATTTCCAAAAATAACAAAAAAAAGTGAATTGATTGTATTTTGTCTCCTTTCTTCTTGAAAGAAAAAATCGAAAACAAAACCAACAAGAAAAAAAAACAGAAAAAATTTCTTTATTTTGAAAAAACAAAAAAGAAAACTTTAGAAAAGGATTAAGGAAGAAAAAATAGCATCATAAGATAGAAACTGAATACATCATCAATTTTAGATTGTTATTCCTTCCTTATTGTTGTTGTTGTTATTGTTATTGTTGTTGGTCTTTATTTATCCTTTTCCTTATTTTCTATTTTTTTTTTGTTTCTTTTAAAAACAATCGTTTTCTTGATTTTTATTTCATTTCTTTCCCGACAGACACACACACACACACACACAGATGCAAAAAAAAAAATATTTGTTTTGTAAACGAAGGAAAGGGAAAAACCGTTTTAAATTTATTTATTTTCTTTTATTTCCCTTTTCTTCTTTTTTTCATCGTTGGATTTGTGACAATTTCGAGATTGTTCCGTTTTGCAGAAGCAAAAAAAAAAATCAAAATTCCATTTGTGCAGAAGAAGAATGAGTTGGAAAAATATAGGACCAAGATGCGCGACATGATTCATGAATTTAAAATGTAAATTTGATTGAAATTCGAATGTATGTGTTGGGAGGTCAAATGACAATCTATATATGAGTTGATTGTTTACAACGCAACCCGTTTTATGTTTCATTTTGTTTAAATAAAACAATAATCAAGTATATTCGAAAAGATTACGTCATCTCGATATCCAGATATCCATGTAGGACAAATAGGATTTATTCAATTATCTCAAGAGAGAGAAAAAGGAATAGAAAATTATTCAATTTTCTATTTTTCTATTTGAAATTTTGTTCAGAAAGAAAAAATTTAAAAAGAATAAAATAAATTCAATTCATAAAGGAAAAAAAAAAAATTTCTTCAATGAAAATTCAATAATTTTTCAAAAATAACTTTATCGACAAATCATTGAGAAAGAAGAAAATCTTTTACAAAATCAATAAACAGACATGTATAATTTACCTACGCCGACTTTAATACAATTTAAAAATCATCGTATTCACATTCAGAGTAGATATGTAGATTTATTTATCGCTTCTTCAATTCTATATTAATTCAAGAAAATTTCTCTTATGTGCAACGTATGGTAAGAAAAGGGATGATTTTATTACAGAAAAACCTGTTTAAGTGTATCATGAATTTTATCAACTTAACTTAATTGTAAACGGGAGACCAGATTAGAAAGGTTTGGTAAAATTTTCCCTTTTCCAATTGTACATTATACGCCTCCGTATTGCATTTAGAAATAAAATTCACTAAATATCCACATAATAATAAGGATATTATCAATAATCTAACAACAAAAATCCAATATTAAAAGGCGACATTATTGCTGGACTTTACTTCTTTTTTTTTTTCTACATTCTAACAAAGAACCAGAAAACGAAAAATTTATATTTGGTCATATTGAAGGTTAAAGGTTAACCCCTTAATAACATCACACATCTTCTACACGATAATACATACATCATATAATAGAAACATATAGACTTTTACATATATATATACACACACACACACACATTATAAATAAGAGATAAGTTCTTAACACATTTATTAAGTCACTTATAAAATAATGATGAAAATAAACAAACAAAAAAAAAAACAAAAAAAAATAACAATTCAAACAACGTCATCACATCATCATCATCATCATTATCATCATTATTGTTATAATCATCACATAATGATTGTTGTTGTTTATTTGTTGACCAATGGGTAACAATATCATCCATAATATATAAAATAAAATAAAAAAAAAATGTAACCATCAATTTAATGACTTCCTTAAGTGTCCTTTTTCATCATAAAACCCTGTCAGTTAAGTTGATTCTTTATTATATTATTCTACTCCCTTCAACTGACCCACTCCCACCTAGTCAACACTCCCTTCCAACTCTCTACCTCTAGCTGCTTTGACGACAAAAAAAAAGAAACTCAGCCACCCAAAATCACCCTTATCAAACTATAACGCATTAGTTTACACACATACATTGTGAGAATTCGAACACACACACACACAATGAATTTCAGTGAAAATTTTATCTGAAAGTAAAATCAAACGATAAATACATAAAAATTAGTTAAATAAATTAAATTCTATTCTTTTGGATAGAGGAAGAAAAAAAATCGATAAGTGTAAGAAAAAGAAGAAGAGAACAAGATGATGACAGATGGATGGACAAAAGAGATGGATGGTTGGGTTTAATTTTTTATTTTGTTGGATTAAAAAAATGTATTAGATAAATTGATGAGCGAAATAAGCATATAATGATAAAGATAAAAATAAATAGAAGAAGGGGAAAAAACCAGCTTAGAATGAGATCATAACAATCGACTCTTCCTATTTTTTTTTTTTTTTTGCAAAGAGAAAACAAAAAAAAAATTCTCTAACTAAATTTATGTTAAGTGAAAAATAAAAGAATTTTCTTTTTTTTTTTCGTTCTTTGTTCTTTCTCTTAATTTATTTTTCCGCCAATAAAAATAGAATTTTTTCAAAAGTAAATTATTGTTTTTTTTTCTTCACATCGAAGTCAATATACGAAAAAAGAGGAGAATCCTATTCTGGCTGATTGTGCGGGCACGGGTGTGAGTGTAGATGTTTGTATGTCTATATTGGGGATAAGAAAGAATACTTGGGATATAACAATGAGGGAAACTCCAATAGAGAACAAATAATGCGCGTACACAAAAACAAAAAATTCAACAAAACACGACTCAAACTTAATAAAATAAATACAACGTCACGTATCGCTTTCTGTTTCTTTCCTTGTCCTATTTACACACACTTCGTTCTTCTTATTGTTTTTTACTCATCCATAATTGTTTCGGTAATTTATCACTCAATAATAGAAAATGGAAAAATATATTATAGCTGAAACTCCTCTCTCAATAACAAATCCGTCCTTCCAACCCCCCAGAAATTGGCATCGACGAACCAAAAAACAAGAAGAAAGTAGCACGTTGAAACGAGAGAAAAAATATGTTTTAATGATGAGAAGAATGAGTAAGATGATAATGTTGATGACGTTGAAAGGAAGATGAAGTTAAAGAAATAGAATTGGAGACAAATGAGAAGAAGAAATTCCCAGTTTTCTATTTTTAGTAATGAGACAAAACCTTTAAAAAAAAAAAAAATGTTGATTAATGTGACGAACATTAAGAAATGCAATTTATAATTCAAACCTAAAACCAACAACAATAAAATATATTCCTCTTTGAACACAACAACAACAATAAAAAAAAAGAAGTAAATTGACGAAAAGAGATTGGATAGAATTCTAGAAGGGTTGGAAGGGTGCGGATTTCGTTATGTGGGTGAAAAATAAGGAAAAAATAACTGGTGTGAAGTTTTATATTTATAGTGGAACCAAAAACGAATAAAATGCCCATTCTGTGGGCTAACATTTTCAACAATAAATCTTGACAAAAAAAAAATACAAACATAAAATATAAATAAAAAAAAAAAAGGGATTTTCATTCGTCTTTTACTCTTGTCTAAACCAGACCCCCCTTTTTTTCATCTTCTTCCATATTTTTTCTTTTTTCATTTTATTCTTTTCGTATTTTCAAATTTATTTCGACTTAATTTATTTGAATAAACACGAAGGCTACTTAACTAGAATAAAAGATCCAAATGCATAAAGATGCTCAAACACACACACGCATAATCGTAATAATCCACTAAATTTATAATAGAATGGAATTGCCAGAAAATAAATTGTTGTGGGATGTGTTTGTGTGGAACTTAAAAAATGAGAAATTTTGTCTGAATATGAAATAACAAAATGACAAGTTTTAAGCCAAATTTATTGAGCATTTGGGCACATGGCTTTGTCATCGAAAAAAAAAATGGCTGACGATGCATTACTATATAATCCGTTACGTTTTTAATAGTTTATTCCATTATATTATTATTTCGTTGCATTGAAATATAAAAAAAAAAGGTTCAATTTTTTTTGTCACCCCATTTAATTTAAACGTGTTAGATAGGATTTTATCCGAATTTATTTTATTTATACGTTCCTGATTTTTATAAAGAAAAAAAAAGCAACAACATTGGATTTTGCAATAAGCCCAAAACTAAGTCGCAAAGATTTTCTATGGTTTCTTTCTGGTACTTATTGCATTTTACTTCCTTCGTGTAACGAAAGAGCAAAAACAAAAAATAAATGTCAGTTTAAAAAGATTATTGTTCAGACTCAGTAAATTCGCAAAATTTATTTTGTCATCTTTGTTGATTTTTGATTTAGTTTTTCCCCCATTTTACTTTATTCTAAAAAAAATAGCGATTTTTTGGAAAGGAAAAATCTAAACTAAACATTTTATTTCACAAAATTTTTCTTCTTCAGATTTTGACTCCAAACAAATGGGGAAAAAAATCGGCTCTCAATTATATGAAATTATGAGTTCAAAAAACGGCTGACTTTGAAGAAGTAATTTCGATATAATTTGTCTGGTCTCAGCCTATATGGGACGGTACCCGGGATGATATGCATGAATAACTTTATTTTATCGTGTCATTGCCCCCAGAAAAACACTTTGTTGTCTCAATAACTAATAATCTTCATTCAATTCATAAGAATAGTTTAGAAAATAACAGCAAATGTGTAATAATGGAAGAATTAAGTCCTTTGACAAACTGTGAAAGTGGTGAGGGACGTAAAATATCTTCTCATCCTAATGCACACCTGTAAACAATAACTTACTTCAATTATTTACCAAAAATTGAAATGAATCGACACATCATCTGTATCGAAAATGTTTAAAAAACATTTAAAGGAAAAAAAAACAGACAAAGTTTAAAAAAGAGAAAAAAAATAAGGAGAAATAAATAGAAAATGCAGAAAATATTTTATTATTCTTCCATTCGAGATATAAAGATTTTCAGTTGGAATTGACTGAAGAAAGGAAGAAGTACAAAAGTAGAATAGTGCAAAATTGAAGATTATTAAAGTGGAGTATTTCATTTCTTTGCCTTCTTATCCTTTTTTTTTTCTTCTATGTCTCAATACATTTTCATTTTGTATGAATGTCATTTCAATGACAAAATTTATTCATAATTTTTATAATGTATATTTTTCACATGCACACACACAAACAACCACGTAGTAAGTACTATATATTTATATTTAAAGTTCAAGATGTCTGTAGTTTATGATTTTATAAAATTGGACCATTTCTGATCTAATAATTTTCTAAATTTGACATAAAAATTGTTTCATTGAATTAAATTCAAAATAAGTTCAAATTTTGTTGTTGTAAAATAAACGGTCCTATTAGACAAGTTTTTCTCCCTTAAGAATTACTAAACTTAATTGCATCTTCATTTCACGGTTTCCCTTTTTTTTCATATAATTTTTCACCTAAAGACAAAAAAATATATAATAAAAGAGGCAACATTAAGAATCTTGTTAAATATTATCATTTGAATATTTTCCTCTCTTCTTTTCTTTCACTATTTTCATTAATTTATTAATTTATGGGCTCATCGTCTCTTCCAACCCCCCTCTTATCCTTTATAATCATAAAGTAGTCAGGTTCAAATTGTTTCAAGTCTTTAGAAAGAAAAAAATTATAAGCATCAATTTACTTTTCTTTTTTTATCTCTTACACTTTTTACACTTCGTCTCATTTTCACACTCACTTACTTCTCTTTCTCTCTTTTTCTTTTTTTTCTTTTTGATAAAATGTATAGAAAAGAAAACTAATCTTTCATATTATAAAACTTACGTATACTACAAATTAGTAAGCAAAAGAAAAAGACATTGAAATGTATTAATGAACAGAAGTTTTCTTCTTTTGATAATATATTATTTTAGTAAAATGTAATAGTGCGGAGATGGAAGGGGGTGAGAAGAAATTATAAATGTTAAATGTGAGTAGAAGGATTAAAAAGGTGACAATTATAATATGCGAGAGAAATGAAAATGTTCTTCGTTAGTTTTTTTTTCTCTCTCTTTTTATAAAATAAAAAAAAAACAGGAGTTGGTTGGTCTTATGTACTTTCACTTTTTCCCTCCCTATTTATTCTTAAAGCATATCTTTTGTCTTTATCTATGTGTTCCCCTTTACTAATAATAGTGTTCTTTGTAATATCAGTGATGTACTCATACTTAATGACAGCAAAATGACTTACTTACTCTCATTATTAGTATTAACAAAATAAAATTCTAGATTCTAGAAGATTAAATAAATTTATCATCTAAAAAGAAGAAGAAGAAAAAGTGTAGAAGAAGAAGACAAAAATTTATTAGTTCTTTCTTTTTTTTATAAACTGATATTAATTAAAATGAATAAAAAAAATTGATAAATTGTGTCATTGATTTGAATTAAGTTTGCCTCTGGTAATTTACTTTCGTTCACCTCGCCCTTTTCTCTCTTCACACGAACAATATTATGGTATATGAAAAAGTAGCACTGACACCTTTTATTCTTTCTAAATATTCTTTCGCTATACTTAGTTAAAATTCATAATTTAAATCTTATCTCAACTCATTTATGAGTGTGTCGTCTCTTATAAATAACGTCTTCTTTTTCTTTATTTCCTTCTCTTTATTTATGTAAAAAGAAAGGAAAATGTAGACAACAAAAATTTTAGTTTCAAATAGCAAAAGATGAAAAACAAAAAGAAGATGACGAAGAAGAAATAAGGTTTAAGAAAGAAAAAAACGTATAATTAATGTGAAAAAAAGGGGAAGAAAAAGTATGTGAAATTCTTGAGGCGTTTATTAAATACAATATTTTAAGTAAAAATGGGGTTAAAAAAAAACAACAGGAGTGATATCATTAAAACAGAAGTTGAATAATATTAGAAGTATAACAAAGTAAATCAAATATATTCTAAAGAGAATTAGGATTATTACGCTAACATAAATTATATTGATTATCATAACTGAAAGCATAACTAAGCATATATTGAGAGGTTACCAGTAAGTATATTCTAAATATACTGCAAGTAAAATGATTTAAGTATTTTGGTATCTATGCCGGACCTACAACGAAATCAACGCTACGTTCAACTTTGGACCGAATTAGCACGACTTAAATATGTTGTTGGTTTGGTCAAGCCATTAGAGCTGTCCCACGAATATTTTGACAGCACTCATTTCCGAATTAAATTTAGAATAACAACAAAAATCAAAAACAAATTCAATTTTTTTTAATTTCCTTTTATATTGTTGACAAAATTGTTCTCACAAAAATGCAGAGACCTTATTTTTGAGGAAAAATAACTTATTTAATTACTCGAGTGTCCTAACATTGGATTCTTTATATTAAGTACCCCAATTATTAATAACCCAACTTATTAGTAAAAGATTGAATTTCTTTGTACTTATAAATGACAATTTGGAAACTGCCTGATGTCTATACGTCTAAAATAGAAAATTGGAGAATATATTTGTATTTTAGAAATGTTTCAATTGTATTCTAACTTAACACATGTTATGCCTACAAAACACATAATAACAAAAATATATACGTGAACGGTGAAAGAATATTTTCGTAACTCTTAGAAAAATATTTTTCCTTTCTAAGAATAATAATTATTTTACATTTTTCATCCATTAATAATTTTCATGACTTTCGAAATATTTTTTAAACGCGAACACAAACAATTTATTGTACTACAAGTACCTTTCATTCCTTCAAAACTTTCAAGTTATAAGAATTGTATTTTGCATATTTATGTGTGAGTGTATTAATGTCATTTTCATTTGAAAGGGAAAATTCTTTAAAATTCACAACTAAACATATACACATTCAACAAGAACAAAAAATGGTAAATCAGCAACAACAACAGACTAAATTTTCTTATGAAAAAAAGTTACAGGTGGTTGGTTTTTTTTTCTATTTTCTTTTTTTTATTTTGACTGAAGCTAAAGCATTTATCATTTTCATTCTTCTCGCATAAAATATAAAATTCATAAATCTTTTTTTTTTAGAGTTGGAAAAAGAAAATTCTCTCATCTGTCTCTTTTCATTTTTCTCTTATCTAATGCTCACTAATTTACTCCTTCTGCCAATTGAGACAAACTGAGTGAATTTTGATAGAAAAGGGGAAAAATTTCTCTCTATTTTTTTATTGTTGCTAATATTTCTCATTCTCCTGCTCCTCTCTTCTAGTCTAAACCAAAAAATTTCTTCTACCTTTCTTCTTCTTCTTTAGGTATATATTTTCTAAAATATATTCTCTCTTTCCATCTCACTCCTAAGTCTTAACATTTTTCTATAGCAGAAAAACCATTTTTATTCCAGATGACTGACTAAAAGATCTTAATAAATCAAATGATAGACATTTTGATATTGCAAACAAGAAAAATTATTTTTTTTCTGGGATCCGCTCTCGTTCATTCAAGTGCGGTTTTTCTATTTTTTTTTTTTTTTAGAAGCAGCAAATCGTAGAAGAAGAAGAAAGAAAAAAACTTCCGGCGGAGACCTTTCCATCACCCATCAAATTACCTCCCCGAATAAGGGAAAATTTATGTGCAAAAACTTATAAAGATTTAAAAAACAGAAAGAACGGAAAAAAAATTGAGAAGAAAAGAAAAACCGAAAATATTTCTCGATTGAAAATTTTTAGTTCAGTGAGTTTTTTTTTTTCTTCTTTTCTTTCCAAATTTTCCCAGTCTCCCCTCTCCCAATATTATACGATATATGAGAAAAATATATATCAGGCCACCAGTCACCATGATCATCACTATAATGCAGGCGCATACACACACACAATATACAGACAGAGTCAAATTTGGGTGGTAAACGAGGAGGAAAATTCAAACTTGCTGACTTTTGGATTATTATCTAAAAATGTTCAGTATTCAATGTAAGGATTTTTGTTTGGTCTCTTGAGTTCATTTTCAAACATATTTCTCGTCTCAAAAGTTTTCATTATTTTATTTTTATTTTTTAAATAAAGAGAAGAGGATAGAAGGATAGAAGGCATGAAGCTGTAATATTCTGTAATATTCTGTTTTAATATTGAGAGGGATTGAGAGATAAATTGGAAAGGGATTGAAAAAAAAAATTTCTTTTTGTGGTAAAATAAAATGAAAAAAAAAAAAATACAAAATGCTGGACATATCAAGTCAAAGACAGACGGTAACAAACGTACTGAAAAACTCCGTAGAGATTTCATTTTTAGAACATTCTTAAGTGATTCAATAAAGTTAACGTTAAAATTTAGAAATATTTCAGGTTTAAAAGGAAAAATTGAACAATTTTTAATTAAATATCTACATGGCGAAGAATTTTTGTATCAGTATGGGTTCGACATCATTTTTACTAAACTTTCATAATGATTTTCCATTTAGTTTAAATTTTAATTAAAAACTCACTTGAGTCGAACCCATTGTCTACTATTGCATAATTATCGCGTACTGTTTCTTTTAATTATTAACGCTTCATTAGAATGTTTCGTGATTCACTAAACTTATTCTTAAACTTTTCAAAGAGCATCCAAAAGTTTCACTATACTAACGCTAGTGTAACTCCATGCATGTAACTATAAATTTGTAACGACAATTAAAGTCTTTGCATGCAGTCGAAGAATGAAAAGCGAAAGAGATGAAAACAATTTTAAACTTAATTATTTAATAGCAAAATAATTTCCTTATTTTAAGAAATTAATTAATCTCCACTCTACCGAGTATTTACAGGCTTAACATTTGACAATCAATTGATGTCCACTCTGTTGTAAACAAATGAAATCAAGAGAAATACAAAAAGGAATATTTTGTTTAATTTTGTATTTTGCACAATGTGTGCAATTTTGTAATCACGTGGTTAGATAGCTTTAATTTTATTCTAGAAAATAATTCCATCCACAAACTTCGTGTTTACGTAACAATTTTCACACAATTGTGATTATTCGGTAAATCGAGAAGATCTTTTTGTTTTATTTATCTTTCAGAGTTACAATTTGGCAAAAATTTATTTAATCTTAAAAAAAACTAGAATTCAATAAATACCGATTTTAAAACTTTTAGTTTAGGTATCGATAAAAATATTCTCGATTGTGAAATTAAAGAGAAAAAAAAAACACTTTAAAATGTTGTTATAGAAATAAAATAAAATAAAAAAAATCTAACTAAAATTTAAATGAAAGAGAAACAAAATGAGATCATGGTCAATTTATTTATAAAATCTATAAAAATGAACTTCCCGGAAATTAAATGTCCGCAAGAAATCCGTTTCAATTGAAAATTCAATAAAAGAATAATAATAAATAATTATAATAATTTTATTTAAAGAAAGTCAATAATTATCTCTAAATATAATTTAATTGGATATAAAATCTAATTATGTGTTAATTTGACCTAAATTTTTCCTAATGATAAATTATAGACAATTTTCATTTGAATTTGCCTTAGAAATTGTAATTTCTAATTTAATTCTAAATTAAAAAAAAAGAAACTTAACGTTAGGATGTAGGAACTTCAATCAGATTTTATATAATTGTTACTCTTTAGATTTGAATGTAAAATTAATGAATTATATTTCAATCGACGAGTAATTCTTAATGTACAATCATAAAGGAGACCATTTTACAAGTGGTTAACCCCATTAATTCCGTCGTAACATTATAAAAAAAACTTTATATCCTTTGACGTTTTTAAGTTGAATTATAATTAAAAAACTTATTACAAAAGTTACTAAAATTTAATTCAAAGCATTTTAGTTTTCAATTCTGACAAATTTTCAACAATTTTACGTATTAGTTTTGGTTTAGTTTGGTTCTAGAGAAAATAACAAATTTTGTTTAAATTTGCTGTAATACATTTTTCCGGTTTTTGAGAATTCAAATAAAAGGGAAAGAATTTTCAAGAAAAAATTTTAAATAGAAAATATTATCAATTACATATTTCAAAATTATAACGAAATATTCTGTAATTGTATCGGGGAAAAATAAAAGTAGGTAAGTACCTACGTGAATTGTTGTTTACTTAAATTTTCTATTAAAGTGAAAAGTAACGAAATAATGCAATATTTTGGTCTAAGTCGGTAATATAATGGACTTTTACCTTAAATGGAAAATCTGTTAATTAAAAAATAACAAATATTTGTAACAGATTTTCTTTATTTATTTGAACAAATAAAATTCAAAAGAAAGAAATTTAAACAATTTTCAGCAACAGGCAAAACGACAGAATCTCGTCTCGACAAATGAGACAAAAAAATTACCTTCAACATTAAAACAAACAAAATTAAGCAGACACATTTTTTAATTATTCCAGGCAAAATATTGTGCAAAAAATTACCGTAACTATTTTTTTTGTTTACTTGCGTTTAGAGTAAATTACAAAATTCACAAATATTTTGATTGTTCAAAATTAAGAAATATGCACAAAAAAAAATTACAATTTGTCTTTAAGACAAAATAATTTTAATATTCGCGTGTCCATTATAATAAAATCTAGTCGAGTGAACAACATTTCCAGATTCCATGTTTGAAAAGTTTGGCTTTTATCTCCCGTTTTTTACACAATGAGAATGGAAGTTCATCCAAGACAAATTAATAAACAATAACTAACATGTAGACCGACTAACTTATATTAATGGGTAAACAAAATTTTTGCCAAATAATCAGGGTCAACTTTTAAAAACTAAAATGAATAAAATTGTTTCAATTGTTTCCATTTAATCTCATTGAATTATTGAATGTAAGTAAATAGACGTTTATTGTTCTCGCGACTCTTTTGTTTGTCCGTTAACAATTCCAACTTTTTTAACCGATTAAAAATAATTTATACTTTTTTAATAACAAAAGAAAATTTCAACTTTAAATTCACCTCATTCACTTTTATTCACCATTTAATTTCTTTTATAGTAAAATTGCCTTTTTTTTTATGCATTTTCTCATATTTTATGCGGTTTGGATATTTTGTTCATTCATCCTCGTTTCCAAAACCGAAAAACCCCTCACCCATTTCTAATTTTCAATAGTCGCAATCCTCTAACATCGATCCAAATAAAATATAAAAACGTTTTATTATCGTCTCTTCTTATTTTTTCAATAGAAATCTAAAAATGCATATAACAACAACAACAACGACGACAACAAAAACTTTACTAAACCAACGACGTGCCATGCTTATTTACACCGTCACCAGTGTCGAAAAAAATACCGCAGACACCGCATATAAAAATGACTTTTAAACGATTTTTAATAAACTACTCATGTTGTTGGACTGGGAAGTAGATCGTGGAGAAGGGTGAGTGGGGTATCAAAAAAAAAAAAAAAAGAATGTGAATAGGTTGAGTATGTTGAATATGTGAAACTATATGGTGGTTGCGGTGGAAATTGTTGAACGTTTTTTTATCAGCTTCGGAAAACACAAAAAAATCGTTGAACAACAAAAAAAAATGAAAAAAAAAATTGTTAAATTGAATTTAAAAGAGAAAAGAAGGAACATGGAAGAAAGAAAAAATATTTTTTTTTTACACATTTCCCAGTTTTTTAATGTTGGTGTTGTTGTTGTTTTTTTGTGTAAAAAAAAATTTCAGGTTATGTTTTTTTTTTTTCATATCACCAGTTGTGGCTTGAATTAAAGAATGGAATAAAACTGTTAAAACTTTTTCTGTTAGACAGTAGAATGGGACGAATGGAGTTATTAACAAAGAATTAAAAAAAAAAAGTGAAAAAAAGAGACAGAGAGAAGAGAGAGACAAAAGAGAGAAAATTTAATTTTGATGAAATAATAAGTTTGTGTATTTTACCTTATTACGTATTAAAATAAAATATAGAAAAAAAAGGGGCAAAAAGAGATTGTGGTGAAGGTTAATTTTTATGTTTTTATTTGTTGTTGTTTGTTTTGTTTTTTTTTTTTATGTATTATGTTTTATATATATGAAATTTTGTGTTGTGTAACGGACGAGACGAGTTGAATGAACGAAAACGCAACAAAAAAAAAACACAGCAGCAACAACAACAAACAACAACAACAACAACAACAACAACAACAACAACAACAACAACAACAACAACAACAACAATAATAATTAAGTACGGCCATTTTGAATACAAATTACGCATTTAATGATTTTTATTGCGTTGCATATTATACTTTATGGAAATTATTATGAATTTAAACTTTTTTTTTTTTTTATTGGTGAAAAAAAAAATTAAGAAATGCACGGTTAATTGATTATTCAAAAAATAAAATAATTCGCAACAAATCGTCACAACAAAACAACAAAAAAAACAATCGTAGAAATAAAATGGAAAAAAAGGTCATCGCATCAGAATCAAAATAAACCATGTTGAATTTTTCTTTTTTTTTTCTTTTTCAAGCTAACTTTAGTCATTTCTTACTGAAACAGATTAAAATAACTATAACTCAATAACCGAAACCATTTTATGTAAATCAAAAGAAAAAAAAATACAGCAACAACATCAAATAAAAAAAAAAGCGATAATTTTAAACGATAATTTTTGTCACCAGCAAAAAAAGAAATCCGCCAATTTGTCGCACGTTTAATGTTCAAAAATGTTAAATTATTGGAAAAAAAAAGAGAGAGAGAAAAATAAAGAAACAAAAAAAAAAAAAAGTGCCGACAGAAGAAGAAAATAAAACAGAAATAAAAAATTATGAAATTGATATTTTTTTAATAATTTCTTACTTAAAATTCAATCGAAATGTAAAAGAAAAAAAAAATGTCACCAAATATTAAATTACTTGATTTTACATTATCTTGATTCCCAACAATATTTACACACGCATACACACACACACACACACAGAGAGAGTAAATTTAGAGAGGCCAGACAAAATAATGAGCCAGACAAAGTCTTAAATATTTCGGTATATGAAACACAACATTAAATGACATTTCTCTTGAATCAAAAATCGGATTCATTAAAAGTTATAAATTATAAATTTATTGATTTGATGAAAGATTAAAAAAAAAACGTGAATACAAAAAAAAAACATTTGGAGCAAATTAACCTACGTAATGTGCGCGCTTTAAGAAATCAAACGACGAGGGCATATGAAGAGACACAATGTGTGTGTTTGGTAGGTTCGAGTGGGCAAATATATCTATTATATTTTATTTCTTAACACGAGTGTGTGACGAGTTCCTGAAATGAAACTTAACTGTTATGTCTCTTCTGTCAAATTCAATTGAATCAGAATTTTATAAATAATTTAAATTAAATTGAAGCACTTCTGACCAATTAATTTTACTTTTAAAATCAATCCTAGATTTTATTAGTAAATAAACAAACGTTGATTGTTAATTTTTATCCAACAGAGTTTAAGCTGGAGGTCATAATGCAGTTTAATGATTTGATTTATGAGGATTTCAATAATCAAGTAAGAAATTTGGTGTCTCAATTCTGGTCATATAGAATTGAAATTTCATTTGATGGAACATTTCTAAAAGAATTCAAATCTAAACCAATTATTCTTAATTTAAATTGAAATTTCATCACTTTTGTAGAAGATTCAAAATGATAATCTTAGAGAACTGCACATTAAAATTTGTTCTCTTTAAAGATGAAAATTGTATTTAGTTTTTTTTTTTTTATTAAAGATAAAAATATTTTTTCACTAATTGCGTTTTTTTTTTCATTTTGGTCAGAATGAATTTGTAATAAATAAAAATTAAATAGCATGACGATCTAAAAAAGAACGAACACAACAGAGTGACGAAGACAAAGAGGAAGAAGAAGGAAATCTTTAAGAAAACAGACAAATAAAAAGAAGCAGACACTTTTTAACAATCTCATTAAGATTTCCCCATTATACAACAAAACTAAAACCAAATAAACAAAAAAAAAAATAAAAAAACTCTTTAACTGACCGTGTCACCTACTTTTTTAATGTCATCATCACATTTATCTTTTCTCTCCTTCTTCTCTCATTATATCTCTGTCTTGTTCAACACTTACAGTGAATATTTGTTTGTGTATATTTTTTTTTCTGGTAAGTAAATATTTTATAGGGCTTACTTCTACTACTACGAACTAACAACTACTCCCAATCAACTTAACTGACATAAGAACCTCACAAACACACACACACACACACACAAAATGTCAACAAACAAAAAAGTACCGTTTTTTCTCTCATACTTGTCTTCTTCTTATTTACTTTTTTAAACAAAATTTTTAAAGACAACTTTTGTATCTCGTCATTTAAAGTAAAAAAAAGAACCCATTCATTCATTCATTGAATCAAAAAAAAAAGTTTTTAAATACCCATGAAACTTTATTCGAGTTGGGGTCACATTGCACAAAGAAAACACAAGGATTTCACACTTGATTTCCCAGGATTGCACATAATGATAAATCCCCTCGGTTTTTTTTTTAGTTGTTGATTCAATAAAAATAATTATTAAAATTTTGGAAGCAACAAAAACAACAAAAAACCAAAAAAATATTAAATGTCTACTTACAATTTCGTCAAAATTGTTCGGCTCCTTCATACCATGACGCGATCGTCTAAAACAGAAAAAAAAACAAATCAAATCAAATAATGGTAATAACATGTAATAATAATAGTTAAAGGAGGAAATGGTAGAGGGGAAAGGAAGAAAAAAAAGTGTAATCTCAGACCACCTAAATTGTTGACGTCTGTGTCGGCGTGTCAGGTCACGCGGTAAATACAAAAAAAAAAAAAGAAAAAAAGTTCATTCAAAAACCTCAACAACTAATTATTATCCCAAAAATTAAATTACAAAAAAAAAAACCTAAAATTTTAAAAAGATAAAATTATACAAAACAAGCAACAAAATTTTGGTCATTTAACTAAAATTTCAAAAAAAAACATAAATAAAAAAGGCAACAAAAAAAGAATACAACAACAACGAAAAAAAAACCATAAAATTAAAAAAATAACAAAATTACAAAACATTAAAAACTTTTACGTAATTTTTATATTTTTTTTTGTTTTAAAAATGTTTCAATCCTAAAGAGGAGTTTAATGAACGAATAACTTTAATAGGTTTGTAGATTTAAAATTTATGAGGCCGGATCATATATGACGTCACATTTTTTGACAATGAGAAGATTGGATGATACAATCAAAAAATAAAAAGTCATTTAATTTATTCATTGTCGAGAACAATTTCACATTTGACATTTTAAAATTTAATATTTATAAAGGACGGAAGAAGGGACGAATATTTTATTAGTTATTTTATATGAATGAATGAAATTCCATCAGTGACCAGAATCTCTTCAAACTAATTACCTAAAAAATATATAAATAATTTCCCTTTGGAATATTTCGAACATTTTCAGTTTGTACTTAGGCTAAATATTGAAACAAAATTTAATACAAAACTAGAACGTATATCAGGATTATGATTTTGTAAGACAAATTATGTTAGCTTCTCATAGTGCATATAAAAAGTCTCCGGAAAGCCAAAAAACGAAACAGTTCCTCCTAAGACGGCCCAAATTATCCAATTCTTTTATACTTACTAAATTCTTCTTACTCTTATTCTTTTATTCATAACCTAAAAATCTAAAGAATTAAGTAAAGTCACCTTTTCTTTTATACCTATGCATACATGTGAGAAAAATCCATTGAAATTTTTCAAATAACAGAACAATAAAAAAAAAAATTGTTGTCCAATCAAAATTGTAAAGAGATGGAAATATTGTGGATACGCGATGATTATAAAGCGCGCAAAATATTATTAAGTATTTATATGATGTTCTCTTGTCTAAAAGAAAAAGGTATATGTGTTAAAGGGGGGGATGAGCGGTAGGAGGTGAGAAGAGGATGAACACACAGTAAAAATAATTTGCATACTAATAAAATTACGTCAAAAATAATATAATAAAAAATAAAAAAAAAAAAGAATACATAACATTTTGGTTGAGAAGCAACCAAACCAACAAAGTGACCTCCATTATTATTCTTGATTTGAACAAACAAAACAAAAACAGAAGAAAAAAATTGTGTAGAGATTTTTGTTTTTTTTTGTTGTTTTTTTGCATTTTAAATGGAAACAAAATATTTCAATTGATTTGTTGTGAATTTTTTTTTTTATGATTTTCTTCAAGCGAAGCATTTTATAAAACCGAAAAACAAGAGACAACAAAATACAAATGTTATGGCTGCCATGGGAACCACCTGAAAAAACAAAAAAACTTAATTTTTAAACTGAATTCATATTTTTCTGTTACTTTGGTTTTTCTTCTTTAAAAAAAGGCTTTCAATTTTAATTTTTTCGAATGATTTTTATAATTTGTTGTTGTTGTTGTTGTTGTTGTTGTTGTTGGGTTGGTTGGGAAGTCTCTTAATAGGGTCTTTATTTCTTTATAATTATACGCTTCTCATTTTTGAAAGGAAATTATCTTCTATTATTTTTTAATAAAAAAATTCAAACGGAAAAATTATTATATAATTTTTAATCTTAATCGTCAAATTTCAAATAATTTATTTCTTTTCTTGTTTTTCGTCTTTTTTTCCTTCTTCTTCTTCTTCTTCTTATATAAAAAGATATTTAATACAAATTATTATTATTATTATTATTATTATTGTTGTTGTTGCAGTTGTTATTGTTGCTGTTAATGCTTCAGTTTCTTTTCTTTCATTTCTTCTTTTTTTTCTTTTTTTTCTTCTTCTTATTCACTCATATTCTTCAGTTTTCTACAAAATTTAAAATCTTGTTTTTGTATTTTTCTACTGTATTTTTTTTTTTTTTCATTTTATTTTTATTAAAGAAAGATGGACGGAAGAAGAAACAGAGCAACATTTTTTTGGTGAGAGAATTTCTTCTTTCAACTTTTTCTTTTCATTTTTCTTCCAATTCTTCAATTTCTTCTTTCATTTTTTTTTTTTTTTGTTAATGTGTGTCTGTGAGTAGGCATAATGAACATACCTTTACTTACTTTACTTTATTTGGATGAATTTACAGTTAAAAAAAAAATTCAGAAGAAGAATTAAAAAGAATGAGAAAGAAAAAAAAAATTATGTTTCCATTCATAAGAAATTCTTCTCTTGAAGAAACATCAAAAAATTAACATTTTTTTCTTTGAATTCACACACACGCACACATACGCATATATTTGTCAAAATACAATTCTTACCTATAGATTGAATATTCAAAGACAAACCATTTTTTAATATCAGTACAGGCCAAAGATTTATTCGGTCACCGAAATTTTTGATGGCGCCAATTAAAATAACGACAGCTGGGAATGCTGAAGTCACCTATAACAGGGGTTTTTTGTTCATGCCACAACTTCTCATTACAACCCTCTAGTACGGTGTGACCTTGGCACTTTAAGAATCATCAATAGACCAAACCACATCACATGAAAAATATCTTTTTGAAAGGCAAACAAGTAAACGGAAATTAATCAATCAAAAAAAAATGTAATCATGAATTTTTACAGGCATTTGATTCTTCTTACAAGTATTGTAAGTTTCACCAATAAATCACAATTCCACTTGATTTCATTGATACGAAATCAGTTCAAGTATGGTTCTGTGTGCGCTCATTTATTATAAATTTGATAAGAAATAAAAAGAATAATCCCTGACATTTTGATGTTAAAACGGACGACACATTATAAAGTAAGTAATTATCTTAATTATAGTTAATTACACTGAAGTGAAAGTAACACCAAACATAATCCAGTAACCATATACACTTACACATAATTAGGTAAGTATTTACTTAGGTATTATTTGTATTAGTAAATTTTGTAATTCAAAAGTAATTAAGTTCATCTTGTATCAAGTGAAATTTTTTTGATTCAATAGAAAAAAAAAAGAACATAAGAAAAACATAAGGTCAATTACTTAATAAATACAACAGAGTCAATAAAAAACCTACACAAATACACAAAAAATTAATAAAAAATAAAAATATTATTAACTGGCCTGTCTTAGAATAATTATTCGTTAAGATCAAGAACAATAACAACAACAAATAAACCCATATATAACGAACCCACTAAAAATATAAACTAGAATATAAAAAAAAGGCCTTGTCGTCTCACCTCACCTGTGACATTGCGTCAAGATTTTTATGTTTTTTTTTTTCTCTTTCTTCGTTTTTCTTTTTGTTTTAATTTAATTTGACTTTTTGATAAAAACCAAAAAATAGAATGGGACAACATTTATTGTACGTATCCTTATGGCGTTTACGTCTCCTTATGGCGAATAATTTCAAAGTAGAGTAAAAGCATCTTACAATTGTTAAGTTTGAAAAAAAAAACAATTGTTTTCCGAATTCTGTTTAGAGCATGAAATTCTCTATTAAAGTTTAAAGAGAAATAATTATAGAAAAGATTTTAAGATCTCAAACAACAACAATATATCCCAAAGGGCTTTAAACTGAAAAAGATAAAAAGGTAAATATTTTAAATTGAAAAAAGAGAAATCTAAATTAAAATTTCCATTAATTTATAATTTTAAATGATTTGGTTTCAGTAATTTACGCAACATGTAAACGAAATACGATCTTTTATTATTAATGAGCGTCATCATCATCATCATCATTATCATCATCGTCATCTTCATCATCATTATTCCAATCAAATATTTCAACAACCGCGCATTTGTTTCCTGTATGGTGTTTGTTTTAAATGCATTCAAAGATGATGAGCTTCTTGCTTCAAATCAAAATATTAATTATTTATTATAGAATAGATCAAAAGATTGGGATCTCACTGTCTTGCTCTTGCACTCTTTCCCTCCATCAATTTCTCGCTCACACGTTCCATATTGAATTTATAACAAATTACTGGGAAAAACAAATCATTTGCTTTTTGTTTGTTGTTTTAGTTTTTTTGATTTAATTAATTTAGAAAAGAAAATGTAACCGGAAGAACGTGATAAAGTTGAAGGTAGGCGTAAAAAGAGCGGACGAAAAAATTATTGATTCACTTCCATGAACATTTTGTGATACAATTTTGAATTTTTAAATTTATAAATTTTGATCAGAAAATATAATTAAAAGGAACACCTGTCCAAACTGACCAGTAATCATTTTATATTGAATCAATAGCATTAAATTTCTTGTTCAATCAAAACCACTGGTCTGCATAGACATTTTTTACTTTGCTTAAGAACAAAAGTTTAAGGATGTTATTGTTGATTTTTCTGTTCTTCTTTTGGATTTTTATTTCTACGGATTTTTTGTTTCTTTTTTTTTTTTTTTTGTTCTTTTTTTATTGTATGAGGATTTCCGGAGATTGTTAAAGCTGTCAAAAGTATAGAGTATAGAATATTCAACGACTGTAAGAAGTCAGTAATAGACAAATTTATTGTTCAATTATTAAAGAAAGAATTATTTTTTGAATCCGGGATCGAACAAAGTCAAATGAAAAATCTATACAATAACAAAAAAAAAAGATTCAATTATATGATCGAACTGCAGACTCTTGAACAGTCTGGCAACACTTGAGATTTTTTCATTTAACTATTGTCGATGATCAAAGAGTGAAATATAAAAGGAGAAACAACTGAAGTTCACTTTACATTTGCAAAGTAACAACAAAAAGTTCACTTGTTCTATTTACTTCAAATCTCATTCATCGACTCCACAAATTATTCCCCGTTATTCCTCTAGGTACAATCATTTGTCAATATCTCAATGAACTAGATGAAGATGATTTATTCAATTCCTTTCTTCGTAATTCTGATTAGTTCAATGCCGATTGATAATAATAGAAAATATTCATCTGTTGATTTTAATTTGATTTTCAATAATTTCAGTTTGATTTCAATGATTTCAATTGTCTTTGTTCATGATTTCAACGAGAGGTTACCTCATGTAACACTCTCCGTATAATCGTAGTTTTGATTGTTTCCTTTTTTTTACGTTCAGAATGAAATTCACTCCGTTTTATTATATGATGGGATTATTGAATTTTCCATAAATATATGAATGTGTGTGTGTGTGTGTGCGTAGGATACGATTTATTGAAAAAAAGTTATAAAACATATACAAACAATCAAATAATTCATATCGGGGAAAAAAAATGATGAACTGCTTCTTATTCTGCTTTATTTAATAATTCATTTTTTGATACAAATCCGCTTTTTTTCTTCTTATTCTTCCTCTTGTGTCTTGTGTCTTGTTTTTCTTCCATACTTTTTTTCTGTTTCGAGTTTTTCTTCTTTTTTTTTTTGATTTCGAAGTTCAGAATAAAATATACTGATGTAGTTATAGAATGGATAGAATTGTTTTGTGTTCTTATTTGGTATTTCTTTTAAGGATTTTTTTTTTTTGAAAAAAAAAAAGTTTCTTCAAAACAAATTGGCACAATAATAAAAAATACACAACAGGAAAAAAAAGAAGAATGAGAAGAAAACAAAAATTGTTGTTAAAACAATTCGCTAAATAAATGTAAGAAAAATACTGTTGTTGTTGTTGTTGTTGATGATGATGCTGTGCGGTCCATCATTCTTTATTCTGTACTTATTCATCTTCTTTTTTTTTTGTATTCCTCTTCTTCTACTTTTTTTTTATTCCTGTGTTGTTTTTGTTGTTTTTGTTCTGTTGTTTCTTGTTTTTGTTGTTGTTGCTGCTTTTTTTTTTTGTTTTTCAAAAATTCCATACCTCAAGGTCTCTTGAGTTGGTGTAATTGTCGAATCGTTTTGTTGTTCTTCTTCTTCTTTTTCTTCTCTTTCGTCGTCTTCTTCTTCTTCTTTTATTTGTTCTTTAGTTTTAGAATTTAGTTGTGTGTCTTAAAACTGACTAAACAAGAATCTTATAAGAATATTTTAGAAAAATTAGAACAATGGAATCAAATATATGTTTAAGGGGGGTTAGAGAGGGTAGAGAAATATCAACAAATTATACACACACAATAACAATATTCCATATTAGAGAAACATTGTTTTGTTTATTATGTTGTTGTTGTTGTAGAATCTCACTCAATGTGCATCTGACAATTAAAAATACTTTTCCAACTTTTTTTTTCTGTGTTCCAAATAATAACAGAGAAAAATCCAATCAAAATATTTTCTCAAGATTTTTGTCATTGAGAGAAGAAATCAGTATTTTTTGCCTTGTTCCTTCTTTTTATGTTGTTGGTTGTCAAGCGACGAATGAACAAGAAAAAAACAACAAAACAAGTGAATAAATCAAAACGCACCTTTTTTTTTTGATGATTTTCTATAAACTACAAAAAAAAAAATCTCATCAAAATATCATCTCAAGGTCATCTTCTTCTAACTAGCATGATCTTCTTCTTGTTCTTCTTTTTAGACAATCTATCTTCCCTGGACCTCTTCAAAAACTGAATTCCAAATTTTCTCTTCTTCTAATTTATTTCTTTTTTTACAATAACAAAAAAAAAACGTAAATTAATAACAAAAAAAAAAACGTCCAGTCAAATTCGTCACAATTTATGATTTGTGTTGATTTTGGATTTTTGGTAAGGATGACGTCATCACCTCATTAAATTAATTATTTCATTTTCTTACGTTATAATTAAGTAATATCTACATTTGTATAATTCATAAAGAGAAGTGAAAGGGAAATATAATTATATTGTTGTTGCTGTTGTTATTATTGTTACTTTTGTTATTGTTGTATTTTTAGTTGTTTTTTTTTTTGAAGCAAAATTAATAAGTTTTTCCCAACTTTAGTTAAAACCTGTTTAACCTTTTCTAATTGGACCAACTCATTGAATATTTTGTAATATTCTTTTTTTCATGTAAACTAAATTGGCTGATTCTAAAATTAAAAATCAATGGTCCAATTAGACAAGTTGAGTATTAAATTTCTAGCAGGAGCCACGCGTAATTCTGATTTTTTTCTCTTCTCAGTTTATTTTTTTTTTCAATAAAAAAAAAATACAAGAGAGAAAAAACAATTTTGTTGGCATTTTTTTTTTTTCTTTAATTCAAGGTTATTGAATGTCTTGAAGACTATGAAGATAAATTATTTATAAGATTGAACTCTCTTAGTTGTTTTTGCTGTTGTTGTTGTTGTTTTTATTATATATTTGTTGTTATTGTTGTTGTTACTTTCAATACTCGTTTGTTTCTTTTATACTTTAAATTTAAAATAGAATTGGGAAGTTTTTCTGGTTTATTGAATTGGAAGTTACCTTTTTTTTTTTATTTATTTATTATTTCTTCATTCATTATTTATGCGTAATTTTAAAGTGAATAATATTGTCTCTCTCTCTCTCTTGACACTGTCTCTCTTTCTGTTTATGACTAAGTGTTTATGTATATGAATATGTCTGAGTGTGTCTAGTGTGTACTGAACTTTCTAAAATTAAATCTAAAGTCTCTCTAAAAAAAAAACAAAAACTGATTCATTTTGTTTTCTTATTAAGAACAAATGTAATTAATTAATTTTCTTACGGGTTCATTTAATTTTTGAAAAGAAATTAAATAACGTAAAAGTCACGTTAGGTGTATGTTGTAAGAAAAATTATCTATTGATTTAAAAATTATCTGTTGGTTTGGTTATAAATAATAATGCGTTTAAATTTTTCGTTTTCATAAACAACAATTATTAGTATAAATCGTCTGTCGGTATTTTTTGTATAATTAAACAAAATCAAATTTAATGTTTCCCTTTAAAAACAAATCCTTTAATTACGTTGAATTATTAAATTATTTAATAAAAATTATTACCACGTAAAAAAGGAATCATTTTAGCTACAAAATTACCCGATAAATAAATTAATTTCTAGCCAACTTCATATATCGGATACAAATAGAATAAAATCATAATTTTATTCTTTCTTAAAAGTTCTTTTATTTTCTTTCAATTTTATTAAACATTAATAATTTAACGTTACGTTTCATCTCTTTTAAATGACGTTATATCATTCTTTTAAATTCTCACTTTAATTGAAAATTGCAGTAAAAAAAGAAAGAAAAGAAAAAAAAAAAAAAAAAAAAAATTTCAATGAAAAAATTCTTTCGTTCTTAATTCAACGAATTTCCGGGATATCCTTTCTTTAAATTCAGGATTTTCGAAAAAAATAAACAACAACAACAATAACAACAAAATCAACAACACCAACAATAACAATAACAACAACAACAATAAACAAAAGTCAAAAACAAAAACAAAAAATCGTAGAGAATCGTATTAAAAATTTAAATTTGAATAAAGAAGAAAACAACAACAACAGCAACAACAACAAAAAATAAAGATCACAAGATCCAGTTATTTTTTTTTTCTTTTTGTATTTTTATTTTCAGCTTAATTTTTTATTGAACCCAAATCCAAATTCATAATATTTTGTTTTTGTTAATAAACCAAAAGACAACAAAATGAAGATTTATCTTTTAAAAAGTTTTTTAAAAACAAAAAAAAAAAATTAAAGCAAAATAAATCGGAAATTTGAGACGACGACAAGCTACATTTTTTTTTTTTTTTATTGAATTTCTTAAAATAAAAAAACTTGAATAAGTTCACTTTAAAGGTAATTTTATTGATTGATTTGATATAGCAAAAAATTTAATTTCGGAATAAGAACAAATATAAGTACGTAATAAAAAAGTAAACTAAACACCAACAAAAAAAAAACAACAACAACAATAAATAAATAAATAAAATAAGAATCTCGGCATAATGAATCAAAAGGAAGATCAAATTACTCTGTCCTGAAAACATTTCAAATTTATCTTTTATCATTTTTTTTTTCTCATTTTGTCCATAAAATAATAAATTCAAGGAATTAACGATGGAATGAGGATTAGAGAATATGAAAAAGAAGGGGAGAAAGAGAGAGAGAGAGTGAGAGAGAATAAAATTATATTAAATGTCACACAAAATGTCAACAAAATTTAATAAAATATTAATTTTGTTATTTTAATCTTTCCATCAACGATTAATATTAAAAGTTAAGTACAAAAATGTGAGTGAAGATTGTGAGAATGAAATTCACCAATACCGAGTCCACGAGTCCATTTTTAATAGTTAAAATGATGACACAATTGCACAAAATATTATCATGAATCTCAGAAAATTCAAACCAAATTCTTAAAATGAATTGCGCAAAAAGATTCTCTTCAATTAACTCTGTCCCAATTATTGTTATCCCATCTAACACAAACAATGATCAATGGTGTAGTTTACTTCTTCAAATATTAGACACTTTTCTTAGTTTAGTTTAGTTTTATGGTTTCCAATCGATACCCAATTTTGGTTTTATTTGTTTATTTAAGAAAATAAATTTACATTTTTTTTAAAAAGAATTTTTATTTTTTCTTTGACTGAAAAAAACAACGGGAAATTTTTCTTTTGTAATTTTTGCCTTAGAACAGTTTCAAGTTCACTTTTGAGAGACGGACACATAATTTGCAATAATAATAATAACAAAAGACAAAAATTTAATAAACTACAAAATTAGCCTTTATAGGCCGGTTTCACAAAAGATTTAAGTAGCTGTTAAATAATTGATTCTGAAACAAAATTTATGGGAAGTTGAATAACAACAAAGAAAAAACTTATTTCTTTCTCACGCACACAATTTTGTGTTTCTTCTTCCTTCTATATTCAGTTCGATTAAATACGGTGAATTTGTATGCGAAATTCACGACATTTCATTTAAATCTAACATTTACTCTTTAAAATGTCCTCCTCCCCTATTTCGATCAGTTTCAAACAAAAAAAATTTTAATAAATAAAATCGAAAAGTGTGACGTGTCTTATGCTCTGTGACCTCAACAACAACAGTGACCAATCAAATATATTTTTCTACAAAACAAATAAAATTATTAATTTATAAAAACGAAAAAACAAATCTCGATTCAAAATGTTATCAAAAGAAGTCAAAGAAGAAACAGAAAATAAAAGGCGACACGACGAGGTCAATAATTCAATATATTTAATTAAATAAAAAGAAGATTTTCAAACCAGCGTTTTACCTTTATAAAATGTCAAATAGAATTTCCGGTTTTTCCTCCTCTCTTTCTCACTTTTTTTCTGTTTTTTCTTTTCTTTTCTTTTCTCTCGTCTAATTTTTATTTTAAAAACAAAAAAATTTACCAAACACAAAACATTCCAATACCAAAAAAATGAGTGTGGGCGAACATTCTTTCAACCAAAGATGTTTGTTTCTCTCTTTTCTTCTTTTCTTTAATTTTGTTTTTGTGTTTGGATCACGAGAATCTGAAAGGAAAGGTTCAAGAACAATACTGTAAAAATACCACGAAAGAAAGAGTGACATAGCTATAGACATAGATATAGACAGAGAGAGAGAGAGACAAAGAGACAGAGAAAGAAAAAGGTGTGTTGAATAAATTTATACAAAAAAAAATCTAAAATCAAATTTGCCGGTAAGTTACATTACGATCAAAGATATTTTCAATATAAGGAATAGTAAAACTAAGATTGCCCTATACTTTTTGAAGATCTTTCCGAAAGTTTTACTGGCTAACTAAACATCTCAGTCAACTCAATTTTTTTAATAATTTTTTCAATACCTCTGGCGATCTCTGGACGTGTACAAATTAATAAAATGGAAACTAATGAAATGAAATGTTAAAATTTTAAATTTATTACCTAAAATTAATTAAAAATAATTTTAAGTAATGTACTTATAATCTTTATTCCATGAATTTTAATTCGGAAAAATTATAAACCAATAAATATCTGGTGCGAAGTATTCGAAATAGACAAGTATCTAGTTATGTCTCAGCGTTAGGATGCAATCGAATTCTGTTTTAATGTTTGACCAATCATTTAAATAATAGAAATTTAGATGGTCAATACGTCAGCGTAGATTCTAACATCGTATCTATAAACATGAACGAACAAGATAAAACATGTTTAAGATCCTAAGAGAACCTGTTGTGACTTTTGTACAAATCAAAGAGAAATATTTGCCAAAAACTGTAAAAGTTGCTTTTTTTTCAGCATAGGTGAAAAGCGCAAGCGGTTCTGGTACAATTATGTTCAGTGATCTTAGAATTATATTTAAAAAATCATTTTGATTTCTTAATAATTTAAGTTAAGAAAAAAAAAATTGTCAGAAAGAAAATCAACTCGTATTTTGGATTGACAGAGGAGATCCCAATTACCAACAATCAGTCGTGTTTTACAATTTTTCAGAAACAAAAAAAAAAAAGTCCAAATGTAAAATAAAAACAACAACAAAAAAACCAACGACGGTAAAGACATAAGGAAATTCACCAGAACCCAGACAGGTCACACACACACAAAGAATATAATTCGACATTATAAAATACAATAAAAAAATTCTACAAACAACAACAACAAGAAAAAATGGTAAAGTATAAAATTATGTTCTCTCATTTGAAAACCGATTAAATTGTCACACGAACACCCTTGGAACAACCAATTACAAGAGCGCCAACACACACACACGAATCAGAATTTAAAAAAAAAAACAACGAAAAAAGCGAACAAAAACCAATAATTTAACAAAAACACAAAAAAAATATGCGCTTTCGTTGTTGTTGTTGTTTCTGTTGTTTTCTTTATAATTTTCCTTTAATTTAAAAGTCAGTCATTGTTTTCATGTTCCCAATTTTTCTCGTTTTCATTTTCGTGCCTTAAACAATTAAATTTTATATTTTATTAAAGGTAGGTACTGGTATTGGTATTTCTATACTTACTTTTTATACTTTTTAGCTTTATTATAATTTTCAATAGTTTCTTTTAACCCTTTCAGATTTTTCGCTTTTCTTTTTGTGTTCCACGCAATGGTAAAGTGAAAACAAGTCCCATTCTCAATCAATAGAGTCGTGGATTTAAAATGTTATCAAAAATGATTTGGATGTTATTAGGTGAGGCAATCTTAAACGAGCTTAGCAGTTTGAGACAAGACACGTTAATAAATTTAAATATCAAATCGGGGTGGATAACCACTAAAAAATGTCACCCCACTCGTTGCACATTTTATGATTTTAATAATTTCCATTTTGATTTCAAATTGCCTGCCCAATAATTACACATAGTGGTTACGCCCTCAATTAAATCAAATCAAACTTGTATGTAACATGCGGTAACATGTGAATTGTAATAAATTTTGATGTCAATGTGTAATCTAGTGTAATCCATAGAATGAAATTTTTGTCAGTAAGTAGTTCACCCTTCATCGAAAACTCAATTATATATCACAATAATCCTTTTAGAGTGTTCCATAAATAATAATAATCGTCATTGACACGCTTATTATACATGTGCCTAGGAGTCCTAGGAGCTCCAGTGCTCAGGGCAAAAACAACAATCTAATTATTATAATTTTATTAAAATTATAGACATACATCGAAGAATTATCATGCAAATCATGCAGAACCTTTGTAAAATCTGCAATTAATGGGTGGTGATTTTACATAATCCCTTGCATATTTGACACAATGTACATCCTCCGAAAATCGCCGAGAACTCAATTAAATTTCATTTTTACACTAAAATAAATTAGAAAAGCGTCGACAAAAACGTTCTCTACTAATAAACATAAATATTTTCAGGTCAAGAGAATTAAAAACGATTTAATATTTTTGCAACAAAGAAAAAAATTAATTATTTATGAAATGTACAAATATTGTGTCCATTATAATGTATAATATACTTATTTGAAAGGGTTAAGTAATTACTTTATTTATTTATTTATATTGTTGTACTTAAAAAACTTATGTAATAAAAGTGGAAATACACAGACAGACAAGAGGCAGAGGGCACAGACAATGTTTCATTGCATGTTCAATTTGAATTGTATTGCAAAGCAATTTAAAAAAATAAACAGCAACAACAACAACAACAATAGTAACAACAATAAAACTGCAACACTTTAATAATGTCAGAGAGAATTATAGGAGACAGATCAAAATCGAAATAAACGATGGATGGCCAAACATTAATTGGCCATTTTTTTCTTTTTTTTTTGTTGTGTTTTTTTTTTTATTCTCTTCTTTTGTTTTTGTTGTTGTTCCATTTTACAGATCACTGATTTGTTTAATGACAATTTTTATTGTTGTTTCTCATTGTTGCAAAGTTTTTTTTTTTGAAAATTGAAACAAAATAATCCTGCAAACATATTCATTTTAATCTGTTTCATTTTTTATTTAAAAAAAAAAAAATTATTATATGGTAACCCTAATTTTTTTTTTTTTGTTTTTCACTATAAAATATTCAATCAATTTATTTTTTTACATGATTCTGATCACAAGATCATTTGTTGTTGTCGTTCTCTTTGTTTATTAATAAAATGTTTAAAAGTTTAAATCAAAAACGATCAAAAGGGTAGAGACGACCAAAGGAAACGATTTTTTCAATTTTTCAAATAAAATCTTAGGAAAAATTTCAACTCTTTAGGAGTTTAGAAATTCAAATTCATAAGATTTTTAAATTTAAAAGATAAATTCAATCTGCAATTAAACCTGTTGCATTGGACCAACAATTTATTTGTTCCCATACCTTCAGTTTTAAATTGTAAATTGGTCCATTACCTTAAGTTCTTAGATTCTAAATCTAAACCTTTCACAAATTGATTAATGTGCTGTCCAATTCAAGAGGTGAAATTAAGAAATAGAATTCAGTATATGGTTCCTTAGTTATTTATAATGAAGAAAAAAGAAGAAGAAACAATGATAGGAAGTTTTAATTTAAATAATTCAAACAATTTAATTAATTGGTTAGGTATTGCCAGATGTCTCCATATACAAAATGTATTAATGGTAAGAAAAAAAAGGAATAAAAGTGCAGTACAACAATTCTCAGTTATTTCAGCTTTTGGCCAAAATTAAAATCGATACTCTATTCTTGTTGTTCTTGTTTGTTATTGTTGTACTTATATAATTTTGACCAAAAACAAATAACTTTTGAAGAGTCATGTGACCTAAAAATAAGGTGAAGAAAATTTCTTGTTATTGTTGTTGTTGTTGTTGACCACAAACATATCTTTTGGACGTCTAAATACAAACACAAAAAAAAAGAAAGATAAAAAAAAAATTTAAGGTAAGTATGAAATGGGTCTCTTGTAGTCTTATCATAACAGAGTCGTATTTAGATAATCGAAAAAATGTCAAGATGACTTTGTGTTAAGGAACAAGATGGTTAACGTTCCATTTTCATCTCTGTTCCATCCCTTTGGTGAAAATAAAATTAAGGAGTCGAGAACAGATAGTGGAAGGAAAACAAAATGTGTTTTAAATTTGAATTTCTTTTTCTTTAACCCGAAAAACGGAAAGGAAAAATTCCTCATGTAAAGTAATTTTTGTGTATATGGAAACGTCCTTGGCCATTTTTTTTTTTTGTATTATTTGTTATTTCGGTTTGCCTCCTAAAATTCCTACATAATATATCAAAAAGTAAACGAAGGAAAAACATACTTACACACATATACACACATACTCAGAGACACATAAAAATGTCATCCCATTTAAGATAAGAAACAAGCCAACAAAAATAAGCAAAAAAAATAAAAAATAAATAAAACAGTGAAGGAAAAAAAAAGAAGAAGAACTAAAATACACAAAACTATTTATTCTACACGAGGATGATAAGAAATATTTGCACAATAAAAAGAGAGAGAGAGAGAGAGAGAGTGAGAGAGAGACAAGAATAAAAACACAAAATTCAATTGAAATCCACAAAAAGAAAAAATCCATCACGATTAAATCGACGCTTTGTATTTCCAAAGAAATTCAAAGAATTAAAAAGAGAAGAAGAAGAAGAAAAAAAACGTAATAAAAATGCATTCAATCGTTCATTTCATGATAAAAAGAGAAAAATAAAAAATGATTATAAATAAGGAAAAAAGAAAAAGAGAAGAATCAGAAGATGAAGTCAAAAGAGTAGAGTGTATTGGAACAAGAACAAGAAGGGAAAAAAATGCAAATTTTTCAAATTCTAACGGATTTTTTTTTCTGTTTTATTTTTATTTTTTCTCTCTCTCTCTCTGTCTCTCTCTGTCTCTCTCTTTGTCTAAACCTAGCATTCTTTTCTTTTCTTGTTTTTGTTGTTTTTATACAAAAGCTCGATGAAATTCACATTCATTTGTTGTTGTTGTTGTTTTTTTTTTAAATTAGAACAGAATAAATATATAGAAAATGAAAAAGAGAAGAATTTCGATAAAAAGATATATACAGAGAGAGAGAGAGAGACACAAATATAAACAAAACGGTAGAATGAGAGATCAGAGACAAATTATAGGTGTATTGGTAGAAGAAGAAATAAAAAATATTTTCCTCTGCAGCATTTTTTTTTTTTTGTGGTCTTACTGATTTTTGTCATTCAACTATTTTTTTGTGTTCATTCAAAATACAAAAATCAAAAATGGTTTTATTTTTTTACTCTTAAAATTCTTAAAAAAAAAATGAATTATTCCAAATTCAAATATTTTGATTGTCCAGTTTCCCCTATTGGGGACTTAACTAACTAACTATTATTAAACAATATTTACAATCTTCTTAAATATCACTTTTTCTGTTAGTCTTATCTTTATCTTTATTTTTTTTTTCATTTTTTAATACTTAGTGAAGTTAAAAGATTAAAATTCCTTTATAAGAGGAAAAAGATTAATAAAAGATTTGGCACAAATGAATGAAAGAAAGACGACGAAGGAGGTCAATTATTCTTTCTTTCTTTCTTTCTTTTTTTTTCTTTACCCAAAAAATGAAATTCTCCTCCGATGATACAGACTAACGTAATATTTAAGATTCAAAATCATTTGATTAAAAGATAATTTCACACATAAAAAGTGAGGTGCTTCTTTTTATTAGGTTTAAAATTATGAAACAAAAATTTAAGAAATTTTTAAATCTAAAACTCGTCAACGTCATCTTTGGGTACAGGGAAAATTTTATGAATTTAATTTTGGTTTTTTTACTTAATTTACCTGTCTTTATTTGGTATTTATTGCAATAAATCAGCTTCTATATCCAAAACACTCTAGGTAATATTTAATAATAAAAAAAATTTCTTTTATTTTTATTTCAATTTCAGTAAAAAAAAAAATAATTAAAATTTAAACAAAAAAAAAAATCAACTTTTGCTAAAAGAAAATTTTTTGACAATTTTTCTCATTCAATTTGCCTGATTCTAATTAACTTTTCTAATAAATTTCTTTTTAAAAATCACAATTTTTAATTGTATTGAATTTAGGTATAAATTTTTTTGGTGGTGAAAAAAAAAAAATGGAAACCACAAAAACCACTTTTAATAACACATGTACACACACACACACACACACTTACACAAATAATAGAATTTCACTTGATTTTGATTAGAAAAAGAACAAAATTTGAAAATTACACACGCCGCAAAAAATACAAAAAAATTCACAAAATTTTTATTTTTTTTTTTAATTTAAAATTTTTAATAATAATTTAATTAGAAATTAATTTAAACACAAATGGAAAGAGTGAAAGAGAAAGACAATAATTCACAAATAAAAACACAAAATATTCTCAGGTAAATAGAAAAAAAAGAAAAAAAAAACTGGCACCACCGTCGATTATTTTTTGCGTTTTTTTTTTTTTTTTGTTTTTGATTCCTCTGTGGAAAAAAACAATTTATTTTTTTTTTCTTTTAGTTTAAAATCAAACAATACGAGAGAAAAATCGATGACGTTTACGAGAAAAAAATTAATAATTTAATTTAATTAATTTTACACAGAAATACATTTTTTTTTCTAGTACAGAAAAAGATGATTTTTAATGCGTTTAAAAGACCGTTACAAATAAAAAAAATACACTAAAATGAATTTTTTTTTGTTTTGTGTTCGAAAAATAAAAACAAAATAAAACAACAACAAAATAAAAAAAATGTTTGACTTAACTTGAGCAACGCGTTTTATTTACTACTCTTTCTTGCGCATGTCAGCCATATTTTTTTTTGTCTTTCTCTGTATTTGTGTATATGTGTGTTTTTTTTTTCCAGTTAATATTATAGTGGTTGAGAGTGGGGGAAATACAGTCACATCAGAGTCAAACTTTTATTAGTTGGATTTCTCATTTTTAATTTTCATCAATTTTTTTTTGTTCAATGTAAAAATTTAAATTATTTTCTAAATTTATTTTTGAAGAATTATTTTGATTCTTAAGAGAAAAAAATCAGAAAATCCATCCCTGGTTACTCACCTGTATTTCACGATTGATATTCGTAATCGTCACTAAACAGGTTTTTTTAAGGAATTTGGCTATTCTTCGTTAACCTGTACAATTCGGAAAAAAATAAATAATACACAAATAACCAAAAATACCAACAATAACAACAAAAAATAAAAGAATTTTTATTTGAAAACAGAAAGAACTTTTTTTTTTTAATAGTATTTTTCGTATTGAGAAAATTGACCGAATTTTAGGACGCTCTTAATTTTTTTTTATGTTTTATTTTTATTGAAAAACCAATATTTCCGGACACAATTGAATTCCTTTCATATCCGGTGATTAGATTTAATTCTGGAGCAAAAAAAAATGGATTACTAAATTAGTGTTGCCAAAAGCATAGAATAAAAGTAAACTGTCAAAAATTAAATTTCGCCATTTTTGTTAATTATTTTAATTATTTCATTAAAACAGAAATATCAACAACTTTTTTATATTTTTCTTGTGTTGTTCTTATTTTGTTTTTTTTTTTATTTTTATTATTACCTCTAAAATACCTACTTAAATGTTTCTTACACATACATACATAGTCAAAGTGTGTGTATTTGTGTTCTTATTTTCTGTATTTCTATTACAGGTAGGTATATTTTAGTTAAAACTAAATTTATTTAAAATTAAATATCATATGTGACCTCATTTTATATGTAAACATTATAAAAATTGAGTTGAGATAATAATTTTATCTGTGTTAATGTAGGTACAACTATTCTAATGTATTATGATGTCTAAGAAAAATACATTTTGACATACATTTAAATATATACAATTAAAAATACATCGGTACATTTGAAAAGAATAGAAAATATTATTAAATAATAATTCCCGCGCATTTATAATGAATGAGTTAGAGAAAAAGAATAACAATGAAATAAAGTTAATAAATTTTTAATCAAATTAAAAAAAAAAAAATATCTAATTAAATTATTGTACGATCAAAAAATTTATATAAAATTACTTAAAATTTTAATTCGTTTTTCAAAATTAAATCAGAAAAGATTTTTTTTTTTTAAATTTTCAATAATTTTTTCAATATTTAGCGAAGATTTTAATATTTAGGTTTTTGTCTTGACTAAATATTTGTAGCAACCATGAAATTTTTTAAAACAAGTTAAAAAAAAAATTCAAATATTTTATGCAGTCAAAAATAAATAAACAAACAAAGCGCACGTTTTTTGTTAGTTCCTAAATAATTTATAATAAAATATGATAAAAACAAATAATATAGATGAAGAAAGATTAATTGTTTTACGTAAAAAAATTGAGAATTATATGAAATTACATGGAAATTCCGTAGAAGAAGTTTCCGGATTAGAATTATTTTCATACGAAAATGAGTTTGCCGGTAATAAATGTGAATTTTCTTTAATACCGGAAGTTTCAAGTGCTTGTTTAAAATCAAAAATTGTTGAAGATGATTATGATGATTTAATCGAATTTTCTAAGAAATTCATAACAGATTCTAAGACGGATAAAATTTTTGAAACTTATTCATGTGTGGAAGATGCGCTAGTTAATAATTTATGGAACGATGAAAATTTAGAGCCGTATGTTAAAAAAGTTGTTGAAAAATATTTTCTGGAATCACAAAAAATTTCAATTACAGTTCCTGTTATCACATCAAGTCATGTTAAAACTACCGTAGTTTCTGACGTGACAAAAAATGACAACAATCCTCCAAAAATTGTGCATAAAAATAAAAATGTTTATATTCCGACTTCAAGAAGTACAGCTAGTGCTCGTCATAGTAAATGTATTCCAAAATTGCCTGAAAAAAAAACTTATCCAAAGAATTCAAAAGTATGGAAAACTCGTGTAACCGATTATCAAAAATTACATCCAAACTTAAAAATTGAACTTAAAGGTGAAAGTGTTTTTCCATGTCGTATGTTAAAGAATGTAGAAACAGCTAAGAATGTAAGTCCTAATAAATATTTAGAGAAACCAAACACCTGGCACGATGTTTTTGATAAAAATAAAAAACTCAATCGTACAAAAGTCGTTAGATTTACAATAAATTCAATAGACGACAGTGACACGATGGATGAAGTAAAACAAAAAGGGGAGGAAAAAGGAGAGGAAAAAATAATAACGACAATACTGCCAGCAGGTGATAGAAAATACGAAATTATTGATCAAATAACCGGAACTGTTTGTCTAGAGGGGGAAAAAAGTCGAAAAGCAAATTTTGACAAACAGATAATGCCTGTTATGTATATTAGAGGGGAGTGTAAAGTCCAAAATATACAAAAAATTTCAATTACACCTGTCACAATTATGACAGGGATGGAAAAGGAGAATAATATATTGTCAAATAATAAATATTGTGAGTACGTTTATGGTGAAAAACAAAAGGATGATGTGAAAGAAATTAATGTTGTTGAAAATAAGGTTACAAAAGATGACATGAATATGATAGAAGTTGACGAAGAACAATTGTCAGAAAATAAAATGAAAAATGAAATATTAGTTCATCGTGATGTAATTGATTTTTTTTCAGAACAAATAATGGAAGCATCATTCTCTTCCGTTGATATAAAAACAAAAAAACCAAATAAATATTTAGTACCATTTTTGAATATGACATCAACTCCTCAATCACAAAAAATATTTTCTATTTCAAATTCTGTTGAAACAAATGTTACATTAGAGGATGATAATAATTATGACACGTCTTTTGAGGAAAGTCTTTCATCACAGATTACAAAATCATCAATCACAGATGATGAGAAATTAAAATGGAAATGTAGTGATTTGATAGTTGAAAATTGTAATGGATTTAACAATGAAAATATAGAAGAGACAGATGAGGAAGAGGAAAATTCTCAATCATCTGAAAGTGTGAAAGCAATTATTAATAATGCTTTAGAGGTTTCAACAAAATTGCCAGAATTAAAAAAAAACAATATTCTAGTTGAAACAATTTGTTGGGAGGAAAATTACAAAGATATATCCATACAAACTGATACAATTAATTTACCAGAAAATAGTAATATATCGACAATAAAAAAGGATAATCACAAATTAAATAAGGATAATGATGATAATAATGATATTAATCAATCTTCTATTAAATCTAAATCTAACAATTTACACCTTCAAAAAATATTTGAACATAACAAAAATAATTTTATTAATCGTTTAAATCAACGTTATTATTCTACTAATAATAACAATCAGTTGATAACATCTGGTGATGTAATTAATAATAACAAAATATCCTCATGTTTAGATAATAATAATGAAAACTATTCTAATCAAAAAGATATTCAATTAGAAGTTAAATTGAATGATGATAATGAGAAATTTTGTAATAATCATAGTAGCAGTGACGTCATATGTCCATCTATGATTGAACATGATCAATATTCTTTTATAAAATCTATGAATGAACACGAAAATAAATTATTAGAAAATAAAGATTTAATTTATGATGGTGAAACTAATAATAATAATTTAACTAAACAAAAGGATAAAGGGACGTTAGTTAAAGAGAATATTACATGTTCAAGGTGTAATACGATTGAGGATAATAATATACGTGATGAAAATTTTATTAAATCACAAAAACAAATGAAACATACGCAACAACAACAATACCAAAAACAAAATGAATTTGATTATGGAAATTATTCATCAACATGCGTTACAGAGAAAATAAAAGGAAAAATAGGGACTAAGATAAATGATGATGTCTGTTTTTCAAATCAATTTAATTGTTATTTGTGTTCTAACAAATGTTGTCCATGTTATTGGAACATTAAACATACATCTATTCCAATAAAAGAGAATACAATAAAATTAATACAAACAGCTGATGAACATATTCAATGTGATTTGTTATCATCTAGTCCTTTTATAAGAGATACACCACCATTATTGATTAAACGAAATAATTCTAAAATATCACATAAATCATTTCAAAAAACTGTTTTAGAATCTAGTCCCAAATATGCTAAAACCATTAAAAGTATTTGTTCATCAAAAATAAACCCAGATTCAAGAAAAAATAGTCAAGAGTGTAATGAGGCTGCACAAAGTTTTCTGCGACACATTGACCAAAAACTTGTACAATCAAATTCAGGATATAGTCTCCTATCTAGTGACGGATCAAATACAAAAAGAAATCTTTTAAATGAATTTTCTTCATCGTCTTCATCACAATCAAGAAAAATTAATTTAAAAGCGTCAAGCAGTGATCATTCTAATCAAAGATCTAATTTAACTTCAAGTTCAATTGATTTTCATATAGAAAAATTAAAATTAACAAAATCATCTGATATTTCTATTGATTCTTTAACATCTGACAATACAGATTATTTAATTGGTAAAAAATTTAATTTTATTGATGAAGAAAATTTGTCAGATGGTGAAATATTAAGTCAAGGTGAAATTATTTCAAGAAGTATTAGTTTTAGAAGTGAAAGTGATTTTTAAAACAATTTTTTTTTAATTTCTGTTATTTGTAATTTATTTTTCTCTTTATTTAATTATAATTTAATTAAATCATTTAAGAATTTTATTAAAAACTAAAATTAATTTATATATTTATTTTATTTTTGTTTCTCTTTGTCTGTTCATAAATCAGAAATAAATTCAATTTATCAAATAAAAAGAATAAAAACAAGAAAACAAAGTACAACGTAACAAAATTAAGAGTTTATTTTTCTTTTTTCGTTCATATATCTCATCACATTCTACATTTCCCTTTCCCTTTTTCCTTACATTTTTTTTTTTTTTTGTTGTTATTACAAGATAGTGAGGAATGAGTATTTCTGACCATTCCTCATCTACTTTTTTCGTTTTTCTGCACGGAACTAAATAAATCAAAGGGATGATAATAAATAAAAAATCGAGAAGGAAATCTATACATAAAGAAAAAAAAGGATCTAAACAAGAAATATAAAGTGTTTAGTACACTAATTTTTTTTTTCATCATCTTTTGGGTATTATATTATTACATTATATTGGGAATTATTATACTGTAATAATTTGTTGGTATAGGAAAAAAGGATTACATGTGTATTTGAAGAGAAGTTCTATTAAACTGTCAGTTGTTCTACTGTGGTAAAGCTTAAGTCTTGAATATGAAGAAAGTAAATCATGCGGTTATTGGGTTCGTGTTTGTCTTTCAAAGCATCCTTTTATTACCTATTCTACAATTAATGTTTTGATTATTTTTGATCATCAGACACATAAATTAAATACACAAAATTTCCTCTCATTATTGATTGAAATTAAAACCTTATCACATATAGAGAGAAAGAGAGAAAGAGAGAGTGTGTGTGAAGTGTTTTTATTGGGTATCAGAATAAACGTCTGATGATAAAGTGATTAATAGATTGTCAGTATTAGATTTGGTATTAAATTTTCTAATAAGAATTTGTGGGCAGAAAAATTGTCAAAAAGGGTGGTTTATATTTTATTCGTATCCATTTTCCTACTTATTGTCTCTCGATGGTTTTTCATACCTATTATTTTCACAAGTCAATCAAAAAGTTTAAAATTAGTTTTATTTTTGTTGTTATTAAATAGACGGTCGTCTACACCTACTTTTACTCTATTTTATTTTATATTTTTTTGTAATTTATAATAAACACTTGATTGACTTGTGACAACGACTTTTATTTACCTTTAATCAAAATTTGACCCTTTTCCCTTTATTTTGCAATTTTAATTGTACTTTTTTTGGAATTATTTATTATATTTTCCATTCTTTTCAGCCGATGTATTTTTAATTGCATATTTAAATGTATGTCAAAAATTGTTTTGTATGACGTCATAATACATTAGTAGTACATTAGTAGAAAAGAATTTTCCACTTCCTTGGCAGCTTAAAAATTTGAACTTTGTTTAAAAAATTGATGGTTGTAATCTATGCTAGACTTAAATTTTGTGTCTTCGCCAGTAAGACAATTTCCAAAATGATTTCTATATTTAGTTGAGACAAAAACCTAAAAGTTAAAATCTTCGCAAAATCTTGGAAAAATACTGAAAATTTATAAACAAAAAAAAAATAAATATTTTCTTTTTATTGGAAAACGAAATAAAATTAAAAGCAAAAAAAATCATTTATTTATATAAATTTTTTATCTTTATCCGTTACAATAAGAATATATTTAACAAAAATATAGAATTTCAATAAATTAAAGGAAATATTTTTTATTATTATTTTTTTATTTTTTTTTATTTTTGTTTTTTTTTTTTTATTAATTTTCCATTTTTCTAGTACAAATTAATTAATTTTTTTTGAATTCAAAATAATATTTATTTATTTATTAAATTGTTTTGTTTTTTTTTTTGTTTTAAATAATTTTTTTATGGCATACCATTTTTTTTTTTTTGTTTGTTTGTGTTTTTTGTTTTGTAATTTTTTTTTGTTGTAATTCTTTTTTTTTTTTGTTTTATTAAAGAGACAAAAATGAAAACTGAATTTAATTAAAAAATGTTTTGTAAAAATTTTTGAAGAGGGAGGGAGGGAGGGAGGAGTTTAAAATACAATTTCTAATTTCTATTATTTTTTTTAATTTTATTTTTAACTTTTTTTTTTGAATAGATTAATTTGCTACGTCACTCTCGATATTTTCTTTTTGTTTTTCATTTTCATTTTGTTTTTTTCTTTTTGTATAATTATTAATTTTAAGAATAATAATAATAATAATATATTTTCGGTTGTTATTAAATATTTTTCATATTTTTTTTTTGTTTCAAATTCATTCAAATTTTCTTCAGTTTTCAAAATTTTTTTTTTTTCTCCTCCTTTTCTTCTCTTGACTGAAAAAAGTTTTGGTTCAAATTTTTTTTTTTTTTTATTTACAATTTTTTTTTTGTTTGTTTTTTTTTAATTAATTAATTAATTAATGTCTATTAATGTATTACACATTTGATTAAAAATTTATTATTTTTTATTTCTTGTTTTTTTTTTTGTTTTTTTTTTGTTTTTGTTTTTTTTTTTGTTTTTCACTAATTAAATCGTACAATTAAATTCAATTTGATTATACACAATATTTACAAACATGGCGAGTGTTCGAGTTCCAAAAATGCGCGAACGACTAATTGACCAATCTTTTCGTTTATTTTCTCTTTATTAATTTCCGTCTTTTTTTTTTTTCTTTTCTTTTCTTTTTTTTGATTAATTTTCATTTTTTTTTTCTTTTTATAAATTTTACAATCTTGTTAAAAAAATTTTTTTTGTTTTCTCATCATTTGTCGTTTTTTTAAACACATTTTTAATTCTTCTTCTTCTTATTTTTTTTTTTTTTTTGACGGAAGAAAAAAAAAAAAAAAAACAAAATGGAAGACAAATGAGAGAGAGAGAGAGAGAAAAAAAAAACAACAAACGATCATAAACAAAATGGCGGCCAATAGTCGCGCTTAGCTTAATTAATAACAAAATATATTATTTAGAGGCGTTTTTTTTTTTATTTTATATTTTTTCTTCATTTATTTCCTTTTTTTTTTTTTTGTTTTTTTCTGTCTGTCATTTTTCTATCGTTTATTTATTTTCTTTTTTTTGTTTTTCTTTTTAATTAAATTTTTTTTCCAAGTTTTTGTCTATGACTCTGTGTAATGTGTGTGTGTGTGTGTGTGTGTATTTGAGTATGTATAAAAATTAGACGCCGAACTTAAGGGAAATTTTAATATAATTTTTAACCATTTTCTTTTTTTTTTTTTTGTTTTCCTCAAATTGATGAATTTTAAAAAAAAAAAAACGGGCTTGAATTAAAACCCTCTTAACTTTTTTTTGTATTTATTTTTTGTGGTGATGAATTTACTGCTAAATTTTTTTTGTTTTTTTTTTTGTTTTTAAAAATCTGAAATTTTTTTTCGCCATTTTCTTTTTTTAAATTTAAATTTTCTTATAAGTTTTTTTATAAATTTTTTATTTTATTTTATTTTTTCTTTTTAAATTTTATAAATATTTATTTACAAAAAAAAAATTTTCCATTTTACAAAAAAAAAATTTTCCATTTTACAAAAAAAAAAATTTCCATTTTTTCTTTTTTTTTTTTTTTGCTCTCCTTAAAATTTAAACCTTTTTTCTTAAATAACTAAAATACAAACGAATATCATCACAAGATTTTTTTTTTTCTCTCTGTTTTCTTTTCCAAAAAATTTTCATTTTTTTTCTCTTTTTCGTAAATAAAAAAATTATTTTAAACAACAAAAAAAAAAATGTTTGTTTTTATTTCTTTTATTTTTGTGTGTTGTGTATGAATATAATTTTCTTTCTCTTTCTTTAATTCTAATCAAAAAAAAAAAAAGAAAAGAAAAGAAAAACTAAACAACAAAAACACCGAATTTTCATCTCATCCCTTTTTTTGTTTTTTTATTTATCCTAAAAAAAAATCACCAAATCACGAATTACTACAAACTCACAATTATTAACAAATAACGGGACCAATCATCCTCTTTTTTTTTTGTTCAAAAGAAATTTCCACTTTTCTTCTTTTAAATTTCATTTTGCACACATCATAATAATTCGTGTGTCAGCATTTTGTGTTTGCTTGTGTGAATTTTTACACGCGCACGCGCGCGCGTATTGTGTGTGTATGTGTATGAATTGGATATTTATTTATTAATTTTTTTTTAATGTTAAAATTCTATTGATTGTATTTTCTGTTTTATTAATTTTATTAAATATTCTTTCAATTAAATTTATTTATTCTTTTTTTTATTTTTTTTGTAAAAAAAATTCTTTTAAAAAAAACTTAAAAGAATTTCTCATTTTTTTTTTATTATAAAATATTTACAATAGTACGGGGGCATTTTGTTTTTTTTAAACTTTTTAATTAATTATTATATTTTATCGACTACAATTTTTTTTTTTTCTTTCTTTCTTTCATATTGTTTATTAAGTTTTTTTTTCTTCTTTTTATATTTTTATTTATGTTTATACCGAATAGACGGTGCAACAGAGAAAAAGTACTGAATTAAATTTCTTTACTTTTCACTTTTTGTAACAAAAAAAAAATGATTTTGTTTTTTTAATCAAAACATAATAATAGGGGGGGGAGGGGAAAAAACAGAAATTATAAATAAAAGCGATTTTGAGCGTGTTTTCCTTACCCTTTTCTTTAACGGGAGTATAACATTTTCTCTCCAAAATATTAATATTGTTGTACTAGGAGAGGAGCAAAAATAATTTTATTAATGAGTTTTTGTTTTTTTGCCATCATCTGTCAAAAATTTTTGTTGTCTTTTTTTTCTTCTTTGTTGTTGTTTATTTCATACAGAAAAAGATCATCATTATTAAAGTTTTAAAATTGCGTGTATTCTGACTGTTTAAAATTTCAATTTTCAAATGTTTTTTTTTTTTTTTTGTGTTTGTTTGATTTTTCTTTGCACGCAATTTTGTCAATAACCCCAAAAAAAAAAAAAAAAATAATAAACGACGTCCAATTTAAAATTGATTTCTCTCCCCTCAAAAAGTTGTATTTTTATTTTTCATTCAATTTATATTTGATTTTGTCACGCATTAATTACATAAATTATTTAGTTTTTCTTTTATTATTTTTTCAAAAAAAACAAAAAAAAACGGAAGAAAAATTTAATATTCCGACATGTAATTTACAATACCTACTAAGAGATGGCGCTACCATCAATTTTTTTTTTAGTTTTTTTGTCTTGGCTAAGTTTTTTTTTGTTTTAGAATTTCTGTTTTTTTTTTTTTTTTTAATTAATTATTATTTTATTTTTCTTTATTTAAAACTTAAATCCTTTCTACTTATTTTATATTCCTGTAGTAGGGATATACAACAACAACAACATATTATATGTTTTTAAAAGTACAAAAAAAAAAGAAGGTAGAAATGAAAAAAATCATAATAATAAAAATAGATACAATAAAAAGGTTAAAACTCTTAAAAATCGAGTTGTTATAAAATAAAAATTAATTTAAATTAAATAATTCAAAAAAAAAATAAAACAAAAAAGTAGAAGAAAAAAAAGGTGTGTGAAAAAAATAAAATACAGAAAAAAAAAAAGACAACTAATTAATTGAAGAATATTCTAATAAATTACAATTATTATTAAATTAGTTATTATTTTGTTTTCTTTTGTTTTATTAAATAATAATATTCTTAATAATAATAATAAAAAATAAGAAAAAAATGTTTTATCCTGTGATTCCAAACACAGGATGTACCAAAAACAAAATAGTACCGCCATTTTTAATTCTTGTGTGACACCAAAATAAAATAAAAAAAAGTGTGTATCACAAAAAGAAAAAATAAATTATAGCGGACAAAAGTCACAAATCAATTTTTTTTTTTTTTTTTTTTTAAATTATTTTATTAATTTTTTTTTTTTTTAATTTTTTACCCAAATTGGATGGAAGAATTATAAACCTCTTAGGTGATTACTACAATAACAACAACAATATGAAAGAGAAATATATGTTTATACTTTTATGTTTATCTTTTCTCTCTTTCATTTTTAATCCATCTTTTTTAATTATGATTTTTATTTTTCATCTAACAAATAACGTTTTTATTTTTATTTTAATAATATTTTAAATAGTTTTTTCCACACCCAAGGGAAACTTCACATCCAACTTTTTTTTCTTTTTTTTGCAAAAAAATTTATTTAAGTCAATCGAATTCATTTTGATTTCTCAATTTTCATTTCCTTTTTTTCTTTTTCTTTTTGAATATTTCTTTTAATTTCCTTAATTTTATTAATTCTTTTTTCTATTCCTTTGGATTTATTAAAAAAAAAATTAATTTTGATATTTTTCCTTGTTATTTTTTTTTTTTCCTAATTTCTCTTATATTTGTTTATTTTATTCAAATAAGTAAAATTCATTTCATCTTTTTTTTAAGGAAATTGTTAAATTTTTTTCTTTTTTCACATTTTTTTTATTCTTTGTTCGATGATCTATGACCAAATGATCAAATCATTCTGTTAAATATTAAAAAAAAAATTTATATATTTTTAAAAATCTAAGATTCACGTTCCTTTTTAACTTTTAAATCTTCACCAAGTATTGTTGCAATTTCACCCTGCATAAATGCCCACGGTATTGTTGAATTAGCAAGTGGACATTTTTCACCACTTGGACAATAAACTTCACTTCCGGAGCCCTAGAATATTTTTAAATAAATTTTTTAATTTGATATAATTTATTTTTAAAATTTATTTATTGTTACCTGTCGCTTAATGCTCTCCCTGCTACATGGGAAACAAAATTTATGATGACTAACTGAGGGACATTGAACAAAATGTGTGTCTTCAAGACGTTCCTGACATAGTGTACACTTTAAGGTTGGATTTGTTGCTGGTGCAGTCGTTCCAGATGCAACAGATGTTGGTAAGCCTCCATCTTGTACTGATGAATTCCCTCCACCTCCTACACCTCCACCTCCTCCCCCTCCTGTATTCACAGCACCGCCATTTGTATTCGCTTGTGCATCTGTTGATGTTACTGTTGTACTAGATACATGACGTGAACCAGATGAACGTCTACCACTTGACGATCCTGGTAAAGGAAGTCGTATTCCTAAACTACCTTCTATTTTCAATTTCATGTCGACTCGATTCTCACCTGAACTATTGGGTGAATGTTGACTACCACGTGATGCGGATCTTGTTGGTGGTGGTCCCGGTGGTGATGGTCCACTACGAGGACTTCCCGGTGGTAATGTCTCTGTTATAGACATTAAATTTGCCATTGGACTTTGTAATGGAGCCGGTGGCGCTGGCGGTGTTGACTCTCCCATTGATACCGGGGGTAATGCCATTGTTGATGGATATACTAAACAAAAACAAATTTTATGTAAATAAATATATCCTTTTAACATATCAAAAAAAAAGTTATATTCCTGACAATATTTCAACAACAATAGAATTGACAATGGCAACATGGGATTTATTAGAGTGAAAGAGAAAGCTACATTAATACTCAATCAAACTAGCACACACGAGATGTAACGTTCTTTCATTCTATATTGTAAAAAATAAAAAAATAAAAATATAAACTTGCAAATCGACGATGTGACGTCACATCAAATGCAGACGAAAACGTTTCATTTTATTTTCTTTTTTATTTGTAGAAAGCAAGTAAATTGGAAAAAAGATGCAATGTTGCCGAATTTATATTTCATCTTTTGTTCGCTATAAAAATTTGCATCGATGATGTGATTTAATCAACAAAGAGTAAGAAGAGCGAAGAGAAAAAACAAAAACAAAAAAAAAACAAAAATAAACAAAAATTTAAAACCAGATAAAAAAAATCAAAATGGCTGACTCATAGCAAAGAATACATGTTTGTGTTAGTGAGTAAGTTTAATATCAAGTGCACACATTCATTCATGTCACGTACGTGCACACACACACACACATTATATATCGCATGTACACGATCTCAACAAATACAACTTCAATTCGAGCTAGCATATGATATTTGTGTTATATAGTATTCACAATGTTGATAAGCAAGAAAATAAAAGAGTATAAGAGCGAAAGAGAGATACGGAGCAAGAGAATCAGATGAATAAATAATAACAACCATTTTTGTGACGTCATTCAACCGTAGAATGATGATAAAATACTAAAAAAAAAGGTACAGTTAGGTGTAAAAGTAGGTTATTTAAGATTTAAAGAGATGATTTGATGTTCAAATCAAATTATGTGTGTGTGTGTGATGTGTGTATTCATTATTATCTTTACATTTGTTTTTTTTTTCATCTTTAAATGAAATAAAATATTGTATTATAAAATCATTTATAATCTTGTTTTGTTGTGTAATTAAGTAAAACAAAAAAAAAATGAATAATACCAGATAATGTGACGTTTGAGGAATGGAATTTTCCAAAAGAGAAAAAGACGAAGAATAAAAAAATAAATAAAAAACCGACAGCATGGCAATAATAAAAAATGAAGAATAGAATAAAATAAAATAAATGCGCGCGCGCGCGCGACGACGACGACACAACGACACGACAATGACAAAAGACAGTGACTTCATACATACCAAAAATAAATAAATAAATAAAAACAATAATAATAATAATAATATGATGTAACATTTGTATGTGTTACCCGACTGTTGTTTTTTTTTGTGTTTGTTTCTTTTACCTTTCCAAAAAAAAAAAAAAACAAAAACAAAAATCTAAACAAAGAGATTTTTTTGAATAAATTTTTGTTCGTAAAAAAAAACCTAAATTTTTGACATGAAACAAGAGAGAAAACAAAATTAAGAGATTGACTGAGCTGAGCGCAAGCGTGTGGTGGTGGTGTGACGTCAAACGAAGGCCAATCATTTGGAGTTCATGGGACCGCGTAAAAAATGACTCAAAGATTAGAATAAGAAGAAGAAGAAACCGACGACAAAATAAAAAACACAAAACGACGACGACGAGGACTAGAACGTCGACTACTCTTGTACACGTAACTACGTGCGTCGTGCGTGTTTCAATGTGTGTGTATAGCGTAATGCTAACATACAATATATTTATGTATTTAATAAAAATCGGGTCGCGTGTCTCATACATTTCGGTCTACCTTTTTTCTAATTATGGACGACATGACATTTTTCGATGAGAAACGGGCGTCACGCAATTCAATCAAATAAAATCTTGAATCATCACGCGATGAAAATTTATTCAATTTTTTACATACACACACAACCAATGACACGAACGACATGATTAATTTGGCAGCTGAACAAACCTTTATATTTTTTTCTATTAAAAAAAAAATGTATTTTCAATTTCAATATGATTGTGATCGCACCATTTTAGTTGTATTTTTTTGTGGGGAAAAATCTATTTTTCCTCTTTTTCTTTAAAATTCAGGCTGGGCACACACACACACACACAAAGAAGCAACAAAGAATTTAAATAAAAAATATGTAGTAGTAAGATAATCAAGAAGAAGAAGAGTAGAGGTGAGAGAGAGAGAGAGAGAGAGAGAAAAATAAAGAAATAATAACAAAAACATGAACATCTGCTACTGGTAAGGAATAAAAAGTCGTATAAGAAAGAAAAATTAAAAAAAAAGGAATTATGAAAATAAAAGAAAAAGAGAGAGAAAAAAAAACGCGCGTCGGTTTTATTTTAATGTTTTATTGGCACGTCAAAATAAAATGGAAAATAATAAAAATCCAAAAATAAAATAAAAAAATAAAACTTTAGTTTTTTCTCTACATTTTTCATTTTTTCCTTTCGTCATACACACACACACACATACAACACAGAGACGCAGTAACACACAATTTACAAGCTAATACACGACGGGTACGAGGAACAGCACCGAAGACAAAAATAAATTATTAAAAATAAAAGAAATAAATAAAATTCGAAATTTTTTAAACACGCACGCATACACACACTTAATACACACACACAGCATAGAGAAAACTTTTAGTGGCAGAGTATAGACATCAAACACACAGTCACACAATCACACATGTGAGACATGTGCGCGCGATTATAGAATCTACTATCGGATACAATACCAATTAAAAAAACGAATAAAAAAAAATATAAATAAAAAGAATTTGTTTTTTTTTTGTTAATCCAATATGGCGTCAATTTCTATAAATAAATAAGTTTTTTTTTTACTTATTAAATTCGTTAAAAAAAATTTAAATTCCAACCATTCCTGATTAATTTCTATTGTGTATTTATTTATTAATTATTTAAAATTCATTAAATGTCGCTTGTTATTTTTTTTTTAATAATAATAATAAAAAAAAAACCCACACGACAAAAACAGGCACGATCAATGTATGATGGCCTCATATTTATCCATAAAGAGTGAAACACAACAAGAGGAGAGATTGATCAGAATTAATCACCGCACACAAACAATGAGGAAATCAAATCACTAACATATAAAAAAAATTTAAACTTACAACAACAACAACAACAAAAATTCTCTTTATACTTAAATAGGATGACTCTTTTCTCTGGGAATGCATTTATAGATGGTAATTCATTTATTTTCGTCAAGACAAATGGAATTAATCTAAATTAAAATTAAGATACGGGAAAAACCCAATAATTTCCTCTCAATACAATAAAAAAATAAATCAGATGAAATTCTTTAGTAGAAAAAAAAAATATAAATAAAAAAAAAAACTCTCACAAAATAAACAACAAATAATACGTAACAAAACAGCAACAACTAAATTTACGAAAAAAAAATCATTCATCAAAATTGGCAACGTTGTACCGGATGCTGTTCTTCCGTAAATACTACTCAATACATTCAAATAAAAATTATACGCACACACACACAATCATATAAATATAATATATAAAATATAAAATATTTTTGCGAAAATATAATACACAAAAAAAAGTTTCAAACATCATCATCATCATAACATTATTGTATTTATTTGGTGACGTCATATTGACACAACATTATAAATATCTAGAAACACACATGCAAACATACATATAAGACATTATACATATATAGTTTTGTTTATTTTATATATATGTTTGTCGTTCTCTTTGCCGATTTTATATGAGTACATTTGTACAAATTTATTCACGTACACAAACAAAATGGCGTATGTTTTTAAGTGTGCGTACGTGTATATGAATATATATTATATGTATATATATATATTTTCATATTATTAACATTGCGAAGCGTTTTCAATGTAAGAGAGAAGAAGCCATTTCTGTCTGTCGTTATGGCGAATAAATTTTTGTTGTGCCTACTACGTTGTTACGTATTTTACTTTTTTTCTCTTTCATGTCGTTCTTTTCTTATAAATTTTTTTTTGTATTTATACGAAGGGAACTTTTCGAGATAACCAAAAGAAAGAACAAATGATGAAAAAAAGGAATAAGAAAAATAACAAAACCAAGTAACAAGAGAAAAAATATCGGGGAATAGCAAAAAAAAAAAAAAAAAAAAATACGGAACAATCACAAATAAAAAAGGTAGCTAACGGAACGGAACACAGAATACAATGGAGAAAAAAAGGTAAAAAAAATTGATTGATTTTTTTTGTTGTTGTTTGATTTAAATTTTAAAATGTAGAAAACTTTCAATAAACACCCGGGAGAATAATACAAAAAAAATGTTCTAAAAACATTTTTGGATAACCCAAGAAGAAAATGAAAAAAAAAAAAAGAAATTCACAACAAACCGTTAACTTTAAATTGCCAAATAAAAAAAAAGAAAAGAAATAAAAAGAGATTGGCTTGCATTGAGGATGGATGATAATGATGATAGTTGACTATCATTTCAAGAAAAAAAAAGTCGATAACGTAGCGATCAATTTAATTGATAATGAAGTTCGATTTTGGGTCATCATCATCATCATCATCAGATCCAAACGAAATGATGAGAAATTTAAGATTTGAGATTTGGTTCGACTGGTTTTTATTATTTTTTTTTTGGTCACGATAAATACACACACACACACACACACACACACACACACACACAAACAGACATAAGCGCACACATAATATCTTTCAAAGAAAAAGTTATATTGAAAAAAACCAGTTCGATTTTTTCAAAAAAAAAAAATCCAAAACCAATCGGCCAATAAACCGTTATCCGCATTTATAATAATGCCTTGCGGTGATGGAGGAATTCTCTTTCTCTCCTCCATCATTTAGTATAAAAATGTAAAATAATATTTATTCTTAAACTTACCGCCTCCGCCACCTCCTCCTCCTTGTACACCGCCGCCTGGTTTAAATGTTGCTGTATCAAATGATGGTGCACGTACTGGATGTTTATCCTTAAAATTAGGTTGACGTTGATCAGGATGAAATGGACCAGCAGGAAGGGATTCACCTCGAGTTAATGGTGGACGTTGCTGTTGTTGTTGATTTTGTAAATCATCTGTACCACGTTTAATACTAACTGTGGGTCCATCATTATGTCCATCATCATCTTCTGGTTGTGGTCGTTTAAGATTAACAGATAATGCAGGAGGTGGTGGTTGATTACGATTTGTATGTGGCATATGATGTTGTGGTATATGTGTTGGCATACGTACAGGACGTTGCTGTTGTTGTTGCTGCTGTTGCTGTTGTTGTTGCTGTTGCTGCTGCTGTTGTTGTTGCTGTTGTTGTTGCTGCTGTTGCTGTGGTGTTGGTTCATGTTCCATTTTAGGTTCTAATTTAGGTGCAAAATCCATTAAGCTAGGACCAGAAGTTGATGTACGTTGTAAAGCATATACAGGATGATGATGTGATTGTGGTACAACACGATGTGTAACTTCACCATTTTCATGTCCACCACCACGTTTACCAGCTGAATGAATACGTTTCATTTGACGTGCATTATCAAGAACTAATTCAATACGATCAGGTCCTTCATAATTAACACAGCCCCGACAAACAGCTTCAGAAAAATCATTGATCATTGCCCACGGCATTCGTGGTAAATCACAAAGATAACAATGTTGACGCTTTGCGTGAACAGACATTTTTAAGAATTTTTTGTTTTTCTTTTTTTATTTCAAATTTCAAAAAAAAAAAAAAAAACAAAAGAAAATTTAAAAAAAATTTTTTTTTTTTTGTTATTTTTGAATCAATTCACTTTATATTAATAAGATTTCTTTTTTACAAAGAAAAATAATTAAAAATGCAATAAAATAAAATCACACACACACAATAAAAATAAACTCAAAAAAATTTAATTCCAAAAAGAAAATTTTTAACAAAAAAAATATTCCAAAAAAACTTTTCTCTGAACAAAAATTTTAGCTTTTATTTTTTAGTTTAAATCGTTTGATTTGAACTTAGATTTTTCACAATTAACAAAATTTTCAAAAATTTATTCATTTTATTTTTCATTTGAAAATTTTAATATTTCTTTTTTTTTTTGTATTTTTTTCAATTAATATTTTTTTTTCACATCACAAAAATCACAGTAATCCTCAAAATTTAACACTTATATTAGAATCCTTCCGTTTTTTTTTGTATTAATTCGTTTTGCTTTTGTGTAATTTTGTAATTTTACTGTAAAAAAAAAGAATCTTCTTTTGTTTCACTCACATTTTTTTTAAGTGTTGTTTTTATTTTTCCCTTAAACTTTTTTTTTTTTTCCTTTTTCTTTTTAAATCGTTCACTTATAAAAAAATGGCTGGCATCTAAAAATGCGTTAATGTAATCCGTGCCGTTTTTTTACTCGTGTAAAGTTCATTTATTTTGTATTTCTAGTGTATGTATTTTGCGCAAATTTGTGTATTTTTTTTTTAATATTTGCAACAAAAAAATATTTATTCCCTTTTTTTTTTTGCACAATCTAACAGAGAAAAACTCACTTTCCACATTTATTATTTGAAACAAACACTAAAAAATCATGTGTATATGTTGTTGCAATGTGAGTTTGAATTAGTGTATGTGTGTGTAGGGTTTCAAAAGTAAAAGCACAAAAAAATAACAAAATCGCGTTTTCAAATATTCTTGTAATTTCTTATTACAACTATTTTTTTTTTTTGAAAATTAAATTAGCAAAAAAGTAAAATAAATATAGAAAAAATATAATAATGATTATAAAATTTTCACTTTAGTTCGATAAGTTTATGACAGCGTCGGTAGAAACGAATTTAGAAAATGAACAAAACCCGTTGAACATCAAGTTAAACAGTGTAAGAGAGGAGGACTCCAAAACGTCTATTATGTTTGTGTTGTAAAACATATGTGTGTGCATATTTTGTTAAATAGTATTTGTGTTCATATTACGTTTTTTTAATGTATAATTTTGTATGTGTATATATTTCTGGTATATCATATTGTCAGTTTTATTTTATATATGATGCGGTAATTTAACCTCGTTCACAAAAAAAAAACGATCGTATGTTTAACTAACCGAATCGAGTTCGGGTATATAGAAGAAGAAAGAAATAAAAAAAAATCAGTAAAGTCGGTTTTAAAAATGAATGCCAAACAAATACATTTACAGTTTTTTTTTTTGGTAAAGTGTACTGTTAAACCATTACAAAAAAATGTTCATTGTTGCCATCGTCTACATATATTTTATTTTTCTCCGGAAAAATTCAATATTAAGATAAAATAATAATTATTATAGGATTTATCATTTTTCCTGGTAATGTTTGTTAATGATTTATATTAAAATAATGAGAAATTATTAGTAGTGTTTCCAAGTTGTTAATTCACAATGACACATAATATGGCGCTTAACAAGATTCACAAAATATTTTTATTAACATAATAAAGAAAAAAATATATATCTCATTTTTATTTGTGTAATTACGTAAATCTGGCAACACTCCCAAAAAAAATATTTTACATTCAATACTTTTTTTTTGTTTGGTTGGGAAATATTTTAAAACAGTTGACTATAGAAAAGGGGAAGTATGGGCATGGGAGATGAAGAACAGCGATGAAAATGAACTGTACTTACGTATTTTTAGTAGTGTGTATATAATCAAGTTTTTTTTAGATCAAAACGAATAAGAAGAAAACATAAGAGACGAAGAATGCAGAATATTGAATTGTGACGTCAGATGTTTATAGAGCGCGTGCGTGTACAACATTTGAGTTGCGTTACGTTTGATATTGTCCATTTTAATTTTAATGGGTTTTTTTTTGTTCCAACAGCCAAATAAAGTGTAATAATAATAAATAAAATAATATATTATTTACATGTCGTCAGGATCCATATTTTAAGTAAATTTAAAAAGAATGTATTTATTGAATTGAATATTATATATATATAAAATGAGGGCAAACGTACTTATAAACATAATACAAAAACCAAATTCAAGTAAAAACGAGTCTGCAACGTCACATTTGTGTTGCGCCGCACTAGAAAACGATTAAACATTAAAGTTGTGTTTATAATGTTGTATGTATGTATAACTTACATTGTATTCAACTATATATTTAGCCACACTGAAATGCATATCCATGTGTAGGTATGCATAATAAAAATTTATATAGATTTTGTAGTATTTTATATACACGTAGTGAATTTATTTAAAATAATATTATCTCCAGATGCATGTGTGCGTATACATGCATATATATGGCCTCAATGTGCAAATAACACATACACATATAACTTGTAGGTATGTACAAACACATTCACAATAAAATCGCATTTTATAATAAAATGTAAATTTACATAATGTTATAACAGTGCATAGTTACACTGTGAAAAAAAAACTAATACAATTTACGATAGAAAATAATTGAAACGTAACAAAAACGTCACGTCACGTGATATTTTAACAAATAAAAATTAATAAATTTAAAAAAGAAAAGAGAGAAATGAAATAGAGAACAAAATAACATAAATAAAAAAGAGAAGAATAGAACAATAAAAAAAATTATGTCATTCAACAATTATTGATATCGTCAGATTACGCACGCAATTCTTATCAGATTCAAGTTTTTTTTTTGTCATGCTTGGGTTTTTTTTCCTTTTAGTTTAATTCAAATCGGATTAATTGATAATTATCAACCTTTTAGATAGCCCCCCATTTTTTTTATGTATGTTGATTAATAGGAATAAAAAAATAAAATATAAAATTTTATTTCGTTGTAGCCGATTATAAAATAAATATTTATACAATTTAATAAAAACATATTTATATGATTAGTAGAATTAATAATGTCAACTCTTCAAATAGATAAACCTAAACAAAGTTCAAATATTTTAAAGTAGGAGGTCATGATTAAATATGCTATTTTTTTTTGTTGTTCTTGTTCTTAATATACAATTATAACAACTAATAAAAAAATAATGTGACGTCATCTTTAATGTTTCTCAAATAGTTTTTTACTAAATTTTTTTTTTGTCGATGACACCGAAATAAAAACACAACAAAATAATCATAGAAAAAAAAAAATTTCCCGCCGTTAAATTTTGTTGTGTATTATTATAAAATGAAAAATAGAGACAAAAAAAAAATATGAAAACTTTTTTGCAGTAGTATGCAAAAGAAAAAAGATTGCAAAAAAAAAAAAAAAAAACAAAACAAAAACAAAACAAAACAAAAAGAGAAACAAAAGAAGAAGAAGAAGAAGAAGAAGAAGAAGAAGAAGAAAATTGTAGTTTTTTGTTTGTTTATTAATTGCACGAAACATCATAGGTTAGTTATTTCTATACTCTTTTTCTACATATAATACAATTATTTTATTATTCATGTATGCATGGATTATGATGGTATATAAAAACGGTTATTGCGATTATAAATTTGAACCTATTTGTAAAAATAATAATGAAAAAAAAGAAGAAAAATGACGTATTTTAACGCAAACACATAAAAAGAGCACAAGAACAAGAAAGATGTCCGTCCGCATACAAGCTTAAAATTATTTTGTTTTTTTTTTTTGTTTCTCTTCATTTGCAAAAAAAAAAAAAACAAAACAGATAAATATCCAAATAAAAAAATGTCTACACTCATAAATACATTCACAATAATAAACACAACTACATACACACATATATACATTCATACATATATACATTCATACATACATATATAAAAATGTTTACTGAATCAAAACGAAAAATTCCTGGATTTTTGTCTATTTTGGCTGCATTTTTTATAATAAAATACGATTGAAAAGAAACATACGGAAATGTTTGTGATGTCATATCAAAACAATGACGACATATAGCTATACATTCTGTATATTATAATAATATTTATGTATTTTTTATAATGAAGAATTTATTTTATTCATTTGTTTTTTTTTTTTTTTTGTTTTATTCTAAAATTTTTCTCTTTTCTATTAAAAAATATTTTATTCATTTTCATAACAGAATCAAGGAATAGTATATTATTATTGACTTTTTTTTCTCATCCCATTTTTTTATTTTTCAATTTTTTTTTCTTTTTTTTTCTTTTTTTCTTTTTCCATCTCAAGACAATTGATACGTTTTAATTAAATCGCTTCTAACCAAAACCAATAATACACCCATTTTACTCTACTCATCCTTCATCATATAATTTTTTATATCTAAACATCAACCTTCCAACACTCTCTTCCAAATTTTTTTTTATTTTTACATGGTTTGATTGTGAATTTATTTTATATTTCTTTTTACTTCTTATTGTTCTTCTTCTTTTTCTTTTTTGTTCTAGGAAAAAATTTATGCATTGGAGTAAAAGAAGGTATCTGAAAATTTTCTCTATATAGAATAGAAAGAGATAGAAAACATCTTAAATCTCTAGTGTATATTTTATACATCTGTAGTATAATATAAAATAAAATATTGATTAAAGTTGGTTACGTCACACACCCCTCAGCCCAAAAAAAAAAAAAAAAAAACGAGGAAGAAAAAAAAAAGCTCAGACTAATGAAACCTAAATTTTCATATTACAGTATGAAAATTATATGAATGTGTGTGTAGGTGGTGTGTGTGTGTGTGTATGCTAGAGGTTGAACCACCCTTAAAATATTATTATGTATTAGTAACACGTAATATAATATGTACACTCTGCTGATCAATGCTGTATTATAATGTGTTTGTGGGTTCGGGTGTGTGTGTGTGCATGTTAAAAATTTCTATGTATGAATAAAAACAGCAAAATAAAATTCCCTATGTGTTCCAGACCCTTGCCAACTTCACGACTATATCGATTTTTTTGTATTTTTTATACTAAAAAAAAAAAAAAAAACGGCAACACACACACACACACAAATGATAGCTATTTGTAAATGCTTGTCAGGTAAAATGGCCGCCATATATTTTAATGTTACCATAGTAACACGCTTTGTCCATTTGTTTCTTTTTTCTTTTTTTGTGTAATAAAAAGGAAAATAGAAGAAGCAGAACAAAAAAAATCTGATTTTTCTCTTTTTTCTGTGTGTTGTGTGTATGTGTGTGTGTGTGTGTGTTTTTTTTCCTATATAAATTTTTCTTTTCTTTTTTATTTTCATTTGTTCTCCTCTCATGATGAATTTCCATCTGCGTGCGCATATTTCATAAGATTATTATGTCATATAAATTTAGAATTCTATTCACAAAAAAAAAAAAAAAGTTTAATTTTCTTTTTTTTCCCTTCAGTTTTGATATCCATTTCTTTTTCTCTTTTTCTATTTTGATGTTGAATAATTGAAATTGTCATTTATCAACAAAAACAAAACACACAGAGAGAGAGAGAGAGAAAGAGAGAGAAAAACAATAAATTAGAAAATATGAAAAAGAAATCATTTCCTCATCATAATAAATGAAAAAAAAAAATATTCGTCATTATATTGATTTTGATTGTAGCATTTTTTTTTTTGTACTATACGTGAGACAGTCATATGTGTGCGCAAATTTGTTGTTGTTGTTATTTAAAATTATTGTTTGTATGTATTTTATTTATAAATTTTTTTTTTTTGTATTTTTGTCTCATTCTTATCAGCTGTGTGAGTCTTCCACGTTTTTTATTATAGTAACACTCTTTATAAATAATAGAAAAAAAATGTTATCGTTTGTTATCATCAAAAAAGAATTTTTTTGTTTTTTTTTTTCTGTTTTCTCTTTAAATTTATATAAAATTAAAAAAACAAAAATGTGTGAAAAGGAAAAAAAAAAAAGAAGAAGAAGAACAAAATAAACGAAAAAATGGCTGCCAAACAGATTTGTTTATTAATAACGAAAAAATCTCACTGTCTCTTTCTTTTACTTTCTCTTTCGTTTATTTATTTTTTTTTTTATAAATATTTTTGATAAGAATTTTTATTTGTTTATTTTTATTTTTTTTTTAGAGAAACGATGTGGCAGGCACATACACGAACAACAAATTAGAATATTTTTTTTTAGTTTTTAAAAAAAAAAAAATTATATGCGAGATAAGAAATTATATTTAATGTCTTCACTCATTCATTAGATGATCGGCGAGAATAAACAAAAAACAAGATAAACAGTTTATGTTTGTGTGTGTGTGTGTGACTATGTAATTTTTAGTCTTACTGTTGACATAAAGATACAATTTGCATATATGAAAACAAAATATTTATCATGAATTTGTTGCGTGAACTTAGATCAAAAAATTTAACGATAATGAAAATGATAATAAAGAAAAATTCTAATTTAAGAATTTTGTTTTGACAAAAAAAAAGAAGAATCTTTACTGCTACATAATTTTTAATACTCAAAATAATTAGTAATGTATAATGTCAAAAAGTTATTGGTCCTTTTGTCTCATTTCAAAGAAATTACAAAATGTAATTCATAATATTACTATGATCGTCTGTATGTCTTATCAAGTCTTTATCACATACATTTATATCGAAGAAATAAAAAAATAAACAAAGGAATGAAAAAAAAATTATTAAAAGAAGAAGAATTTTTTTTTTGTTTTATAAAAAAATTTGATAAAAAACAAAAAAAAAATGTTAGAAAAAAAAAAAATGATTACGATTAAATTTTAATAAAATAATATTTACATACATACATACATCCATACAGACGTACATGTACATATACTGCTGCTGCTGCCCATATAATATAATATATAAAAAGCAGACGCGTTCATTATATGAATTCTGTTATCTAATCATAATGTAAAGAAGAAGAAATTCAACTGAACTGATATAAACACGCGGTCTCTTCTCTTATCATCATTTATTTATATTTATATTAATTTGTACACAAACTGCATACATACATGTGTGTGTGTGTATGTGTTTTATTCGTAAATATATATTTTTGTAATGTTGTCGCTGATAAGTGATAACTGATAACAAAATGAGCTTAGTTTGCTTTCATTACACAAATATTGTTTTTTTTTTTTTCGTTTTTCATTTTTTTTTTTTTTTTTTGATAAAAAAAAAGCTTTTTTTTTTTTTGTATTCTTTGATAAAAACTTTTATGTTGTTATTTTTATTCTTCCTCTATTCTATATTATGTTTTTATTTTTGTTTTTGTATTTTTGTTGCAATATTAATTTGTTTATGAATATGAAAAAAACAAAAAAAAAATGTTTGTCCAAAAATTCGATGCACCTACTTACAATTACGATATATTCAATCCAGATCCAGAGATCACATTTATGTACAAATTGTACAAATTGTATTATTAATTTATTAACAATAAAATCTATGTATGTATGTATGTATGTATATTTGCGTAATCTATAAGTAAACTAAGATAAGAAAATAATGTATGATAAGGATAAGGATAAGAAGAAATAAAAAAATAGGGAACAACAAACTGAAATAATAAAAATAGAGATAACACAAAATTGTAATAAATATGAACATAAGGTAAAAAATTTGTATATTTGATAAAAATATTCTACAGTTTTTTTTTTTTTTTGATGTAACAATTTTCATCATTTTTATCTTTATAGAAATTCAACAGAACTTTAACTGAATCGTTTTTATTTTTCAATGACGGGAGACTTTTGTCAATTGAATTTTTGACTAGATTATCTTCATAGAAATAACTCTACTATGATTTGTTGGAAAAGTAAATGAATAAAAGATAATTACGTACGACTTTAATTAAATTCTATATAAATTTAATTTTGGATTCTTATACGATTCAAATACGATTTATACGAGAATGACGTCATCTCGTATGCGAGAAGGTGTCGAGTAAGCTCGAGTAATGAATTTAAAACAGAATTCCTGTTTTATATAAATACATATCGATTTTCATTAAAACTTAAAGCTCCTAATGCAAATCATACACATAATCAATGCTTATAAATATGTATATGTGAATTTAATAATAGCCGCAGTTGAACTTCTTAAGAAATAATAATAATAAAATTTACGATACTTTTTAACGGAATAGTAAATTAAACATTGATTGAATGGGATTCTTCATCAATAATTCTACTTAGATTATTATTGATGACGTTTATCGTTTGCTTTCTTTTTGACAGATTATTATTTGTGGGTGTGTGTGATCAAAGTTACTTATTTGTTAATCGGAACTTCTTCTAAATATTAAAACTTTTACAAAAATTTTCTTATATGAATCATTTATAAAATGATGTGACTCAATTTTATCATCATTTATCATATAGAGAAAATTTATAATTAAAAAGAAAAAAAATCGAACTCTTATCTAAAATCCTAAAGAAACAATAATTCTGTTGTTAATAATTAATTAACAAATTATGATAAACAACAATAACAATGGACAACAACAATTAAGTTCCGTTAAGCAACATTGAAATAAAAAGAGACGACGCCATTTTTAATATGAGGAAAAAATAAAAAAAATAAAAACAAAAACAAATTTTTGTTTTTTTTTTTTGTATTAAAAAATATAAATAATTTTGTAGAGATAAAGTTCAAAGATGAAAAATGAATTCTATTTATTTTTTATTTTTTATTTTTCATAAATTTTTGTTGTTGTTGTTGTTGTTGTTGTACATTTTCATATCAATCAGGTCATATACAAAAATTGATAAGTACTTATCAAAATTCTACAAATTATTATATTATGAATTTTTTTTTTTTTGATTGCATACAAGTACACATAATCACATTCATACATACATACATACATACATACATATACATACATACAAACAAACATATAAACATGATGTGTAATTGTTTATATAAATATATAAAATAACGACTAAAATATTCTATAATAATAATAATAATATTAAAAATCCGGATTCTGGCTGATTTGTTTTTTTTTTGTCTTTTTTTTGTTTGGTTTTTTCTTAGAAAAAAAAAAAAAAAACACAAAAAAAAACACACAAATAAATAAATGAAGTATAAATTGACCGATTAAAAATTTTCATATAAGTATTTGGTGTGACTTATCTTTAAAATATACAATCTATACATATAGAAGGTGTACTTATTATAAATACTCATGTAATATGAATTTTATTTAGATAAGAAAATTGATTAAAAAAAAAAGTAATAATTTTTTTTTTTTGTTTAGGAAAAATTAAAAAAAAAAATTTAAAAAAAAAATTTCAAGGTCCATTTGATTGGACATTTAAAAGATAACACAAGAAAAATAACAACAACAAATAAAAGGCAATTACGTAACTGTACTAATATTTATTTATCTAATTGGAATAAGATGACCATTTTTTTTTTCCTTTTATGTTAAAAAAATATTTTTTAAGAATAAAGAAATTCTTTCAGATAAAATTTAAATAAAAAAAAAAATAAAAAATAAAATTGTGAACTAATTGAATCACATCTAATCACACACTTCATGATTATATTGTCTAATTGAAACATTTTCTAATTGGATAATCAAAAATAATTGCATTAAATTTCAGGTGGTTTTATTATAAGGTACAAATAAAATATATCCACTAATAAAAACAAATGAACGAATGAACAAAAGGAAAAAGGGACGTCATATTTAATATTTATGATTTTATTATTATTATTATAATAGCCAAAAGAGAAAAAAAAAAAAAAAGGAAAGAAGAAAAACAAAAAAATTGTTAAAGAGGAAAATAAAATTCAGTATTCTTGTAACGGATATTATTTTTCACATCAAATAAATATCTATATACATTTTCAAAGTCACTTTTTATTTATTTTTTTTCTTTTTTTCTTTTTTTTTTTTGGTAGGTTTGAGAAAATGGAGGAAAGAAAAGAAAAAGAAAAAAAAGGCGAAGGGTAAACTTTTATATATATGTGGTGGTCCATACCAAAAAAAAAATAAAAATATTACATATAATACTTTATAAAAGTTTGGTTTGGTTTTTCAGATATTATATGGTAGTAGAGATACGTGAAATACAATAATACGATATTCCAATACGAAATATTTCTCTTTCTCTCACTAAATATGAAGCCCAAAGAATAAACGTGACTCACATTAAAAACATTGTGAAAATTCGTGACTTGAAGTGCAAAAAGGAAGCGAAGAAGAAGAAGAAGGAAAAAAAAAATAATAAAAAGTAGGAAAGAAAAAAAAAACATCCCAAAATGAAAAAAAGAGGAAGAAAAACTTGGTACTCGACTTTAAATGTGGTGTATAAAATTTTGTTATGTGATACAAATAATAAAATAAACTAAGGGTTGAATAAAAAAAAAATGAAAGAAATATCTTCTAAAATTTCTAGAATCACTTAATTTATTTTTCTTTTTTTTTTCCATAACAGAAAATATATTTTTGACATCCATTATAAAATGTGACGTCACTAAAAAATAATCTGGCAACATTGTATTCATGTTATACGAACACATTTAAAACAAAAAAAAAGATGTGTGTGTGCATGTGACTTTCGCGTTACGTTACGTTTGCCAGTTGCAAATTTCAACAAACTATAACGACAGAATAGAAAAGAAACATATAAAAAAAAAGCAAAAGAATAATAAACGCAAAGAAGAATAAAAAGAAGAAGAAGAAAGAACAAGAGAAGAAGAAAATTGTATTTCGCATGTAGACCTTGAATTAACCTGTATCACGAACATCAAACACAAACATAATATACAATACTCTCAAATACACACACAGTCACACACACAACACTCATATACTCATGCACGACAGAAAAACTCTTTAATTTTTGTTTATATCGTGCAAAAAAGAAAAAAGAAAAAAAAAGTTAGGTAAAATTTTGTTGTGTGTTGTTTTGTGAGTAATATTAAAAAAAACTGAATAAACACGCGAAACTTCATTTAAAATGACGTTAGGGTCATAATTTTTTTATTATTATTATTTTAAAAACAATAATTATAATTACAAATACTATTTAAAAACAATGGGGTCCTTTCTATTATGTTGTGACGGTGTCAAAAAATTTCAATTTTTCGTTGGGCTTTAATTTTTGTTTTTGTTTTGTTTTGTTTTTTTTTTTTGCTCTATAATTTTATACCCTTCAATAGAATTCACTACAGATGATCACGTGACATGTACGTAATTACATTCACTCACCTGCAGCCAATCCTAAAAACAAAAAAAGAAAAAAAAAGGCAAATCTAAAAACCTGATTGGAATTTATAAAAACAAAAAAAAAAAAACAAAAACACGAAACATAATTATTTGTTGTTGTATTTGGGTTGGGGTTTCTGTTTTAAGGCAATCAATCGGATATAAACAATATTTTGATCACGTTTTGTTTGTGTGTTTGTTTGTTTTTTGTTTTTGTTTTTTTTTTATTATTTTTTTTTTGAAAAAAAAAAAACAACACAAAAAAAATAAAATTGAAAAATAAAAAAAAGAGACAATAATTTACGTTCAAAAATACTTTATGACGGTTAATCAGTTAATTTGAATTCATTACACATGACAAAACATTGATCAAAACGACAAAATGTACGAACGTTTTTTGCAAAAATAGAAACAAAATGGCGATAAACAAAAAAAAAACAAAAAAAAACGTGTTTTTATTTGATTTGACAATAAAAAAAAAAATTTATATTTACAAGAAAAAACTAACCTAAAATAAAATCAAATATTGAAATTTGATTGAAATTTTTTAAATAAATATACTAAATCTATTTGACGTAACGTTCATTTTGGAATAAATATTTATTCTGTGATTGAATAATTTACATTAATTCTTAATTTATTCTTCCGAAAAAAAACAAAAAAAGTTCTATTTAGATTTCGACACATTCATTGATTGAAAATATATAATTATGACGTCAAAATAAAAACAAAAAAAAAACAAAACAAAACAAAACAAGCAACAACAACAACAATAAAATTGAGGTCGTCGTTCGTCTTTTTTTCATCTGTCTTTTTGTTTTTTGTTTTTTTAGTGTTTCTGTTAAAATATTTATGGGTCAAATTTGGAAGAAATTTTCAAAAGCGTCTTTTTTGAAAATTAATGAAACGAGTTTTCCTTAATAAAGCACAACAACAAACTGAGCGAACCAAACGAAATTAAACAATCAATCGTAAAAAGATAATGTATGAAATTAAATAGAAAACAGATATTTTTGAAGTTTTGATTTGTTTACTTCATGTTTTTTTTTTCTAATTGAATTTTGAACGTTTTCATTAAAAAATATATTGTCGTTTTTTTTTTGATTGGTTGCCTTGTCATGTTTCTATTTTCACGTTTCTTTTTTGTTTTTAACATTTATTATTGAATGTTTCTTTTCTTTTCTTTAAAATCTAATTTAAGATCAGTTTTGTTTATCGTACATTACAAATAATAAAAAACAAAATAATATACCAGAATGAAAAAAACAATAAGGAACAAAAAGGAACAATAACAAGAAAATGAAAATCATTGAACGAATAGTTAATTTCATTAAAGATAAGTAATGAAGAATGGAAATTAACGAAGAATTCTATTTCAAGTAAAGAAAGAAAATTCATAAATAAATATACAGAAAACTAACGGTCAGTCGTAGAAAACCCCATCTCTTGATTGAACAAGTCGCAATAAGTTCCACAGCAACAATAAAAACTATATAAATAAAATTGAAAAAACTATAGATGATACACGAACCAAAATTAAACCATATATTATTTTAGGTTTTTGAGTTCAGTGTCGTCATTAAAAACTGAATCATCTTAATTTGGGTTCAGTGTATAACATGTCAAAAAGCAAATAAGCGGCAGAACTGGAATAGAAAAGAGATAGAATTTCTTTTTGTCAAAATAAAAAGTAATGTTTAATTAGTGACAATTTAGTGAATTGGGAAAATAGTGAAATTATAATCAAACAAAATGACAAATCTACTATCTAGAAAACCATTTTTGGAAGAAACTGCTTCTCTTTTTACTGATGAAAAAATTGCATCCGCAAGAACTAAGGTTAGTTTTTGTTGTTGGATGTTTTTTTGTTTATTTACTGAATTTGATTACATTATGATTTATATAGATAATAGATTGGTTAAATCAATCAACGACAGCAACGACAAAAGAGATTGTGGAAATTATATTTAAAATTCAAGAATTAATTGTACATACTGATGGTGAATTATTAGATGAATTTCTGGACAATATGTTATCATTTTCACAAAATCCAATACTTGATATACGTAAAGCGGTTATCGGTTTTATAGAAGAAGTATGTAAAACAAAAATTCAATTTCTTCCGCGTGTTATAAACATTTTAGCAATGTTTATACGTGATCCATCACCTCAAGTGCAAAAACGTGTAATACAAGCGTGTGCTGCTGTTTATCGTAACACATTAAAATGGTTATCATCATCAGCTGAAATAACAGATGATGTTGAATTAGCATGGACAACATTATGTTTAATGAAAGCACAAATACTTGATATGATTGATAATGATAACGATGGCATCAGAACGAATGCAATTAAATTTTTAGAAGGAATTATTATTTTACAAACTTATCCAGATGAGGATAGTATGAAACGTGTTAATGATTTTTCATTGGACGATGTACCATTAACATTAAAAATAGCAAGAAGGCGAAAATTGGAAGATGAAGCATTAAATATATTTGATTTGTTATTAAAATTTCATGCAGCATCACATATATCATCTGTTAATTTAATTGCATGTACTGGTACATTATGTACAATTGCAAAATTACGTCCATCATTAATGAATCCTGTTATTGATGCACTAAAAAATTTAAATATAAATTTACCACCAACTTTAACCGATTCACAAGTTAATTCTGTTAAGAAACATATGCGCATGCAATTGTTAAATATTTTAAAATTACCAGGATCATTTGAATATCAATCAGTAATAATACAAATATTAACAGATCTTGGTGTTAGCCATCAAGAAATAACAAGAACAATACCAAGATTAGATAAACATGAACAACAAAGACGTACAAAACGTGCATTAGAGAATGCATCAGCTGTTATTGCTGCCACAAAAAAAGCAAAATTAGATAAAGATGAATTAATTCATCAACAGCAACAACACCAACCACAAAATGAAATTGAACGTAAAACAATGGAAATATTTACAATGGAACGTCAAATGGAAATTGATTTAGATGAAATTGAAGAACAAAAAATTAAATCAAATAAAATAAATGAAAATTTTATAACAGAAAATTTACGTTCAATTGATTTGGTAATTCAAATGGTAACATCTGGTATGTTAAATTTACCAAATGATATACCATCACATTTTTTATTAAATTATTTACCATTAGTAAATTTATCTGTACCAATTCAAATAAAAAAAATTGCTGAATTATTATCTGTACAAATGACAGAAAAACGTGTTGGTCCTGGTGCAAATGCATTTACAAAAGAAACACCAATGCGTCCAAAAGTAACACTTGAAGAAGAGAAAATTATTATACAAGCTGGACGTAAAGATATTTTATCAACTGAATCAGTAACAACCACAACAACAACAACAAGTTTACCTCCATTATTAAGTGAAGGTGTAACAATTAGTGATAATAATAAAATTGATAATGACCATAATCTATTAGATAATATTGGTCAGTTAGATGATGATTTAATGGATGGTGAAAATGAAACTAGAAAAGAAGAAGCTACTAAAAAATTAAGAGAAACATTTAAAGGGTTTGTATATTTATTATTTTTTTCCAATTTTAATTTTAAATTCTAAAATTTATATAAATTTTTTAGTGAACATTCAGCAATAATGATACCTAAAATGAAATTACGTGTAAAAACACTAAAATTACAAGAAGTAACAAAACCGTTATCACGTAATATAAAAGAACAATTTTTAATAGATGCTGTAAAACGTATATTAAATTCAGAACGTCAATGTATTGTTGGTGGTGTTGCTGTAAAAAGACGTAAAATATTAACTGTATTAGCAGCAACATTTACACAATCTGTACGTGATGTTATATTGAAATTTATAATTGATGATTTAAAAGGACGTATTGATTTAGGTTTTTCATGGTTATATGAAGAATATAGTTTATTACAAGGTTTTGTAAGACATTCACATATAAAATCAGAAAATAAACCAGATTATGCTTATAATCAATTATTAATAGAATTAATTAAATCAATTATGTTATTAACTGATTTACAAGAAAAAGAAAAATTATTGCAACGTATTTATTTAGAATCGCCAATTATATCGGAAGATGCTATTCTCCATTTAATTAGTATGTGTGAATTAGTTGATTTATGTAATTGTGGTATGGAATTAATAAAAGATTTATCATTACTACGTCCGACGAAACAAGAACGTTTTTTACAAATTCTATTAAAATATTCTGGTAAGTTTATTTGTTAGATTTTTTAGATATGGTTTTTTTAATAATTTTTTTTTAGTTCACGAAAATGCTGTTATACGTGAAAAAGCAATTGAAAATATAATAACACTTTATGCTGTAAATAAATCAATGATTGAAAAGATTGAAACATTTGCTAAAACTTGGTTACATTATTTGGAACAAACAAATCCACCATCTGGTATGTTTAGTGTTGAATATGGACGTCCTAATCAATGTACAAATTGGTCAGAAGATTTAGCAAAAGTATGCCTATTATTATTCTTATCATTGATGCCGTATCGTGAAGGTAAGTTAATTTTTTTAAGAAATAAAATTATTAAATATTTGATCTAATTAATATTTATTTTAGAACTTATACAAGATCTCAGTAAAGTTTATACAAATACAACTGCTGATATGAAACGTACAATTCTTCGTGCAATTGAAACATCAATTAGAGTAATGGGTCCAGACAGTTTTGAGTTATTGCGTTTAATTGAAGAATGTCCAAAAGGAACAGAAACACTTGTTACAAGAATTATTTATATTTTAACTGAGAAATGTATGTAACTTTGTTTTTTAAATATTTTATAGCAAATATTTATGTGCCTTCACTATATTATAGTAAAATTTAATAACTTTTTTGTTCGGTTTTTAGCTGATCCAACAATTCATTTGGTTACAAAAGTCCGTGAATTATATCAAAATAAAGTACCAGATGTAAGACTTTTAATACCTGTGCTAAGTGGTATTACAAAAAAAGAAATTCTAACAGCTTTACCAAAATTTATCAAGTTAAATCCTGTTGTTATGAAAGAAGTGTTTAATCGCCTACTTGGTCTTGGACAAGATTTTAAAAATACAACTATGCCAATAAGCCCAACTGATCTTTTGGTGGCACTACATACAATTGATTCAAAAGTTGAATTAAAATTTATTGTTAAAGCAACATCATTATGCCTTACTGAAAAAGATACTTACACACAAGATATCCTTGCAGTTGTATTACAACAACTTGTTGAAATGACACCGTTACCAACACTTTTAATGAGAACAGTAATTCAATCATTGACACTATATCCAAGATTAGCCAATTTTGTTGCTAATTTACTTCAACGTTTAATATTAAAACAAGTTTGGAAACAAAAAGTTGTATGGGATGGTTTCTTAAAATGTTGTCAACGTTTACAACCCCAAAGTTTACCAGTTTTAATTCAATTACCACCAGCACAACTAACAGATGCATTAACTTTATGTCCGGATTTAAGGCAACCATTGCTTGATCACGCTCAATCTATAACAGAAGGTCAAGTTGGAACAATTTCTGAAATAACGATGACTATTTTAGTTGGAATAAAAGAAAAAGTGACGACAGATAAAGAAGTAAACGTTAAAAAAAGAATTTCTTTTTAAAATAAGTTTGCTATAATTTTTTTTCTTTATTGAAATTTCAGGAAATAAAGACAACTGAACCCACAGTGAAAGTAGTGGAACCAGAAGTTCCAGGATTATTAACACGGGACGAATAATTGTCTTGAAATTATAATATTTACATATTTGACTGAAATATTGTTTTTGAAACACGCAAAAATATTATCAACTAACACCATCTTTATTTAGTACATTTATCATCTGGCAAGTACACAAGCGACAAAAAGCGACATTTTTGTGAAAAGGTTGTCGATTTTCTCAGATTGGCTGACGGATTATTTATTTTTTTTATTTGGTTCAATCTGTCAAACTTTTTTTTTGTAATATTGTTTTACAGAAAATGTTTTTTTATTGTAAATTTATGGAAAATATACTATATTATAAGAAATAAATGTGTTAAATAAATAAAAGGAAAACATAGAAGTTTATTTTTAAAAATGTGGCAAGAACAAAGAAAGCAAGAGAAAAAAATAAAAGGATTTGTTGATTATAGGAAGCGTGCCGAAAGAAGACAAAATTTTTATGAAAAAATTGTATGTTAATAACTTTACATTGTTTTATTACTGATCATTTTTTATTATTTTTGCTTAAACTTTTACTTAAAAAATAAATTATTAAATAAAATAACAATGAATTTGTTTTTTTTTTGTGGTTATGTTTTCTTAAGCGTCGTTCTATTTTTTGTAATAGTTTGATTGTAAAAACTTATAAAAAACAATTTTCAATTCAGTCAATTACAACATATAAAAGAGTTTTTTATCAAATTTTATTTAAAAAAAAATTGTAATTTACTTTTATTTTACAGAAAGCAGATCCAACGCAATTTATGCAAATACATGGACGTAAATGCAAAATACATTTAGACCCAGCCGTAGAAGATTTAAAAGTCATGCAAGTGATATTTTTTTCCACTTTTTCTATACATTTAAAAAAAAATCTGTATACAATAAATATCATCCTCGTACGAATTCTGTTTCAAAATCTTGTTAATTACGTTCACCGTATATCCTTTAGCACAAACAGATTAAACAAATTTACGTTTAATTTAAATAACACAATTGTTTGAAATTGTATTTGAAAGATTAAGGAAACTGAAGATGATATTCATTGTAGAAGTAGAATATAAATTCGAGAGGCAAGTTAAGTGAATAGATTCAGTTCTAATTTCTTTAATTTGCTTAAATTGTAAGTAAATTAATCCAATTATGTAAGAAATTCAATTACTGAATTGACTGCTGTAAATATTTCAGAATTAATTTATTTAATTTTATTTCTACTTGAAAACATTGACAATCTTTAAATTTAATTATTTTTTGCATGTGAACAGAAAAAATGTTACCGCAAACGTGACTTGCCTTTCTGTTACGAATTTATTTTCTATTTTTATTGAAAGAAAACTTAAAAAATAAAACTAAACTTATAACTATATTTAGGATGCCATGGCAAGGTCAAACTGATACATTAATTGATCGTTTTGATGTACGAGCACATTTAGATTTTATTCCAGTTATAACAAAAGTCGGTTTAATTGAAGATGAATTAACATCTGAAGAAAGACAATGTAATTATGAGAGTTATAGAATATTAGCTCAAAATGATTTTATTGGTATAACAGAAGAAAAATTTTTACATCAATTATATTTAGAAGAACAATTTGGTGTTAGTGCACAAATTGATATAGAAAAACCTAAAAAGAAAATTGCTGGTGCTGCAATTGGTTATACATACGAAGATAGTGAACAACAAACATTTCAACAAACAATACAAAATGTACAAACAACAACTACAACAGGAACAAATAAAAATGATGATTTAGATGTTGATGATGATTTAGATGTTGATGTTGCAATTGATATTAGTAAATTGGATACAACACAAGCACATGAATTAAATGCAACTGGACGTAATTATGGTATGAAAAGTAATGATTTCTATTCATATTTAACAAAAGACGCTGATGAAGCAGAAACATTACGTATGGCTAGAGAAGAGGAACAAGAGAAAATTATGTTAAGTGGTAGAAAAAGTCGTCGTGAAAGAAGAGCACAACGTGATAAAAGATTACCGGGACGTCCATTAAGTCCACCAAGTTATGCAACAAAAGAGGAACCTGATTTAAGAGCTGATGAAAAAAATGAAAGTGAATCAAGATCACCTTCGCCAGTTAATTCAGGAAAAGTTAGCTAATTGTTTTTTTTTTATTTTTATTTTTTGCTAAATATTTTTTTTTTATTTTCATTTAAGATTACATACATAACATCCTTTGGTGGCGAAGATGAACTTCAGCCACATTCAAAGATATCAATAAATTTTAATAAAACATCAAAATCTGGTGGCTTAGCACAAGTATCAGATAATACATCGTTAGGTGTAACACTTTCTTATGCAGAAAAAGTTAAACAAAATTTAGAAAAATTAAAACATATGAATAATATGATGGGACAGAATATTGCACGTAAACCAATTTCATATCAACGTAAGAGTTTATCACGAAGTAGAAGTCGTACAAGAAATAGATCAAGATCAAGAAGTGGTGGAAGACGAAGAACAAGAACACGTTCAACTAGTATAAGAGATCGTGAACGTCGTCGACGTACATCTAGATCCCGCTCAAGTCAAAGAAAATCAAAAAGATATTCCTCAACCTCATCCACATCCTCATCATCTTCCTCAACATCCTCTTCAAAACGTTCATTAACACGAAAACGGAAGGCACCATCTTCTTCATCTCGGTCATCATCTTCTGTATCGATACGTTCTGATATAAAATCTAAAAAAAGGTATTCTTCGTCTTCTGAAACCTCATCATCAACAACATCACCATCATCATCATCACGTTTACCTGTTGCTGTTACTTCAATTAAGAAAACCAATTCCCCTTTGATGATGTTAGAAAAAATACAGACAAATATTGATATTTCCTCCCCACCTGTAAAAAAATACTATGGTAGAAAAAAAGAAGATGTTACATCATCAGAAGACGATTTAGCCAATGATGATGATAATAATGCAATGGATACATCAATGTAATTTTTGATAATAAATAAAATATCATAATATTAAATTATCCATTATTCTATTGCAGATCCGAAAAACCTTCGTCTTCGTCTGTTACAACAACATCTAGTTTGTTTGGTAAAACATCATCGTCTTCATCCGAGTTCAAAGTCAGTAAGAATAATTTGGAATTAAATCGAATCGAATTTCTCTTGGTCAGAATTAATTTTTCCCACTTTCTATAAAAAAAGCCCCATTTTTTTTTATTTTGTTTGAAAGAAAAACAAAACAACAACAAAAACATATATATAAATTTCCGGAAATATTTTTGAAAGAAAAAGCAACAAAAGTTTTTTTATTATTTTGCTTTTTTGTTTTTGGTGTTTTCCAATATCGTTTTTATTCCATTACATAATTTTAAGTTGAATTTTACAGGGTGGATCAAATGTATCAAGACAACAATGTAATCCAAGGGATCGTCTTAAAAAGAAAATGCAAATTTTGTTAAATAAACAATGTAAGTTACACAATAAGTTACGAAAAATTAAATTTGTTTTTTTGAACTTTCGGTTTTCTTGCATTACAAACTAATTTCTTTATTAAAGTTAAAGCAGATAAGAAAGCAGAGATAGAAAGAACGGAGCGTCAAGTTCAGTTGCAACAAGAACGTGAAGATGAAATGCGTGAATTGGCATTAAAACTTCGTCGAAGGTGAATGTATTTTTTTATTGCAGACGAAATCTTTAATTTTATCTTCTTTCTATTTTTTCATATGTCAGACAACGAGAATTACGACATAAATATGGAACACCAACAAGCAGTGGTAGTCCACCATCAGGAAATGGATCTTCAGATGAGATAGTACGCCATAAAAAAAGAAGTCGGAGTCCTATTAAAAAAAGATCACAATCAAATTCAAAATCTCGTTCAAGGACAAGATCTAGATCACGTTCAGATCATGTTAAAAATCGGGAAAGATCTAGGGATCGATATAGAAATCAACGAAGCAAGGAAAGAATAGTGGAGCAGCGACGCGATCGTGATAGAGATCGGGGTAGGGATAGGGAACGTGAAAGAGATCGTGATAGAGGCAGAAGAGAAAAGTCTTCCAGCAGATCAAAACCACTTCGAAAATTGGTGGATTACTAACAAAAGAATGGATAAATATATTTTTATTGTTACATTTTATTTTTTAAATAAATAATTTCTAAGGAAATAACTTTTTTGCAATTTTAATGAAGCCGTTTTACTAGTAAATATCAACCTAATTCAGTAGAATAAAATGCATATTATACTTAATATGTCATTACACGAAGTTTATTACCAAAATGAGATTTTAAGTCTTGAATTCTGTGAATTCATTATTAACTTTAAATGGTTTTTGCTTTATTAAACATATTTCTATTCAAACATATAATTTTGGAAATTTTAACGAAATTTTTTTTAAATGTTTTTCTCATGAAATATACACCTACTTGACTCCATCTATTTTGAAAGGTTAGAAAATCATTGCTCCGAGTAGATCGGATCAAGTCAAAAAAACCAAACGAACATAGAGTAAAGTTGAACTAACCTAACCTAAAGCAAACGAACACAGGTGAGAAATGATCCAATTTGATCGGAGGTACTCGTATCAAGCAAACGAACAGACCTATTATATGCATCTTTTGTTTTTCTATGAAATTAACCATCATCTGGTAACACTTTTGTCTTTATAGCAGTTAGTTCTAGTGATAAATTTCTTTTCGTTAAAATAAAAAATGTTTTTTTTTTGTTTCTTGCTTTGTGTTCTTGAAAAAGGATGTTATTTTTTGATTATAACTAACTAATTTAAGGATTTAGAATTAACTGAATACTAATAATTGTAAGTTTGAACTTTCTAATATAAATAAATATTGATTTGCAAATAACTTAAAATAAATTTTGGGAAAATCAAATAGGAGATAACGGCAACTGTTGGATACTAGTCATAATTCTGTTTTTATTTTTAATTTTAGATGGCTTGTGCAATCCCAAATATGAATAATTGGCAGAAGACAATGCGCACTTTGAGCGACATTGGTACATTTTTATTCAATAATAAGATAATGTCTGATGTTACATTCGTCTTTAAGAAAAACAATTCCACCAAGAAATTATTAGAAATCTACGCTCACAGTTGGCTTTTGTTCTTTTATAAGAGCCTCAAAAAGAACTTTGAAATTTTGAAGAAGATTCCCGTTTCTGAATCTTATGAAAGCTTTTATTTTATAATGAGGTCCGTTTCTGTAGAATCTTTTTGTCCGACATTATTAATAATATAATTAGTAAATCAAAATTCATAGTCAGACATCACATCCAAATCAACGTATAATATTATCGTACACATATAGAGAGAAGAAAATAAAGAAAATACTTAAAATTTTTCTTTATGCATAGAAAAATACTTTTCTTCTGTAGCGCCCCTTCTTTTCTTCAACTTATATAAAATGTAAACTGTCGTCGTACATACTATAAAAAGACAAACAAATACAGGCACACAAATTTACTACAATCTATTCAAACATGTGTATAGAGGTGCATTCGTTACCTAATCTATAGGTGGACAGTTGGATTTTTATATTCTTTTAGAGAATTGAATTTAAACTCATATACTAATCATAAAAATCTTAAATGAATGAGAAGAATAATTAAATAATCTTGAATTGAAATTTGTTTTGATCAAAAATCATTTTATTTTTCAATTCAATATATAAAAAACTAAAGAAGAAAACAAGAAACAAAAAAAAAACAATTGTGTATATTTAATTACATTTGGATGTTCAGTTATTTATTAATGAATTGGATTATATATTATACAGTTGGGCACTTATGATGGACTATTGAAATTAAATATTTGTTGTTTACAATGCATCTTAATTTGCATTCATAAATTAAACTATTTTTATTTCTAAATTCGTCTCTGGATTTATGCATAACCTATAAATGTATATTTGTATTAAATTTAAATTCCTTTCTATGACAACGATAATAAATTGAAATAAAAAACCATAACGACCTTTCAAGTATTTGAATATTTTCTTTATTCTCATCTTTTTATTTTTTCTATTCATATTTTTATATTTATTAGAATTCATTTGTTTATTTTTTTTTGTCCAATAATTTTTACTTCTTTCTTATCGTTATTTATATTGTTGGTAATCAGAACAAATAATAAATAATTAATTAAGTTAATAAATAATTTATCAAATTTTGATCGTTAAAAATTCGTTCAGAAAATTTAATTTTATTAAATAAAATTGAAATGAACCAGAAATGAAATTATAGTGAAACTCGGTTATAACGAACTTTACGGAACAAACAAAAAAAAGTTCGTTGTAACCGAATCTGTAATTTTTTTTGTTTAACGTTTTCTGTTTATTAAAATGCAGCTTCTTCTAATACAAGAATGGAATTAAAAAAGAAAATAATTTCATCTTACAATTTTTTTTAATTGGTAGGTACTGTGATGATGACCGCAGGGCATAAAAAGAGAGAACTTTATCAATATTTTGATATTCAAAATTAAAAAAATTAAAAAATTTTTCAACCAAAAATAAAACATTGGAAAAAAATGAACAAATTTTAAATTAAAAAATAAAATATTAAATATAATAAATATCTACATTTATAATATTTACCCTCCAAATCCAATTCATCACATCATTTAATATATTTACTTATATCATCATATCAGTCCAGCCCACCTTTTTATCATCGCTGTTAAAAATAACAATAACAACAAGATTAACAATAACAACAACAACAACAAAAATGCGATATCTTTTCTTTTCTTTTATTTTGTTTTTTTTTTACCTTCCAAATTTATTCATGACCAAAAAAAAATGCGATTAGTTTTGCCAAAGGTTGGGGGGTGGTTTGGTGGTTTCGTTTATATATACGTATGTTTGGGTTGGTTTACAATTTTACTTTTGTTGTTTGTGTTTCTGGTTGAAATAGAAATTCATTGTGGGTAACACTGAAAATCGAAAAACTTTTAAATTTGTGGGTATTAGTAATCGGGCAATACTTTTAAAAAATTGAAAAATATAATAATTTTCGGTTGTAAACCCTAAGAACACGAGACCAATACAAGAAAAATAATGTAGTCTCCAATTCCCTTAGCTAATATCGGACTATTTTTTTTTTTGCTTCTGTTTGTTTTTTTTTTCGCATTTTTCCTTCCTTTTTTTTTTTTTTTGTTATTTTCCATGATGAAGAATGATGGGGTTGGGTGGACTTTGTGTGGGTAGTTTTTCTATGTTGCTCAATATGTGAATGTAAGTAACATCTCTTTTATGATACTAACTTTAATCATTTTCATACCGTTGTGATAATTTTATGTAAAATTCAACTAACGATAATAACGTAAAAAGTTGTAGAAAAAAATTAGACAATCGTACAGCTTCTTGCTGAAGATCAAGAATATACCACATAATAGTTAGAAATTATTTAGTTGCGATTGATTATGTACAATGGTCCACTGATGTCTAGGTGATTATAAAAATGATTAAAAATATGAGGTCAAAGCAACCTACAACTTAATGGGCTAAGTCGGTTGAATTTAAATAACTATGAAAGATAAGTCGTATTTTGTATGACAAAAAAAAAATTGCATAACATTATTATTATTATTGTAAATTACGAAATAATTAATTAAGTATGAAAAAAAGAAGAAGAAATAAAAAAAAAAAATTGAATCCGACATTATGACCATTTTTTGATGTAATTTATTAGAAGATGCGTGTGAAATAAAATGTGAAAAAAAAAATAGTTACGTTTTCGCTTCTGTCATTGTCTGACGTTCAACGTTTGTTATTTGATTATTAGTTCATATAATTGCCGCGTATTTGAAAATAATCAACCTGAATTAAAATGTTGACATTTTTATGGTATAAAAAAAAACATGATTATTTAATTAGAATTAAAATTACAAGTATCTATTTATTATTCAATATAATTAAATAGAAAAATGACTATCCAAATATATTAGAAGCCCGCAAGTAATGATCTTGATATTCAAATTAATAACGTAATAATAATTTGAAATCGAACCAATCAATTAAGTTTACATTGTCGATGATTCCTATTGTCAATAATTTGAAAAAAAAAAAGATTTCTACATAATATAAAAATCAAAGGCTACTTCGGTTCGTTCAATCGATTTTGAATTTATTAGATTTATTTATTTGTTTTTTCTCTATCTTTTCTCTTTCTTCTTCTTCTTCTTCAATGTCTTGCTCCCATATTCTTTTAATGTATAAATCTATATAAAGAATATATGATTATTTCAAGATGATGATCGAAGACGAATAATAATAAAAGGTGAGAAAAATATTATCTGCATATAATATGTAATTATAGTCTGGGATTTTCTCATTTATTTATTTTTGATTAGGTAACATGAATTAACATTTTATAAGTTCTACTCATCTTCTTAAAACAATTTTCTTATAGATAAATATTTGTAATTCAATTTTAATGTCAAGTTACTTCAATGTTTTCAAATAAATTTTCTGAAATTCAAGATGAGAATGATAATTACGAATTAATTTGTTTTTTTTTTTTGGCAATTGAAGAAAAAAATAGATATTGTGACTTAACCGTCGTCCCTCAAATTCAACTAAACTTAAACAAAAATGTTAAAAGTTAATAAAAGACGAAGATGGTAAAGTTTACTATAAAAGAGTTTATAAAAATATAAGATGTTGCACTTGACATGACCTTGGCTTCAACAACGGGACTTTATAATTTTTTAAACATAAAAAATCAAATGAAAGAAAAAAAAAAAAAATAGAAAGAAAAATTGAAACGAAACGGAATTTAATTTTTACGTAATTTGTTGTCCAATTTTAAAAAGAAAAAAAATTGAAATTTGTAAAAATGAGAAAAGTTACGTAGTTTTGTGTGTGATTATATTTTTATTATAAAGTTGAAAATTTAACATGTGTCTGTTAACGTGATTTATAAAATTCAATTTTGATGAAATATTTTTTTTTTGTTTTTTTGAGAAAGTCTAATAATATTTTTTTGTTTCAGATAAGTTAATTATTGGATGTTAGTTGATTGATCATGAATGGGATAAAAATTAATTGTTACGATTTCATTTTTTTTTATATGGGGGGCACACGCATATCGCCCGCAACTTTTCCAATCACACAACTTACCTTATAAAACATAAAAAAAAACAAACATAAATGGATGAACTGACATTTGATGCGGTTATACGTTATGCGTATATTTATCCTGATAATTTATTATTAATTTCTTTCAAGGTGTATCTTTTTATCGTACAAAAAAAAAAATGTTACCAACGATTAAAAATTGATTAATCATAACAATATGCGTATAATATTTGTCTGAATAAAATATTTTTAAGGTTAAAAGATATTTTTTTTTTCTTTTATCATTGACTTACAAACAAAAAAAGAAGAAGAAAAAGAAGAAGAAGAATTAACAATAATCAAATGAAAATAAATTTCGTTTGTACCTCATATGAAAATGACAAATCTTTGTTGATTTTTTGAGATGATAATTATATGTCGGGTTATAAAGGTGAGAAAAACCTTTTGGATTATAGCTTTTTTTTTTATTAAAATTTTCTATCATTTTACATTAAACTGAAAGTGATTTGAGATTTTTTCTGTTTCCAATTTCAATAATAATTCTTATAAGTTCACGAATTTCTTTTAATTATTAATCATACAGAACAGTTCAAGACCAATGGTAGTCTCTCTATAATATTTCTAATTTACAAAAATTTAGTGAGTTTTTTTTCTCAATTGAACTGCGTTTGCCTAAAATTAAATTAAATGAAGATCTGCAATGATTCGATCGTAAACTCTAAACTTAAATCTAACTCCTAACTCAATCCACATTCAACAGAAAATTGAATAAAATTATTTCTCTTTAATTATTTGTAAATTAATAATCCCGTAAATTATTAAGTTTTCAACCTCTGATAATTACAAACAATTTGACACTGTTTTGACACTGTTGTTTTGTTACTATAAAGATGAGATCGAGAGTGAAACAAAAAAAAACAAAAAAAAAAAAGAAAAAATAAACACAACGTGATAAAATCAAATTAACGGCCAGCGGTCAAATTCTATTTGAGAAAATAGAAATGAAGAAGAAACAAAATAAAACAACAACAAATATTACATAATTTATTGAATGTGGATACAATATGAGATAATGAATAAAAAAAAATTTCAAGTGATCGTGAATAAATACGATCAGACGATGTACGGGGGACTTTCACTTTATCAATTAATTTTTTTTTCATTTTTCATTTGTACAAAATTTGATTCAAATAAAAATTCATTCAAAAAAAAAAGAAGGAAAATTCAAATATTGGAATAAGGAACTTTAAATGGACAAAATATCGAATCATTAACCTTTAGATTTAGATAAAAATGTTTGAATTTTTTTTACGAAGACGGTTAAATTTGGAAATTATTGAAATTATGTAATTTTTATGGTTTTCATATTTTTTAAAAGCTTTGTATCATAATAATGGCGTAAATATATCAACGTATTGGTGGAATTGAATGTCAAGGGTATATTTTTTTTTTAATATTATATAGAAATATTTATGCTGATCTCACATCCTGGTTTGATGTGTGTTTGTCGGTATGTAACCATCAAAATATGTCAACAAAAAAATCAAAATCAAAATCAAAAAAAAAAGTCCATAATATTGTAAATTATAAATTTTGTTTTTTTTTTGTTTTAACGCTGTCCGCATATAATTTACTCTGATGTAATTAAATGAAGTCAGGGACAAATCTAATTAATTTCTTTATAGATAAATCAATAATAAAATTAATTTAAATAATTTCCAATAAATACGGAAATTATTCAAATTCTTTTTTTTAAATTTCTTTTGAATTTTATGTTAAATTTTTTTCGTATTTTACATATTTGCAAAGGTCACAAAAATCACAACAACATAATAAAGCATAACGAATCGTTTTGATGATCGCGCGATCGTCCATTTTTATTTATTTAAAATTATGGTGTGGTAACAAAATCATTTGCAACAACATAAAATCAAGAAAAAAAGAAACAAAAATTATTTGGCCATTTTTCAAATTTGACATTTGAAATTACAAACGGATTTGTTGATTTTTATTTTTTTCTTGTATATTTTTTTTTTCTTATTAAATTTTTGCATTTTAAAAGCGCCGCTAAAGGGTTTGAATGGAATGAAAATAAATTCTGCGTTATATTCATTGAATGAAATAAAAATAAAAATAATAAATAAAAAACAAATTTTAATTTCTTCCTACTCCAACGACAATGATGATCATCAAAACAAAATTCCAATCAATTTCTCCTACTTTATCATAAAATGTATTTTTGTTTTTGTTTTTGTTTTTTTTTTTTAATCTTCAATGTTTTTTGTTTTTCTTTATAAGAAGATGTTCGTTTGTTCGTTTTACTATTGTTGTTATTTTTTTTTTTGTCTCTCTTATTTTAAAATATTTGTTACCTCTTTCTCAATCATCATCATCATCATTTTCAAATATATAAATATAAAAATTGTACAAAAACAGAAAAAAAAAAATGGAAAGAAAGAAAAAAAAATAGTGATTTTTTCGGGTATATAAAACGATGTGCGATCATTAAATTTGCATCATTTATAAGTATCTAGTTCTTCTGTTAATACCTAATAATAAAAAAATTATATTTTGATTTTATAAAAATGAAATCAATTGTGTTAATAAATGTTTTTATTTTAATTATAAGTGTATGTGTGTTTGGAGCACCACCAGGAAGTCCTGATGAAGTTAAAGTTGAAAGATTTTTAAATGATGTACAGGAAGATGGTGGTTATAAATTTGTGTAAGTCATTCTACTCTATTCAAAGTGTCCTCATTATTGTAATTCAAAATTATTAAGTTTGTTTTGGTTTGAAAAATTAAACAATCAGTAAATTTTACTTATCTTTACTGCAATGGAATTATTCCATTTACCTTTTAAACTTCCAATACGAAGTAAATATAAATTAAGTTGGTTACCAACCATGAATCGAACCATAGATCTCTCGGTATTTAGTCACATGTAATGGATAATAAGCTATAAAGTCATCAGGTAATGTCATAAAGTTTGTTCACATCTAAATAAACTGGTAACTTAGTAATCCGAAGTACACATTTTGTACTCTTCAAACTACAAAAGTTTTGTAATTTCAATTGTACCATTTTTGAGTAAACCAGTAAAAATTTACTGATATTCTTAAACAAACCAAAATTATCCCCATTTTTTTTTTATTGTTTTAAAATTGTGTGAATAGAAAATGGATAATAATTTTTAATTTTTTAAATCTTTAGATATGAATTGAGTGATGGACAAATTCGTGCAGAAGCTGGTGAAATTAAAGAAATTGGTGAAGAAAAAGTAATTATTGTATCTGGTGCATATTCATTTGTTGGACCTGATGGACAAACATATTGGGTTAATTATACAGCTGATGAAAATGGTAAAAACATTAAAAAATGAATTAAAAATTTTCAACATAAAACAGAAAATTTTAATTAAATTTTTATTTATTCTTTATAGGTTTCCATCCAGTTGTTGGTACAGGTCCAGAGGGTGGTGTTAAACCAGGACAAGAGGTTGGTATTAATCCTAATGCACTCAAATCATTAGTTGGTTAAGTTCACTTGTTGTATTTTAAATTCTATTTTTTTAAAAATTTAAAATAAAAAACTTTTTTTTATAAAAAAAAAAAAAACAAAAGAAAAAAATTGTTGTCTATTTTTTTCCCTAAATTCCTTCTTACAACACACACAATAAACACAATAAACATAATCTCTCTTTTTACACAATTTTACAATGATAAAAATAAAAAAAGAAAATCCAAAAAAAAAAACTTGATTTTTTTTTATTTTTAACTTAAAGTGGATTATTAACAAAAGATTTTGTAACTATTAGAATTAACAGGTTAGTGAACGTAATAAACCCCTTGTAATATGTAAAGAAAGGAAAAAAAAAATTGAACCAGTTTTAGACTTGTGCCAATTGTCCATCAGCATCCCTTCATTGTTGTTTATCCCTGATGTACCCATATTAAATACTTACACACACTTTGACCCTTTGACCAACAAAAATCATCTTTAAAAGTTTAGTTTTTTTTTTTTTTTGATTACATTTTTTTTTCTTTCAAAAAGGGTGCAAAAATAATTTAATAAAAAAAAAAATAAAAACCACAAACAACTCAATTAACAATTATCCTTACCTTTTTGAACTTTATTCATCCAGCATCCCCTAAATTATTTTATATACAGTTTTTTGATGCTGACATTTTTTAATTTTTTTTTTTTTTTTGATTTTTAATTTTGACCATCGACCTTTTTTCACATCTTTGATCCAGTTTTGATCTTTCATTTTATATTCGACTTTATATATATAATTTTTTTTTGGTTATTATGAATACGTTAAAGGATATTTAGGGTGAATTTTGTATACAGATAAATAAACATAAATAAATATGTAGAGTACAATAATAATTATTCTGATTATTATTTAAATCTGTCGTATCATTATTAGACAATTACTTGTTATGTTATTATTTTTGGTAGATGTTAATATGGATTTAGATGAATGTAAGAGGAAAAAGTAAAAGATAGTAAAACATATGTGACAATATCATATAATATGATGTATATGATATCAACCACAATACCCCACCTCACACCCGCCTCATCATATCGTATATAGGTAATTTCTTCTTTTTGTATGTTAGAATGAGTTGTCTCTCTTTATAAAATATAAAATTTGTGACAAATCAAAATATATAAAATATAATACAAAGATGAAGAAGAAGAGGCAGAAGATGAAGAAGTAAAATATATAAATCGAAAGAAAACCTCATAAAAAGTTTCAACTATAAAAAATGGGGTATATTTCTCTATAATACGACAAAACAATGACATTATTAGGATATAAAAATCCAACAAAAAAAAGAAGAAGAAAAAGACAGAAGAGAACCATACCCAATCGTCATTTCACCAATCAACTCCAACTCATACTTTTATATTTTGTCTTTTCGCCAGGTATTCGTTTTTTTCTTTTTGTTTTTTTTTTCAACAAATTTTCTTATATACACTCAATGCATACATTCATACATACATACATATATAGATAGATAACGTGTATAGAAAATACGCGGGACATCTAGGGATAAGAAGTTGTAAAAACAAAATATACTAAATTTGGTTGTTGTTGTTGTTGTTGTTGTTGTTGTTGTATATATTTTACACCATTTAATGTCATCTTCATATAGAAAAGCCAATAATTTGGAAACTTGTATGCAATCGACGTTGGAAACAAAAAGATTTTCTTTTCGTTTTTTTTTCTTTTTTTTTTGTTTTTTTCACTAAAATGGTACGTGAGCCAAATACACACACACACACACATACATATCCTCACATAAGTCTGTATAATAAGATACACTGAGGTATATATGATGAAGAAGAAAGAACGAGAGAGAGAGCGAGAAAGAAAAAAAAAACATTGTTGTGTCCATTTTGAATGTGATGAAAATTTGAATTGGAAAATTGTATTTGTGAAAGAAATTGAACATGAAATGTACAATAATTTTCTTTTTGCTTTTCCTCTATTCTATTTATATTTTTTTTTTCTTATTATCTATTTTGTTATTTATTTCTATGCAATGTCCATGGATTTTACTTTAGATGAAAAGCTGTAAAAAAAAAAGAAGAAGAAAAAAAAAAAAACTGTATACTCTGGATTTTATTTTTGTTTTTAAGTTTTTGATAAAATAAGAGTCTGATGGAAATTGGTTTTTTTACTTTTTACAAAGGACAATATAAGGATATTGGTGTGACTTGTGATAACTATAAAAATTGGTGAAAGAGTGAAAGAGTTAGCTACATTTTTTTTTTATAATAATCAATGAACATAGGCATCTGCATATTATACACGTTAAGAATATGAGTGTACCCCCAGCCCCCCCTCTCAGTACCACTTACATTAGGTTGAATTAGAATTAAACTGAAAAAGAAAAATTCATTCAAAAAGTGTTAAATAAGAAGCTGCTGCGATTCTATTGAACGTTTCAATGTTACAAATAAAATAAATTCTAAATAAATTCTAATAATCGATATTTATGTTGAATTTCCGTTAATTAACAACAAAAAAACAGATGACACAACATAAGTGCAATATTTTTGTATATTGTTTGACAACCAGAGTCGATATTCCCCGATGAGCTGATGCTGAGTCAGTTAAAAAGTAAAAAAATTAACGGACAAAAAAAAAAAGGAAAAAAGAAAAAAAGGGTTGCAAGAAATACAAACACAAAAATTTATTTCCATAATCCTTCTTTTGTGTTTGAAGGTTTTCAATTTTTTTTTTTTTTTATTCTAAACAGTATTTTGGGTTAATAAGGTAAGAGGTTATTATTGCATAAATTATACAACAGATGTACATTAAATGCAATTTTATATACCAATGAAAAAAAAAAAGAAAGAATTTCATATTGATTGATAGATTTTTGTATTTATCTATTTAATAATATTTCTATGCCATGCATAATAATGTTCAATGTTATTATAATCTCTCTATGCTTCTATCTATCTATCTCTCTCTCTCTCTCTCTCTCTCTCTCACTCTCTCTTTTACTGTGTCTTCTTCACTTCCTATTTTTATATGATAATTTATGAATAATAATACAACAATAATAAATGTATGTATGTACGTATGTAAATATAATGTAACATTTTTGACATTTAAAAATTGATTTTCTTTTTGGCGATATTTGTTTAGTTTGACTTAAGAATAAGAAATAAAAAGAAGAACATGTATTTTTTTTTTGTTCCACAAAACACAATCACATCTCGAATTATACCTACTTAACAATCTTATTGAAATTATTTGTTTCTTTTACAAAGTTATACAAATATGTGAAATTTTAAATTGTTTACACCAGATGTCACTCTTGACTTTATTATAAACTATTATTGTTTGTTTGATTTTCTATGTAACAATCCATTTAAAAAGTAACATAAAATTTACTAAGCATACATACATACACACACACATACATAACACTTACACACACACACACACATACATAAATGTAAAATAATGTAAGTAATTCAATCATTTTAATAAAAATTTAAAAAAAAAATCTTTTCCTTGTTCCGTAGTGCGCCCCGCAAAATGACGTCATCATATGTCGATCTCTATAACATGAGAACCTCTCTCTTATGTCATATTTTCTTAGTTATTCTTCTTTTTAAATGTCAATTTCTTTTGTTAAAAATTTCTCACAGTTTTTATGTTTTATTGTTTATTTTTTTTTGCTCCTTTACGATTTTTATTTTTATTTATTTTTTTTTCAAAAAGAAGAAGAAGAAGAAAAAAAAAAGATGAGATGAAACAACAAGAAAAAAAATGACAAAAGTAAGCCACGACTTTTTGTTGTCTTGAATGAAGTTCATTGAAGAAAACATTTGTTGTTGTTTTTTTTTTTGCTTGTTTTTTATTTTTTGTTTTTTCTGTTTTCTGTTTTCTTATTCATTTCTTAACGATTGTGACGAATTGGAATAAATAATGAAAGGAAAAGTGACATTTTTGACAATAAATAGTTGTTTTTTTATTTTCATCTCTTAATAATTTAAATGTTTTTTTTTTTTTTCTGAATAACGAGAGAGCAAAAAACAACAAAAACAAAAACAAAAACAAAAAAATGTCTTCATCAATTTTTTGACATTTGACATTTTTCATAATTTTAACGGTGATTGTTCTATTTCCGGTTATTTATTTTTCTTTTTTTTTTTTATCAAAAATAAATGCATCTGTCGGCTCATTAGAAAAATAAAAAACGTAAAAAAAAAACTGAAATTAAAATTCTAAATAAAAGAAAGAAATTTAATTGTTCGTTTAATTTTTTTTTCTAAAAGAATAAAATTGAGTCACGTGAATTTGAATTAAAATTTAAAGTACATTCAAATGGGGGGGGGGGGGGGGGGGTGGGGGGATGGGTGCTGACAAAACTTTTCTAGTTCTTATTTTTATTTTTTCATTTCAAAACATCAAAAAAAAAAAAAAAAAACTTTAATATAAATTTATAAAAATGAAATTACATTTTTTTCGTAAGATTTTTTTATTTTTATTTCTCTTCTTCTGGAATCAAGTGAATGAAAAAGAAAAAGAAGAAGAAGAAAAAAATAAATAAATATGCTGCGTAATGGAACATGACAAATTCGATAAATGTCTTGTTTGATTTCCTCATCTTTTCTTATATTATATTATAAACATAGGTATCATCTACTCAAAGATGAATTTTAGACAAAAAGAACTTTTTTTTTTTTTGATTCTATGAATATTTTATTGACAAATTTTAGAGTACAACAATTTTTTTTCTTTAATATATAAGTGTAATAATATTCTAAGTAAACGTGCACGTGTTGTAGTTAATATAACCTCAAGAATGGTGACATTTATTTGTTCACCACCACCCTTTATTTTTGTGCTTATCTTTTATATTCTCATACCTTTCTTATATTTAAATTCTTAAACTAAAATTCTCATATTACTTTCCATTTTATATATCTTTTTAATATTACCATTATAATAATAACTTTTGTCCATTTAACTAAAAAAAACATATTCGTTGAATCAGCATATAAATATATTATGTAACTCATTCCCATTATTCCATATATATAGTCCTTGTATACAATAAAAGGACATATAACAATCGATCCATTTAAAACCATAAACAAGGACAAAAAAAAACAACAACAACAACAACAATAAGAAAACCCATCTTTCTAAAATTTTATCCTAAACATATATATTTTCGGTCAAGTTAGAAACGATCGTCCATTTATTTGGAGACCCCAAAAACTACCCTTATTTACATAAAATGTTGTCTAAAAACCACCCAATTCGTCTCACAACTGATGTCGTTATAAACCCAACAACACATACAAACACATTTATAACTGTATATATAAATATATGTATATAGAAATATATAGATGCTGAACCGTTTCCCCAACTCCGACAAACCTTCTTACATCCCCCTTTCATCCAACCCATCTTCATCTATAAAGTATATAACCCTGATATTGTGAGTTTGTTATAAAGAGTAGCGGTTAGAGAAGGTGGAGGTGATGGTGTAAAGAAGCAAAGGGACGACAGGACGATATATAAACTGGACACATAAATAACAAGGGTAGTTTATACGAATGACATATCATTGGAATTTATATATATATAAATTTACTCCGTAAAAGGATAACAAGAAAAAGTAGTTCTGTGTATATGGAGTGGTAATGGTGGATTGTAAATAAATGGATAGTCCGCAGAAAAGAGGGACAACAAACAGAGAGAGAGAGAGTGAGTATTTTTTACTAAAATGAGATAAGAAAAGTAAATGGAATAGTTTTGATGACGTAATTTTTTTTGGGTTTCAAATTTATTTATTTTGTTATTATTGTGGTTGTTGTTGTTTTTTTTGTTTTCTTATATTGTGGTGTTATCGAGCTTTTCCGTGTTTCAAGGGAAATCATTTCAGCTTTAACAGTTTTCATATGAAATTTACAGGTTTGGCTTTAAACTTTAATATACAATAAATATCCTTAGGGAATTTTACTTTATATTTATTATCTCTTTGGCACCTTTTTCTCGTGTCCACCACCCAAAAAATTTACACCCCATATAACATCCTAAATACTCTTTCCTTATATATAATACAATAGCACCGCATCCGCATTCATCCGCATGTTTTTAAAACAAATAAATGTAAAATACCTTTCTGACATTTTCATTTCCAAAAATTCCAGAATACAAATCTAATGTGCGGTCTCATTCACGTATAGCAATACTGTATATACATATATATATATATATAATATAAGGACACAATTTTCTTATAAGGATGAACAATTTTTTTTTTTTTTTTGCTCTCACTCTCAAAGTTCTTAACAATTCCCTTTCTATTGTTCTTCTTTTTTTTCCGTTTAGTCAAATACGTGCTACTTAGAAATGGACATTTAAAATTTTTTTTTCTTTTTTGTTTTTAAAGAAATTGACCAAAAGAATAATGATTATAATGATAATTAGTTATAAAGATGAATTTTAAAAGGATCACTTAAATACACTTTATAAAATTTATCTTATTATCGAAAAATTCCTTTTCTCTTTCTTCAGTCTTCCCCTTTTTAACTAACCTTTCCATTTAGATTATATATTTTGGAAGTTTTTTATTTTTTTTTTTTGGTCTTTAAACACAAAATTTTCATTCAACAAAACTAAACCATCTGTTTGTTTTAAAAGAATAAAAAAAGGACGAAATATATTTGAAAGTGTGTCTCTTCATATACATATAAATATATGTGGTGTTAGTGTAAATTGTATGTATTAGTATGTGTGTGTGTATGTGTGTGTGTGTGTGTTAGGATATACATATATAATATGAAATGAAAACGGTACCATTAGAAACTTTAATAGAATATATTTTGAGGTAAGATCCGATATGCAAAGAGTATAAAATGGTTTTGCTTTCTTTCTATCTTTCTTTCTTTTTTTTTTGTTTCCTTTTACTGATGATATAAAATGGGAAAACGCAAAATTTTCGGACTTGTTTTAAAACAAAAAAAAAAAAAGAAAAGTGAAGGATAACCCAAAAGTTTTCATTTAAATTTTACCTTCAAAAATTTCTCTATAATAATTTATATATTTAGTTTTAGATGATTAGATACATAGAAATTTAGATATTAGGTATATGAATATAAAATCTTTTGAATGTAATTCGTCTTACCTTGCCCTCTGGTATAAGATACAATTCGTATACATATAATCGGAGATTTTTGTTTGTAAAATCAAATAGTAACTACGTTATAATGAAACATTTAATGAAAATATGATGGGAAATAATTTTTAAAGTGAAAAATCGAAAAGTAATTGGAAATCAAATTCTATACATTTGATTGAAAAATAAAAAGAACAGTTAGTTTTAGATTCTATAAACATATTTTATATGATGAAGATGATGAAGAGGAAAAAGGAATGAAGGTAAAAAGGGATAGTTTACATAAACTAATTACATTTGAAGAAATTTTTGTATAAATTTTGACGAATTTTCTAACGATAAATATACACCCCCTCACTGTTTGTCTTTTTAACATTTCATTAAATACACCCGGACTAAAAGTCTCATACCTTTCGATGAAAAATCATATCGCCTTTATTTTATTGTAAACTAAAGGAGCTAATTTTCCTTTATACTCTTCTTGTATTTATTTTAGAATGAAGTGAGAGAGAGAGCGGGGAAGGTTTTTCTGTATTTATATATGAAATAATTATGGAGGGTGAAAAATTTTAGAATTTGACCAATCAGAAACTGATGGTCAATATCGATCGATTTTCAACTTAACATTATAATTATATTTTGTGTAAATTTTAACCAATACATTTCAATTAGTATTAGTTTTGTTTCTATACATCTACATATTGTAATTGTGTCTGCAAAATAACAAGAAAAAAAAAACAGAAAATAAAAAACCAAAAATGAAAAACTGATACACTAAAATGTAAAAAAGGGGAAAAGTTTCTCCTTATTGTACAAATTTGTTTGAAAACTTTGAAAATTTACGTTTGATTTTCTTTTTTGTTTTTTTTTTTCTTAATTCTTTTTTTAAATTCTTTTGTTTTATTTTTCTCAGATCGTCATTTTCTCCGCATTGTTGTTGCTTGTTTTAAAACAATTTTGAAAGTGACGTAAAATTTTTATTTAAGCAAATTTGGTTTGTCCATTTTTTTTTTTATCTATTGTACTTACTTTTTGTTTTTCATTCTTACATTTTTCCTTTTCATTTTGTTTTCTTTTTTCCTTTTCATTTTGTTTTCTTTATTAAAAAAGAAAATATTTTTTTTTTTATCTAGAAATATAATATTCGTCCTTTTGCTGAAATAACAAAAAAAAAGAAAAAAAAAATCTGCATACAATTTTGGACAGAAAGAAAAAAGGGAAAAAAGGAAAGAAAAGAAAAATGAAATAGGAAAAAAATAAGAGAAAAAAAAAACGTGACTGAATATTTTTCTCTTTATCCTTGACGACCAGAAGGGACACAAACCAGCAAAAAGGATAAACATATATCTAAATGTATGTACGTGTATGTGTATATATATATTTCTTGTTTATGCATGTATATGTGTGTATGTATGTGTGTGTGTATATATAAATATATGATATAAAATTCTAGGGGTTAACCAAGACCCATTTATATATATGTATAAAAGATATATATAATATAAAGTTGCCTTTTTCTGTATCCTTTATGAATAATTCAGTAAAATGCCATCTGCGGTCCGATGTCCGAACTTTGTCTTTTATGTATACGTACGGAATATACATAAATGTCCTCCAGCTCCGCCTTTTTCTGTATCCTTTTTTTATACATATACTATATATATATGTGTATGTGTGTGTGTATGTGTTTGTACATTTTATTTACATAAAAAGGAAAATGTATGTTTAGGAAAAAAGAAAGAAAAAAAAAAGGACATTTTAACGGGAAAACATTTTTTTTTTGTATCAAAACATTTTTCCCTAATTTTTTTTTATTTATTTTTTTTTTTCTGTTGTTGTATTTTTTTTTTGTTCTTTTCTTTTTTGGGTCCATAATAATTAATAATAATTCATAATGAACTTAACCTTTTGGTGGCAGAGAATACACAATTACAACTACTTCACTTAATTAATATTATTCGGCACGTAGTATAGACCAAAAACCTTTAAAAGGGAGGCATTATATTATGTATGTATGGATACATATAAGTCTGGAGAGAGGTTTTACTCTACTTAATTCTATTATACTTGATGGTTAACCCTGGGATTTTAAAGAAGCCCCTAGTATACCATATACCGTCCTCACTAAAAATTCAAACCGAGAAACATTAACAAGAGTCCGATAAATGAAATTTTGTATTTTATATAATAAAATTTATATGTATTTATAGGATTTTATAAGAGATAGAAATTGTGGTGGTGGTAATATTCTTATACCTATATATACTAACTACCTATCCGATCAGTACAAATCCAATTTTCAAAACCCAACTCATTCTAATAATCTTTAAAATAGGACCGAACTTTCATAAAAAATTACAATTCTCTCATCTAATAAAATAACTAAAAAATAATCATCAGTTTCTGGTGTTGGAGGAAAAATTAATGATTTTTCTAAATATTTTATTTATAAATTTCATGTAAGATTGTCTCTAAATCCAATCGCCATAGTTCACCTCTATATATGTAGAAGAGTAAGGTATATTATTATCGCTTTGGTCGTATACGGTCTTTGCGGTAAAATATAATTGATTCATCATATATCTGTGTGTATAATATTGGGAAGGTTTATTGGGAAATGGTATGGATAGGGAGATGATATGGTTGACTTTTTGGGGATGATAATAAGAGAAAGAGGATATTATATTATATAAAATGTCACGTATTTAAATCTCTTGTCCTCTTATCCTCTTATATATAAAATCACGTTTGACCCTTCAAGTATTTTAATGTTCTTTACTTTACCCAAAAATCGCATTGATTAATTTAATATGATAATTGAAATTTGGGTCTAACCCATTCCCATTATATTTTCATATACCTACTCTTTCCATTAACAATTAAACCAATTCATCAGTGTTATAAGACTTTTAGTTGACCGACCCTTTTATTTGTACAAAAATAATTCTGTCAATAATTTTTCATTTTTAACTACGCGAATGCTAAACCTTTCAAAGGTGAAAGGTGAAAAAAAGGAATATTTTACGTCCCCGCCGAAATTTTTTTTTATTCTAAAAATAAAGTTTTGTATAAAAGGATTATTATTGGGAAATTTCCGTTTCATAGAGGTTTTAAGTATAACTGAAGTTTAACTGAATATTACAAAAATTTTTTCTTTACACAAAATATCATTTTGTATTTTCTTAAGATTTGACCCCATATAATAATCCTCATTCTTTGTCTATATATCTCACTCCAATCTCCATCATTGTTTTACCTAAAATAAATGGCATGTATTTAGCGAAAGTCAGGACCTATATCGACCATAGCGACCTCTATAAATAAATATATGTCTACTCAATGTACTTTGACACTTTATATATGAGAGAAAATTCACTAATGTTTTGGAGATTCTTGAGGTTTTTAAGAGATGGGTAGAAGAAAATGGGGTGGATGATGATAAGGTGGAAACCATCCAAAGAAAAGCACATGATTCAGAATTAATGTAGCGGCAAGCCGGCCATCTATTATTCGGTCCTATATATACATGATGTAAGTGTACAATATAAAATACTTATGGGTTTGTATGTATGTATATGTGTGTTTTAAGATATTATGGGGTGACTTAAGAAACTATATAAGAAGATGTAAATAAAAAATATATACCCCAAGAAAATGAGAGTCTCTTCGTCAACTGTCAAAATATTTCCCTTACACTTTTCTTCTTTTCATTTTTTGTTTTTCGCGCGTTGAATAATTTTTTCTTTTCTTTTCACGTAGATTTTTACGACGATGCAATTTTTGTTGTTAGATTTTTTATTTTTTTTGGGTGTAGGGGTTGTGATGTGAGGAGGGATACATTGTATATACATGTATATATATTTTTTTCTATTTCGCGGTTATCACAACATCAAATTTTTATGTATGTATATTTATATAAATATATAAGATTGTGCTGCAATAAACAGAAATAAATGTCCTTCGTTTGTTTTTTACTATTGTTGTTGTGTTTTTATTGTGGTCTGTCCAAAAGGACAATTTTAGTTTTTCTTTTTTTTTTTTTTTGCTTTGCTCGTGCTATCGTAGAGCACAGTCACAAATCATAACCACCCCATTTTAAAGTGTCATTTGAAAATGGACGAGGGGTTTAGGTATGGAAAAGCAAAAAAAAAAAAAAAAGAAGAAGAAGAAAAAAAAAGCGAAGAAACAAAAAACAAAAAATAGAAATGGCAATAAAAAGCAGACATTGGGATTTTGTATGATTTTTGTTATTTTTTATTCGTCTTTTTTTCTTTCTGTATAATAATGTTTTATCAAAAATCGGTGATTGCGTTGGTTTTGTGAACGTGAATATATCAGATGTATATATGGGGTGGTAAGTGGGTGAAATGGAGGTGGTTGATTTTTTCTTTTCTTTTTATTCAAAAGTCAAATTTTTTTATGTCTACCTAATATTCTTCTTCTCCTCCTCTATGTTTTTTTCTTCTTAACTTTATGTCCTTCAATCTTTTGTTGAAACAAAAAAAAAAAAAAAAATAGAAAAGACAAGAAATTGTATATTATAATCTAGTCAACCCTTTAAATGATGGTATGATGGGTGAATCTTACATTTTATGTATAATATAAATCTCATATTATGATGGGTGAAAATTAAATTGAACCTAACAACCTAAAGGATATAAAGGACGATGAACGACAAAAGTACCTTATGTTCGATATGAAGAAGGTGTCTCTCGTTTTAAGGATAATCCTTTAAGCTCAATATATATATATATAAGGTGATTTTTAGAGAACCGGTCAAAATCATATGGAAAAGTTGACATCTTCTATGCATCAAGTCCTTTTGTGTGTATTTAGGGTTGGTACAAAACACTTGAAAGGATTCTAAGGATAAGATATAATTTGTCTTTTAGTCTATTCGTATGTACATTTTGGATTTAAGTTTTAAGGATTATTTATATTGAGTGACAGAGAGATAAAGTAAGAGATAAATATAAAATGTTAGAAAGGGATAAAAATAGTTAAATAGGATACACAAAAAAATAATATAAAACATCAACATGATTTTCTCAATATTATTCCTCGATGATATTCTTCTATCTTTTATTTCTACACCCATACACACCTACTAATACACACAAACACACACACACACGCACCCATACACACATATACATATATACACACTTACAAAGAATCAAATGACTTTTTATTTATTTTTTTTTCTTCTTCTTCATTTTTTTTTTGCACATCGAACATACATAAAATCAGAAATACATTTTTATTATACGATGAAGAGAGAAAAATATTTCTATAGGTGGGTTGAGAAATGGGGTATGAGAGAAAAATGGGCTGAAATGTCTGTTCTTATGTTCTTATATTATATATACATTTATACATACATACATACATACATATATATATATATATATACATGTGTGTGTGTATGTGTGTGTGTGTGTGTGTTGTGGGACCACCATCGATGGTTCTTTTATTTTTTCGTTTTGTTTGTGGGTGAAAAAAAGAAGAAGATGAAGAAGAAGAAATAGAGGGATGGAGAGAAAACCTTATAAATATAAATAACAAAAAATATAAATAAAAGGTAATTTTCGTACGTGATGTGCGTCCAGAATTTTCCTTTCTATTTTTTTTTTTGTTTGTGTTTTTTTTTCTTCATATTTTTTTTTATTTGTTTTTCTTCTTTTATTTTTGTTTTTGTTGTTCTTATGTTTTTTTTATATATTATTTTCTTCCTTTATACGTACGAAGGGATATTTCGATGTAGTTAAATATTTCCTGTTATTTGTTTCGTTAAATTTCGATGTTTGAATTTTTGAAAAGGATTTAATAATTGTCTTTTGATTTTGATAATCAATTGTGGATAACACGTTCAAGTCACAAACAATTGGTATGAGTTCAAATATCGTTTCATTCTGAAAACTTTTACAATAATAATTTTTAAGTTAAGTTGGTTTATTTTTTCTATTAAATTTATTTTATTAGAGCGAAGACAAAAACAAGACAATATTTTATTATAATTTTTATTCTGTTCGTTGGAAATTGGGAAATGGAAATTTGAAAGGAAATTATAGAGTTTCCTTAAAATGCACGAAAATATATTATTGATTGAGCCGATAGTTGGAACACGTATTGGTGGCAGTTGAATCGGACAATAATTATGAAAAATCTAACATAAGTTAAAGAAAAATAAAAAGAAATTTACTGAATGAATTGATTTGGAATAAAATAAATGTAACGAGATTTTTTCAAAATTGACTTCATATAGAAAAATTTCATTCTTAATTTGATAAAGGAAAGTGCAATATGTGCGTAATTTAATTCAAAAACCATTTTCACAAAATGTTATCTAGAGAAAATCTCATCCCAAAATAAAGGATACATCAGAGAATATTTTTTAATGGTAATTTTTTAATATTTATTTTGTTTAAGAATCAAAAAAGAAAACAAACTAACCAATGAAATCACCTCGTTTAGTTGAACCTCGTTTAATCGAACCTCGTTTAATCGAAGCGTCAGAATAATTTACAAATAACCATTTCTGAATTGATCCTGTAAAGCGATTTACATTATAATTTTTATTTTATTTGTTGTAATGACAACGGAACAAATTATGAAAATAATTTTCTTTGTTTATATTTACAGGAGAAACATTTATTCGTTACTTATTAATAAGGAATATTCGCTTCAGTAATAAGCACAAATTTGTAATTAATTGTATATTTTTTTTTAAATTAAATTATAAATACAAATTGGTGTAATTTTTAATATCGCGTTTTTTTTTATCAGAAAAGGAAAGCAAAATTTTTTGAAATGAAATTAAAATTTTCTGTAAAGATCAAAATTAATTTTCGGTCCTTAAAAATCAAATCTGTTTTCATTAATTAAAGTGCATTGAGGTTTTAGCCCATATTTTACTTTAGAATCCAAAGATCAACGTATTTGATTTAAGTTTAGATTTGTCCCATAAGGACTAAACTTTTATGAATATTTATCGAATTATTCTATTAATTGAATCGCACATGAAAATCACAAAAATTTAGCACAAAAGCACAAAAAAAAAACGAATTTTCCATTGTAACAAAAAAATGAGTTAGTCCTTTTTATTTATGTTCGTCACTTTCACTAAATAAATAATAACAAATGATAGTTGGATCCGTTTTTGGATTGTTCAAAAATCAATATTTTTATTATTTTCTCTAAATAAATAAATGAAATATCGCAGAAACTATTTAACCCTTTTTCGTTCACTTCTGATTATATTTTGAATGAACATCAAAGAAAAAAAAAGTAGGATGTACATTTTATCGTAACGTGTTCGTGTACTTTGTTAATGTGTCACATCATGTGAGTTAAGTTCAAAAGAGTTTTGATAGAGAACAACAAAAAAAAAAAAGAAAAACAGAATGTACAAAAAATTAAAAATTAAATTTATGTTTGTGAATTAAAAAAAAAGGGTTAACGGGTTTCAAAATGTCGTAGGTACCGATTTCAATTGTCTTCCATATTTTACGTTTCCAAAAATAAAAAAAAAACAAAAACAAAAAGAAGACAGATAGATAGAATTATATAGAGAAGGGAATATCCTTATAAATTTATTATGTTTGAATATGAAAATTGGGACCGGGAGTTCTCCCGTAAGCAACATTTACAATTATAGAAATGTTTCGGTTTATTTGCAATAAAAAAAAAAAAAAAGGAGGAAGAAGAAGAGAATTTGTTTTAGTGTTTTTTTTCCTCTTTTTGCAATTTCTTTCTTGAATGTCCTTTTTCGCACTTTATTTTTTTTTTTCTGTATAAAAGAAAGGGGAGCGACACACCCTTGTATAGATGATGTGTGTGTGTGTATGTGTGTACGTATATATATGAAAGGAAATAAAATTAAATGTAATTTTCACGCTAAACTACTTCGTTCAATTTTTAATATAAATATAGAGGAACGCATGGTACGTTAGAGGTCCTTTACTTCTATTTTCTTTTTTTTTTTTGCCTCCTCTTCTAACTGTATGTATTTTGTCCTTGCAGGGATTTTTTTCTTCTTCTTTGTTTTTTTTTTTTCTTCTTTTTTCATATCAAATTCGAGACAATTTTCTTTTTTTTTCCCTCTTTTTTTTTTTTTTTTTATTAAATATCCTTACAGGATACCAGGCCTTTGTATACGTATGTTTGTAGGTATGTTTGTATGTTATACGTATTGTATATATATATATATATATATAGAAATATAACAAATATTTGAAATGGTCTTTGAAAATTGTGTATATAGATATTATGCGTTATATACGTTTGAAAAATATATATAAAATCAAAATGGATTTCATGGTCCAGCGATGTGAATAAAATTATTGGCGTAGATAATATTCCTTTTCCTTGGCTTTTATTATATATATAAAATATATATATATATACAGACATACATACATACATATTTTATATATAAATATTTTAAGGATGAAAGCAATATATAAGATGAGGACGTAAGATTCTTAGAATGTTCTAATATAAAAATATTTTGTATCTATCTACGTCGATGGTATTTTTTTTTTTTTCTGTTTTCTTTTTGAAGGACTCAGATTTTTCTTTTTCTTGTTATTTTAGTTTTTGTTTCTATTGTTATTGTTTATAAAAAGTTGTATCGTTATCGATATTGCCGCTCTTCTCTCTACTTAAAACACACTGAGGCTTTTTTTTTTACGTCCATTGACCGCATAATAAAATTTCTGTCTGCATTAAAACAATTAATAATTTTCTCAACTTTTTTTTTTACTCTCATTTTCTTCTTTTTCTTTTTCTTCTTCTAGACACAAACAATTTAAAAAATAAGAATAAAAATCATGAGAAAAACAAAAACAAAGAAAATAAACTAAATCATTTTCTTATAAATTCTACAAAAAAAAAAAAAAAAATAAAAGAAAATGTTTGTGAAAAATAGGGGAAGGAGGAAAATTTATATACTCTTTATTTTATAAATAGCAAACGAAACGCCACCCCTATTTTTCTTGCGTGTGTATGTGTGTATATGTGTGAGTATAAATATTTCCAACCCACCCCCTTTGATACAAACATATATAAATATAGTCTCGTTTTTGTGAATGAAATATGTTTCCATTATCGAAATGAAAATGGTCACTTTAGGATTGTTTACGCCGCATTAAATACCATATTCTTTAAGATGAAATTTTACGTAACAATCCCAAAATTGAGAATATCAAATGAATAAAAATTTAAAGAAAGTAGAGTAAGAAAGAGAAATTGAGAAAAAAAGAGAAATAAAACTTATAATGAAGTGGTAAGAGTGAAAATAAATCACATGTACGTTAAATATATTGGTGCGTAAGGTCATGGAAAATATACCAGCTAAAAATAAAAGGAAGAAATTTTTTTGCAATGGCCGAACTATAAATAAAAAAGGGTGGTGGGTGTGTGCTATGTTATTATCCTTGAATTGTATGGAATATGATAAGCTACACACATTATATGTATATATGTTTATAGGGATATAGGGAGAATGTATATATGGATAACATTTAGTATGTCCTTACATTTGATGTGTATATGTGTAATATAGGTGACAACTCTTCTCTTCTAGTTTTCCTTTTTGATCCGGACTGTTCAAAGAAGAAACAATTTTTTATAGATAAAATGACAGAAAGCGCAATCCTTTTGTTCATATATCGATATCCTTTTGTACCTTTAGTCAGAATTCTAAGTCCTGTTTTTCTTTTGTTTATTTTTTTTCGCCTCTTTCTTTCTTTATTTTTTTTTTGTTTTAACCTTTGAACTCCTTGACTTACTCGTGTGTCTACATTATATGTAGATATATTTTTTTTTTCATATTGTTGTTGTTCTTATTGCAAATGATTTTGAAAGACAAGTTTTTCTATTTTTTTTTGTTCTGCCTTTAGATGAGATGTATGTATGTATGTATGTGTGCATATATAAGATATAATATGATCCATATAGAATCCTAGTTGATCCTGTAGGGATAGCTTATGTCTAGATATTTATATATTATATTATTTAAAAGAAAATAAAAAATCGAATTCTATTTCTGTATTTGATGTATGCAATTTATAAGAGGTAAAATATTTTGGGGTGAATTTAAGGGGTGGTAAATTTGCTAGTTTGTAATTTGTTGCATTTATATAAATGACTTTATATCTGGGATTATATTTATGAAATATTTTAAAATTAATTTGATTTGTATAACAACAATAAATTTGTAATCTGTAATTTTACAATGATGGTCAGCTATTTTAAACTTTAAAGACAAGCAATAAATTTAATTTACGATAATATAACGATCACTATCTGATACTAGAATTTTGACAAGTCAATAAAGTTAAAGTTAATAAAGTAAAGTAATGCAATATTTTTGTTAATACAAAAAATCTGTTCAGATCGTACAAATATTTATTGCTTTTTGATTAAATAATTTTTATCAACAATTTAAGGAACTCGTAATTTTAGAAATTTTTCATTGCATATGCTAAAGTCTAATAGAATTATTCAATCAGATAAAAAAAGAGGCAAAGTCCTTAAAACAAAGAAACTTTTCAATTGCGTGTCAACTGTGTAAAAACAAAAACATTTTATTTATGTCTTCCATTCATTCTTCATTCTTTTATTTCATTTTTATCTATTTTTTCTATACATTTCCCATTTTTATGCAACAAAAAGAAAAAAAAAAACTCAAGCAGAAAAAATTAAACCACAAAAGTAATTTCCATAATTTAATTTTATTTCAATTCAACAAATCAAATCACACACAAAAACCACAAAATGTTGTAACCAATATCGTTTTCATTGTCGTTATGTCGTCTTTTCTTCAATACATATGCACACACACACACACACACACATTTACACACACGCAAATTTATTATTCCAATTCAAGAAGAAGAATTGAATAAAGAAGAAGAAGAAACCAAGAATTGTAGCCAACTTCACATTCTAAATATTCATTGGCTATTTTTGTGTGATTCAAATATGAAAAGTGTGGGTTTCTTTTTGTTATATTTGGGGGGTGGTGATTGGGTGTTTTTTTTTTCTTCTTTCTCTTCTTATTTCTCGGACAAAAAAAAAAATAAAAAGAAAAAGTGAAGAAGAAAGAGATACAAGTTCAATTTTAAATTTATAGTTGGTCGATTTCTCTATAAATATATCTATTCTATATATCCTTTTTTTTTCTCCCTTCTTCTTTTTCTTGGAAAATTTTTTGTGTCCATATCCTTTGTGTATAGTATACAGTTGTATATATATATATAGGTATGTATCAGTTTCTGTTTGTATATATGTGTGTGTCTGTTAGAATAAAAAAAAAAAAAAAGGATAAAAATAGTAGGATGAGGTAGTGATCTTTGTATTATATCTTTTGGGTGGAAGAAAAAAAAGGCTTTTGGTTTTGAAATGGAAAAATAGGTAGATTGTCCTATTCTCGTTTATGCATATATTTTACCACATATATACAAACATACACACACACACATACATATATAAATACAGACAAATCTACAACAGATATATATTAGGTATTATATGTTCTTTCGAGATATGGATGAACACAAGAAGAAAAAGAACGAAAGAACGAAAGAAAGAAAGCAAAAGAAAAAAAAAAAAAGTAAAGAAAAAAGGAAAAAAAAAAGAAGAAAGAATTAAGGAGGAGGAGGAGGAGAATGGAAAAGTATAGGAGAATGTAATAGGAAGAGAGAGAAAAAAAAAAACGAATGAAAAACCTAGGGTAGATTTTAAAGGATTTAGGAAACGATGGTAACTGGGAGTATTGGACACTGAACTATATTTCAAGATAAGTGTGTAATATATTTAATATTATATGGTTTTTGATCTTTTATTCTTTTCTTTGTACTACAGAATATTGACTGTTAGTCTGTTTCACTGTATTTGTGTATATTATTTGGGTATATATATATATATGTGTATGTATGTATGTGTGTATGTATCAACCGTAGAATGTAAGATGAAGATGATGATGTTCAATATCCAATATATTTGCAAATATATACGTATCGTGTTTTTACAAAGTTTTTTTTCAAATATATTTTGTGGATTTTTTGTGGTTTTTTTTTCTATTTTTCTTTTGACCAGAAAGGAAAGAGAAAGTGGTATCTAGAGACAATAAAAAGAAAATTGTCTCCATTAATTTTACCAACGCAAAAAAAAAAATAGATAAAAATGTTATAACATTTAATTTACATTTGTGATTTTTAGGCATACAAAAACAACAATAATAACAACAACAAAAAAATAAAGAAATTTTTATATAAAAATTTAACGATCTGAAAAGCACAAAAAAAAAAAAAACAGATTCCGTCGATTGGCAGATGTTTTTCCTATTTAGTATTTCCTTTTCTCTTTTTTTTTGGCAAACGTTTTTTTTTTTTTATTTTAATGATTATAAATGCAAACGTTCGCGAATTTCTGTTTAATGTTTTCTTTCTTATATTTGATTGTTATTGTATGATAGTTGAACCTAAATCAAAGTAAATCCACACACACACACACAAATATACGGAAATTTGTATTTAGGTTATGATAAGTAGTTTTATTTTTTTTTATTTTGGGGTGTCATCAGCATATGTAACACAAAAACCCAAAACACATATTGCATTTTCGATTTCGCATACCAAAAGGCAGATGAATAATGAAAAGTGTAACTAGAAACCCTTTTTTTCTGTATACTTTTTTTTTTTTAAGGCGCCAATTTAAGTTTTAAATTTTTTAATTTAAATTTTTTATCCTTTTTTATTTTGTTTAAAAATAAATAAAAAAAGAAGAAAAAAAGAAGAAGGATTTTCTACCTGAAATTTTTCTATTTGTTCTCATTTTAAAATGGAAAATTACTTTCACCCCGTATCACTATTTTTGTTTATAAAAAAAAGGAACTGATGAATAAAAATAAAAATATATGCATAAATGTGAATGACGACACATATTTATTATTATTATTATTATTACTAAAAAAAAAGGGGGTTCAAACGGAAGGAAGCAACCTACCTATACCGTATCTGGTGTACCTATCTAGATAATATTTGTGCACCGGTTTTAATTTTATTTATAAAATGACGTCACAATTGAAACAGACACACGCTTATTTAAATGGGTAATCATCAGGTATAAAAATATATTTGTTAATATTTGTTATAAACAGAAAAATTCAAATATTTTAATAGTCGCATTTATTTAATTTTCTTTTTGTTTTTTTTTTGTTAGTCCTTCGTTTGCAATTCTGTTTATAGGATTTTACATACACACACACACACACACACACACACATATATATTATGAATATATAAATATATCTAGTTTTGAATACTACAGTATATAGAGTACATTTATGTATAGGAAAAAGGATAGGATAGGATAGGATAATCCGAATTGATCCTTGAACAATTTTGAAAAGGGTAAAATTTGAATTTACTATCCCTTTTTTTTTTTTGGTACAATTTATTTTAATACACAAACAAAAAAAAGAAAAAAAAATAGAAAATATATAGACAGACAGACAGACAGACAGACAGATATTTTTCCAATCTATATTTATTATATACTCGATAATTCAGCGGTTAGGTAATTCTTGATTTTTTTTTTTTTTTTAAAGGGAGATTTGAGATTGAGTGGCTTATGGATGACGTTTTGAGACTTATTTATTTCCTTTTATTTTCTATATGTTTATTTTTTTTTTTTCTGATAAATGAGTATAGGGGACTTTCTGTAAAGGTTTAATTTTTGCACAGATTATTATTGGAATATTCTAAGGACTATCAATATTGAGGTCGATTTTAATTTGTGTAATCCATTTTATAATTATTTACATTTTTTAATTGGTACGACAGGACTAAATACTCTCCGCGATTTAAACTCAAACTATGTGATCTTTAAATTCAGAATTTTATTGATGTTTGTTCAAATAAATAAATTGAAAATATTTTGGTGTAAAAAATATGATTTTTTTTCAAATTAATAAAATCATTTAAAATCGTGAACAAAAGGATTAATCTTGTTAGTTGAAATAGAGATTTTAATTTTTTCACTTTTAAAAGGTTCAATTATATAAGTCCAGTAATATTAACTTTGTTCTCTTCAATCTCTTTTTCTGATTCTCACTTCATCGTTTTCCTCCTATAAATTATATCAAAAAAACCTCTAAAATTCAACAAACCAACACAACCTTAAAATCCTTATAAACATTTTTGGATAAGACATTTAAACCCAACTCAAAACAATTCTAATCTCATTTTCTTTTGGTGTACACTAATCTCCATTTAAAGCATAATTAAGATCATCCACCTTTTTGGTACAACATATATATATATATAGAGGTACCTATATACACCATCTCTTTTCTATATATACATACATACATACATACATACACACACATAAAATATAAGTTTGTTGAATATAATATAAAATATAAGGATACGCACATCAGGTTGATGGTTAAAATTGAAATAAGAAAAACACCATCACTAACCTACCAATTTATATACGCAACGTGCAATTTTGTTATGCGACTTGTTGCTTTTCTCTCTTAACTTATTTACTGTGGCTTTACGCGCGTACCTCTACCCCCTAGTTTATTTATTTTTTTTTGCTATTTTTTGTTGTTGTTGTCTTACGTGTAAAATTGGTTTTTTTATTTATTTTTTTCACTTTTCCTTAAATATCAATTTCAGAAATGACATTTTCTGTCAAAAAAAACGACTCTTATTATGTTATTTTAAGTGTAAACAAGCAATAAACCAAAACATCCCCTCACGCTAAGAGCAACAAAAATAAAAAATAAAAATATTTTCTCAACAATAAACTCATAACAACAAATTAGGGTGAAGTGTGTAATTACCAGGATATTTACAGTATTTTACTTCTTTTTCATACTTTTTTTTTTTTCCAAAAATACGGAAAAAAAACATAAAATACAAAATCAAAGAGTCAAAGGGTCTTCCATTCTAATAATAACAATCAATATTGTAACTAACGATGAAATAGAAAAAAGGGTGTTTAGTTGCACCAGAATTGAATTGTTACATTATTGTTGCGCAACTTATTTCTTGTTTTTTTCTTGTTGCACTTTTTATAAAAAATAATGATGAAATTGATGACCCTTTATGACGACTGGATTTTATTTGATTTTAAAATTTGATTATATTTGTTTACCAATTTCCACTAAAAGAAATTTTTAGATGAAAATTATTGTTGGTTAGTTTCAATAATATTCTGCAGACAATTATCTTCCGAAAAACTATTATCGGTGAGGATATACGCAATTTGATGCAGAAATTAAAGAATCATTTGCGAAATCTCTGTCTAAATTATAAGAATTCGATCTAAATTACAATATAATTTATCAAATTAATTTTTTCATTCCATTTTGTGAAATTAGTTTGCAAAAATTTTGTGAATTTGAATTTAGAAAATTTTAGGTGGAACTTAGTATATTTATATAAATGATGACAAAAATAAGATGAGAAAGAAAAAAAAAAAGAGATGACAAATTTTTTTTTTTCGTTATAAATGTATAAAAAATCACAAAATTTCCCGCGATGATCCCATTAAATGATATCCAACCTTGTTACACTTGAATTGTGATCCCACATATATAAACATATATATACGCATACACGTATATACACATATATATATATATATATATATATACATACAAACACAAATGTACATAACATGTCACGTGTTCTTATAATCTTTAACTTTCTGGAACGGCGAATAAAACGGAAGAATGACAAAAGAAAAAATAAAAAAATAGAAGAAAAGAACGAGGAAACAACAACAAGAATGAGACGCACCATCTCTCTAAGTGGTTGATTGATGTCCTTGGTCGTCTGGTACGTCCAGATAACACCCAGAAGGCAAATCCTTTTGGATGGAAGAAAACAACATCAATGACCCTTGGACTGGAAAATTCACTTCCCCCCACATTTTTATCACTCCCGTTCTCATCCTTACTTTTAGTTGTTCTTTCTTTACCACACCTTCTTTTTTTCTTATCCAGTTTTGCCTTGAAGGAACAAGAATGAAAGATGAAGGGAAAAATATATGTGTATAATGTACAAGGAAAGAAAAAAAAATAGAAGAATCATGCGGTTGGACGGAAATAGATTAAGGCAGACGTCATCCCGTATATCCCCATACTTTCACCTAAAAATCACCCCACAACATCAAGCTCACAGATTTTTTTTTTATTATAAACTTTCTTCTTATGTTGTTGGTTTATTTATTTATTTATTTTCATTCATTTTTATTCATTTTCTTCTTCCTTATACTTTTCCGGTTTGTGTTAAGTCATCGTTCCCATTTGTTGGATTAAAAGAAGAGATTCTTTTTTTGTTGTTGTTGTTGTTGTTAGAAAATATTTTTCGCGTCTGATTCTCTTCTTTATTATTTTTTTATTTTTTGAATGATTTAGTGGATTTAAAAGACATTAACCATCAGCTGCATTTTTTTTCATCCTTCCATTTTATTTTTATTCATTTTATTTTATTTTATTTCATATTTTACTTTTTTATGTCTTGTCATGGGAATTGAGTGTCATATCAAACAAAAAAAAAAAACAGAAAAGAGATAACGAAAAAAATGGAAGAGAGAGAGAGAGACAGAGAGAAGGGAAAATGCAAAAAAAAAAAAATGGAAAAAAAATTCGCAACCCTTTTATTACGAAATTTTTGTTTTTGAAAATATTTTGTCTTTTTATTTTTAGTTTTTTTTTTCTCCCCACCGTTGGTCCCTTATTCCTTGTCTTTAATTTTTTCAAACGGAATGAAAATAAATAACGGAATCTTTCATTCATTCAAAAAAAAAAAAAAAACAAAAATTTTCTTTCAGGTATGAAGAGGGGAATATGAAAATAAAATCTCACACTATTTTTTTTCCAATGGTCCACATAATAGAAATTGGTTTATTATTATTTATTTTTCTTCTTCTTCTTCTTCTTCTTCATTGAAGACACAGAGGAAAAGATCCTGTACCTGCGAAAATAAAACAGTGTCTCCTTTATAGTATAAAATTTATATTTTATAAAATTCAAAAGCATATAAGGTATAAGAACATTTTAAGGGATGATTAGACCTTTTTTCTTTTATTTCTTTTTTTTTTTCTTCTCTTTTTTACTTCTATCAAAAATTATGCGTCGTCCTCTCTTTATATGAATAAAAAAAAAAAAAAGGAGAAAAGAAAAGAAAACCAAAAATGATACAATAGTTTTATTAAGGAATTACCTGACCTTAATTTAATGAAAAAAGGAAATACTTTATATGAATTTTTTTGGAAGGGGTTAAAGGTTCCCAAGAGAAATAAACGGTTCATTGCGAAAATTTTCTCTTGATAGGCATATGAGTGTATGTATGTGTGTGTGTGTGTGTGTTGTATGGTCCTGGGAAAATTTTTAATGTGCGTCCTCTTCGTAAAACCACGTAACACAATTTATTTTAATTTTACAAAATTCTAGTTATGTGTCCTCTTTATCCTCCTACTTCACTATATTCATTCATCCATCCATCCTTCTTTGTCCTTCCATCTCATCCATTCCATTCCTATATATATATATACGATACATATTATCTTTTAGTTTGATCTCTCTGTGTATGTTTTCATAATATATTTTTCCAAAAAAAAAAATAAAAAAATATCCCTTTTCGTGTGGCAACACTAATAATGATGATGATAACAAAAGAGCACTTTAACCTCACTTCTGTATATGTTGCTTCTGCTTTTTATTATTTTTTTATTTTGTTTTTTTCTCTTTACCATCAAAAATTTTCAATCTGATAACAATAATTTTTTTTTTTTGTATTTAGGCCTCTTAACTCTTACCCAGCTAACAATCCACAAATATGGTTCTCTAATACAAAAAAGAAAAAACAGAGAAAGGATAATCAAGTCCTTGAAAATTATAGATAAAGATTAATTTTCATACTAAAAAATAAGGATTGATCTTTTTTTTTTTTTGGTTTCATTCATCTTTTTTTTTTTTTGATGATAAAATAAGAAAAACGAATAAAAAGAAAAGTCGTTGATTTTGTAATTTTGTTACCCAAAAAAAAAAAAGAAAAAAGAAATTCTCTTTGGTACTTCATTTTTGAGGTAAGTGATCCGATTTTTACCTAAACAAGAAAACAAAGTCATAAATCAGATGATTTATAAAATAGAAATCCGTGTGATCCTTGATGCTACATAGTCTAGTATTATGAGAAGCTTAATGTTGTTTTTTTTTTGTTCTTCTATTTTGGGTTGATGAAGAGAGAAAAAAAAAAACACTAAACAACAGCAAAAAATAGTTTGGTTATGTTGACTCTTTTTTTGTAGTTTAAAAAAAAAAAACAGAAATGTTTTGTTAGAAGACGCGTAATTCATATAATACTTTTTTGTTTGTACCTGAGTCTGGGTGTTTTATTTTGACCTTTTCCACTTTTGCAATATATTGCATTGAATTTAGATTCATCTATAATACGATATTCTACCTGAAACATATATTATAGAATAGAATAGAACCAGACGCGAGAAAAAGGGGTTAAACAAAATAAAGGAAGAAGAAATGAAATTAAAAAATATAAAAAAAAAAAAAATAAAAAAAAAAAACGGAACGTCATGATGTAAAAATGGAACAAAAGAGTTTTTGTAATATGTAATGAACAAAACAATATAATATTCCAAGAGTAGTAACAGCAGCGGGTTCAAAATTTTAACCCTTATGTTGAGAGATCTTTTACCTGCCTTTTCCTTCCGGTACAAACATTTTTTTTTTATATATTTTTATTTAGTTTTGGTGAATTAAAATCTATAAAATGACATAAGGATCAGTTGATTGGAATCTTTCGTCTAACATACGAGTACATAACTTTTAAATAAATTTTATATACTGAGGTGTTCCAAAAGTGGTGGTCCCTGTTGTGTTTTGTGCATTTGATGAACGTTTTTGGTTGATGGCTATCTGCATATTGAATGATCTGATTTGAAAGACGTTCAAGTGTTCAATTGAAATGAAAGGATGGGGACTCTATAGTTAAACACAATTTATTTTTGATCTTGACACTACTTTTGTTTATTGTGTATTGTGAGTTTTCTATTTAAAAATGTTTACCAAATATTTTTTAATTTGATGAATTTGTTTTAATTTTGTGCTTTGCTTGTGATTTAATTTATGAGATTTCTTGATTTAAATTTATGTTTTTTTTTTTTTTTTTGTAAAAAGTAAAAGTTGATATATGATCTTTGCGACTTTCCTACAAATAAACTTAGCAAAGAGAAATTGCATTTTTACCCATATAAAAATCAATCCAAGTTATTTTTTTTTTTTTGTAAACTAAAATAGTTTTATGCAAATAAATTGGATTAACTTAAAAGTTTACATTCAGTTTTCATGATTTTTATAAAAAGTTCCCCTTTGAAAATATTATCCATAAAAAAAAAAACAACAACATATAGAACGAATAAAACATACAAACATATGTCATCGATTGGTCGAATAAAAATTCAAACCAAACAATATTTTTTATATTTCATCCAAAGAAAAAAAAAAAAACAAAAAACAAAAAAAATTACACTCGCAAAGTAAATAAATTCACATCGCCAAAAAAAAAAACAACAACAACTCCCTAAACTTTCTCCTATACATATACATATATACGATGGCCACCCCCTTACTTCCTTATTTTTTTTTTCTCTCTGTGGCAGACATTAATATCCAAAAAAAAAAGAAGAAGAAAAAGAAAAAGGAAAAAGAAAAAAGGAAAAGGAAAAAAAAAAAAGAAGAAACAAACTTTTGACCGATTTTTTATGTTAATTTATTTTGATATTTATTTGCAATATGGTTGAATTGGACTTGGATTTTATATATGCATATACCATGTGTGGGACAAGAAGGTTGGAGAGGGTTGGATGAAGAGGAGGGAGAGAATATATATATATATATATATTTAAGTTCAAGGATTGAGAGTGAATCATAAGGATGTGTGTGGACATAAATTTCAATATATAACAATGTAGCTCCGGCAGAAGTTTAATGGCCACGTCGACGTCCATAACACAAAAATCTATATATAAATATCCATCCATACAGTCACAAAAAATATCAAAATGGGAGAAAGAGAGAAAGAAAAATATAAAATTGTGAAAAAGAGAGAAAGAAATAAAGAAAATAACAAATTTTGATGGGAAATATGTGTATATGTGGAATATATAGTAAAAAAAAAAAAGGAGCAAAGTATAGGGGGTGGTTATAAAAGGACGAGAATTTTAGGTGGTTAAATTTGATGGTAAAATAGGAAAACATATTCAAAACTCTGGTACGGATGTTTGGTCCATTTGATTTTGCAAACAAGATGCTTTGAATAGAATATTTAAATGTAAAACTATATTATTATATTGAAGAAAAAGAAAAGCAGAAAAGCAGAATAAAAAAGATGAAGAAGAAGAAGAAGAAGAGGCAAATTGTAGAAAAAGGAAAAAGTAGATATATTTCTAAATGTGTCTATATGTGATTGTCTGTCTGTTTGTATATCCTGTCTGTCTGTCATTTGAAAATGTACTTTAGATATTTGTGTTTTCTCTTCACATGTGTGTGTGTGTGTGTGTGTGTGTATGGGTGTAGATGATTTATTTGGTAGAAGTCTTTTGTTTGGAAAAGAAAAAATGTTCAATTTTTGTTTGGACTTAAGAAAATTGATATGAACAAAATAAACAAAATTATTCTACATAGAAATTTTTAATTTAATTTCGTTGCTTCAAAAATATTTCCCAATTTTTTACAAAAACACTTTTTTTTTTAATAAAAGAAATTTCAAAATGGAAAAAGAAAAAATGGAAAGAGTGAAAAATAAATTGAGAGATTTAATGTTATAAAACTTATATTATTATTTTCTATAATAAAAAATTATTATTCTAATTAAAAGTAAAAATTTATACGGTAGTATTGTCGTTATTCTGTTGGTTGGTTCATTATGCTTAATCTTAATTTTAATTTCTTTAGTAAATAATAAAAAAAAAATAAATAAAATTTTACGTTTAATTTTTAAGAAAGTTTTGATCATTATTATGTCCAGCCCGACCGATATTCTTTTTGTTTCGAATTGGACTTTTACCAAAAATTAATTTCATTCTATAAAACGGGGGAAAAAATGTCCTTTGTTTATAAATATTTTTTTTGTAAAATTTCCTTTTCATTTTCATCTTCAAAATTCAAACAAAACAATAACAAAACCGAATACATATAAAAACAGTAGAGACTGTAGAATAATTCCTTGTTTATTTTTGATAAAAAAAATTTTCTTATTCGTGTCAAAACAACAACAAAAATTATAGGAAAAAAGAAAAAGAAAAAATGAAGAAAGGAAAAATTGGAATTTTGGTGTGGGTGAAAAAGTAAAAGAAAAAACACGTAAGAAAAATCGAAATTGTATACGCTTGACAGACAGACAGACAGACGTCCGGTCACCCACCGTTCAAAGAACGATGGACGACCAACAGCCAAACACACACACACACACACCAACAATTTCCAAAATAAAAATAAACATATCGTATTTGCAAGGTACAACTTTTTTTTCTCTTTCCTTTCTTCTGTTGTGTGTTATGGGAGGGATAATATTTTTAAGAGTTTGAGGGGGTTGGCGATTTTCTCTTCTAATGTCAAAATTGGTATGGGTGACTTTTTCTTTCACTCTCTCTCTCTCTCTCTCTGCATTTTTATTTTTGTTTGTTTGTTTGTTATACGGGGGATGGTTTTGAAGGGTGATTTTGCAATGGTTGAATGGTGTAGTGGTGTTTGTGTTGGTAGGAGGAGGAAGAGAATGATGGTTGTGTTATATATATATATTTTTTTGATGTGAATAATGGATAAAATGGTGGAGGCCAAGACTTTTTGTTCAACGTAAAAATTTTTTTTATATAAATGGAAAAAAGAAAAAAACGGACAAACGGACAAGAGATTTTTTATTTTTACATTCATTGTGTTTGCCTGTGTTAGTTATGTTTACACTTCAAACCATTGAACTCTCCCTACGGGCACCTTTCTACTCAGAAACTAATGGAAATTATTTTCTATTTGAATTTGAATTTTTTTCTCTCTTTCTTCTTCTTCTTATGGTTTGTTTAAATGAATGAGATGATCACCCTTGGGTTGTATTTTGTCTATACATAACTTTGAAAAAATAAGCACACAAAATTCCTGTAACAATGAAAATAATCAAAGAAAAAATATTACAGAATTACAGAAATTCAACTTAAGCTAAAGACTTGATTAGTATGCAAGTTTGTGTGTGTGTGTGTGAGCAGTTATTCACCATAACTAAATGGACATTTTTTTGTATTGTTTAAAAATGTTAAACAGAAATAACTGACAAAACATAATCTAAATACATAATATTTTTTTCTCTATAAATGCCAATTTGAATCATATCAAACCAACATTGAAATACTCATACATTCATATTCACAAACATACCCACACACACATATACACATGCATAAGAAAATTTGTTATGTTTTTCTTTTATTTTTTTGCTCTGCCGTATGCGAGAGATGCCCATTCATTCAAAAGAAGAAAGAACAGAAAGAAAATAACGAAAGTAAAGAATAAAGAATAAAAAAAAAATCTGCTGAAATAATATTTTCTTTGTAGCGGAAAAAAGAAGAAAAAGAAGAAGAAGGAGAAAAACCTCAGCGAATAAAAAAAAAAAGAAGAAAAATAAAGCAGAAAAAAAAAGTGAAGAAGAAAAAAAGAAAATGATTCAGTGAAACCATATTGAAGGATCCCATAATGTATTCATGTGTGTCTCCTGTTTTTGTTGTTGTTTATTGTTTGTTGTTGTTTAACAAAATATTCTATCATACAAAGACCAGTGGTAGGCTTTATGATAGGGTCAGTCAAATATGCATTTTAATGTTGTGTTTTTATAGAATGTGAAAATCTGATCATAAAAATGTTATGCGGTACAATTACATATAAAATGAATCCGTTCAATATACAGAAATGAATGAATTAAAATTAATATGAGTAAATTGATTGAATTGATTTAATAATAACCGCATAACGTAATGCAACAATTTATTGAATTTAAATGAAGAGAAATTAGGAACAATTGAATACGAAGATTAATTGAAATCGATAGGATCAAATATTTAAACTAAAACCCATTCATAATAAATGGTTCTGTTAAAGTTACACACTTTAACTTCGAAGAGTTTCCATAATGATACAATTCCCAATTATAATGGGAACTAATTTTACTTACATTACTCCACTGGAATAAATTTACTCAACACCTAAAGAAAAACAAATCCATTGAATTTAGTCCATTTTGTTATTTTCCTTTTTTTTTCTTGTCCTTATTTTTTGTTTGTACGGGTTGCATTTAGTGGTTGGTTTCGGTGCACATGAGTTTTTTTCTTTTTTTATTTATTTTGTTTTTTTTTTTTTTTTCGAAAAGGGGCAAACACGGGTGATGAGAGTGTGGTGACTGGTCGGGAGGACTTTTTATATATGTTATTTCAAAACTCATCTTTGAACATTATTATTATTTTTTTTTTTTTTACTTTTCTCTTTCTATTCATATTCCATTTTCCATTTTCCAATTTCTTTTTTTTTTCGTCTTCTTTTTATACACAAAAAAAAAAGTATATGGAAATAAAACATACACACACACACACACATATTCCAATATACAAAATGTTTGTGTTTTGAAGTAAAGAAAAAAAGAAAAAAAGAAAAACAGGTTAAAAACGGTTGGGGTTAGGAGATTGGGTTTTGCGGGTTGAAAGAATGGTGGTGGGAGTGGATGATGGTCTATATACACGTCTATTATGACAAGACATGAAAATTGTATAAGTTAGGTTTATACTCATTCCTATATTCATCTAAAAAAAAAAAAAAAAAGGAGACGAAGAAGAAGAAGAAGAAGAAAAAATAGAAAACCGCCTATACACCTTAACCATACTCATACAAAACTCATTCATGTATATAGAGAATATAGGTACGTTAGGAACAATAATAATAATATTTATATGTGAACACACACACGGGGTTATATGAAGAGAAAGTGTAGGAAAAGTGAACTAAGAAATATGGTTATTAAAAAATGAATGAAGGGCGGAAATTATTCGTTTACTTATTATCCTTTTTCAACATATGTATATAATATATAGGTAAGTACCTACTAAGTACATGATTGTATATATATATGGGTAGTACCAACATTTTATATACATACATTACATATGTGTGTGTGTGTATGCGTATTGACAGAGATGGATTGAGATGTGATCTTTTTATTATTAACTATATAAAAATTATGAATTGATCCACTATTGAGTCATTTTTAAATTTTAAGTTTTGGACAAATTTACCTCTGGCACTTTTAATGTATTTGCTTTTTGAAGTGATGAGAAAGGAATTAGGTGATTGGGTGTTTTTTATTTTTTTTTTATTAAGGTTGTGGATTGGAGTTGGTAGGTACTAATTAAAAATATGGTGAATCATTGTGCTCTGTGTTTGTTATTTATAACAATTTTTCTTTTTTTGTTTAACATTTGTTTTCATTTCTTTTCTTTTCTTTTCTGCTTCTGTTTGTTATTTTGTTTTTGTTTAGTGTGGTAGGTAAAGTAAAGATAAAATAAGGTAATGTTAATATTAATGTTTATATATAAAAATTTTGTATAGAGACGCGTTTCAATAATTAATTTGTTATTATAATTGAAAAATAATCCATATATGTGTGTTACATGAGATGTGCACAGGATGTGTGTGTATATTGTATATATAAACGGAAAGATCAGAGATCACTGGTCTGTATATAGGCTTTTTGTTTTTGAATTATAAGGGTGGTAAAGAACTTTTTCGGTATAAAAATTATTATTATGAATATTTCATATGAATATATAAGAATATAAGAATGAAAAGTTTAACGTCCATTTTTAATAATATAAATTTGCGGATAGGATGGATTTTCTTATATATATGTTTTTTTGTTAAAGAAAATTTAAACATCACTTTTTTGAGTTAACTTAATTCTGAATTCGCAGTTTTCAGTATAGAAAATAAAAATAATGGAAAGAAGAGTAATCTGGAATGAAGGATACAAGCAAATACACACACACGCACATAACACAATACAGACGAATTTATGAGTATGGATGTATTGTGTTATGAAGATATACAATAGAATGAGGAAAAAAAAAATCCGCAACCATTACGTGGCATCAACAATCAATTCTGCTGTCATCAAAATTTACATTTAATGGACTTCCACGCATCATAGTTCCAGTTCCATCTATCTATCTATAATAATAATATACCAACATTATTATAATGACACTCAACTTCAACCCTTATACGTAAGAGACACATATACACATACACATTATAAAAAAGAAAGAGTATATAAAAAGAAAGGCAAATCGCGAGCGATGACACAACATTTTTTTGTTTGTAAAAAATATTTATATGGGTGACCCCATGGAACTATTCTGTTCTTTCGATATATATATTTGTATGTATGTGTGTGCGTTTGAGAATGTTTGAAATTTGAATCCCCGCAACCTCTTCTGTGATTGTTGTTTTTTTTTTTTTATGAAAATATAAAAGTAGAAAAAAAAAATAGAAGGATACACACACACACACATATTCATATATATATATACAAACATCACCAAGGGGTTTAATGTATTCATATTTTCTCTCCCGCACACTATCTTCTCCTCTATTGCCTGCTTCACCCGCGTCATATTTTTATTTTTTGGGTATCTTATATTATATAAGATAGAACATGAATTCTTTTTTTTTTTTTTTTTGCTGACTGTCAAAATTTTTTTTTCGAAGAAGAAATGACCCTTTTTCTGATGGATATGAATATATAGACCACCCATTCCATCACATATTTATACGAATATTCATCTCCTCAGATATACAAGCCACCCTCATGTTTTCTCAATTTTTTTTATGTTGTTGTTGTTGTTGTTGTTGTTGTTTCTCTTCTTTTCCTTCTTCTTCTTCTTCTTCTTCTTCTATGGAAGAAGCATGGGTGTCAGCGCACACACACAGAAGAAGTTGCCTCTGGTGATAGTGCGTTGTGTGTGGGAATTTTTTGGGAGTTATTTCTTTTTTTTTTTCGTTCCTTTCTTTTAAATAAAAGGAAAAAAAAAAAGGAAAAATTGATATAAAGAAAGAATCGATTTAAAAAAATAAATGACATGCAACGTAATTGATCTTTGTACGGACGCGAACTGAAATGAAAAAAAGAAAAAAATTGTAAATAGATTTGTGGATGGGATGAAAAAAAAAAAAATAGAACTAAAATAAATATTTTGATGTGAAGGAAGGAGGTTTCGTCTCTTCTTCTTCTTCTTCTTACATTTCTGCTTTTTCTTGTGACAGTCGCTACTTTTTTTTTTTTTTTTATGTGAAACTCTTATTTTTTATAACAAAGTTAAAAGTCCAACGATAGAAAGCAAAAAAAGAAGATCATCGAAGATGAACCGCCTTTTCAGAGTTCGTTTGTAATTTGTCAATAAATCAAAATCGAAAGCGAGGACAGTATGCGCGGGTTGGAAAAAGGGGTTGAGGAGTAACTTTGATTTTTTTTTTATCATTTTTTTTTTCTCGTGGCTTTTTTTTTTTTTTTTTTATGTCAAAAAGACCGAGAACTTAATACAATTTCAGACAAAGAGTAAAAAAGAAGAAATTTGATACTCCCAGGTCACTTAGTTTAATTCGATTTGTTTGGCGAAAAAACTTGTTTTATGTCAATGTGACTCTCTACTCTATATAGTTTGTAGATATATAATGTGCTGCTATTGATACAAATCTAATTCCCTCTGACACGAACATATATTTTTGATAAGTGGAAAATATACACGCACACACATACACACACTTATGCACGGATAGAAAATAGATACATATATATATATACACACGGATAGAGAAAATGAATGGTTTTTAGATTTCTTGATTTTGTATATTCTATTTTTTTTTTTTCTTCTTTCGTTTTTCTGTTTTTCATTTTATTTTCATTTTATTTTCCTTTTTTTTTTTATTCTTCTTCTTTTTCTTTCTCAAACATCGCAGAGTAGGCGACAATAAATGGATGTTGATGACGATAAGATTGAGAGGAATTTGTCTGAATCCGATCTGAGGGCGATTGAGAGGGTTGTGTTCTTATATGTATATATTTCTTATATAATATGCGTATTTATATTTTTGGTATATATTTGAAATTTAGATTTTGAATTTAGTCTATGACGTCATTGAGTGTTTTAAGTTCGTAAATCAAAAAGAAATATATAGATTATAAAGCGAATGTGGCGCCAAATTTTGTTTTTTTTTTTTAGACAATTTCATTTTGGTTGTAAAAGTTTTTCTTTTTTCTCTCTTCTCATTGTTGATATTTTTATTATTTGTTTTTTTTTTTTTATATCAGTTGTTTGTCTATACATAATTTTTTATAATAAATTGAAATAATGTAATATTTAAAATGGTGAAGTAGAAGAAGAAGATGTAGGTGAATGTTAAAATATTTTAACCTTGCTTATTTAATGATTAGTTCAGTAAAAATCCTAAAAAACTTACAATTCTTCTGCAGCTTTTTTTTCTATTTATTTTTCTCTAAATTTATAAGCAATTTTTTTAGAAATAAAATATTTTGAAGATGAGTTTAGTGTCAAGGTAAAATTAATTTGTAACTATTTATTATGTGAATGAATTCAATGACAAGGTTGAATGTATGGATAATGAATTTGTTTAATTCGGATGTCGGATGTTTCTATTTTTTAACGTATTGATTTCTTTTTTGTTAAAACATTTAAGGATATTAGTATTGAACTTGAGAAGAAAAGAAGAACAATTTATTATTTATTTGGGACGAAATAAAAATGTAGCTCCATTATTGAGTATAAAATTTGTTCAAATTGAACATAATTTTTTTCTTTATACAAAATATTATTTAATGCATCAATCAATATTTTAAAGCGGAATTTAATCTTTCATTTTATGTCTGTGTTTTTTTTTGTCTTTCTCTGATCTATATAATAAATCAAAAAAAAAATGAATTTTTGAAAAAAAAAAAAAAATCTGACATAACAGATCAACCACAAACACAAACAATTGACATCTCATGCGCTGTACAAACAAACAAACAAACAAAACGAAATCAAATATAGAGAGAAAAAAAAAATTGTTGGTAAGTCAAAGTCAACATCAACAGCATCCAAACAGTCAGACCAACTAAAAAAAAAAAAAAAAACAAACGTAAATCACAAATTTTGTTCCCTTCAATATTTTTTTTATTATTATTTTTATTTTTCACAATCCAATTGTGTGAGTTTTTTTTCTTTCTTTCTTTTCAATTATGATGATGCAAAATCACCCAGTTTGACTTTTTTTTTTTTTTATTTCTTGTAGTGAATAACCTTATTCAACTCCATTCCCCTTTTATCAAATGGATTGTTTATTTTTTTTTTTTTGAGGTTGTTTATTTTTGTTTAAAACTGACATTCATTTGATCTTTGTTACTCTCATTTTTATAGATGACGACTATCAAGATTAATTGATTAAGTAATTAACGGAAAGCATCCCTTTTTTTTTTTCTTCTTACATTTCATTTTTCTTCCTAGTTTCCCCCAATTTTACATTTTCCTTTTTTTTTCTTCACTTTTAATATAAAAATAAAATGTCGTTCCTTTTTGTAAATTTAGGGAGTTTTTTGCCAATACAAAAACTGACACTTGCATTCTTTCTAATATACAAAAAAAGGAAATTAAATTGAATTTGGGGTTTTTTCTTTCTGTCCATTAGAAAGTTTTTTTTTTTTTCACTTTTATTTTTTTTCATTATTTACTTTAAATCATCAAATAAATTGAAGTAAATTTTTTTGTACGAATAATTTTTGTTTGGAAACTATTTTTTTTTTTTTGTAAAAATTCCCAAAACTAAAATTTTTTATTTTCTCATTTTATTTATTATTTTTGTCTATTATGATGGAATTACGTCAAACATAAATAAATTAATGTATTTTTCAATGAGGTTAAAGATCATTTAGAACATATCAGCACACACAAGAAGAAAAAATATAAAATAATATCTGTCAAATAATATTTAGAAATTAATTAGCTAATTACACAAATGGCTTTTGGTAATTGATGTTTTTTTTTTTGTTTTTTGTATTTTGAAAGATCGCAATTTGTATAAGTTGATATTTATGGTGAATATAATACAAACCCGTTTTAGATTTTTCTACACTATAATTATCCCCTTACCGGTACATCACTTGAAAGTATAACAAAATTACATGGTCAGTTACCACATCACACAAACATTAAAAATAAATAATTAAATATTTAGCGTTGAGATATGAACTTATGACCCGATCAGTTGAATGTCGGAAGTGTTGAAAATATTGCATGACTTTATATGGAAATAAATAATTTAACAAACTCTAATTACACCGTTTGGAAAGTAAACTTAAATGTTATGTAAGAAAATAAATTATTGAGAATAAAAAGACGATTACAAAAAAAAAAAAAAACAAAAGAAAAATTTATAACAAATAAAAATAATTAAATAAAATCTGATAGAAAATCTTCAGCCATACTTGGAAGTAATTTATACATTTCCTGATGTTAAAGTTTAAGGAGATTTTGATTATGATAAAGTTTGTGATAATTTCTCGTATCAAATCAATTTTTTCCAAATTAAAGGAAATATTTTAATTATTAAGTTTTAACATTTTTTTCTACACAAATTTCAATTAAATTTTTTATAAAAACTTAAATAATATTTCATGCCAAACTAATAACTGAAGTACATTTAGCTACAAATATTATATTTGTTCCTTCAAATGAATCATTTAAAGTTACTTATGATTATTATGAGTTATAACTAATTAATTAAAAGTTAGAATAAACAGCAAAGGGTACAAAACGGACAATTTTTTTGTTGTTGTCGGGTTTCGTTTAGAATGACAGACATTACTGAAAAGACAATTTTGATTTTTTTTTCTTTTTAAATTAATTCTCAATTAATCTTAGTTGAAGTCAAATTTTATTAGAAATGAAAAAATAAAAAATTATAAATGTTAAAAAATTACCTGAATTGTAAAGATTCTATTTTAATGCTGAATTGTCTCATTATTTCTATAATCAATCATTTTTATTTTCATTCACATTATCCGGATATAAATTCTTTGAATAGTTAATATGTAGAATTGAAGAATAAATAATTATAATTTTAATTTGTATTTGTTAAATTTATATGTGGTATTATTGGTCATTCAAAATATAACTGACTTCGATAATATTAGTCAGAGTCAGAATCTGATAATAATGATTCAAAAATACAACATTTTTATTTATATATTCTAAATTGTTTATTATATACTGTCGCAAGAACCATAATTCACTAAATTCCAAAAAAAAAAAAAAAAAACGAATAAGAAGAAAAAGAAAGAAAGAAAAAAAAAATGTAAAGAAGAACGCATACCGAAAAATTCAATTTGCTGGTCTAATAACCATTTACCCTTATATATATAATTTTTATCCCTTTTTTTTTTTTTTCCCACACTCCCTTTTTACATTCTACACCCAATCTTCATCCTAATATTTATATGTTAGATATACATTTTCTTTAAATTTATATATTTTAGGCATAAAAAACCCGTATAAAACACATTACTGTCACTGTATATCTCGATTACTTTCAGACCGTCCAACACACATTTGGGTTTTGGCTCGTTTCGTTTTCTTTTTTTTTTTTTCTTCTCCATCTTCTTCTACTTTTTCTTCTCAGATGTTTTTGGGTTATAGGACCATTTTAAGAAGTAGAAGAAGTAGAAGACGAAGAAGAAGAAGAAGAAAAAAGGGTAGTTTTATATTTACTTATGCCATCTCCATCGTGTGCGCCCAAGACCCTTCTCATACCCATACACATAAGAAGAAAAAAAAAAACCAAATATGTATCGCCAACCCAACCCTAACACCCGCAAAAAAAAAAAAAAAAAAAGAGCCAACCAACCACCTCACCAAAAAGAAAAAAAAAATAAATAAAAATATTTTTCTTAAGTTAAAAAACGCAAAAGAAAAAGAAAAAAAAAATGCTTCGAGATCCTCTCTGATCTTTCTACAAAATTTAAACGTCCAAAAAAATATTTTCTTTTTTTGTGGGCGCATATATAGGTAAGAAGGTTTGGGTTAGGTGTCATTGTAGTTGTAAGATATAAGTTATGGGTACGTAAGGCAAAATAGCATAGACGATATATGAAGGTTTAATGTTTTGAATAAAATGACCAAAGTATAGAATGTTAATACATATACAGTGGTAGTTGGATTCTCGTTTTTACAAAGTTATGAATTTCAAAAAAATATACACAAATAAACTTAAAATTGAACAAAGTAATTGGCGCAGTCGCAATTATTATGTACACATTTGTTTTTTGTTAGCTATTCACTTACCCGTGTTATTTTCTTCTTCTTAGATATATTTTTTTTTCATCAGAATCCTTTTCCAAAACATTTTATTTTATTTTATATTATATATATTTTTTTTTATACTTAAAGTATGATGTGTTTTTGCCATCTCCAAATCTCATTCCATAGTGAAACCACCCCCACCCCCCATACAACCTCTTCATCGTCTTATGTTTTGAAATGTATGTCAAACTGGTCTCTTGGGTAGCATTTGCCACCCCATTTTAGGCAGTAGTTACGGACATCATCCATTCGAAAATGTGCTTATATTATATAAATGTGAACATTTTTTTTTTCTGCTACTTCTTCTTCTTCTTCTTTTTTTTTTTTTACTCTTCTCATATAAAAAAAAATAAATATATATAAACGGGACATCGGGACGTTTTCTTCCTTGAAAAAAAAAAAAAATAAGAAGGAAAGAAAAAAAAACGTTTTTATTTTTCTTGTTTTAAAAGATAAGAAGAGGATGGCAAAGCAGGAAAAGGAGAGAAAGAAAAAAAAACTTATATGTACGATTTCAATGTGAGAAGGCTCAAGGAAACTCAATACTCTCGTTTCTGTTTTTGTATGTTTTTTTTTTTTTTTTTTTGCTTTTTTTTAGATGAAAATTTTATGTTATATTGAAAAGGGTCAACGGGATTAAAGGGATGAATTTTCACGACTTTTTATAAATAAAAAAAAAAGAAAAGAAAAGAAGAAATTTCAGGCGAAAATGTATTAGCAAATTAACGGTAACCGGATACTTTTCTTTTTGGTCTTTTACTTTTATGATCTTCTCCCATGGAATGAGAGAGAGTTTTTTTTTTCTTCTTCTTCTTTAGTACCTGATTTTCATTTTTAGTGTTGTTGCGTTACTGAGTTTTTGTTTTTGGTCTGTATTTTTTTTTTTTGTTTGGTTGGTTGGGTCGTAATAAATTTTAAACACGACAAATGTGAAATTACACGGAAAGAAAGAGAAAAAATTGAAATTTATTATTCCCTTTTACCCCTTTTTTATTTTATTTTATTATAACAAATAATTTTTATAAATATGTTTCTGATATGTGATAAATCGATAAATTGAATTTTTGCAGTTTTCCTATTCGATAGAGAAATAAAGAAAAGTAAAAAATTATATAGAAACGGACGCGATCATAAAAATACAAAATTTAACCCTTTTTAAAGTGTCATCAGTGCAGATCGAAAGACAATAATTTATATTGATTTAATAATTTTATATTATTTTTTTTTTGGGTGATTCGATGGTTGACAGGAAAAAAAAATAAATAAATATTCGATTCCATATAAAAAAAAGTGCACTCAAGTGAAAGTTACAAAAAAAAAAAAAAATAGAAGGAAATTTAACGGATCGAGTCATTTGTGAGTTTTATATTGAAGAGAAAATATTTTAAGCTTTTCCTTGCTTTAATTATGACGATTAAATTTATTTTTTTTTCCTCTGTTGTGAAATGAGTTAAAACGGCAGAAAAAACACAGAAAAATCTAGTTCAGACATAACAAAATATTTTAGTATCAAAACTAAAGAAGAACAAAAAAAATCAACAAAAAAGAGAGAAGGAAAAAAAAATATAAATAAAACGATGTCACAGAAGGACATTAATCATAAAAGAAAAACTGCTTTTCTATTTTTGACTTTTTGGTTTTCACAATTTTAATGAAAATTAATGATTTTTTTTTTTGTTTCCAAGTCCAAGAATTCGTCCATAACCATTTCTTCTCCTACCTACGCGCGCATCTTTTTCACTCATATAAACGGTCACAATTCCATCATTTATCGTCCAAATATTTTACCTTTTAATATCCCAAATGACATAAAATTTTCAAACATGTTTTCATTTTCATTTTCTTTTTTTGGACCCGTCTCACTTCTCCAACCCCACACGACGGTCAAATGAAAAGGTCAGACCGGATAAAGTCCTTCAACTTTATTATTATTATTATTATTATTATATTCCTCCTTTTTTTTTTGCTTGCTGGTAAAACTTGTATTAAAAAAAGGACGCCGCGTGGCACAAAACTTATTTCCATTTATATGTAAATGAATGTTTGTATGTATGTAACGTATATAAATTGTCCCTTAGGTACATTCGATCAATTATTTAAAATATTTAATCAATGTTGCATAAACACCATACTATTATGTATATTGAAAGTTATACCCGTGAAAATAATATACGAAGACAAATCATCACAACAACAGTGAAATAAAATGAAAAAAAAAAAAGAAAACAAAATCAAAAAGGAAAAACGAACGAACGAACGAAAAAAGAAGAAAAAAAAAAAAACGGAAAAATCGATTTGTTTCTAAAATTTTTCTATCGACTGTACACAAGTCCATAACAACGGCCAGTTGGGATTAAGTCAATGTGACCCCGACCCAAAAATTACATCCCAACCTTCTTTTATTTTGTTTGGGTTCTCTCGCATCTTTCCTAAAACTATATACAGTTGAACATTTTTGCTACCTAAACTTCTATTTTATTTTCGTCATTCGTTTCATCCCTTTTCTATCCCTACTACCCCTTAATCCCTTAACCCCTAATTTTGTCTCTCATCCCTATATATTTATTTTTTTTTCTTTCTTTTTTTTTTCTTTTATGGAATACATGCATACAAACACACACACACACACATGTATAGGAAAAAAAATTATATAAAAGGAAAAAGGACACATACGTGTCAACTAAATTTCAATGTATTGTTACTTACGTATAGAATACACGGATAAACGGGGTTGATTGTTTTGGGTCGATGTTACTGCACTTTTTCATTTTATTTTCCCGATAATTTAATATTTTAATCGGACAAATCAATTAATTAAGATGTTCCCTTTTAACTTAAAATTTTGGTTCAATAACCCCTTTGGGGATAATTGATTGCTTTCGTCTTTTTTTTTTGTTGGGGTATATCCCATGGTATATTTATATATACATATATATATATATACTATTTTAGAAGAAAAGTAAAGTATAAAGTAAAGGAAAAGGAAAGGAAGAAAAGTCAATCAAAATGCGTTTGTAAAATTCACGATGTTTTAAGAGAAGAAGGAAAATCAGAAAGCCGTAAAGTTAACTGAAGTGAGTCCAAAAAGTAGTAGAATAAGAAGAAGATTTTTAGTCCTGTTTTTCTGTAGATGTATGTTAATGTATATATATATATATATATATATATTGTATATAATTTGGTTTATATTAAAAGGGAATTTTATTTCTTTCAAAAACTAAAACAGACAATGGATTGATATAGGTTTTGGGGATTATTTTACCTTAAAATTTAGATTAGAAATTCTTCTACTCTCTATACAAAAACGTATATTTATATACATATATATTTTAGGTACTGTTTTATTTGTGTGATTCAAAATATATCCTATGTTAAAATATATAAACCGGGAACTTTCAAATGAAAAACATTTTTGTATACATTGGCCTAAAGTCCGTAATTTAAACTTTTCTTTTATTTTTTTTTTCACTGCGATAAGAATTTTCTAAAGTATAAAGTAAAGTATAATACTAGAATCCCTTGTTAGTATTACCTATATTCATATATCTATATATATTTATATATACCTCTTGCCTTTCGCTTTTGGTTGGTGTTCCCCTTTTATACATATAAATATATTTTTTGGTTACAGTCCCAAACATCCTACAGACCAAACTCTATAAATATTTGTTCAACTATCTTCTTGAGAATGGATGTCTTGAAATTGAACTCAAGAGGTTTTGGATACACAAACAGAGAAATAATATTCAACATAAATACATTTATAGAAATACCTATACCTATAAACGGTGATGGTTTGATGGTTCGTTTTGAAGAATAGAGTAGAATGGTGGTGGATCTATATAATGATGTAATTTTGACCAATTCTGTTTGGATAGGAAACATATTTATACAAAATTTTGATGTTGATAGGCAGTTGGAGCACTGTTATTTTTTTTTCTTTCTTGTAGTTGGTTATATAAATGTTTCGTACCCTTTTAATATAAATTAAATATCTTCTATATGCCTTATACCTTTTACTTTAATTGATTAATTAATATAAATTTTATGAATAAACAGAATAAATAAAATAAATAAATAAACAAAGATAAATAATGACGTTCGTAGTAACGAGGTTCATTATTTATTTTAAGGCTAAGAGGTCAATCGGTATGTAGGTACCTACTCATGTGATTACATTATTGTTTCTTTCAACACAGCACACAACAAATTATGAAAACCTTTCAACAAAAATATAAATATCGAAATATAAACGTTGATTACGCCACTGAAATTAATGTGTGTCTCAGACTGACCTTTGAATACTTTGTTAAATTTTATAAAGTTATAAATTACGAAAGATTTTTTTTTCTCTTATTATTTTTTTTTTTTTTTTGTATTTCAATTTGACCGCAAATTGAGAAAAAAAGCCATGAGCAACTATTTTATTTATTAATTTTGTTTTTTTTTGTAGTCTTTTGTACTTATTGTAACGTAATAGGAAAATCCGTACATTAATCTATTATCTATTAACTATTAACTGTTTAATAATTGACAATTCATATCCGTGTTTATGACAGTTCAAAGTGACATCAATATTGTTTGTTTGTCACACAGAAATTTTAAAACCATTAATATATCATAAATATGAATTTATATTTTCATATTCATATATGTTAAGTGACGCTATTTACGTATAGATGGCGTGATGCTATTAATGTGTTAATGGGAAAAAAAACGATAATTTTTTTTTTTAAAAATAATTCTCAGAATTTAAATTTTCACTCATCTTTAAAAATTTATAAGCAGAGAGTTTTCTTTAAAAATAATATCGTTCAATTTTCGTCTTTGTATGTTCATCCGTTCACCATAACGAAAATAATAATTTCTATTAGAAACTAATTCTTATAAGAATGTAGTTATTTCTCAGCCTCTCATTTAATACTCTTGCAATTTTGGTTTGAATGTGTTTGTTTTATGAGGGGAAAAATTTTCCCCTTTTTTCTCAACAGGAAGAATATCAAAATATAGTTATTACGTGATGATAGTTTCATAAACGTGCATTTGTATGTGAAAATAAAGGGGGAATATTTTATTTATTTATTTTTAATAAAAATAAACAATTGTTGATTGTAGCGCCTAAATTATTTCTATCGTTGAATAGCTAAAATATAAATGGATTTTGGAAAAATCTATTGATACAGACGTTAATTTTTTTTTTCTGTTTTCCTTTTGAAAAATAAAATATAAAAAGGCATTACTTGAAAATCTCATTTCATTTTATTTATTTTTAGCGTATCATATTTTCCAAATAGCACAAAAGAAAAACTTTTAAATCTTTGGGAAGGGTGTTATGTAGGTGGCGGCGGCCAGTTGTTTGTTTTAAAAAGTACATGATTTTGTATGTAAATTTTCAAGTAGCCGCAACAAAATTTCCCTTAGTTTTTGTTTAACTAAATATATAGATATACTTTTAGATGTTGACTATATAAATATAGAGATATAAAGAAAATTTATAAGAGGTATAAAGATGGCGTCCGGTTTTTGTATTATATGCGGTAAAGTCAACTCTTGTACATGTGGCTTTTACAATATATATACATAAATACATATATATGTATATATAATATTTTTCTTTATGTACAAATATATGCATATAGTATATCTATATAGGTACATATATTGCAGAATGGTCGTCTCTCAAAGTGAAAAGAGAAACTCAAGTGTGGGTTAAAACTAGACAAAGTAAAACTTAAGAGAAATAAGGAAAGTTATATTTTTCATTCAATGGGTCACACAGTTGTTGATTAAAAATTAAAATTTGTTTTTGTTTTAGTTTTTTTTTTTTTCATTTCAAAGTTTTCATCTAACTTTTATAAAGTTTTTTTATTGTTAATTTTCTAAAGAAATAAAAGTATTTTTTTTTATTTTAAATTGTAAAATATTTAACAGTGTAATTTGTGGGCTTTTATGTTGGGTCAGACAAAGTACTTTATGTCTTTTGGATTTGTGTACACGTTCATCGGTCTTCTTGTATCTCTTAAGGGGATTTTTCAAACGTATTTGCTCTCAAGGTTTTACATACAATACTATATATTATTATATAGTTCAATGTGGGGTTGTGTTGGGAGGAATACAATTTGATTTAATTTTATTAAACTTTTGAATTTTCAACCGAAATCAGACATTTAAAACAATTTTCACATAAGTAAAGAAACTTTATTTGTTTCTCTCTTTTTATAATGTTTCCGGTTCCGTTTATTTAAATGCATAAAAAAAACAATATAAATTCTCTTAAGGGATATAATGAAGATGTCCAGAACTCATCAGGGAAAATAAATATATATACAATAATGGAAAAACTTCTTATGTTGTCTTATGTCCTTATTTCCATAAACAAATAAATTGTTCACAAATTGCCTAGAGGCGTGTATTAATTTCAGTCAATAAAATTGAATTTGTGTGACTAAAGTGAATGGGGAATTTTCGATTTCCGTAATAAAATATATATATATAAATAAATGTGGATCTACAACAACCAAAATCAGAATATATCATTATGTTGTATGCATTTATATGGAAATGATGATGTAATGAGGACACATTCTAGAAGTTCCTACTTCCGTAAATAGGAGGAAAACTCATTTAAAAATTCCTATATTGGAAATTAATTTTTTTTTTCTTCTCATTTTGCGTTTTTTGTTTATAATTCAATAATTCTAAAGGATTTAAAGAAATTATTTAAGTTTAAATTAATCAAAAATATAAACCGGATCACAACCAAAATTTTGGATAAAAAACGAAATATAAAAAGGTGAAGTGAGTTAAACATAAATCGTTAAATTTTCTGAAATTATTTGAAATAATTTTTAATGAAAACTTTACGATTAACTTTACTTCCTTTATATAAATTTCTAGTATTTAAAAAAAATTCCTTCAAATGCATAATTAAAAAAATATTAAAGAGGGAAACTCAACTGTAAATCCAAAGTATAATAATATGCATAATGATGAGTGCGTAAGAAAAAGTCGTACATTTTCCCTTAACAAATTTTTTTTTTCTTCTTCTTCTAATAATAATTTAAATTTCTTATCATTATTATTTTTATTTTTCTAATATTATTTATATAAATATAGAAAAGTTTTCATGCAATTAACTTTAGAGACGATAAATCATCAGGGCCATATGTAAATCCTTTAAAATATTATCAGTAAATCACATCTTTCACTCTCTGACCCTATACCCTTCTGAATATATACCTACCCGCGCCGTTACCCATAATTTCTTCTTCTTCATTCCTTTTCTTGTTATTTTTTTTTTCTCTATATATTTATTTATAAAATAAACCCAAAGTTAGTCGGATAGAATTTCAGTATAGTTGAATATTAGAAAAGGGTATGGTTTTTTGGCTTTAACACAAATACATACACACACGAACATATATAAAATGTATATATACATACAAAAAAACATTGACATTCATATACAATCACATATATAGATACTGATTCTCATACTATACTTTTTATACTATGTATTAACTACACCCTACACCCTACACCCTCTGAATACTTTCATTTTTGAATTTTCAACACAAAAACCTACCATAAGCATTAAGGATCAAGGACCATTTGGTCGGCCATTTTGGATCAAATAATTATATAGATACATACACTATACTACTCATATATACACACAAACATTTATATATTCAAACACTTAGAAACATAGAATAGAATCCATTTTACACCCCATCATAGAAAGTACAATGTCCGGTTACTGGCGATGACAAATGAGATAAAATATTGTTAATTCATGTTTCTGTAGAAAAGGATGCGAGACTCGAGACAAAAAAGGTTTGTATTATTTTTCAAAAGGTTTTTTTTTCTGATGATGATGATATGAATGATGATGGGATGGTATATAGTGATGATGATGACGATGATAATGAAGATAGGACACCGGGTTTTTTGGGTGTTTTTAATATGAAAAGATTAAGAAACTTGTATAACCTTTTACTATGAATGAATTGTTTTAATATTTATTGTGTTACAAGAATTTTTGTATGTTATTGTAGGAGGGTTTAAAAGTAAAAGAGACATTAAAATTTGTTTTAGAAAATAAACAACAACAAAAATAAAAATAAAACATTAAACTCCGTCAACATTTTTACATCTTAGACAATGATTTCTGTTCAAATGAACCGGATAATCGAACAGCTACAAGTGGCTTGAAAATTTTTTAAGAATAAAATTTAGACTTTATTTATACGGCAAAGATTAATTTATTTTCTTAAAAATTCTTCTATTTATATCATATTAAGAATGTATTAATTCCTCAAGAGACACAATTCTTTCACTGACTGTATTTTGTCCAAAAGTAAAATCAACCAACCATATAACATAAGTATTAAATACACAAAGAAAACCTTTATTTCTAATTACAAAACATCTAAAGAGATGAAAACAAAATTCTAGTCGTGCACTCACAAAATATTTTCCAAAAATTAAATTTAAATTCCTTCGTCAACGACAATAATAATCGTCATTTAGATTTTTGTTGTTGCCGTTTTAAAATTCATCTACTCTTACAAAAAACAACCATAAACACCCAACACACACACACACACAGAAAATAGAATCAAACAAGTCCAAACTAAAAAAGGGGGTCCTTCTTATATACATAAATATATTCATCCCAGACATAACCATTTCAATTCCATAGACATTCACTTTCATCCGCATCCATCTCTTTCAATTTTCTGGCTGTTTTTTTTTTGTTTGTTTCTTTCGTTCGTCCGTTTGTATCCAACATTCAAACCCACCCATACTCTTTCTTTTCAACTAAAAACCCCCCTTCAGTACTTTCCTTCAAAAAACACATCCACCCTTGGTTTTTCGTATTCAAGTTATTTGACTTCACGAAGTTATACAAGAATATAAGTTTTTGTGTTTATCTCTGTCTGTATGTATGTATGTATGTTCATTCTATCTAAAGTAAAGATGGGCGTCCGGTGTTGGACTTGTACTAAATGTAAAGTTTCAAAGAAGGAAGTGACGTGGTTTGAATCCAATGGGTAGCTCATAATCATCAGTTAAATGAAGTTATATAAAATATAAAAGGGTGACTCAATTTCCTTAATATAATTATTCTTATTAAAAGACAAAATTTCATCAACAACCAAAAAAAAGAAAACAAAAAAAATTTTTTTCAACCCTTTCGTTCAATTTTATATTATATACTTTGACCCAAATTATGAAATTACACAAAAAAAAAATTTGTTTCATATAAAAAAGCAGTTCAAATGTTAGATGACCTCTGACTTTAGATCTCAACATAAAAGCAGCATCATCAATATTTACATAATATGAGATTTACCTTGTTCATTTGATAATTCTCATGTAGCAATCTTCTAATGTTGATGGACCAGTTTTTTGTTATTTGTTTTGTTCTCTTTAGATGGAATTAAATGAACGGGTTTTCTATAATATATTTTACATTTGACATCTGACATTTTAGATGATATTCTATTTAGACTTGTTGAATTTTATTGTTAATTTTCATACCTTATAAATGATATGATAATTTCTGTTGAATGGACCAAAATTAGAAGCATATCTAAATAGGGGAATTTCCTTATACGAATGTAAACTTGTTTCATTGAAATATAATATAGAAAAAATATAAACATGATTGCGCTTTATGACTAAATTCACTAACACAATTTTTTTATTTTTTTTATTTCAGATGATTTGATGAGAGAAACATGACATTTTGTTGGTCAAATGATACAACATGCCCAAAAACATTGATTCTTTTTGTAAAAAAGATTTAACAAATTTATTGCACAATTTTAATATATGGATGTGGAAAGATGAAGAAGAACAAGCAAAAAAAAAACACCTTTACTTAATTAATGTGCACGATGCCCGAAGAATTCAATTAAAACTTTATTAATATTAAATCAGATAATCAATTCAACTATATTTTTTATATGATTTAAATCGATTAAAAATTAATTAATTACAATATTCACTGACCATGATAGATGTAACGAATAATGACAATTATCATGTTTCTACCATACTAGCCGATACAAAATTAATTGCAATTAATTTCTATACTAAACAGAAATATAGACAAATACAAAATAGAAGAAAATTATCGTCTATAAATTTATCTTGTATAGAAATATATATTTTATATCTTCAAAATTCAAAAACCTCGTCAACTAAACTACAAACCACTTGCTTATAAGCAACTATCATAAGAATCATAAGAAAATTGTATATAGGTGTAGTTAGATATAACGGAAGAACATGGTTTGTAAACCTTGAACGTGTGTAACATTAATTTACACAAAAACAAAATATACAAATGCCAATCATATTAATGACTTTGAAATTTTTATATAATAATAATAAAAAAAAAAAAGAAAGTTGGCAATGATTTGAAAATTATTCTACAAAATATAATGAATGAGATTTTTTTTTACGATATTGATTTGATAGAAAGTTTTTCAATGAGAAATGCGACCAACAATTTTTAATGTGAATTAGCAAAGAATTCACTGAACAGCTGAGCTAAAATAATAAGCGTTGTGTTTACTACAAAACAAAAATGTCAGTTCTTTGACTGACACAAATTAGTATTGACTAAATGAAATAAAATGAAAACTTTTACATTTTCCACAAAGTGATAAACCTCTGTAATTTTCTTTACTCTTTTCTCAAATACACCTACACAAAGTGAAAATATTATATAGAAGTTAAGAAACATAACAGTGGAGAGTAGAAAGTTTTTGGTTTTAAAGGGTTTTCACAGAAAGACTCCTTAAAAGAAAATTATAACAATAACAACAACAACCAACAACCAACAACAACCAACAACAACAGCAAAAAATAAGATGAAAAAAAAAAAAATAAAAGAAAAATTTAAAAGAAAAGGGTGAACGAAAGATGGTTATATTTATATAAGTGGTTAAAGGGAAGTTTTGACTTTAAACTTTCAAATAAGGATGGTTAGTTGTCGATCTAATAAATCTATATATAACACTAATACATACATGTAACCGTATTATATATAAAATATCCGTATTTAGTGTATAGACATTCTATATGGTTATTTCTTCTTCTTCTTGTTGTTGTTGTTGTTGTTTATTATTATTATATTTTGTCTTTAAAGTCCATATGCGTTTATTATTAAGAAACAAAATACAAAATACATACATATATAGGCAATACATATACAGAATCATATATATCTCAGTCTCTAAAGTGTCGAGAACCCAAGGTCTAAGATATATTTTCAACGTATATAGTTATTGAATTTTGTGGTGACCAAATAAATTAATTAATCCTGCTAATGAATCAGACTGATTAAGTGTGTATAGGAAGTTTGTTTTTAATGACATATATATATATATATATATATATATATACATATATATATCAATAAAGGGATTTATATATGTATATATATTGAATGTATAAAGGATATGAAATAAATGAAGACAAAAATATTGGTGTGAAAATGTTTTACGTATATATAGAATGATTCACAACTAAATTTATGGTTGTCTAGAATCTTAGATATTATAAGTAAAATTCAAAAAGGATGAATAGGTGTGAGAATTGACATTTTCAATGATTTCACTGAATATTTGTTGTATAATGATGAGTATTTGATTATGGAGAATATTAAGATGAAAAAGTTTTTTTTTGTTTTTCTTATAAGAAAACAAGAATTGCAACAAGAAGCATATAAATTTGTATAAAATTTTGGATTGATATAAATTTTAATAAATTTTACATTATTATCAAATTTAAGTAAATAATCGGGATTAAGTAATTGAATTTGAAAATTAATTATTGTAATTAGGTAAACTAATCTAATATTTTTTTATATAATCGATCAAGAACATTTTCATTGTAACCGTATTTAAATGTGGAATCTTCTCCCTTCATCTCAGAATGTTTCCTCAAAATTATCACAAAAGGCAAAATCACCAATAATGTAAAATTGGAAACAGGAGTACGTGATGTGAGTAAATGTTTATGCGTGACTCTGATTGATGTTTATTGTACATTACATTGGTCCAGGCAATTTCGTAACTCGTTCATAATATTTCTTAATTCTGATTGCTGTCGGACATCTGCATTAATATAAATAATTAAGGGAAAACTTATAGAGAGTATCATATTTTACTCTTTTAATTTATTTATAAAATGGTGAAATGTAAGAACCTTTTATAAAAAAAAAAAACGATATAAAATAAAAATGAAGTCCCGTGTATGCGTCATAAAAAAAAATCCTATTCGCCCTCGTCCAATTTGGTCCAAAACAAAAAAAAAAAAAAAAACTGTAGAAAACAAAACAAAATAATCCCATTCCATAAAAGTCCGCCATATACAATGTATAATGGAATCACAGAAGAGAGTTATAAAAGTACAAATATAGGCAGACACACACACACACACACCCAAGCAAACAAAACACATTTGGTCGAGTGTTAAATAATTACTTGATTTTGTATAGATATACCAACACATCCATATAGATATACAAAAATAAATACATAATATGTAAAAGGGTATAAAAAGGGTTGCATTTGTAGATTGTATTTATGTTTGTGCGCGCGTTTTGGGATTGTATTATTCCAAAGGGTCGAAAATATCCACATCCTTTGGACGCAAGTTAAACCTTATATATATTGTATAAGGATACCCTTTTGGTTTGTCCCTTTATATCTATGTGTGTGTGTATGTTTTGTATATGTACACAATACGCGTTATATTGTACGCTATATGAAGTGTTAGGTTAGGTGTAGGGCGGTATAAAAAAGGGGTTTTTATTTTTTTTTTTTCTTTTATTCGTAAATATTTAAAATTTGTAGATTTTTGAGGGAGAAGATTTTTTTTTTCCGTTTTCTTTTTTCTTTGACCAAGAATGAAAATAATATGAAAAACGTAAATGTACCTTTCCCATTTTCTATATAACATTTATTTATCATTCTCTTGTACTTACATTAAATAATTTTCTAAAGAATTTTTTACTATACAAATACAATAGATTTCCTTCTATTTATATTTTCATTTTATAAATTTTTCGTTTATTTTATATATAGAAGATTTTTGTTTATGGTTGTGACATTTCTTCACAAATCTCAAAACTATGCATATACACAGCATTCACCCTTTACATCCTTTTATTAATTTATACTCCCTCTAATCTAAACATTTTTATATTTTGTTTTGTTTTCTATTTTTTTTTCTTATTAATTTCAATGATTTAGCAAATACTTGATTGCGTTTTTCTTCTTTTATATGAACGAATAATATTGCATTGCAACCAGAAATACCTTTTGGTTATAAATTCTTCTTGAACTTTTTCATCTTGTTGTTGTTGTGGTTGTTGTTTTTTTGTTTGTCTTTTTAAAAAAAACTTTGAGAAAAACAAATGAAATTGTATCACGCGTATCCATAGTAACATTCTCAAATAAATGAAATTTTCTTTTGTTTTCTTTTGTTGTTTGTTATTGTTGATAATGTAAATTTTTGACAATTGAATGAGAAAAATTTTAGAATGTTTATTCCTCCCATTCTTTGATATGAGAAATTTGTTTACATCTTTGCTTCTTACTGGTCATGGAACTTCCAATTGTCCAACAAATTTCTTTTTCCATCTTAATATTGGAAATGTTTTATATAATTTTAGTTAAGGTTATTTTATAAAAATGTTCAAGAAATAATAAAGCAAACTTACAACAACCAAAGATAAGAAAACAAGAATAAAATTAGATGAATCAAATGGATAAAGAAGAAGATGAAGATAATTTGAATTCATCAAAATTCCAATTCGTATATAATATAAAATATTATTTTAACCATCTGCTTTATAAATATCAATTAGAAATTGTCTAAGTTAAAATCATGTTTACAAGAAAATTTTCAGTTTTCCATCTAAACATTTGTTGTTATTATTTGTTGTTGGTTTTTCTGTTGTTATACTTCTTCTTAGAAGAAGAAAATGTGATGGGCGTTTGTGTATAAGATACATACATACATACATATATATTCCTACATTATATAAAATTTGTGTATATATGTTTTATTTTTTATTTGGAGTAAGAGAGGTGCCAAAGTGTTGGCATTGGTTTGATAATCGTACATTTGTAACTAAATTCACACCAAATACAGACAATTATACTTTGTGAATTTTGAAAATCTTTAGGATCTCCGTTAAGGGTGTCTATATATATACATATATACATACAAATGTTAGTTCGTTTGTGTGTCTGTGTGTGTATGTGTTACAGGTTTATATAAATTTTCACTTCAGTCGTCATCATCATATGGAAAACAATGTTGCCATTCAATTTATATATGTATAAATACCAACATTTATATACAATTTGTATGTAAATTAAGGGCCGTGTTAAAATTTGTTAGATTTTCACAAGACACAACAAGAAAAGAAAAAGTAAATAAAAAAGTAAAAAAGAGAGAAATAAACAAAATATTTAAATTTATATGTATGGAAAAATATAAGGGATTTTCTCTGAGATTTTTCTATCTTTGAAAATAAAACAAAAAAAAAACAATAAAAATAATGAAAGTCTAAAAGAAGGATAAAATAGTTTATATATTTATATGAATGTATTTGTTGTGTATATGAAAAGGACATTGCTATATACAGTAAAATGTGATTTACACACAATAAAACCGCACATGGAAAATTTGTAAATATTACAAGAATGTATTTCCGTTTGAAATGTTTTTACTTTATACATTCTTCTTTCTTTATATATACATATATATATATATATATATATACCCCTACCCCTACCACCTAACACATATTATACTTAACTTGTAAAACACCGGGAGGCTTTTTTCACAAACGAAATAAAGATATCTGTATATTTATACCAGAACGTATATATAAAATAGAATTCAGTTTTACCATTATTTACAAAAAAAAAACCATATATAGTTACCACCACTATTGCGCTACTACCACTAGTACTACTACTAGTACTGTAAATACTACAGCCACCACCATCATCATTACCAAATTCTTCTTTTCACAAATAAATGTAAAATTTAAACCGTCTACTCGCCTTTACTTTCCTTTTGTTTTTCAATCCTTTATGGCCAATGTGTATGTGATTGTGTATATATGTTTATGTTTGTGTGTGTATGTGTGTATATTATGTTTATGTAGAATAAAGAGAAATATTCTACCACCCATTAAACCATTGTCATTTCTACGTCCTTTACTGCTTCCGTTTGTCGCTGACTCTTTCTTCTTATTCTCCTTCACTATACTTTTTCTTCCTATTTATTTCTTGGTATAGTTTTAAGTTAGGTTAGGTTTATATATAAGGTGCTGACGGTGCTTCTATATATATATATATATATATATCTCTTTATATATACTACATAATAAAACTACCTATGATGTATATCGGTAGCTGTATATACAAATTTTCTCTTAAAAGACAAATCTTTGTGAGGTTATGTTCTTTTGTGATTCGCTTTTAAATATTTTATTATATATAGAAAATATAAATGATTTTGTGTGTGTGTGTGCCTGTGTGTATATGTATATTTATATATACATAATATGTGCATTGGTTTCATCTGGTTGTGGGTGGCTTCTTTTTTTTTGAGTGGGTTTGATGATTTTCTATTTTCTCTTAAACAAGAGAGAGAGAGAGAGAAATGTGGTGCATTTAATTTCATTTGTTCTCTACAGTTTTTCAGTTCATCTATTCTAAATTATTATTTGTAAGAAAATTGTGAATTCGTTTATTGTGGATTTTCAGATTGTATTATGATGAATTATATTATATAAAATATTTTCTATTTGAAAATCTTTTCCTTGAATAAATATTAATAAGAAAAAAAAATCAGTTTTGATAAGAAAATGTAAATTGAATTTTATTTCTGATGAAAGCAAAAATAAAATGGATTTCTTCATTCAATTCCAATTAATTTTATTACGTACAATAAATAGATATTCCTTTTTTTCCAAATATTATTGTCCGTCGGGTCCAGCTAAAATTATTGGACAAGCGTCTCAATTGGACTCATTTAAATTTCAAATATTTCCAATTGTAAATAAAAGAGAAAAATCTTGAAATAAAGAAAATGATTTTATTTTTGTCAGAATAATTAAAATAAATTTTGTAAACTTTTCTAAAAAAAATGTTGAAAAACAGAAAAAAACCAAAATTAAACCAAAAATTCACTAAAATCCCATAAATTCAATTTATTTGAAATCCTCTGTGTCAGTCAAAGAATTAAACTAAAACTTGTTTTAGTTTGTCCAGTTTACTATGGTCAAAATAAAATTAACATAATTGGACATACCACAAAATTCAAATATCAAACAATATTTCACTGTTGATAGACAAGGTTACATTGGTCCTAACCTCAAAGTACTAAACCATTTAGAAAATATTTATACCGGCGTGATGTTGAAAGAAACAAAAAAAAAAATTGTTGTGTTATTATTAAAATACAAATTATGAAATTATGAAGGGAAAGTTTTTAGTTTTTGTATAATATTAAACAGGAATTTGTCTCAATTTAATCCTGATGGACAACAAAAGTTTTTTTTTTTTTGAAATTTTACTGGTTTCTATATATATTTTTTTTGGAATAAAAATAACAAAAAAAAAAAAGGGGTAGCTAACAAACAACAGTAAAAAAATCGTAACAAAAAAAAAATATTATGTAAAACATTTGTAATCATTACTGAGCAAATATTTTGGTTCAATAAGTACGTAAATATTGATGTTAAAGCTCGTATACACACACACACACACACATAACGTGTACGCATAATATAAAAGCAGTTACTAGATTTGAATGAGTTTGAATATTTTTTTTGTGTAACCAGAATTTTATATAGAACGAGTTCATAATTGGTTTGAATGGTAAAATAAATTATATTAGAAGGTTATTTCTTATGTACGACCCCAACTAAATTCGTATACATATAATGAATCTTACATATATATATGTATGTATGTAGTATATATGACTACCTATATTTATAGCTACACGTCCAACAAATTACCCCCCTTAACTCCTCTTAATTACTCTTGTTTTATTATATATGAAAACCGCGTGCTTTATCGAATTTTCTTATACTGATGGTATTTGTTTCTTTATATAAATTTATATACTCACTTTCTTATTATAATATCATATATGTAAAAAGTATATATGAGGAGAAAAGTCAAAAAACACAAAAAACCCTCCCCAAAAAGATGATGAAAAAAAAAAGATGAAAAACAAAAAAACAAAAAAAAAAAAAATTACCATACATAGAATATTCGATAACAGATGGCGTCACTAAACTGTCATAAATCAAAATGTCCCTTTTTCTAACCAAACTAATTACTACTGTTAAAGGATGATTTTATATATTATTTTGGTTCTTATATGAAAATCTAAATTAAAACATATATATACATACATATACCTATAACTACATACACACATACACACGATAATTCATTGGGTGAATTATAACAGATTTTCCATGGTAAATCAAAATTTGAGGTATGAGCAAAATCTCGAAGATAAAAAATAAAAATTAATGATGGGATTTTTTTGTTGTACTTCTTAGGACAATTATAGGCCGGTAATTATAATGATAAAAAATTAAATGTGAAATGACTGTGATTAATTAGTGTAAATTACACCAACCAAAAGAAAAAAAACACTGAAATCTATTTGATTGAAAATAATTATGATTCGGTTTTGTATTTAACGTAATTATGTTGAAATGCCAGGGTCAATTGTTTACATGTGATCATTTCGTTAATAACTTAATTCTAACTTAACCATGTTATGTGTAATAAGTAACTCATATACTGACATTGACAGTAGGATATACTTTGCATTTTTTAACCGGCTCCAAGTTTTTAATAAAAGTTGGTTAATCAGAAAGGCGACGCAATCCACGGTCTTTGGCCTTAATTATGTATTTTATTTTTTTGCTTTAATTATTATGTTTTGTTATTGACAAAATTTGAACTTAAAGAGTTTCAAATGTTTTGTTTATTAATAATTTTGAACTGACAAATAAAAATTGGGAAAAGTAAAGCTATTGTTATCTGATCGATTTCTGTTTTAATGATCTCATTGTACATATTGTGTAAAATTGGTTTAAGATCAATTAAAAATTATAATTTAGAATGTAATTGATTTGATTTGATAATTGGTTTATTAATTTGTCTTGTATTGTCAGGGTATTTGATTCTCTCCATAATTATTATTTCTCTTATTCTTTTATTCTTATTATTTGGTACAATCTTACCTAAACACAAACATTTAAATTTCCAAATGCAGCATAAAGGAAAATATTTTAATATTAAGTGTGACAATTTTTTCGATCATACACCGAAACTTTCTAAAATTTTCTGCTCTTGTAAATGTTTTACGTTTTCGTGACGTTCGACATTAGTGACCAAACATTAAAATTTTCTATATAGCCAATGAGAAATAGGAGTACAATTTATATTTTGTGTTTTGTTTCTAGAATATATATTTATATATATAGAAAAAAATGATGTAAAATTTTATTATAACAAAATTAATTAAAATTAAATTTTAAACCAAAATGTTTGATTATTATATTATTATTATTATTATTATGGAACAAACTTTAAACTTTATATACAAGTAATTTTGTATGTAACTTACATAAATGAACATTTACACATAGTGGTAGGTATAGAAGTGCAACAATATTATATAATATTAAATTTTGTTTTACATTTAGTTGTTTTTACACATACACACACACACACACATGTATAGTTGACGAAGAAGTAAGAAATTGATCGTTTGACTAAAAATTTTTACAATCTATAAATGTACAAATAAAGTTTTTGGTTGCATTTTATAAAATATTTGTTTGCCATTTTGTTAAAATTGATGCAATTATATAATCAATGTTGAAGTTTTTCAGCCTGCAGAAGATTTGTTTATATTTGTTTATAGATAAATTGTGTTGTTGTTTGTAATTTCAATATATAAGACAAAACATAGATTTCTTATTGAAATATGTATAAAATTAAGGGCACAGTAGTAAACAATAGACATTCTTATATAAAGAGAATAAAAAAAAAGCATATGAATATAAACGGTGAGTATATATAAGTTTAGCAATGGGTTGTATGATGGGGGTAGGGAGTATACGCGATGATCTAACTTATCAAAAATGTCATCCGGAAATGACATGTTTAAGACAAAAGTCTTTCATATTATGTATTATTATATTCGTACCATATCACCTCCATCCAAAATTCACACTACACCAACCTTACCATTCTCTTTCGTATATAAACCACACAAAATAATTCTATATAAATTTAAGAAGAAGTGTTTTATAAAAGAAAAAGGGGAAAGGAGGTGAAAAATGTAGGTGGATGGAGGTGCCAAAATAATAATATCATCCACAACAATTTACAACCCTTTTAAGATTTAATGATAAATTCATAATAAGAAACTCCCATACCCATACCCATAGTCTATAGATATGGATAATATTTTTGTGTGTGCGAACACGAAAGAGAATGGGAATGATGATGATGATGGTGCTGCTGTTGGCTGCTGCTGCTACTGCTGTTACTTTTCTTCTCTCTATATATATATACATGTAATATTTTGTTTTGAATGTTGAATGGTATGTGACCGAAAAACTAACCCTCAAATCACTCATCTCACCTACTATCCCTCTATATTCTCATTCCATTAGAATGTGCGTACATCATCAGCACCATAATAATATAATATAAAATATTTTCAATGGTTTTTCAAGAATCGCGCTTTTGTATGTTCATAAATTTACCCACGTGAATATGTATATACGTTATATATTGTATATGTATGTATGTATGTGTATATTTGTTTGTTAGATTTCGATTAACGTTAACGCGCGTAAAAAGCGACCAAAGTCCTTATTCCACCATTTATTTTATAAAAGCACAATTTTGCCCTTCTGTCGTCGACCTCACTCTTTCTATATCTTCGTTGTCGTCGTCTTCATTTTCATCTCTCTTTTAACACCCACCCAACCCTATTTCTATTTTCTATAAAACACCCCCAAAAAAAAACTCATACCTTAAGACAACTGTCCTCCTTTTCAAACAATCCCCCCCCCCCCTTTACACTATTTTACCAGCGATAACTAATGACTTTTGAAAGACACATACACACACACACACACACACACATACAATAATCACACACAAAACAAACACACATACAACACATGCTGTGTTACAGAACAATATGGCGATGAAATATGGTCAAGTTTTTTTGTTGAATCATATTTTTTTTTTGTTTAAAGTCGAATCCATGTTAAAAGTGGGTGGTATTGGTTGTGGTGGTGGTAACTGTAGTTGGTAGTCGGTGATGGTAGAAAAATAAAAATGAAATTTTTATCTTTGATTATTCGACATTGTTATTGTTGTGTTTTGTTTTTTTTTGTTTCCCAATATTAAGAAATATTTTCTTTGTAAAACAAAAAAAAAAAGAAAAGATTTTTGTTCATAAAATAAAATATGAAAATTATTATTCAATAATTTTTGTGATATTAAAAATTATATCCGCAATAAAAAAAAAAATTGAAGAAGAAGAAGAAGGAACAATTTTTTCTTAAAATGTTCAAAAAGTAAAACCAATTCCGCCCTTTAAAAAATGTTTATTTTTTTTTTTGTTGTTTGTTTTGTTTTTTTTTTGTTGTTGTTGATATATTATTTTTTTCCTTTTTCCGTTAAACATATAAAGGAAATTCTTTCTTTCACTTTTTTCTTTTCTTCCTTTTTTTTTTTGTTTTTCGTTTTTTTTTTTTTTGATTTTGATTTTGATTTTGGATTTTTTCAAATAAAAAAAAAAAAGAAGAAAAACAAAAATATTTTTGATATGAAATTTATTGATTATTTATTTGTTTATTATTAATATTCAAGACGATGAAAAAGAAGAAGAAGAAGAAGAAAAAATAGAGAGAAGTAGGAAGACGTTAAGAAAAGGATACACAAAATTTTTTCTTCATTTATTTATTTTTTTTTTTCTTTCATTTTATTATTTAGAATTGGTCGGATCAAATTTTATATTTTCTGTTTATAAGAAAAAAAAAAGAAAGAAGAAGAAGAAAATATAAGGATATAACACAAAAGAAAAAGGAGTTAGCTATTCTTCTTCTTCTTCTTCTTCTCTACATTTTATATTTCTTAGAATCTTAGAGAAGATTTATATGGACGAATATATATAGATATATGGAAGGGGTGGAAGAGAGAAGGATTGTTATATTCTCCTGTATAAATGCATCTAGTGGATTATTATCAAGCTAAAAATATTGAAACTTACAAATGGAAGTTTTTCTCTGTTCGTTTTTTTTTTTCAAAAATTTTTTATATAAAAAATCTAAGAAATCTAAGAAGAAGAAGAAGAAGAAGAAGAAGGAAAAAATGGAAAATTCATTTTCTTTTGTATGTAACGAACAAATTTTTTGTAAATCGATTATCCGATTTTTTTTCTTTTTTTGTAAGATGATCAGCTCTTTGCATCAATTTTTTTTATTTTCTTTTCTTATTATTAAAAATGAAATAAAAAATTTTCTAATGTGCGTTCGAGAAGGATTTTAAGTTTTGATTTAAGTTTTTCATTTGGGGAAAAATATTCAAGAATTATGTAAATGGAAAAATATTTTGATCGAATGAAAATTTTTTACAAAAAGTACAAAAATTATTCTTGAGAAAAGATTTTCGAATTATTAATTTTTTTCTTTTTTTTTAAACTTACAAAATCTGAAATTGAGAAACTGCAAATTTGGATTTGCATTGTTATCCTTATTTCTAAAAACTGGATTCATTTTTCACATGAAACTCCCGCACACAAACAAATGAATTGAGAAACTCAATGATCGCACAATGATCGCACAATGTTCGCACAATGATCCAAACATAACAAACTAAATTAATCCCGATTCTCTATTTTTTTGGAGTTGATTTTTTAAAAAGAAATTAGAACAAATTAGAAATTATCATCAGTTTGTTATTCCAATCCCCCACAATTCCTTATTTTTCAGTCAAACTTTGTTAGAAAAAAATACAAACAAAAAAAACTGAAACTAAAAAAGTTAATAAGGAACAACAAGACCAAGATTGTCGCCTCTTGGTCTTGTTAACACTTTTAATGTTGTAAGAAGAAAAAGATGAAGAAGAAGAAGAAGAAAAAGAAGAAGAAGAAAAAGAAGAAGACATTTTCAGTATAACAAATCAGAGGTGAATCCCTTAATTCTCATCATCGATTTTATCATTCTAGAAATATGTTTTATACGAGAGATCAAAATAAAACTGCATTCTCCAGATTTATCGAAATAAATGAAAAACTTTAATTAATCTAAAATTTCTTTTCAAAATAATTCCAGGAAATAAAATAAAATAACAGAAAAATATTTAACCAATAGCAACAACAACGGAGAAAAGAAAAAAACAGAAAATAAATAAAACGAACGACATTTTTCTACAATTAATTTCTTCTTCTTTTTCTTTTTCTCGCTTTTGTTTTTTTTTTGTCTTATGTGAAATTTTTTTTTTCTTTTTTTTCCGACACATCAAAGGAAAAACTGAAAAATGCGAAAATGAATTTTCACTGTGCGTATACAGGAGTTAATAGAAAATGGTGTTTTTTTATTTTTTTTTTGTTGTTTTGTCTTTTATTTCTATTGTAACTTTTCTCCTTTTTTTTTCTCTTTTTCTCTTTTCCTTTTTACTTTCTTTCTTCTAAAGTTTTTTATTTTTTTCTTTTTTTTATTTTTTGTTCTCCTTTATTTAACATTTTTTAGATGATATTCTGTTTCCTCTTTACCATTTGCTTCCTTCTTCCTGCTCCTCCATTTTTTCCCCATTTTTTCCCATTTTTTTTTCCTTTATTTTTTCTTTTCTTCCCGTTCCCTCTCCCCGTTAAACGGGAGCCATGAAGAGAAAGAACAAAATTTACTTGAAGGATTTCTTGTTATCAAGAATATGATGAATTTGGACGCGTATAGAAAAATGAAAAAAAAAATTTTTTTTGTTATAAATTCTAAAAGGTTATTTAAGGTTAAAACTTTTGTTTGTTTCTTGTTTTCCATTTTCTTTTTTTTTTTTTCCAGTTTTCAATGAAACATTTTCTTTTTATTTTTTATGGATAAGAAAATTTTCTAAGAAAAATGAAAGGATTTAGGTCGATGGGAAATGTTATCGCTAAGCGAAATATTAAAAAAGAAAAAAAAGTTAATTTCAGACAGTTTAGTTAATGAAACTTTAATCGATAAGACAATTTTCCAATGGAAATATTTAAAAAAAATTTTCTATTAAAAATAAAATAATGATCAGGTGAACGAAGATGAGATGCCAAGAGATTCTTATTTTAGTACGTTATATTGAAAACAACCAAAAACTGAATGAGGATAATTGATTCTCAATATTTATAATCTTGATGGTAGAAACTGATCAAAGTCAAAGAGGGAAATAAATATTTTAATTGTCAATAAATGAAACTTAACTTAAAAATTTATTTGTATTCCTTTTATTTTTTTTACAGCGCACACAAAGTTTATAAAACAATTAAAAAATTATGTAACTATGGTAACAACGAATTCGTTACAATGAATTATGGTAACTTTTATATAAACTTTTAGAAATTTTAATTATTATTCAACTTCAAAAAAAAAAAAATTACAGGTTACTTCAAGTAAAGGATCGAAGAGAATAATTTTTAATGTACATTTTTGAATTGTATTTTTTAATGTAGAAAAAAAAAATAAAGAAAAAAGAAATAAATAAACTGTCTTTGTATTTTACGTAGTTTTCCTATAAACAATTTTCCTTTAATATTTCCACTCAGAAATCACAAATAATAATAATCAAATAAATGTAGGTACGTTATATGTACGTTACGTTACGTTACGTATATTAATTTTATATGTATTTGTAATATTTATATTTAAATTTAAATTTACGTTTATGTTCTATGATCTATGATCTATGTTCTATGTGTATATTTTTTTGTATCTATGTTTATATCACTTACCTTTCAATCATCTCTTCAAAAAAAAAAAAAAGAAAAAGAAAAGAGTTTCTTTTTTTTGATCTCTCTCTCTCTAACTATTTTACTATACATAAATCTCTCCCTTTCTCTCTCTGTCACATGTACACACTCACACAGATACTTAGAATTGAACACAATTCAAATGAAATTTTTTTATAAATATTTCCATAGTAACGACAAATAACATTCAGATTTTTTTTTTCAAATTTTTCCTTTCCTTTTTTTTTTATTTTCATTTTTTCTTCTTCTTCTTCTTATTTTCTTCTTCTTCTTCTTTACCCATACATTATTATTTTTACAAGGAAAAGGCAAACAAAAAAAAAACATGATAGAAAGGATAAAGAAGATACAAGAAGATGAATAAGAAGAGGAATCACTGTTTTCTATAATATACGTATACGTATACGTATGTATGTATATGTGTATGTATGTATATGTGTATGTGATGTCTCTTTACCCGTAAATATATATATATGGTACATCAGTCAGTTCAACAGACAAATAAAAAAACTTTCACGTTTTTACTTTATATTTTTTGCTTAGAAATTGCATTTTCAAATCTCAAGTTGTTTTTTTTTTCTCTCTTCTTCGTCTTCGTCTTTTTTCTTTATTTTTTTTTTTTTTTCCTATATTTTATTTATTTTATATTATTTTCAGAAATGAAAAGCAATTGAAGAGTTTGTTTTATTATAAAATTGTGTGTGTGTGTGTGTGTGCGTGATATATTTGTTTTGTGTTTGTATTTTGTGAACAACACAAATGATTGCATTTGCAAATTTTATATCCATGGTTACCTGACCGCGCGCGTCATTCATATACAAAACTTCATTTAATAATGTTGAATAAAATAAAAGTAAAAACTGCAATTTCAACTTTTTGTTTCAAAAATTTTATTCTTTTGTTAATGCAAAAAAAGAAAAAAAACAAAAACAAAACAATAAATTCAATTATGTCAAATTTTGCGGTATTCCTTTGATCTTTTTTATTTAATAATATAACTCTTGAATTTTCAGGATAAAATTAAATATATTACACACACATAATATATCCGACGGTGAACAGGATGAAATTTACTTTTCGGCATATATTTATTTAAATATGATTATTTTTTATACCCATTCAAAACTATAAACATCTCAATCTTAGTATTTATAACATAATTATAAAACATTAAACATAACAATTACAATTGTGAAATTACCTAACTTCTCTATGCTATTAGAACAGAGGCATTAAAAAAAAAATCAACCCCTCACTTTAATTTTTCCATTATGAATTATGATTCTTTCTTCTTATAGATGCGTATAGTTGTATGTGTAAATTGTTAACCCCTTCAACATATACGTTGGCTAGCTAAAAGTTTGGTGTGAATAGAGATATGGACTGGTAGTGGAAGTGGGAGAATAATCCCTTAAATTCTATTGGTCAGTAACATAACTATATGGATTATAATAAATGTGAAAAAGGGGGAAAAATTGTAAGGATATTTTATGATGGACATTATTCTCTCATCCAATTAGATTCTTTACTCTTTCTTATATGAAAAAGGGATTATTTTTCATTGCTTATTTTATATAAGTTTGATTGAGATTAAAAAGAGACAAAAAGGCGATATTGTATTATTTTATTTCTAATAACTAAAAAAAAAAAAAAAAGAAGAAGTTAAATTAAATAAAAGGGTTAAAGGGGTTGATTTATATGTCTCCATCAGGATGACGTATGTTTGTTTGGTGTTTTCTTATTATATTATTGTTCAAGTTTTAATGGTACGTGGTAAAAGGGATTGATGGAATATTTATGTATGGGTGCTTATGTATATGGACGTTAATTAGTGAATATGAATTCAGAAAAAAAAGAAGAAGAAATTATACAAAAAGGATTCTTTAATTGAAGTTTTGTTTTTGACATATTTATCATCAACATCTGACAGAGTAGGTTTAACTTTTAATCATTATTTTGTTTTTCTTTTACTAAAAAAAAAAACCTTTTTGAAAATACAGGAAAATGTTTAAGGGAAATTTTTAAACTAATTTTTTGCTTAAAAAATCAGTATGAAAATTCGTTCGTTGCTTAAAGGGTTAAGTGAAAATTTAAAAATTCTAAAAATAAGACATTAATTAACATACAAAAACTTATATGTTTCTATATTTGTATAAACATTAGATATTAATATTATTTAGGCAGACAAACAGATAGACTGTAAGGACCATCACAGTGTAAACCTTTAGATAAGAAAACTTCCCTATTTAGAAAATAGAAAACTTTTCAAAAACTTAACTTCACAAATTGTTGAATTATCTTTGTGTTTTGCCAAGAAATAAAATAAAGGCAAAACAAAATATTATTTTTTTTTTTGCATCCCCCGTCTTTGTCTTATGTCCTTTTTAATAATTAAAATGAGCAACATCCTTTTTAACTATCTCATTAATTTTAATTGATTACAATTTCCGATGAATTTATAATGTATTATTATTTATAAAGTGTTGTATAAGAAATAAAGATGTGTGATATAATTTAACGGCGTCCAGAATTTAATTTTAATTTTATATTTTTTCATTTTCTTTTCCAATATGAATATTAAGGACTTTTCGCTACTGCTATACTTTCGATAGTCTAATTTGATATTCTGACGATGTGTGAATCCAAATTGAATCGAATTTGAATTTATTTTTTTTCAAAACTTCTAATTATGATAGTTGTGTCGCCATCTATCTGTCAAAAGCAATAATCATAGCATAAATAATTGTTGTTTGATGTTTTGTCAGGTAAAAATCAGCTTACCTTTTTTATTTGTGTGTATAAAAGGAAGAACACTAATGGGCGATTAGATTATTTAAGTCAGGAAAGGGAAGTAAGCACTAAAGTTAAGTATGAACATAAAATGGATTATCCAAACGCAAGAAGTTTTTGAGTTAACGATGACGTCTTCATATATGAAAATTTCGAAATCTATCATAAGGAGAAAAATAGAAAATTTTATTTTACAATTAATTAAAATTCATAACTACAGGAATATATTGGATAATGAAGTTTTTATTTTTACTGAGAATGAAAAATATAGGTCGCAGAATAATAAAATGTTAAAATTAGGAAAAAAATTACGCAAGCTAATTAAATAACCATATAAATTTTTAATATCCTTTCAAAATACCAGGCGTCGCAATTAAAAAACGTTTCTTTTAATTAATAAATTGTTAATTTGAGTCCAACGCCTGAAATCAAGCAATTAATATGACTTACCTGTATCCAGTTAAGTTAAGGTCTCAATAAACAACATTTTGGATAAAAAATAGAAAAACTTAATTTTAAGGGCCGTATTCATAAAACTCAACGAATTCACTTTATTTATAAAATTTTCTTTTATCGAAATAAAACAATTTTCAAAAATTTTTTTTTTTTTCTTATATATTTTTTTTTTTTCATTTTCATTTTCATTTTTTTTAATAAACGTACACTTAGATAAAACAAATGTACGTCCCTTCGAAACATTTATACATAATTTATTTAGGTTTTTTGTGTTTTTTTTTTTTATTCATTTTTTTTTTTTCATTTTCTTTTTTTTTTTTTCTTTTTTTTTTTTTTTGTTTAATTTTTGTCTAAATAAAATTATTACAATTTTTTTACGTGTGTGTTTTTTTTTTTTTTGTTTAATTTAATTCTTCTTTTTTTTTTTGTTTTTTAAATAATATTTTTTTCTTTATAATACATAGTTTTTTTTTTGTTTTTGTTTTTATCTCATTAAATATAATTAATAATTAATTAATAATTAATAATAATTAATAATAATAATAATAATTATTTAATTTAATTTAATTAAGATTTTTTCTTAGTTATGTTACAATAAAATATCTACACGTCAACTAAAAAAATAAAAAAAAAACAAAAAACAAACAAAAAAAAAATCTTCTTCCATTTTAAACATTTTCTCATTTTCTCATCCTTATTTCCTTAATTCAATTTATTTATTTCCTTTTTTGTCTTTTGTTTCTTTAACATTTTCAACTTTTTTTTCTTTTCATTTTTTCTTTCTTTCAAATTTTCGTCTTTTCGCCATTTTTTTTTTTTTTTTTTTCAATTTGACTTTCTAAACTTTCTACGTAGAAAAAAAATTAATACCAAAAAAAATTAAAAATAATAAAAATAAAAATAATTTAGATCTGTTCTCACTTAATGAATATAATATAGAAAAAGGATATAATTAATTAACAAATTAATGAAAAACAAATATTAAAAATTTTTCAAAAGAATTTTTTTTTACATTTTTCTTCTTTCTTTTTTTTTTTTCTTTCTTTCATTTTTTTGGTTCTTCCATTTTTTTTTTCTTTATTTTTTACGTTTATTTTAATTTATTGCTAATATTGCAAGGAAAACAAAGGAAAATAATTAAATAAAATACATTTTTTTTTTAAATTAATTTAATAAAAACAACAATTTAAGGTTTTTGTGTTTCAAATTTTAAATTTCAAATTTCAAATTTCAAATCTGAACCTAACTTCACACCTTAAGTTTTTTTTTCCATTTTCTTTCTTCTTGTTCTGTTCTGTTTTTTTTTTTTTTTTGACAGCTGTCACTTTTTTCGTTTCTCTTTTATTTTTTTGATACTTTTTTTACTTCTTCTTCTGTTTATTTTTGGAAATTTGTCTTTTCTAATTTGAATTTTCGGTTTTTTTCTTTCTTTTCTTTTCTTTTTAATTTATTTATTTTTATTTTCATTATTTTTATTACTTTAAATTACTATTAATTTATTAACTCTATTACCCATTAATGTCGAATACCCTGTTAAATATATAAATGCCTTAAATGTTTTTTACTTTTTTTCTTTTTTTATTTTTTTATTTTTACCAAATAAAAAAAATGGGTTTTTTTTTTTTTTCTGTTTATATTTTTTATAATTATTTCTGTTATACTTGAATGCATGTGTGTGTGTGTGTGTCTGTATTTATTTGTTTAATTTAATTTTAATACTTTTAATTAAATATAGTCGTGTATTTTTATTTGTGTCTTTTTGTTCTTGTATTTCTTAAAAAAAAACAACAAAAAAAAAGAAAAAATTGAGAAACAAAAAAAAATCAAAAATGGCTGATCCAAAATGTCATGTTGAAAAGGTAAAATGGAAAAATACACACAATTAATTATCTCGTTGACTTAATTTTCTTTTTTAAAGTAGAGAATTTAACCTCACTAACTTATAAACAGAAAATAAACGTGTTGTGTGTGTGTGTTGTGTTGTGTTTTTTTGGAAACGTCTTGAACAAAACATTTAAAGCAGCCATTTTGTTATTTTCGATTTTCAATTTTTTCTTTTTTTTTTTCTTCTTCTCATTTTCATTTTTGTTACATTAAATTTTCAATCTAATTTCTAATAGTATGTGAACATTTATACTAATTATTATTCTTCATTTGATTTAATTTATTCAATAATCCTTTTTTTTTTTTTTTGTTTTCATTTTTTAGTAAATTTTTTTGTTTTTTTTTTTTTTTATTTAATTAATTTTTTTATATGAATTTATTTTTTCTCTCCTTCTTTTCTCTCTCTTTCACTTATTTTCTTTTAATTTTAGTAAAATTCGAATTTTATTTGTAAGTACGTTTCATTTTTTTTTTGTTTTTTTGTTTTTGTTTTATTTTATTTTTTTTTTGTTTAAATTTTAATTAAATTAATTAATTCTTTAATTTTAACTTTTATTGTTTTATTTTGTTTTTTTTGTACATTTATTATGTTTTTTTTTTACTTTAAATTTATTTTATTTTATTTAATGTATTTTTTTTGCTTCTGACTTCATCTTGTTTTTTATACCAAACAAAAAAAAAAAAACAATTATTAATATTTTTTTTTTAGTTTAGAATTAAAAATTATTTTTTGTTGGTTGGTTGTTTTTTTTTTTAACAGTGTACAAAAGGATGCTTTCAATTTTAGGATTTTAATAAAGATTCCTTTTTTGTTAAAATAAAGACACAACATGGAACTGGTCCAACAATACAACTGGTGTTCAAAACTCATTGTGACTTTTAACTTGTGTCAGCCAACATATCGTAATAATTGTGAATGGGTCCTTAATAATTAATTGACATTCAAAAATTGTTGCAATTTTGTGCACTGTTAAAAAAAAAAGGTAATTCAGGAATAGGGTAAAAAAAAACAATTATAAGAAAATAAATTGTGATATGGTTTAGGAATGTTCATTTTATACAAAAAGAAGAAAAAGTAAAAACAAAAAACAAAACGGAAAAATAAAAAAATCAATTGAAAAATTATTCAAATAGTAAAAATCAAAACAAAGAGAGAGAGAGAGAGAGAGAGAGAAAAGAATCAATCAAAAAAAATAAATTCAATAATTTTTCTTCTGGTTTTCAGTCAAAGTAAAACAAAAAAAATCTGTCTTCTTTTGAGTGTTTCTTTTCCTTCTCTCTCTCTCTCTCTCTCTCTCTCTCTCTCTTACGGTCCTTTTCACTCTCTCTCTCTCTCCCTCTCTCTCTCTCTCTCTTACACAGAAAAATAACTAACTATAGTCAATGCCCGATTAATTAATTTTCAATCTATTCAGTCTTAAAAAAAATTAATTGAAAGAAGAAGAAAAAAAAATAAAAAAAATGATTTGGAAATTGTGAAAGAAAAAAAAAAAAACAGCACACGATTGATTGGAATAAGAAAATCATCTTTCTCTCGGAATTGGAACTAAAATTAAAAACTTAATCATTTTTTTTGTTTTTTATGTACAAAAGGAAGAAACAAACAAAACAAAAAATTTTTGGAGGAAAAAAGGGATAAATTAAAATTAAACAAATTTACAAGACTTGAATTTTTTTTTTCCTTTAATTAAAAAATGGAAAACAGAAAGTAAAATGGTAAAATAATTCCAACGAAGTTTAAATAATTTTATAAAATCAATTTTTTTTTTTCTTTTTTAATTAATTAATTAATTAATTAATTAAGATAATTTAATTTAGTCTACATTAATAATCACTTCTACTTACATAGCTAAGCATTTTATTTGTTTTCTGTTTTCTGTTTTTTTTTTTTTTTTCTCTTTAATTTTAAATTTTTTAATTTTTTAAATTTTTTCTTAAATAATTTTTTTAAATATTTTCTTTACAGTTCATTTATTTCATTTTCATTTTCATTTAAATGTGGATGTTTTTTTTTTTTCTTTGCGTGTTTGTGTGCGCTGAAGAATTAATTACGTTCAAAATTATTCTCTTTATTTTTTACTTTTTTTTTGTATTTTTTGTATTTTTCATTTAATTAATATTTTTAATAATTTATAAATAATTTCATTTTTTTTTTTTATATTAATTAAATATTTTAGTTCAATTTTTTCTTTCAATTTTTTAAATTTAATTTAATTTTACTTTTTTTTTTTTCTTTTCTTTTCATTTTTTTTTACTTTTTTATTTTAAATTTAAAATCAACTTTGGTATTAATGCCTCCATTTTCTATATTTCATTTTTCTTCTTCAAATAAAAAAAAAAGAAGAAGAAGAAAAAGACGAAATTTTATTTTAAAAAAATTGTTCAATTTTCTCTTGTTTTTTTTTTCTTTTTTGTTTTCAAATTTGGTATTTTTGTTTTTTTTCACAACCCCCTTCCCCACTTCCAAATTCATCATCATTCCTTATATAAAAAAAAAAAAAAATCTTCGTCACTTTACTACAATAAATAATTTTATAATTGTTTTTTGTTTTGTTTTGTTTTTAATTAAATGCGAGATCAGTAGTTTATCATTAAATTATCGTTTTGTTTTTTTAAAAAGAACTTTTAGTCCACCCATTGCCCCCTCAGCCACTAACTCAGTTGCCTCTTCAATATATATATATATATATATATATATATATATATATATTCACACAGCGCCATCAAAATTCAGTTAATGTATCAACTATTATCTTTTTTTACTTTTCTTTGAAACAAGACTAGAAGATTCTTGACATTAACGGTATTTGATATCCGCCCCATGGGGGATAAAGTCATGCTGGCTCCTTTTTCGTCATTGACGAACTTGAATCATCATCACCACTAATCATTGGCATTTGTGGTATTGGTAAATTATTATTACCAGATTGTGGTAATGAATTTGGTGATTTACCTTGATTAACAACACATTTACGCATATGTTTTTCTAATGTTGACGGTACACTAAATGGCATATCACAGAAACGGCAACGGTAAACATCTTTTCCCATACGTCCGTGTGTCTTCATGTGACGTGTTAATTTTGAACTTTGTGCGCACGCATAGGAACATAATTCACATTTATATGGTTTTTCACCAGTATGTGATCTACGATGTACTGTTAAATTTGAACAATTTTTAAAAACTTTACCACAATATTCGCATGTATCATTACGTTTTTGTTCCTTTTTAACTAAAGGATTTTGTAATAGTGATGCAGCAGTTGAACTAGCTGATGACATTTTTGGTTTTAATTCATCAAATAATGAATCACCACGATGTAAACCAGATAAATTCCACCAACTATCATTATTTTCGAATTTTATTCGTTTTGATGCTTCAAATGCATTTTCAAGTTTGATCCGTTTAGAAGCTTCAAAAGGATTCTCAAATGGATTAAATAAAGGAACTTGTGATTGGGTTTGTGCCTGATGTTGTTGTAACATATTTTTTGCAAATTCTTCTCGAAGTCTTAATGCAGCTGGAAGTCCATTTAATTTATCAGGAAATGGATGTAGGGCACTATTATTATTATCCCGATCTTTACTAGTTAAGTGGAGTTTTAACGCATTACCTGATTCTTGTAATGCCTGTTTATATGCTTCGGAGTATTGGGCAATATTAGATAAACCAAATTTATCCATTAATTCACCAACTAATGATGCTGACGCAGGATGATGATGACCCATTGCTCGGATTTCTTTAATACTGTCTTTTGTACTGCTAACTCTTAGGTCTTCAGCTTCATCTTCCATTTTACCATCTTCATAATCTTCTTCCTCTTCCTCTTCTTCCTCCTCTTCGTCTAATGCCTCTTCATCTTCTAAGTCTTCAGGTGATTCATCACCATCTAATGTTTCAACAGAACCTGAATTACTAGCACGATCCTCTGGTGTTCGATGTATTTTCATGTGCATTTTCAGCTTTGATGAATGCATACATGAGAAATCACAGGTTGTACATTTAAATGATTTTTCACCAGTATGTGTTCTTCTATGAACAATTAAATTACTTTGGAAACGGAATTTTTTACCACAAAAATCACATGCATGAACTCCACCATCACTATTATTTAAATGTTGTTTTGAAGGTGGTGTTGATGCTGAACGTGGTGTTGTTGTTATACCAGTTGAACCAGTTGTATCTGTTTGTTGTTCAATAATTTGTTTATTATCTGGTGGTGTTAAACTTTGAGGGCGTGAATTGCTTGTTAATGGTGTAGGAGGCAATTGTGACGGTGAGGGGCTCGCAAATGTGGGCGATTGCTGCTTACGAGGACTTGGTGAGCTTGAATTAGCCACGCCAGCCCCCGGACTGGTTGTACCGGCGAGCTGCCGCAATCGCTGCGAATAAAAATCCATCTGTGGTTCTATTTGTTGTTGTTGCTGTTGCTGTTGTTGTTGCTGTTGTGGTTGTGTTAAATTTTGCAAACTACGAGAACCAGATGATGGTGGACGTTCCGATGATGAAACAGATGATGAGAAACTTTGATTATGTGGTGCTAGTGAATTAGCAGCGGCAACAGCGGCTGCTGCTAAATTTAAACCATGATGACGAAATTGTTCAGAAACCAATTGTTCCATACGAAAATGATCCGGATGGGGACGTGAAAATAATGGTGCTACTGGAGGAACTACAGAACCTTGTGACATTTGTGGCATTGGCATTCGTAATAAACCAAATGGATTTGTATGAAGATCAGGTGGTGGCAATAAGGGATGATGATGTCGTAAGCCAGGTGGTGGAAGATTTTGTTGTTGTTGTTGTTGTTGCTGCTGCTGCTGTTGCTGTTGTTGTTGGTGCTGTTGCTGCTGCTGTTGTTGTTGCTGATGTTGTTGCTGTTGGTGTTGCTGATGCTGTGATCTTTGATTTGATATATCTGATGAACTTGTTGATGAACATGTTGAACTTCCACTTAAATCTTTTAAATTTTTTAATGATTGCTGAGCTTGTGTATGACCAAGAATATTATTTAAATTATTTAATGCAGCAACTGTGGCCGATGTTGACAATAATGTAGACGATGCTGATGATGATGGTGTGGATAATAATGATGATGATTCAATATAAATTTTTACACCATGTGAATGTTGGACGTGTTGTACTAAACGCCATGCTGAATGTAAACGCGCTTTGCATGTTGAACATACGTAGTTACTTGGTTCTAAAATTTAGAAAAAAGAGAAGAAAAGTGAAAATTGGTAAAAAATATAGAAAAAACTAATTAGTAAAATAAATGATGTGAAAATATAATTAAAAATAGGAATTGAATTATTTATTTTTTTTTATCTAATAAAAAAAATCGTATTCAGACGATGAGTGTCAGATTTCTTCTTATTATGACATGAGTCAAAAGTAATGTTTTTTTCTTCGTCATATCAGCGTATTTTTTTCGAGTAGCAAATGTCAAATAATAATTAAAATGACCAAAAAAGAAAAATTCAAAGAATTGTACTCAAAGAGTCATCATCGTTTACATAGAATTTTTTTTTGTTTAGTTGAAAAAAAATTCCCACAAATGAATTTTTTCCTATCTCACAATTTATTCCCTTGCCCTTTAATTTTTGAAATCAAAAAAAAAACATCAAAAACTTTTAGCCCTCTCTCTAATCATATTTCCTGTATAAATTCCAGATATTTTAATTAAATGATCGTTCTCTGTATATATGTCCGCACATTGTTTTGTATTGATATCATTTTTCATCTGATTATGCGATGCGGTTTACCTCCCTCTTTCCATTCCAATTGATAATAATTTTCAATTCGCTTTGGACGAATGCATTCATTTTTTGTAAAATAAAAATTAAAGGAGACATTTTTTTTTTTTTAAATTGGAATTTTATAAAAATAGCAGAGTAAAGTATTTTTTATACAAGGACATTTACAGATGGATGGAACATAAAGAATGACAAGAAAATTTTTATAAAATAATTTCTTTTTTTAAATGTCAAATTTTTATCTAATTATTGAGTACTAACGACCAAAAATAAATGTCAGAAAATTTTAAACTTTAACAATCAATTCCCCTGTAATAAATAGGCATTCATACACAAATACAAACAAACACAGATGGAGAGAGTGTCAGATCTAAGCTAATGGTAACTGAAGATATATATACATATAGAAAATTTTAAAGCAATTCGAGATGGCATATATAATTAATGTACGTAATATTAATATTTTCATCTGTTCATATTCATAATATGAAATTGGACATTCTTTAAAGAAATCTTATTAAGTGGACAAAACTGCACAGAAACGTACTAAGGAGTTCTAACTACATTCAAAAATTCTCAGAATTCTAAGAAGTGTACTCTGATGGAAATTGTACAAATAATTCGTAATAAGAGGAAAAAGTAGATTCTCCTTAAGCAATTAAGTCCACTACTGTTGTTGTGCTTATTGTAGGACAGAACATTATACACCCATCTTTTATGTAATAACAAATTATAAATTGACTGATGATGGACATTTTTTTTTCAAGAAATTTTATATAATAAATGTGCGTGCTAAATGTGTTTGTTTTTGAAATCAGCATAAAAATATTTATTATATAGGCGCGCGCGCGGGGGTCAATTCTAAATGACCTTTTAACACATCACAATTCAAAACTCGTTAAAATGGACGAACACACATATGTTTATATATTAATTACAATGGTTTTGTTTTTTTTTTTTTTTTGCTTTCAGAATTTTTTTATTATTCGAGAATTCATTTAAATTTGATCATTTCTGATTATCAAGATTGGTTTACGTCAAATAAATACGCATTAATAAAAAATATATTGCGTAATATTTCTCACACCATTATCCGGCTATCCCTTTTATACTTTCAGTTCCTTCTAATAAAAACCAAAAAAAAAAAGTAGTGAAGGAGACGCACCTCATGTACAAAATTGGATTTTTTTTGTGTTCTTTATTCTTTAAAATGAGAAACTTTTTTTTTTGGTCGATTTTGTGGGTGGATTTTGAAGAATGTTTTTGGTCTGAGTTGACAATAACAAAAATTACATATGTTCACACCCTTCATTTGTCCATATAAGAAAATAGTTTTATTAGTTTTTTTTTGTGGTTTACGTGGTTTTATGTTGGATATGACATACACACACATACAAATAGCACCTCAGATGTACATGTTACCCTAGTTTTTCTTCATATAAATTCACACACACACACACACACACTTTTAAAAAAGAAAATGGGTAACAAATGTATGTAACTGTGTTGTAATTTTAAAGTGGAGAAATGAAGATTTTTATTTTTATTAAAAAGGACGAACACATATTGTCGAGCTATTAGCACCCTTGCTTACACTTTCATGTCATACATAAAACGTTCATCATTTTTTTCTTCTTCTTTTTCTTATTTTCTGCGTCCAAGACTTTGAACAAGAAATAATATGGAACAACTACATTGACAGAATGGAACTATGAGATGACAAAATATTCTAATACAAAACACAAAGAGCACGGTTAATGGAGAATATCATGAAGACGGTTAACAAACAAATTATGTCCGATTCTGTTTCAATATTATTCCTTATTTAAAGTTTACGCATGTTTTTTCCACCATCTCCTTTATCTTTTAGATTTTTTTTTTATTTGTTATTTTGTTGGCTTCCTTTAACGAACAAAAAAAAAACAGAAAATAAGAAAAATTTACATAAAATAAAATTGAAAGTCCGAATTCGTTTAAATTTAAACACACACACATACACATACATTCACATGCACGCATATTTCTATATACATCAGAGTAAGATAGAGAATAACAGCCACCCATAGACAGGGACATATAAGGAAAAACCATCTGGTTACATCATTTATATTCTGGTTGTGTATTTTAAGAAAAGGAAAATGAAGAATAAGAAGAAGAAGAATTTATAAGAAGAATGAGAAGAAGCAGGAAAAAAAAGAGGACGACCAAGTGTAGATTACGAGCTATGAGCAATAGATGTCCCTATTTTCCATAAATGTTTCTAAAGGATACTTTTACATATAAATATTTATACACAAATATACACACACACACACTCATGCATACATAAACAAATAGAGGACACACATGTACCTAATATGCATAAAACAAGGCCCACAATAACTGACGACATCCTTTCTATTTTAACATAATTCGTCCAATTTTTCGTTTTTCCTTTTTTCTTTGATTTCTCTCTTTTTATTCCTGTTGTTCACTTATTCTTTTTTCTTTTCATTTATTTTTCTTAAATTTCTTTCTTTCTTTATTAAAAAAAATTAAACAATTTAACGATAAAATATCCTTAATAATACTAATATTTTTTTTTTCTCTCGATCTAACAAGGACAATAAAGATGATTATGATGATGATAATGTTAGGGTATTATTTCATATTTCAAAATCGGTTTTACTTCCCTTCACTTTCTCTTCCTTCTTTTTCATCCCAAACAATCACAATATCATTCTATCACTCTCTCCCTTTTATCCGTTCACCCCCCAACCAACCATAGCACTCACACCCACATACATAATGTGCTATTTATAAATATGTGGCTGTTTTTTTTACCTCCTTCCAACATCCTCACACTCTTAAATGACGTCCTTCTTTCACTCTCCTTTTCTTTTTTTCTTTTTTTTTTGTATTTTTTAACGAAAATGTGTGTAACAAGAAACATGACTGGGAATGTGTTTTTACTGTTGTTGTTTTGCGGTTGGGATGAATTTCAGGAAGTTATAGGTTATATGAGAGAAAGGAATAAAAAGGAATACAATAATAATAAGACCAACAACAACAACAACAACAGCAACAAAGAAGGACAACGTTTACATCGTTCGACGAACCGTTTAAAGAAAAATTTTTACGATCAATTGAGTTTTAAGGCTAATATACGTATAGAAGGATGAAAGGTATACGAAGGCGGACAATAAGAGAAAAGTAAAGTAATTATATGGGATCTAATTTTGAGTAATTATAGAAGATCTTTAACCATGAAATAAAGACACAGAGTTAAAGGGACATCCTATAGTGTGAAATTCTTTAAAGTAAAAATTGTGTTCATTCTTAATAATAATTTTGCTTTAAATGAATTCCTTTAATTCTCTGTAACCGTTTAGCTGACTAAAAAATATAATACATAAAAAATGAAAACAAAACGACATATTTAAGGCACGCGTTTAATTTTCTTCATCACCTTCCTTTTTCATCCCTTCACATTTTTTTTCTCATCTCATCCATTTTCTATAAAATATCCTGTGAATAACAATTAATTTTTTACATAGGTTTATTTTTTTTTTATTATTATTATATCAGTTGTTATCTAATTGGACAACCCTCTGTTGTATCTCTGAACACATTTTTTTTTTGTTGAAGAGAAGGATTAAAATCTTTCTTAACTAATACAAAAAGCACGTGGCCGGGTGCATTCCACTTTTTTTTTCATCTTTTTGTTTCTCTTTATAAACAATATTTTATTTGTTGTTGTTGATATCCTTTTTATTAATCCATCTCACTCTCTCTTGTTTATTACGTCGTATTATATAAGATACCTATCACTGGGCATCCTTTTTATTTTGTTTTCATTTTTCTTCTTCTGTTCTTTTTTTTCACAATTTTCCTTTTTTTTATTATTTAATTCTTCAACCCTTCTTGTACTTATATAAGGGAACCTTATGGTCGTGTACCGGGTTGATCCGATCTTCTCCTCGATGGGTAAATTTGTTTTGTCTTCTTTTTTTTTGCTTCTTCCTTTTTGGGTTCTTATTTGTCGTTGTTCTCGGTTGTTGTTGTTTGTTGTTGTCGGGTTGAAAGTGTGTTATATGTAATTCATATTTATTCAGGATAAATAAATTTTATTATATCTACTTGAATATGAACAAAAAGGGAAAATCCAATAGAAGAAAAACAACAACAATACCAACTAGAAAAAGTGAACGCAAGACCAAAAAAAAAAAAGGTTTAAAAAGATGATCTCTGAACTAAAAGTGAAGAAGGTCCGTCTTGAATAATATACAGTGGTTAAAATAAAAGAAGAATAAAAAAACAAGGAAAGGATAGATGAGGAGAAATAAAGGATTATAAAAAAACAAAAAACAAAAACAGAAGAAAAAAATAGAAATAGTCAAACGGAAGCATGACAGTCACGCGTCTGGAATAATTAATTATACAATTATATTTATATTATAGGGGATGAATAAATAATAAACAAGTAATATATGTGTATGGAAAGAGAGAAAGTGATAGGGTCATATCTATGACCATGTACAGGTGATAAAGGATATTTTATTATCGTCCTTTTTTTTTGTTCGTCTTTTTTTTTTTTTACTTTTCTCATTTTTACTTTATCAAAAATAAAAAGCGTAAGTATAAAATTTATAAAACATTATCAGTCATACCCTTATATTATCCTCCTTACGTCACTCATCCCCCTCATATCGTCATTCATTCCTTTTTCTCGCTTTTTTTTTATATGCCGCCTTCCGTTCCGCACCAAAATCGTCCTTTATTGATATTATGTATAATACAAAGCAACAGAGTCATACACACATATTTGGCATTATCATAAAACTGTCGGGGGGCTAAATGCAAAAAAAAAAAAAAGAAGAAGGAAAAAAAATACTGAAGAGTTGGAGTTTCAAAAAAAGATTGGGGAGTACGGGGAACTTTTTTTTTTGTTTGAATTGGTCCTTGACCTTATATCCTCATAAAATATAATGTATGTATATGAAGTGAATATTTATTTCGACCCTTCCGTTATACTGTTTTTTTTTGTCCTTTTCTTTTTGTTGTTGTTATTATTGTATGAGTATAATATCACATCATTTTCACCCTTCATCACTCCACCTCATCATCTCATTCACCATTCTCCTTCTTCTCTTTTCTCTCTCCATTCCCCAATCTATTAACCCAAAGTCCTTCTTTCATACATACATCCCGCCAGTCACCACATCATATCTTTTATCTGTGGACAATTTTTCAAGGGTTTTTTTTTATAGTCTTTCTCTAATATATACCATCGGGCATCACCACAATATGCACTTATCAGATTCCTTCATCCTTTTTTTTTTTTTTTTTTAGAAGAGAAAAAAAGATGAAAAAGATGAAGATGAAGAAAAGAAAAAAAAAATCTGCCAGATTATGTATATTTTTGTGTATAATGGTAATAAGGCGACCACAATGAGTCCATCTATTTTCAAAAGGGACACGTCAACGAAAGAGAACTTTTTTTTTTTTTACATGGAATGAGAATATACATTTTCCTTCATTCTATTTACATTTTTACATTTTTTATATTTTGCCATTTTTTTTATTTTTTTTTTTTAGTTTTTATCAAAAATATTTTATAGAAATATAGAATAGTGGGGTCGACGGACGACAAGGCTATAAATACAGCAGGCGGTCAAAACATACTTCCATATATATGGACAAATGTATATAAAACTATAAGGAAGGAATATAAATATGAAGGCAAAAAAAAAAAATCAAAAGGACATTAAGATTTTTATCAGGAGAAATTATGAGAAAAGAGAAAATAAAAAATCGTTGTTTTTTATTACGATCCAAAAAAATATTTTAAGAAAAACAAAAAGAAAAAAAAAACAGGACACAAAATGTCCTGCTGAGAACAAACTATTTTTTTTTCTTCTGTATATTAAATTACGTGATTGTGATGTCATTTACATTTATGTTCATTGCGAACCCAAAAACATCCTTATAGAAAGGGGTCGATCTGCCCAAATAGCAAATATTAAACATTGTTTTTTATTTTCCTTATATATGAATATGGATAGATGAATGTGACATAAGGAGAGTATATACGAGGAAGGATAGTATGTACCGTCTTCTTCTGTTTTTTTTTTTTTCCTTGATTTTTTTTCGCAAAAGGATATCAATTTCATAAAAAAGTCATATGTCAATCATAAGTATAAACTAAACACAGGTTGGCCATGACATTACGTCATATTATTAAATTTACTTATATTTGTTCTTTTCTTTGTATTTATGATTGAAAGGACATTTTTTTTGTCCCCATTTAATAAATTGCTTATAAGGATGACGATATCATCACGAGGACATACAAATTTAACAAAATATGAAATTTTTTTCCTCTAAATTATACAAAAAAAAAAAACATTACAAACAAACAACAAGAACAATAAAGAAATAAGAGAAAACATTTGGCGTCTCCACTTGCCAATTTCATGTTCACCAACAATTTTTATTCATTTCTCATTTTTGTCTTCAACTTTTGCTGAATTTTTACAGGAATATACAAATGCTTTTGCCCGAGAAAATTTTCGTATAAGGAACTAAAGAAAAAAGACAAAAAAAAAAATCAAAAGAAAAAAAAAAGAGTGTATAAAACCACCCGAATCGGTCGAGACAGGATGTGGAAAATCGTTTCCTGTTTGTAGGATGAAAAATGAAGAGAAGAGAAAAAAATTATTGTCATACGAATCCTTTTTTATATTTTGTCTTCCTTATTTTTTTTTTCTTTTATAAAAATAAATGCGATGCGAGTCCGCACTACAAAAAAAAAAAAAGAAAAGAAAAGAAACAGGAAGAAGTGGTTTAAAAAGAAGAAATCACATTTTATACTGGTGCATTGTTTAAGGATGAATTTGTGTGTGTGTGTTTGTGTGAGCCTTTTGATGATGTTATGCGACAATGACGATTATGATGACGATTACTTTAAAGAACAGTAGTCAGCGTTTGTTTTTTTACGATAAGAAATAACAAAAGTTACGCGAATATAAGTAAAATTCGCGGTTAAAAAAATGTCACAATTGTATATGGATAATCGTGAAGAGAACACAGTTTATTTTTTCTGTATTTTGAAGTGGAATGGACAACCCTTTTCATCCGTTTTACATTATTGAATAACGAATAATTAAAAATTAAACCCTCTTTTTAGAAGTTAACCCTTATCCTGGTCTCTCATATTCTCCCGCAACCAAAACTGACAATCAAACAAAAAATTTATATTTTATATCGCTTAATTTTTCTCTTCACTGGCGTGTTTCGATTTTATTTTTCTTTTTTTATAAATTTTTAATAGAGGGTCAACTGAATCACCCTTCTACCTTACCTCCTCCTTCTCCAACTCCTCAACCACCGTAGCATTCAGTTTCTTTATCATCAATCGTTAGCTATTCATCACAAATCTCTTCTTTTTTTATTCTTCTAAAATATTTCTCTCTTTTGAATAACTATATTTGAAAACAATAACTCACCCTAAACATCATCATCATACCGAATCTCACTCCTTACTTCCTCTTACTCTATATTACAACAAGAAAAAAAAACAACTACCACCCTCTTTCACCATCACTCTCACTCTCCACCCCAATGTCCATCAACAACAAATGAAGAACAAAAAAAAAAATAGTCTCAAACGCGCATAAAAAATATTCAACAATGTGAATACAACCGACTTAAAAATTTTTTTTATCCCTAATCGTTTTTGCTCTAGATTACATATTCAAAAGGGTAATCCGCCCCAATTATGTGATAATTTTTTTTTTTCCTTTTCAACTTTTTTTTTTTTTTTTTTAACTTGAATTCAATTCACGCATGTCAACATCACTATACTACAGAGAATACGATGATGTCCAGTTTACGGCTTTAATAAAAAATTGAAATAAAATAAAAAATAAGGAAATACAAAATAAAAAGGATTCAAATGGAACAATAGGGATTTTGATGAGGACTCGACAACAACAAAAAATTATATAAGGGTTTTTATTTTGATTTTAAATAAAGTAAAATAAATCGATGATTTTATAATGCAATACGGTAAGCAGTATGAGGTAAAGGAGGGTAGTGATATAAATATCCTCTTTAAAATGAGCCTTTATATTTTAATCCCTCAATTTTAATATGTTTTTTTCAGTCGCATTAAAATTTGTTCACAGAGATTTATAAACTGTTAAAGTTTGTAGCCACTGAATTTGTAAATTTTTGTGTAATTTTTTGACATTTTCTTAATGAAAGAAAAATGCAGAAAAGAAACAGAGATTCGAATACAGATTTTATTTGATTTCTGTAATACGTTCATGCTTGACTTTTCATCCTAATAAAATTTTTAAATTATCCTGTTCTAAGTTAGGCGCCAATTAAAAATTTCGTGATTATCGTCAAAAACTTTCATTTTATTTTTGTTGTATGCAATTCACTTCATTATTTTCATTTCTATATTTAAACAGAGAATTAATAATTAAATGTAATTGATATATGTCCTATTCGTGGAATAAATTTTCCCTCCCCCGTCTCATCAACCTTTTTTTTTTTGGTTGTCTTTTAATACGTTAAAAAAAACCCTTTACTTTTTCATTATTTGTGACATATTCATGAAAGGGGTCAATCTTTAATCTGAGTGACACATTAAAGGTCACTTTAATTTTTTTTTTGTTGCTAAAAGTTCCCATCAGGAAATTTACTACCCTCAATCCGTTTTTTGTATTGTTATTAGTCTGTTTACTTTTAATTAACATTGACAATGCTGTTCGTCTAATAAAAGTACTTTTAAGTGATCCCCTTTAATTTTACGTTAATGTGGAAAAATTTTCCCAGAACACCTCAAACATATTATCTCGTATTTCTATTTATATACAAAAAAAAACACGAATATTATGCTAGAAGAGATTTATACAGAGTCAAAAAAAGAAAGAAGACACTTACCACTGTGTGTTGTATTTGATTCAGCATCAGCAACTTCTGTTCTTGATTTTTTAGATGGTTGTCCACTTGACACAGAACTTTCTTCTTCATGACTTGAACTCATATCCATTTGTTCTTGTTGTCTAATATCAACATTATTGTTTGGTTTTGAATTATCATTTTCTAAATACAAGAAAATAGAGAGAAAATAATAGATTAGAATATTTTTTTAAGGTTAAAGTTTAAATAAATTTAGTTAAATTTTTCAATGAAACTTACCATCTGCCAAACTCTTAGGAGTACTTGATGCACCACCATCACCAAGTAAATCACCAGGACTTGTATGTGGCGGTGTATGAACTCTTGATACTGATGGTTTTCTTGAATTTATTGGTGCTGATATTGTTGGACGACGTGAATTAACTAAACTCAATGGTCGTCCATCATCTGAGTCTCTGTCATCTGAAGTTCCTATTAATAATAAATTTCAAAATTTCATTTTCTATTTTATGATTTTATTTAATTGTTTTGTTATTTTTGAGGACGTCAACAGAAAAGTAATTAATATCCTCTTCGGGCATAGAATTGTGAGAATTAATTACCTGTTTCAAAGTGTAAATGTAAGTAAATTATAATTTCTTAATTCAAATGTATGGAGATGAGGAGAAATGCTAAGGAAGAAAGCGTTCAGCTGTGTTAGCTGTAATAGTTTTTTCTTTAGTCAGAATTTTACTTGGGAAAATACGAAAAACTCGATTCGTCAATAGATAAGTAAAAATATTTGCTTCTTTTATCTCCTTTTAATTATCATTTAGATTTTTGAATAAAAATTAATGTTTGTTATAATTTTAATTACCTTGTGTAAAACATTGTCCATAATTTTCTTTGTTACATTGCAGCACTTTATGTTGTATAAATCTAACAATATCGGATAATGCAAATGTTTTTTGACACGACCCGCATGTTAGTATATCCTGTGATCCTTCTGGTTCTGCGGTATCTGAATCTGCTGTAAATAAAAATAAAAAAAAATTGAATGAAAATTTATATAAAAATTAGTTTTTATGAAAATCGTTCTTTTGTTTGTTTGCCTTTTTATCATTTTCTTTTATTCATTTTTACCGCGCATCATGAAAAATAACCGTTGGCCGTTAATGTCAAAAACTTACGGTTATAATTTTTGGGATAAAAGTAATAAAATTTAGTAGAAAACACTTGGACTTATTTATCGAGACATTAAATGCCAACCATAAGAAAATCTCATCCTTCCTACCTTATTCTTCTTTTATTTTCATTTATTCGACCTTCTTTTATCACCGCCACCAAATACCAAAAATCACACACATAGAATCAAATAGACAAACACATACACACACACATACACATTTAAACATCAGTAAAAAAAAATATCTATTTATCGAAGCTTTTAATACATAAATTGGTTCTTTTTCGTATTAAACGGTGTCTCTTAACTACAAAGATAGAGGAAATTGTCTTAAGTTTCATTCAAGCTAATCAAATTTATTTATTTTTTTTTCGGGACAAAATTCTTGTAACAGGGTGAATCATAATTAATTTATCATTTAAATTAAATTAAAAATCAGGAGTGAAGTTCCTGATTGTTTTACGTGAATGTAAAATGTTAAGCTGGGAGTTTTATAATTTGGGAAAAGAAATTGTCATAAAGTTAAGAATAATAAGGGAATAAGTATGGTACGCTTTTCGAGTTATTTTGAAAATCTATATTGTGTGGGTGTAAAACAAATATTCTAGTATATTCTACTCGTTATATTTGTTCTTGTCGAAGGATTTTTTTTTCTTGGAAAATTAGGTTAAATGTTAAGTTCAAAATCGGTAAATCAAAATTTAAACAAAATTCAAATATAGAATATATTTTTGTATAATTTATGAAATCTGCAATTTAGCTAAACGAATAAACGCGAATAGCGAGACAAACATTTTTTTTCTATAGGTGTCATTCTCTTTAGTTTCACCCTATAAAATATTAAACCACAGTGATGAAGAAAAAGAGGAAAAAGAAGAAGAATAAAGATGAAGAAGAAACAAACAGAAGTATAAGAAAATAAAATAAGGTGGGTGTAAATGGTGGGGGTGTGGGGATGGTGGGGGTGTGGGGATGGTGGGGGGGTGAGAGAAGAGAGGGTTTTGTATATAAATGCAAAAAAAAAAAACGAAAGAAAAGAAAGAAAAATATAAAGGTAAGAGAGAGAGAGAAAGAAAGGAAGAAAATAACCGATCAGAAAATTCGAAAAGATAAAGTACAGATTTTGATGGGATTTTCTTCTTTTTTTTTTTTCTTTTTCTCTTTTTCCTTTTCTTTCTTACTTTCATTCTTCTAAATATATTTTGTCTCATTGTTTTATATATTTCTTCTTCATCTTTATTTCTTTGGGTAGTTCATATTTCGCAGTATCATTAATATGGAAATTGAACAAGGACAATTCAAGAGGATAAAATAAAGGATGTATATATATATATAGATATATTTATGTTATATATAAAAAGAAAACAAAAATACACGATATACAATCACACACACACACACACACACATACACAGGCATAAGAAAGAAAAATACAATATAAAGAAATCAATGAAAATATATTCCAAAAAAAAGAAAAAAAAAAAGAAAAGAAAAACTAAAGAAGAAGAAAAATAGGAATAAGATATCAAATTTGTTATTTTTGTTTTGATTATCTTGTATTGAAAAAGAAAAAGAAAATGTGGAAGATGAAAAAGTAGAAGATGGAAAATCGAAAATTTTTTGATCGTTGAAATATAGAAAAAATTTTTTTTTTTGGAATAAAATGAATATGATGAAAATATGCGTGTATCAAAGTACTACAATACACTACTAAATATATGTATGTCTATATGTATGTATAAATATATAAGTACAAGGACTAATAATAAAAAAGGATATTCCAAATAAAATATAATATCTGCGAGACATTTGAGAGGGTGCAAATGACATGCATGATAGATTTAAGGACTATATATGAACAACAGGAACAACAACAATAATAAACAACAACAGTAACAAAAAAAAAAAAACAACGGAATGAGTTGAAAGGGTTTTCTTAACCTCTATCCCTTAAATTCTCTCGTACTCTTTCTTTCTCCCTCTATTTGAATCTGGATGAATGTGAAAAAGAATTGGCAACAACAAAAAAAAAATATATAAAATAAAGGAAAAACGAAAAAAAAAGTCAGATGTTAAAAGATTGTCACGGATTTTTATTTAATCGTAACAATTTTCGGACTGACTATTTTATTAAAAGGGATATTTTTTTTTTTTTTGGAAATGATGAGGGAAGTTGTAGGAGGAGTTGGTCTACATTATTAAGTATTAAGGGTGAGGGTCTAATAAAATGTACGTATTGAATAGAATTTTGGTTAAATATATTTGGACTAAAATTTTAGTTGATTGAGTTGAGACTTTCGTTTAATTTATTTCACCTAAATATCGCGTATCAGAGTACAAAATATTGAGGGGTTGAATATATTCGCTGTTAGGCAATTGCTTCAATAAATAATTCTTTTTATGAAAAATTATAATAAAGACCAATATTGATAATAAAGATTCGACAAGGGATTGAAATGCGGTTAGAAATTAAAGAAATGGTTTCTGCTAAAGGACTCAACTCAATTTGATACACACATTTGTTATATGTTTGATTAAAATTTTCTAGAATTTAACTCTACTGCTCGTTATATTCTTATAGTAATACTTGATAACTTGTCACTCTATTCTACTCTAGTTCACTAGTCATAATAGCAAAACTCAACTTCACATTCCCAAAGGGTGAGATAAAATTTAAAGATGAACAGAGTCATTGGTCAGACATTTAATTAAATTGAAAAACCAATTTAATTATTTTACTTTACTTTAAAGATTCAAACAATTTTTAATTGAAATAAATTAAATAATTTTTATCATTGTAGAATTTTGAATTTGTTTAATAAGATTCTTCTACATATTTTTGTGTCTGAGCAAATAATTAATAAGTTTTTATTAAATATTTGTCATAGCAAATATCTACCTACTTTTTATAACAGAAACACATCATACATACATATAACAATATTTGTTGGTATACAAACATATGTGTACATACTTATAAAATGGCCCCCGTATATTACACAGTCAGATAAAAACTATGACCTTAAATTGTTTACTATTATTATTATTATTATTTGTACAAATTGACTTGAGGTTATAACGTATTTTTGTCCTCACATGTCTTTGAGTGTGTGCGTGTGTGTATTTGCAAACCACAAATATTCTATATACTATATACTTTTATAAAGAACGAAACGAAAAAAAAAAAAAGGACAATAACATTAATTCCCTTAACTCCTAATCCAACTAGATTCAATTACTAGCATATTTTTTTTTCTTCTTTCGATCTTTAGTTTTTGTTGTTTGTGGTCGTTGTTGTTGTTATTTATTTGATTCTCTTAACAATGTAATATAAAAACTGGGCGAAAGAACACGAAAAAGAAAAACCAATGAGAAAAAATAAGAAAACTTAGAGAAAAACTGTCTGATTCTTAAAGGATATCTATCAATAGCCTTGTGCGAAAGGAAAAATACAAAAACAAAAAAAAAAAAAGAAAATAAGAAAGGAAAATAAAGAAAAACAAATGGAAAAACTACATTTGTTGTTGTTGTTGTCTTTGGATTTTGTATAATTCAATCAATAAAAGGACATTTGGGAATATTTCTGATATGTCACATCACATATTATATGTGTATGTCGATATGTCACATATTTACACACACACACACATATATATACATGCATGACGAACAAAAAAGGTGAAAAAATATTTCAATTACGTCAATTGACTATACTAGAATAATCCAACAACCCGATCTCCCTCTTCAATATTCCTCCTTTTTATTCTCTTTCCATCCAACCATCTATCCATCCATAGTCGTCATCGTCAGAGAATTTTATGTTGTTATGGATGTTAATGGGAATGAGAAATTTTTTGTTCCCTTCTTCTTCTTCTTCTTCGGTTTCTTCTAAAAACCCCATTTTTCCCACAGCCCATAATAATAAATCCTTACGTAATATTTGAACAGAAATTAATAAATTAGATTGGTGTTTTCTGTCTCCGTTTTCCTTCACCCTGATGTTTATGTATATATATATGTATATGTGTGTGTTAATCCCTTATTACCACCCTCAAACACTGACCTCGAGGCTTAAAATACAAATATAAAATATATTTGTGTCAGTGAATGTATGTGTTGTGTTTGAATGAATTCAATTTTATACATAATATTTACTCCACAGACACTTTTATACTTTCATACCATCAACATCTTAAACTTCTTTCTTGTTTTTTTTTTTCTATCTTCTCCTTCTTTTAACTCATTCCAATCGATCCTTCTTTTTCGATCCTTTTTTTTTTCTTCTTTTCTTTGAGTTTTCTTACAGATAAATATAATTTTATTTTTCTTCTTTTTTTTTTTTTTTTTGAAAAAAGAGACGAGACAAGAAAATTGTACTTTTACAAAGACTATGTGTGTTTTTTTTTTGTCTTCCTTTTTTTGAAAAGGCGTTACCTTTGATATCCTTTTTCTGTATGTGTGTGTTTATTTTTTTCTTGTTGATTTGTTCTTTCTTTTTCTCTCCTTTATATTTTCAATATGTATAAATATATACAATAAGAACGCGCATGTCCTGACCAATGGTCAATTTTATTCTATATATATGGGGCGTTTACAATACACACACATATACTCACACATGTATCGAATGAAAATATTTGACCATTACGATATGTTTAGAAAACCTTTAAAAATATATATGAATGCAAGTTACCCCACTTTATATATTTTATACAGGAAAATTGACCAATACAAAAACGATTCTTGCATCTTTTTTTTTTTACCCTTGTAAAAAAATGTTTTGTTTTCTAACAACAACAAAATCAAACGAATAAAAAAAAAGCAGGAAAAATTTAAAACAATAAAGAATAAACAACAACAATAACAGCATATAGACGACAACGACAAAATAATATATATTTTTTCCTTTACAAACACACACACACACACACACACATACTCACATCGTTTTTTTTTCTTTTTTAAAGAAAAGTTTATTTCGTGGAATTTTCTTATTTAAAAACAGACACAAAAAAAGAAGGAAGAGAAAATAAAAAGATAAAGGAAAAATAACAAAACAAAAAAGAAATAAGAGAAGAGAAACAAAATTAAGGGATGTGCGGAGAAAACAGAAGTAACGTGGACAGGATAAACGAGTGAAACTTTGTAAAATCAATGCAATGTGTTGTTTAGGAGCGAGAGAGAGAGAGAGAGAGAGAGAGTGAGAGGAGAAGAATGTACTGAGTAGGAAATGTTGCGATCAAATAATGAAATTAATGCAATTATTATAAAAAAAGTTAATTTCTTATGATGCAGCTAATTAAAAATTAAGCGCCTGCACATACACACACACACACATATTAATGAACCAAATACATTTTTAATGGAGCTCCTACAAAAATAATCAAAACACGCCAATCAAATAAAATAAAAATTGATTGATTTTCCTTTCTCTCTTTGTCCTTCCACGCCTAACCTCATATTTAAACTAACGTCCTTCGTCCTTTCAAATAGAATTTCTATTGATTCAATTATCAGACACAATCCAGCCAGGACCAATATAAAATTTCCTTTTTATTTTATTTTGTTTTCTGACCGCAGATGTTTTTCCTTTTTTTATTTCAAAAAATTAACGAAAATTTATAGAAAAATGGAATTTTTGTTTGCAGATGCTTTTTGTGAAAAAGTTCAATAATTTCTTCTTGAAATCGATGAATTAAAAGTGGAATGAGAAGAGACATGAGATGAACTAATTCTTGCTCTCATCCCCTCCACCACTTTATGTGTTCTTCACACAACTAATCGCTTCAATAATTTCAGATTTATATGACGGCTTTTTTTTTGTTTACAATGTTCGCGATTTTTTATTTTCAATTCGCGATTTGCGAAACAGAGGCAAACAAAAAAGACGTTACAGTCGGCAAAATCTTCAAAGGAAAAACTTACAATGTTTTTTCTTTCATTTCATTTTTTGTTCCCTTCATTCAATGAAAACTGTCAACATTTTAAAGTTTCTTTCTGATTTTTTTAGTTTCATTTTTTTTTTCCCAATCTCCAATAAAAATTAATAAAGCAAAAAAAAAAACAATAACAAATTATTTATGAAAAAAAAACAGCTGGATTTGTTGCTTCGTCAAATGAAGAACAAACAACAATAACAACAAACATTGCCCATCAATAAATTTTATTTTAATTTCAATTAATTGTTTCAATAATAATTATTAAGTATTCTTTATTTCATTCATAATCACAGCTCCTGTTTTCTATTTACACACAAACAATGTACAATTTTCTTTTTTTTCTTTTTTTTCTTCTTCTTCTTCTTTTTCTTCTTCATCAGTTATTTTGTTTTCATTTGGTTAAAGTGTAAATAAGGGAAAACACAACAACAACAATAAGAATAAAAACAAATAACATCAACAGAAAAACAAAAACAATAAAACATAATTTAAAAATAGGAGAAGAAAAAAGAAAATAATAAAATAAGAAGAAAACAAGAGAGAAAAAAAAATCCCGGCGGTAAAAAATTTACTTTTTGATTGATGTTTTTAAATGTTTCGTGTCAATGAAAATATTAAATACAATTTTTAAAGTTTTTTTTTTTTACCGAAAAAAAAAAAAAACAGAAGGAAATAAAAGAAAGGAACGAAAGAGTAGAAAGAAAGAAAATAGAAGAAAAGGAAAAAAAAAACGAAACCATTATCGTAATGAGAACAATTTAACTTTGAGTGTAAATACGTCACTTTGTAGAAGAAGTTTTTTTCTTTTATTTGTGTTTGGATTGTGAATTTTATGAAAGACAAAGAGAGAAATAAAGGTAATAAGTTGGTGTGGGATAAAGAGGGTTATAAGGGTGGTTAAAGTAGTGTTAATTCTGGTGCATAACAATGACAGCAACAACAAAATAAGAAACGAGAAAAACGAACAAAAAATATGTAAAAATTTATTGAATACAAGTGAGAAACAGTAGGCGTGAGAGAGAGAGAGAGAGAGGGAGAGTTACACAAAATGTTGGTGGGTGGAATAACCAAAGTAGGGTGGTTTTTACTCATGTATATTTATTTATATTTGAACAAAAAAAAAAGCAAAAAGAAGCAAAAGAAGAAATGAAAGCCAAAAACAACAATAACAACAACAACATGAATAACAATAAAGAAAAAAAAAATGTAAAATAAGTAAGGGATACAATAGAATGTCTACGGTTATGTGTTGTATTATGTCGATGTGTCTGAGGATGTGGTAGATTAGCATTTGTATTAATGTTTGGACGATTACAAAATTTTATAGGAAGCAAAAATAAAGTACGGCCAATTTTAATTGTAACAACTAAGAAATCTACCTCGCTAACATTACAACAATATAAAATGTACTACGTCTCTCCTTTCACACCTCAAATAGCCAATTTACAAGAACAGGACATTTCTCAATATATCAATTCATTCGGTTTGAATTAATTCCAAAATTAAGAAATTATAAGGGTACGTTTACATGATTAAACTCATAAATCATAAATTTTTGTATATGATAATGACAATTAATAATTGTCAATTTATTAAATAAAAAACAATTAATATTAATTGATATGTTTTTGAGGTTTTTTATTGGCTCCTTGTTGTCTATTTTATTAAACTAAATAACACAAAACAAAACAAAAAAAAAAAGACGCGACAACACAAAAATAATCTACCCATATACGACCAATATCAAAAATCGAATCCAAAAATTATACATTTATAAACGCGACTCCACTCGTTTTCCTTCAGATCTACAGAAAATATTATTGAAGTCAAAATATCCAAAATAACATACAAGAAAAACAAGAAAAAAGAAAGAAGAAGAAGAAGAAAGAAGCGGAAAAAAACTTTTGACCGTGTCAAACAGAGAAATCTTTAACGAGATTGCCCTCAAGATAAAATGTCGCAAATATATAACTACAAACATATAATAAAAATATGTTGATAAGGGGGGGTTTTTTAAGGATAATCAGTAGGAGGGTATTATTAAAGGGGAAAGAAGGGAGGACAAAAACACATGTCCATCAAAAATCATATAAAAATCCAATTCTTCTCTTGTTATATTTTTTTTTTTTTTGTTGTCTTCATAAATATTTCAATTTGCCCTCCAATACTTTTCTGCTGTGTTGCCTTCTCCTAGGGGCTGAACAGGAAGGAGGATTGAATTATTATTGGATATTATATACCGAATAAATTTTCCACAAAAAAAAAAAAAAAAAAAGAAGAAAATTCTATACACACAATAAAAATGTATAATAATGATTTAATCTATTCTGATGTTTTGTTGATGTTAAATTTTGATAAAAGTCGACCGACAATTATTATAAAACTTTTTTGGTCTTTATAGGGTTTTTTTTTTTGGACTAATTTTTTATTTTTTTTTTGGTTTTTTGTTTTTTTTTTTTTAATGAAGTTTTCTTCTTCTTTTTTGTTTTTTTATTTTTTTTTTATTTATTTATTTAATTTACATGCGGGCTGATTGTACTAATTTGATAATTAATTATTATATATTTATGCATTACACAAACATAATAATAATATAAAAGTCGGACCAAATAATTCTATCTATAAAAACTTCACCAACGAACGAACAAACTCATGTTTTTTTTTTTTTTTGATGTCCCATAGAGTGAGAGTCAATTTATTTAATTATATTTTGTAAAAAACAAAAAAAAAACAACAACAACAATGGGAAATTATGTTGCGTGAAAATTTTTAATGAGTTCGCATTGTCATATATTACACGGATATTGTACATTAAATGACCTGAATAAAATTGATTGTTTTACGATTAGTTCTATTTTCTCCTTTTTTTTTCGTTTTTCATTTGAAAAGAAAAGAAAATAAAATATTTGTGAATTTTCATTTGTAATTATTAACTTTTAAATTTCGGAGAAATTGTTCTTCGATAACAAAATTCTCTTTTCAATTTATTTCGACAACAAATTTTTAGTTTTTCATTGAAATTGTCTCTAAGTGAAATTGGAAGAAAGATTTGAAGAAATTTGTGAAATTTTGATTGAAACTAGACAAAACTTCTGAAAATAAATTATTGAATGGAAGAAGTAAAGCTATGATTGCTTTTTGATTTAAACTAAAGTATTGCTGTAATTATGATTCGTTTATCCGGCTAACTTAATATCCAGTTAAGTCATTTTTTTTTTATTCAAATTTCTTATTTAATGTGTGATTTATATTCTGTTTTAAATGAAGGACTAAACACGGTTATTAAGATAATTAGGTTCCTTAACAAATGCAACGGGTAAATGGTTTTATTTAGTCTACGTAAGGGAATAAAGGGAGTTTTTATGGTGATCCATTGGAATTTATACAAAATAATTTGTCGTTTATTCCCTTTAGAAAATCTGTAATAAAAAAAAAAATCGTCCCTATCATCTTTTCATTCTACAATTCACACAACCATATAAAAATTGTATCTTTTCACATATAAGCATCATTCATTTGTCGTCGTATTTTCTAAACAACTTTTATCGTGAATAAAATTATCTTTTAATGACAACAATCCCCAAAACAAAAAATATATAGGAAAATAAAAGAATAGAAGGAAAATCGTTTTCATTCTTTAGTATAAAATATTGATATAGAAAAAAATATTAAATAAAAATGTCCAATCAAAAAATATAATAATACAAAATAGCAACAAAACAACAGCAGCAACAACAACAACCAACCAACCAACCAACCAGCCAACAACAACAACAACAGAAATATTAATATTATTATTATTATTATATTTTTATATATGTTTATGGAAAAATAATAATATTGGAACATAAGAGAACCTCCTAATAAAAATCAACCCCACTACACTCATTCCATTTACGCTTTATAGAAAAATAGAAAAAGGAGAAACGAAAGAAAAATAATACAAAAAATGCGAGGACAACGAAAAAAAAAAAAAAGGAAAACAAAAAATTGCAAAAACAACACAAAAATTGCTTCTAAATTGCTTCCAACCAAAAAAAAAAAAAAAACGAATAAGAAGAAAATGAAGAAGAAGATGAAGAAGATGAGAAGAGAAAAAAAAAAAGTCGACAAGAAAGACAAAAACGAAGAAAAAAAAAATATAATAATAATATCAATGTCAATTTTTATCTAAACATCTTTTCGAGTCTCCTTCATAATATTCGAAATATTGGTAGGGGATGGTGGTTGAGTTTGGATATAAAAAGTAAAACGGAGAGAGATATATATATATATATAGGTGGAAAGAGAAGGAAGAGAAAGATATGATTCCTTTTTCGTCATTGTGTATTTTTATATTACACACATTTAGACGATACAGATATATAGAATCATCTCAATCTCTGAACGAAAAAAAAAAAACAAAAAATCAGAAAACAATATCGTTTTTGAAATTGAATGGACAAAGGAGGATTTGGATTGGGTAACGAAAAGAAAAGAAAATTACCAAGACGTTGTCTAATGGGGGTGGTAGGGTTGGTGGACTACTGGCATCGCAACGACGACAACTAATAAAATACAATAACAAAAACAGAAAATAAAAAGAATATTAAAGAAAGAGATGGTTTTATCAATTAAGGGGTGGTGGGTGGGAGGGGTTGTGGGGTGAATTACATAGGAGTGAGATATGTGGATGAAATCGAAGGTTAAAGAATATAAATTTTTGGAACATTTCAATGAAACTTCTTTCATTTGAAAAATTTTCTTTAATACAAAATAATTTTTAATTCCAATTTTTTAACTTTTAAAACGAAATTTATTAAATCAAATGTTTCAATTTAGAAATTGTAAACTTCCAAAATAAGTTAATAATGAAATCTTCATATTAGTGAATTCTCAATATTAAGATTTCTTCATTAACTAACCGCTAAAAATTTTTTAAAGGGAACGAGTATATAAAAAGAAATTTCAAATTAACGGTAAAACAAATCGTAATTATTGTCGGGTGACTTTTATAAATCGAATTATATATTTCTGGGAATTTCCAGAAAAAAAAAAAGCTTATCAAATTTTCTTATCAATTATTATTGAAATTATAAAGGCACGGATATTCAAATATATAACTACAAAATATATAGATGTAGGTGTAGGTAGGTCGATTTAATGTAATATAAAAAAAAAAATGAAATTTTTACGAGGGGACATTTTGTGCAAATATTATAATATTATTAGTTGTCGCCATTGTAACGATATGTCGCGTTTTTTTCTATGACACACACACGTACATATGTATGTATATATGTGTAGGCGGACGTTTAACCTTTTTTTTTTATATATATTTTTTCTTATCACAACAACGAGTTGTCTTTTTTTTTTTTTTCTCTCATGTGTGTTTTGGTCATAAAAAAAATATGTTTAGCGCGTAATCCGCGCACCGAAAAAGAAAGAAGTGTAATTTCTATTTATCCATTTTTGACGTTGTTGTTGTTGTTGTTGTTGTTGTTATTGTTGTAGTTTCACTTTTGTTAAATTTTGTGTTTAGGTGAATATCTATCTATTTGTACTTATAGAATAAAAAAAATAATAATAATAATAATAAAAAAGTGGAACGAGGTGACAAAAACTTTATCTATATTCAATATTTTATAACTGTATATGTGTGTGTGTGTGTATGTGTATGTATGACTTTTAATTACAATGTACAAAATGGTATTTATCATTTGTTCGTCGTGTTAAAAAAAAGTATAAGTGAAGTAATTAACAATTATTTATCAATGTATTTGTGCATGAATTTCATATGTTCATGTGTTCATGTGATAAATACTTGAAACTCTTAACTTTATAACTACCAAAAGGAATTACAAAAATTTAGAGCAATAAACAATCAATGAATCCTGTCGATTATTTTAGTAAAATATTCACGATTGATTTTTCGTTATTCTCTGAGAGCTTTTTTTTTATCAAAAATAATAATGACTGTCAGATAAAATCTCAGTTACTAAATTTTAACGTTTTGCTGAATACAAAAAGATCAAAAATATTCGAGCTTTTCTTTTTTAGAAATATGTTAATAATTTTTAATATTCAAATTACATAATTTATGTAAAACTTACGTGTAAATGACCTAAAACCAGCGTCATCACTTGTGGATAACATTATTGAGTCGTATAATATTTTTCTGACCTCACACATAAAGCAAAAAAAAACATAAAATAAAATAAAACACACAAAAAATACAGAACAACAACAACAACAAAAGTAAAAACACAAAAGTATCAAAAACAAAAAAACAAAAAAAAAAATAAAGAAAACAAAAGAATATTTAAGAAAACATTAAAAAGAATTATATTTGTATATTTATAATTTTTCTTTCGTTTTTAATTTCTTAATTAAATCACATCATCACTGAACTTTCTTCTTCTTATAATATTCAATTTAGTCTCTTTCATACTTCTTCACGTTTTTTGTCTTATGTTTATTAACTTGAAGAAGAACAAGAAAAAAAAAAAGACGACGACGATGAAGTAGAAAAAAAAAAAAAACGTCCACCAAAACAAAAAAACACAAACAACAACAAATTATATGAAATTCACACCATTTATCCCGGTTTTTTGATTTATTTCTTTTCTTTATTTTGTTTTTCTCTTCAATTCTTCTTTTACTTCTTTTTCTTCTCTTTCACTTTATTAAAAAAATTATTATACGAACAGAGAATCTGTGCTGAACAGAAATGAACGATGAAATGAAAAATAAAAATAAAATATCTATAAATGAATAATAAAATTTTTCGATGTTGACCTCACGAGTTACAAAATTGCACTGTGATGGTAAAGAAAGACCCATCCCAACTGCACCGTGTTAAAAGATTTTTTTTTTTGTTCATAAATGGAAAAAAATAAAAAAAAACTGTTCAACACAACAACAATAAACCGATATTTAGATTATTAAAATATTTGTATTTGTTTGACAATGAATGCATTTGTATATTTCTGTGGGTCTCTCTGCCTGCATATATAGAATGTTTGTATGTGTGTTTGTGTGATGACGATCCATAAAAAAAAAAAAAAACAGGAATATAAAAAAAAAATTATTCATCAGGGGTGACAATCAACCCTAACGTTTGATGGGTCCCAGGTAGTCACCGAGAGAGAGAGAGAGAGAATAAAAAAAAGGTAATTTTGTATTCGGAAGAACAAAAAAAACGCGTTCCGATGAAACGATCCAAATTCGACCCAAAGATGATATTTTTTTTTTTTGTTTTTGATTCAAATAGAGAAGATTTTTATTTATACCTTTTTCATATATCTGTCCCACTTTCTCCCATCGAATCGATCAAAGGAATAAAAAAAAAACAGCACATAAATTATATGCAAAACCAGAAGCTGAGGGGTCCTAACCCTTTTTTTTTTTCACTTCTGTGTGTGTATTTTTTTTTTTTCTTGTCGGTTCAGAATATCTTTACCCAACGGCATTTTTTATGTTAATCAAACATTTTGTTTTTTTTTTTTTTCTTTCACTCACCCATTATTTTTTTTCTTCCTTTTTAACTTCTAAACATTTTCTTCTTACTTATGCAACTTGGATAAATATAATGTAATTGTATTAGAAGAAGTTTAGTTTTTTTTTTTTTGATCCTTAAGCCCTTTTTTTTTTTTATTCTTTAACCCAGAAATTTATTTAAGATTTATATTTTTTAGTTTTGTATTTTTTTTTTTCACGATAATTTATTCTTAAGTAACGGAAAATCTGGAACCCAATATACGTTGATTTGTACCTAAATTTTAATTTTCATTTATCTGAAGGAAAAAAAAAATTATGTACGAATCTTTTAACCGACAATTTTCATTTAATGAAATTCCCTTTTTTTTTTTGTTTTCTTTCTTTCTCAACCGACAAAAAAATCAATCATATTTTCTGTCAAATCTCAAAAAAACTCTCTAAAGTTATAAGGACGAAAGAAATTCTGAAGAGTTCCTTTTCTTCTCATATTATTTTGTATCTTTTAGATTTCTTTAGATTTCTGTGCATTTAAGTATTGTCCTTTTTTTTCTCTTCTTCTTCTTCTTCTGCTGTTTATATTCATTTGATTCTGTTGACCACTTATGACGTGTTACGTGAATAACAGAAGAGAATCAAAAAAAAAAAAAGAAAAAAAAACAACAACAACAACGGCAACAACAAGAGAATTGTAAATGAATGGACCTAATACCTCTGTAGTTAGTGTGTCGGTGCCGTTCATTTAAATTTTTTTTTTTTTTTTTTTAAAGAAATTGTACAAATAATATTTAAATGAAGAAGACCAAACAAAATTCCTGTCCAAAACTTTTTTTTTTTTAAATTTCAATCCAAAGATAAAATTCTTTTTCTTGTTGCATTAACTTTTTTTTTTCTTCTTCTCATTTTATTATTATTATTTGGTCGTCTTTTGTCATTGCCACTTTTCTTTCGTCCATCGTCTACTGAAATTATTTTGCATATTTTACATGGCAAATGACTTTTGTGTGTGTGTGTTTAAAGACCGCCGTGACCAATAATGTTTTTATTTTTTTTTTATAAAAAAAAAAAAATACTTTTTTGAAGGCGGCTTTTTGCGAATATTATAAAAGATTCTGCAGACAGATGCGGTTTTTATTATTTTCTTTTAGTTTTTATTTTCCTTTTTCTTTTTTCTTTTTTTTAATAATAATATTTTCAATAATAAAACTTGAAGAAATCCTTATAAAAAAAAAATAAAAAAAAAAAAAACAAAACAGAAAAAAAAACAACCTACAATAAAAAGAAATAAAAACAACTGAAATTATTTTATTGCATCCAGCCTCTGTATCCTCAGCAGGAGACTGGTCACTATCACGGTTTTTCCCACAAAATTACACTTCAATTATGAAATGAACAAATATATTCTTCTTCTTTTTTTTCCCTTCATTTTCTTTTTGTTTTATTAGATTTTGTCCCTTCAAACAAAAACGGACAATAAAAATTTGTCCCTTTTTATTCTTTTCGTTCATCTTTCCTTTTTTTTTTTGTTTTTTTGTTTTTATTGTGGCCAATATTTTCTTTTTTTGTTTTGGTTTTCTTTATTTTGTTTTTATATTAAGAAGATCCTTTTTTTTCTGTTTTTTTTTTGTTTTTGTTTTTGTTTTTGCTCTCTTAAGAAAGAATAAAGAAGGCGTTGAAGGACTTACATAAAGACAAAACAATAGACGGTCTTCCTTTGACAATTATCAAATATTCAAACATTCAAACAAGATAATAAAAATATCGAAAAGAACAAAAAAAAAAAAAAAGAAAAAAGAAAGAAAGAAAGAGAGAGAGAGTGATGCTGAATAAGAAATAAAGTGAGAGTGAATGAGGAGAAAACGGTTTTCGTTTTTTTGTTGGACAAAAATTTTTCTTTTATTTTTGTTTTAAGTAAAAATGATCACAAAAAATTGGTCCAATTTTATTCAGATTTATTGCCGGCCCAACAACAACAACAACAAAAAATTGGTATTTTATTATTCAGAAACAGGAATTCGTAGGCAAAGTAAGGATAACATTTTTATTTTTCATAAAGTGTTTAGTAAAAATGTGTTGGCTTGCGGGGTTCCTTATTAAAATTGTCTCGAGTAAAATACAAAAAATAAATTAATCTTACAAAACAAATTTCAATATTCTAGGATTCAATCTGGGATATTTGCTTGTTAAAGTTCGTTAAACTTTTAATGTATGTTTAAACTCTATGATGTGTGTGTGTGTGTATGGATATGTAAAATATGATTGATTGGACATGTTCAACTGTAAGTACATCTTGGGGTCAAATATTATTATGTCAAACATAAAAAGAGACATACAATGAGAAGGGGAAACAGCAAATAAAATGTTTAACCATAAAATACGTCATTACTACATCTGAAAGTATTTTTCCCTTCTTCTTAAACAATCATCTTTAATTTTTGCATTGAAGGACTTTTGGTTCTGGTGAAATCCCATTTGAGTCCAGTCACGCGAGTATATTTTTTCCTATGGAAGAACATTTTAAGGCTAATCAATTAATTTCTTTATACGAATAAAATTAATCTTTTGTTTAATTTTTTTCTTTTCTTTAAATTAAATCTATGAATTGTGTTTTATTTTTGTGTTCACCTTTTTTATTTTTATTTTTATTTTTTTTTAGTTTTAGTTTTAGTTTTGCACGGCCAATTGTAATTTTACCTGCATGCATGTTGCGCTATATATACACATACACATGCATACATATATACCCAAAGACACACACACACACACACACACATATACAAAATAGATTTATAAATCTAAACATGCATTATTATAAAAAAAAATTTCTATATATTCTAACGTTCAAATGTAACGTATATATGTAAGTATGTATATTAAAACCGCAACTTCTTTTATAAGTTCGTGAGAACTAGATGGCTATCATCAACGAAAAAATAGATGAAGAAAAAATAAAAAATAAAAAAACAAAAACAACAACAACAACAACAACAACAAAACAAACAACAACAATAATAATAATAAAATATATTTTATTTTCTTTTTAGTCTTTTGATAATCTTTAAGACTATTTTAAACTTTATACTTTTCACAAAAAGTGTATAGAGTGAATGCAAACAAATAAAAAAAAAAACCAAACAAATGAACTAATAACAACAACAACAACAACAACAACAACAACAACAACAACAACAAAAAATTAACAAACAAATAAATAAATAGACAAAAACACACAATTGCAATGAAACATTTGACTAAACATTAAACAATTAAATGAAATTTTCATAAAAGATTTATTTAGGATGATCCTCTAAAATCTAAATTAACTGACAATAATTTGTTAAAAGTGTAAAAATCTTAAGGAGAGGCAAAAGGATTAATTTTAAAGTTTAAAAAGAAGTGAAAGTAAATTTGGATAAAGAATTTTCAAATGAACAAAATTGTTTTTCTATTATCACAATTGATAAATCTAAATATAGAAAATTCAATTAAAATGAATTGTTTTAATTTCATTTCATTTTTTTCTATATTCCTTTTATTATTTTCACTTTGAATTTTCCTTTTAAACGACAAAAAAAATGTTGCGCTTTTGTATTTTTTTTTTGTTTCAGAAAAAGAGAGATTATTTTAATTTTATATCGTCAACGTAATCATCATCAATGCAATCATCATCATCATTATCATCATTGTTCAAAAAAAAACAATGAAAGACAGAGAGAGAGAGCAAACGAGAGAGAGAGAGAGAGTGAGAAATTTAAAGTCTTCGGGATAAAATGCATTCTGTAATATTAAAACAATTGCCATTTTAACCCGACCTTTTATTTTCTATTTTATATAGAAAAAGTCAAAGCAAGAACATGATCATGTCGACATTAATATTAAGAAAAAAAATAATAAATAAATACAACACCAACAACAAAAACAACCTATAAACAAAATGACATTCAAAAAACAAAAAAAAAACACTGTAGTACATAGAGAAAAATGAAAAGAAATGACAATAATTATTATTCGATTCGTTTTATTGAAAAAGTGAGAGAGAAACAAAATAAATTTTTATAAGAAAAATTATTCTGATTTGACCAAAGAGAAAAAAAAAAAAAACAAAAAACTATCATCATAGAAAAATTATTTCTTTCTTGTCTCTTCCACCTGCAATATTTTCCCATGGTCCATTTCTCCACATGCACCATCATGCATGCATACACACACACACACACACACACACACACACACAAAATATACAACATATTTTTCTAATCAAAAAAAAAAAATATCCGTTCTTAAAGGATTTCATTTTTTTTTTTTCCTCTTCTGTTCTCCCATTCTTAAAAGGTCATTTTGACCTGCACCCTCAATCATATTCTGGATGAACAAAAAAAATAAAAAAAAATAAAATAAAAATCAAAAGAAGTAAAAAGGTTCAAAATTTGGATTAGTTGGTCCAGTTTAAATGGATGAATGGTCGAAATAGGACACCCGGTTTTATTCCCTTTTATTTTGTTTTTGTTTTTTTTTTTTTGGATTGACAAGTGAATTTTTATGTTTTATTTTCGTTGTTGTTGTTGTTGTTGTTGTTGTTATTGCTGTTGGTCGTTCTTGAATTTATGAAAAAGGTCCAAAAAAAAAAAAAAAAGGAATTCAAACAAAATAATAATCCGTTTCGTTGATATAATCGCGAATGAATTTTTATAAAAAAAAAAAAAAATTCTGGTCCTAAAATTACGAAGAGGGTACACATAACATAACCCCTAAATTATACGTAGTGGGACAGAGGGAATGTAAGGAATTGGTCATAAAATGACCCTTCAATAAAACTTACTTTTCATAAAATTCAAATAACTAAAAATAAAGGTCTGTGACACAAATGAAAATATTATCTGGCATGTTAATTTTGAAAGCACATTTATCAGTCCCGGTAACTTAAGAATAAAAAAAAATTCTATTCTTAGAACAGAGAAGTCAAATGAAAATTTATATCTAATTAATTCTATGAAAGAAGGAAACACAATAGTATCCATCAATTCACTGAAAAATGTTTCTTTTCATTTTTTTTTTTGCATCACTTGTAAATATTGCAACATAATTTAATAAGTAAAAATTTCTTCATTATTAGAAATATGTTAGAGGGAAACAAAAAAAAAAAATACATACCGTTTTGATAATGAATCATATTCTGTGTTCCTACACGTAAACACACATGAACATAAGTATGTAATAGAGGTAAATAACAACAACAACAAATCATTATTATTATTACTTTTTTTTTTCAATTAAAAAAAAATTGTTAATTTCCAAGAGAAAAATTTTACCAAGAAATTATAAGTTAAAAATAAAAGAATAAAAAAAAAACACTTCCTTATATTCACACCATAATTTTCTATTTCTTCTATAATAATATTCTTCTTCTCAATATTTTCTGGATAATTTTGATTAGTTAAAGTCTTAAAAGATTACTAAGAGATGTACAATATTATGCTGTGTTGTTGTTTTTTTTTGTTTCTTCCTATTGTTCCATTTCACTTGATTTTTCCATCTTCATTCTTTGACAGCGTTTAAAATTTTTAATTTAAAAAAAAAAAAAAAACAAAAAATCATAAAAAAATATAGAAAAACGGAACTGAACAGAACAGAACCGAATAGCAACTAAATAGAACTTTGCCATGTTAGAAAACTATTAGCTTTATAAATATTGATTAGCTTAAAGTTTTTTTTTTTTTTTTTATAAAAGAAAATTAAGGTAGATAACAGTAAATTATGATAAAAGACAAAAGTCCAAAAAATAGTGTAAAAAAATTAACCGTTTACATTTTTTTTTCTTCTTTTGTAAAGTGAATTGAATGAAAGAAGGTAACACAAAAAAACAAAAACATAACCTATCTCATTATCCGTGCATGATATTATAAAAGAAAACAATTAAAAAAAAAAATCATGAATGAATGACGAAGAAAGGAGGAGGAGGAGGAGGATGAAGAGGAGGAAAAGAATAACAAAAAAAAAAAAAACTGTTGAAGAGAAAAATAATTTTCCATTTTTAATTAATCATTGTTGAGTCCGTTCAGCGTATATGCGGTTTCTACTTCTTCTTCTTCTTTTCTTCAAGTGTTAAATGAAAAAAAGACGACGACGATTAAGAAGAAGAAGAAGAACATCCAAAGAAATATGCGCGAGAAAAATTTAATTAATTTATAATAATAATAAGATGATGATGTTGATGTTGATGTTGATGTTTTTCTGTGTTTGATGATTATATGATGACGATGACTGTGACGATGAAAAATAAGAAGAATAAGAAACAAAAATTGTTAATGTTGAAGAAGTGAATGAGAGTTCAGTTCATCGCGTTTTATAGAAGACGAAAAAAGAAAAAAAAAAAAAAAAAACTAACAAATGATAAATATAAAATTCTGCATACATTTTATTGAGAGAAGAAATAAAACACAATTGTGGGAATATTCCCATAAATGAAGTAATATGGATCATGTTATAAAATTGTTGCTGTTTTTTTTTCTTTTTTTTTTTTTCTAATCTTCTTCTT